>JAOXJM010000079.1:18595974-18649448 GCA_026413425.1 Tringa solitaria | reverse complement strand
GAACAGGCTGCCCAGGGAAGTGGTTGAGTCACCATCCCTGGAGGTGTTTAAAAGAGGTGTAGATGCGATGCTGAGGGACATGGGTTAGTAGTAACTTGGCAGTGTTACGTTAACGGCTGGACGCGATGTTAAAGTTTTCTTCCAGCCAAAATGATTCTATGATTCTGTGTCACTTAAGGCTGAACATGCCATAATGAACATCTGGCCAAAAAGATTGGATATGATGGGCTTTAGTGTGGCTGTGTGACAGTGCAAGATCTTCTCTGAGAAATGTCCTAAGGAGACTGGTATCCACTGGCCCCCAAAATTTAGAGACCGTTATCCTTGACACTGAGGTGAGGTCTTCCTGTACACAGCTCTTTCTCTTGCTTTAAATCACTTTGGCTGGGTAGAAAGCATACTTAAAGCAGTGCAGTATCTATCGCCTTCCATGAGAACACGACTAACAGGTTGTGTGTCCTGGGGTCGTTAAAGCACACGTAACCGCAGTGATTTAGTTGCATTGCTGAAAATCGTTGATGGGTACTGCTGCCGTGTCACACGCTGGCCATGGGCAGTGCAGCCAGGCACCCACCCCGAGCTTTGCGTGGGGTTTGCAACCCTCCCCTCCCCAGCAGGAAACCGTGCAAGGGGCAAGTGTTTTAAAAGCAACGAAGTCCAACTTCAGTTCTTTTCTAATGAGATTGAATGTTTTTATTTTAGGAAGCCGTGTAGAGTCTCAAGAGTTACTTAGAAGACTTTGGGAGTTCCATTTGCAATCGTATACGTGCTACACGTGGTCTTGTTAAAATCTGAAGAAAATGGGCATACGTGTTGCAGCGTGCAAACCAACTGGAGTTTGCTCCCTGGTACTCTATTGGAAAGCCCTATGTTAGAAAGTTTTGCCAACATTATACACTTATGTCTTCTGTTCTGTCAGCTTTCTACAATGTTGAAATGTATAAAACTCTTGGACAGATTTTCGGCTCGTGTAAATGAATGCAGAAACACTGGGTGATGGTGGAACTAGGCTGATGTGTGCGAGTGCAGAAGACTGACAGCTCCTTACATAATGAGTCTGATGATTTTAAAGTCGCTACTGATCTCGCTATTGTTCTAAAAATAGCTACATTGCTATTTTAATAATACATGGTCGCTTCTGTTCATTTTGGTGTTTTTGCCGTGGGAGAAAATCATATGTGTGGAGGTGTGGTCACCCTGCCACCCTGCCATAAAGAATTGCATGTTTAATATCAGATGTGTGTATGTGTTTATGTACTTATGTATATACATAATGCCACTTGCAGCAACATGGTCTCAACCATGGACTCCTTGAATGTCAAAACACCATGACAAATTTAGCACAAACTCAGTTCCATTTCTGCTGAAATTTAGTTTATAGACACTTCAACCTGCGCTGAAATAGTTGTAAAAGTACCTTATGCCTCCCTTTTACGTGACTGCAGTGTGTAGAAGGCAGTGGGATATGAAATACTGAAGTTGTATTTAACCTGTACTGTTAGTATTTCTTGCATTAGGTAGGTGCTTTCCTAGTTATATCTGAGACTTCAATACTTTATCAGCAGTGTTATCTATTTCCTTTTCCAATGTGTTGATGTTAAGGGACTGTATCTGCTGCATTTTGTCATATTGCAGAATATAAGAACCACAAAGGTTCTTCCTGAAATTTCAGAAGTGAGTAACAAAAAGACAAAAGGAACTTTCAGCCCAGCACTGATCATGCTGACTTTGCTTCTATGGCAAATGCTATAAACGACTATGGAAATAATTGCAGTGGACTAACTAGGAAGAGCAGTGGTGCTTGGAGTATGCTTTCTGGTTGTTCCAACTCCTGGAGGAGTCGTTTATGCCCAAGGAAAGTGATGTAAGGTGCTACCATGCTCACTGAAGTTGGTTTAACTGTAAATTGTGAATAGGCCCATAGCAAACTTCTGAGCAACAGATTTTCACCTCCTTGGTATCAGTGTTACAATAACCTTTGAGTTGTAATTGTGCAGCACATCTACAGTGGCTTGTTCTCTGCTGGCACCTCTGCAGTAGATAGGCCTGGAGACATAGAAATGCATTAGACAATCAGAAGAGGAAAAACATTTGCAAACTCAGTAGGAAGGATAAAATATCTAAACTGATCTCTAATTAGTAGAACATGCAGCTCAAAAGAAGCTCTTCATGGGGTTATCCAGATTCTGTCTTGATGATGAAGTCGTACAGAACTGGCTGCTTTTTCCACAGGAGTTTTTTCTGACATGCCACCTTTCCTCCAGGTGGAGATGCTGGCCACAGTGAAGTGAGTGTAGTTTGTCAGAGAAAGATTAAGATTTAGGAACGTAGAAGAAAGGGCTGGGGCCAGCTGCCTGCACTGTCACATCTATGTTGTCAATGAACGCAGCAGGAATAGGCTGGTGTATATGGCACTGGGCTACATATTAAATACTGGTGTAACAGAAAAATGGCATTGCCAAAAAGAACATACATTCACTTCTTTAAAATGGAATGGAGGGATGCACAGTGACAATGCTGCCACTGTGCTGGCTGTAGTATTATACTGCCCATATGGAACCAGCAATCGTAGACAAAGGGATTTTGATAGGAATTGACTCCTTCATACATGGTCGGGCACAAGTTCTTCAATTTATTTTTTAACTTCAATAAACAGAAAATGACATAGCAGATCCCATGTCAGCCAAAAGAGCCATCTGTGGTCTAACCCTGTGACAAACAGTATAGCAGTAATTCCAATGCCACCAACAGCGTGGAGTTTGCCAAAAAAGCAGATGCTTCTTTTGACATGCATCTTCAATGCGGTGCCGTTTCTATCCTATAATTGCTGTCTGTGGAGGGAGGGTGGATAGGATAGCCAGATGAGCAGAATGATTAAATTGTAGTTTTTTGGGGGAAAAAACAAGAGTTTGGAAAATAATAACAAAAAATAAAAAAGAAACACTATGAAAATAATATTTTTTAAAAGCTGAAATAAAAAACTGCAGAATTCTCCTATGTGCTTCGTGAAGCCTGTGACGCTTTTAAAATAAGAGACAATACTTATAAGAGCTTATCAGAAATCTTAAAATCTAACGCAATGTGGAAGAACAGTAAATAACACTTCAGAAACTTTTCTGCAGGATTTTTTAACTTTTCAAAAGAAAACATTTCCTTCTCTATTATTTTAAAGAACTGAAGATTGGCCAAATGTACTTTTTTTTTTTTTACTGTACTGCCAGTCTTTGTAACACAGATATTCAAGCAGTTCTGCAAACAAGCTGAGTATCTACATGTCTATACTGTGCTATTTTTTAACATGGCACTTAAACTCATAAACAGCAGCTTTATGAGATACATAGACTTGCTGGACTAACCACCAAAATACAATGCTGGACGACATCCTTAATTGTGAAGAAGAGAGGATGGCCTCATGAATGTTGCGTATTTACTACTTTATGAAATTAAAATTTAATTACCTACATCCATAAAAATACACATTTTAACTTATCATAGAAGTACTTAAAACCGGTAAGTTTTCAGTCACACTGAATATTGTCTGTGGCCCTTTTGTTGTCTCTGGAGGTAAAAGTTCACAACAGGTAATGACAAAAAATGTCAACAGAATAGCAGTTGAGCTGGAAATCTGCATTCTTCTTATAGAAGAGTCTGTCCTCTGAACAGAAGTAACTGCCTCGCTTGATGCAGGAAAGTGTCACTGCCAGAGCTTACTTTTGCAGGACTCAGTGAAAGGGTTACCTGCTGTCTCTTATTTTCTTACAAGATAGCCCAAAAATACCCAGGGTAAATCCAGGTAACTCACTTTCCATACATTTAAATCCCACCTGGTGGGGCTTCTTTTGGTATGTTACTTCTTCCTATTACAGTATAAGTGCAGCAAGAGGATGATACACATTATTTTCAGATGTCGGTGTGCTTGTTTTCAGATTCCATTAATAAGAAAAAGATGCCATTTTTCCTCTGCATTTTTTATTATGGGAGACATTTGCTTGTTTTAAATTTTTCTTTCAAAAAAAAGATAGGAATTTTATTATCCTAAGCAGAGCAATATTTTGTACTTTGAAGTATTTAGTGCACCTTCTGATTTTCAGTCTTGTTTAGGGTAACTACATTTACTAAGCAGTGGTTAAAACCAAAAAAGCTCAGAAGCGCCATGAATTTAAGGGTTGGGGATGAAGTGATAGGATTGACAATGCCTTTCTGAGTGCCTTTTGCTCTGCTTCCTCCCCTCCCGTGACAGTGCACGCTGAGATCTTAATGACTTCATGAGCTTGTGCTCCACTCCAGCCCGCACCTTGCTTTCTGCCACAGGGTGCCGTAGGAAGGGTCTGCTGATCTGGGCAATATTTCCTTATTTTGCTGATGAGAATATCACGTGGGACAGTGTCAGAAGTCTCAGTCAAGATCTCTAGATATTTACTGGTTCTGCCACTAAGCTGGTTGCACTGGCAGTGAAGAAAATTGGTTTGTTTTGATGTGATCTGTTTTTGATGGATCTGTTCTATCTGTTTTAGGGTGGTTTTTTTGTCATTTTGTTATCTTCTAAATTCTTGTAAGATGATTGTTCAATAATTTGTTCCAGAATATTTCCGGGAATTGAAGTTGGGCTGACTCTGAAATTCCCTGAGTCTTCCTCTTCCCCTTATAAAAAAAAAAAAAAGCAGCAAGACATTGATGGTTGACAGAGAAGTGAAACTATGTTCAGTACTTCTATATGTGCCAGCTGCAGTTTGGCTGGACCTTTTTTCATGTCCTGGGAATTTGGTAACTTTGATGAGGTACATCACTTGCCTTGATACTTGCTCTTTTCTTTGATTTTTTTCATCTGTTTTGGGCTGACACCTGGAGAGTTTTTAAATGGTGGTAGCGAGTAGGAGTTTCCTGTTTAATGAATGCTTAAGGAAAGTTGCATACATATATATATATAGAGAGAGAAGGGACCGCAGTGACCTTCTAGTTTAGGGATCTCTGAACCTCTTACTAACATGAGCACCGAAAGAATGATCTGTCAGCATGTGCAAATGCTGTGGTTCTGTGCTTCCCCCCTTAAACCTTGTAGCTGCTGCCTTTGATGCTCTAAGAAACCCTCCATGTGCTTCTCACTGGCATTTCACGGGCTATACTGGAAATGTGGCCCATGCCAGTATGTAGGACCTTCCTGTTGGCATATGACCCTGTGTGGCCTCTCTCCCATCACGCAGCCTGAGACATAAGACATAAAAAGCTTAATGACTCATATTTGACTTAGTGGCTGGAAGTACTGTCTTCTGAGCTGCCACTGAAGTGCTTGTGAGCTGTATGTGATTTCCCAGCTCTGATGTGACCATCTCTGGTCTAGTCTTATCTACTGCATGACATGGGAGTTTAAGTTAATTGCCATTTCAGTTGAAGCATTGCTCTTACCAACAATATCTTGGACGTTTTCTGTTGTGGATTTTTATACCCTGCTATTAACATGTGCCAATAGATGTGTAATGCAAGGGAGGGATTATTTTTCTTATTTGTATTCAGTGATGTGCTGGACTTGCTACCTTTCAGAGACTTGCAAAACCCATTAATATGTGAGTTAAGCTTCTCTGAAAAGGGATGTGTTTTCTTCTAATTGCAACTTGAATCCTCAGGCTGGAAGAAAAACTTTAGTACAGTCTAGGGATTCAGTACCATTTTCTCTCTGGATCCTGAGCAAAAGCCTTGGCTGGTTTCACTGAAGGAAAAAGGACTGCGTATTTACTACAGTCAAGAAGGAAGTTGGCAGTGAATTCTTTTGTGTCTATTGCTCAATGAGGGGCTAACCACACAAACATGTACATGCTGCTTTTTTTCTTTTTTGCCCAGTAGATCTCAGTACTAAGCTTTCTTTCTGCAGTTACCTCAGCATCTTGACTTTGTTTTTATATTGTTTTAACATAGACTAGCTGTTAATGTTACAGCCCATTCAAATTTCAGAAACTAGAACTGAAATATTTTGCTTTAGATGAGTCTATAATTTTGTCATGGCTAGGACATGGTACCAATTTATTGTTTCAGAGGATTGTCCAGGGAATCCAGGTATAAAACTGAGAGGGAAGAGGATGCTGTGACAAAGTAGAAGGGAGGAGGGCTGAGAGCTTCTGCAAAGGAAGAGGGACGTAGCCTAGTTCAGCGCTCCCCTCTCACTCCTTTGTGATACCTTGTGTTGTGTAGTTACTTTCATGTATCCAGCACCTTTTATTTGTCTCTGGACTGTGGGAGTCAATCAGTGGAACACTTAAAAAATCCCTTACAGGGGAGGAAGTCAGTGGAGTAGCTGAGCTCCAGAGAACTCTGAAAGTTTTTCATTATCACTGAGAATTTAAATGAGCTACCTAAACCAGGAGGAGCTTCATGCATCCATTGCTTGCTTTCTGGTGCAACCTCTCATCATGTCTGAGTGAGAGATTTTTTTTTTTTTTTTTTCAGTAATAATACTAATGAGAAAAACCCTGTTCTTGAAGAAAAAAATGTTCAGTAGCATCAGCCTGGCTATTGTAATATACTGGCCAGGATTATGCTCTCACTTTTCCAAGTGTCTTCATGCAAAGGGAATGCATAGATTTGGAGCTTTGTTTTATTGTTAGCAGAAGACTGCTGTTGCGTTAAGCTTTAATATGTATAATTTAAATAATATTGGTTCCATGTCCTGTAAAAATACGAGAACGTGACATTTTGTAACAAGCTGGAACGGTTTACTTCTGTGCTTACTGTTGTTAGTAATTGTTGCTTTCTGGTGAGAACGAATTTAGTCCAGTTGTGTTACTGTGAAGAATGGTTTGTTCTCTCACCATCCTGAGGAAAGGGAAGCAAAACAGCTGGCAGTAGGGAGACAGCTTGGGTTATAGGCAGAATAGTCTAGGGATGAAAAAGTTAGTAGCATTTGAGCTGTGACTAAGGTTTATGCTAGACTTTGTCATGTTCCATTGCTGATAGAGCCACTCTCCATGAAGATGTTTTTAAAAGAAAGCTGACAAAAGCACCTACTCCTGCGTTTCTGTATATCAAGGAAGGGCTTCTTAAATGGCTCAGGAAAAAAAAGCGTGTTGCCTGCTTTCTGCATTCTGCTGGAAAATTTTCTCATTCTTACTGTCAAGATGGTTCAAATTAGTTAAAACACAATGGACTTGAGAAGAAAGACAGCATTAATTAAAAAAAAAAGTCAAAATGAAAATAACTTTCCTTTTTTTACTTTCCTAGGTATGTGATGATATCTATCTATGGTTTTTTGTTTCCTCTTATTTCCTTTTAGTATGATGAAGACTGTCATCTGTGTTTAGAAAAAATATTTTTCATAGGACTTGGCTGTAACATATAGGCCAGAAAGAAAGCATAACTCTATTTTGATCTTGTGAAAACTTATGTGCTAAGGAATAAAATTAAAGATGAAGGGCTTTTTTTTTTTTTTTTCCTTGTTCAGTGTGATTTTTTTAGTTGGTGGTTTTGGTTTGCTGGGTGGTTTTTTTTCGTGGTTTTTTTTTTTTTTTTTTTTTTTTTTTGGTGTACTTGATTTTTCAACCTGTGTATTGTAGTCCATCATTATTGTAATGCCAGCTGTAGTGTTTTGGCCATAGTTCTTCCATGCAACGATATGGAAGGTTTAGAGAGCTTTTTGGGAGAAAGCCAGGGCTAGCTCTCTAGGTGCTCCTGGGCTGTCTGTGGTATTTTGTAACAGGGAGAGTCTCTGCTTGATGCCAGCCTCCACCCATGGGGTCCTGCCTGTTCCCACTACCTAGTTGTTTCTGCTCAATGTGGCTGGAACTTCAACACCCATCCTCACTGTTTAAAAGAAGATGGAATGTGCTTGGATCCTGGATGTGCAAATAGCTCTGTGTGGTCACGAGACGCAATATGCATGGTCTTAGCCTTGTGCAGTAAACCAGCCCTTGCTGGAATAGTCCTGGTGACTCTTGCAGCATCACTGTGAGACCATGTTCTTTACCTGTGCAAAGAGAAGTTAAGGTTGGTGGTTTGAAGGAGTAAAAGGGGGCAGGTCTAAGCAGTTTTCCCGCCTGAGTAGATTTCCAACAGGAGTCTGGAGGACCCAGCTTCTGAGTTGCTCTCTGCACTTCATACTGGTGTCATCCTGAAAATGCTTAGAAAGCAGCCGACTTGCTGAATCTTCCTATGACAAGTGCTGACAGACTGAAGAACAACAGTCGGAGAACCTACCCTAAGGCAGGAGATGCGAATACAGCAGCGGCAGATCTTTCTATTTCTACTGGTTGACTCATGTCCACTGAGAATTGGACTTGGAGAGGCCTCCAGAAATTGTTTTGCTTGCTGTAACGTTTCAGACATGATGATGGAAACCATGAAATAGAATAGTGCAGGACACTCAAAATGGCATCTCTTCTACAGCCGTCAGTTTGCAGGTTTACACTAAGTGATCAAGGTTTAATGTTTCCTTAAGTAAAGGAAGGTGACAAAGCAACTGTTTTAATCAGTGAGCAGTTATTTCTGTTAAACATTTGGAGCTCTTCCTTCTGTTTGGGATGTGATTTTATTCCAACCAACCAACCTCCTATTTCCTAAGTTGTTCACTAAGTGTGGCGGTGTCTTGCTTCACTAGATGTGGCATCTTCTATTTTCCTGAGTCCTGGCTTTCATTATACATGCAAAGCTCTGTGTTAAGTAGATTCATAAATAAATAAAAAAATCAACCCCTAATTTAATCCAGAAATTTTCCAGATTAATGTAATTTAATACTTTATATCACTGTTGCACACATCCACAAAAATGTGTGGTAATGAAGGTGCTGTTTTGAAATGCTGTTTAGCAAAATTAGGGAGGTTAGGCAAAGTCAGGCAGGGTAAGCAGGTATTTGAAGCTTTGTCACCTGAACAAAGCCAGGCAAACACCGGTGACAAGATTTTGAAACTATGCAATGATCCAAGTAGCAGTTCAGGCTAAATCAGATAGTTAACGTATGCTGTAATTTATGGTTTGAATTTAGAGTAGATGTGTGAGAACGCGCTCTGTTGTTAAAAGTCACGGTATTTTTCCCATCAGGAATTTTAGCCGAGAGAAGGAACTTGTAATTAAATGCTAGCATGTTATATAACTTCATAGACGTGCTTTTATAACACAAAGTTAGAGACTTAAATGGATCGCTACCATAATATTCTGCTCTGTTTTGGACAGCGTATGTCCAAATTGTCTTCTGCTTGTTGGAGTTTCCTTGAGCTTTTGTAGTCTGAAGGCTGCAAGGCTCAGTGTCTCTCAACTCCTAGGTCAAAGGAATTTCTTAGGGTTGTTCCGTTTTGTTTTGGTTGGGTGTTTTTTTTGTGTGGTTTTTTCCTGTTGACAGCAAAGAGATCCTTCTCCTTGGCAGGCAAAATCCTGCTCTGACTCATTTCCAGTCCTTAAGCATAGAGCAGTTTATAAGAAAGACAGGAATGGTTCACATAAAGATGAGTATGTTCTCCCAGTTGTTTTTAAATACTTGTGATTATTCCCGTTTGGGTTTTATATTGAGAAGAAAACATAAGCAGGCAGTTTTTCCTTGGTTTAAGGCACTCCAGGAGGGACTGTTCTGTCACCAAGCTTTTCCTTTTCCTAACAAGTACCTGTGGTTTTCCCGCTGCTCCAGTCGGGCTGTGGAGGGCTGGAGGGAAGATCCCTTGGAGATCAGGCGTGGGTGTTAGGAGCTCCTCACAGCTGGCTCCAGAATGGGATGGGGATGATCATACAGCATATGGGATGATTATTCTGTCGTTGGCTTTTTTTGCTTAGATGTTTGTTGAAGATGCCAGGAAGGAAACTGCTGTGGAGAGAGAATGATCGCTAATTACCATTGGGAGTGAAGGCTAAGGAGGAAATGGCTAACCAGTGTGAAAAGTATAGTTCTTGTGGACAGGAATATTCTCACAAGAAATAATGGTCTGTTAGATTTATTCCTCCACTACTAGTGTTTACTGTTTCAATATGAGATGCAGTGATTGAAAAGAAAAATTAATGACACTGTTTTTAAGTAAGTTACATTATTGCAAACTGTTGCGAAGTCCACATGATAAAATCTTAAGAAAAGCTTTTGATATGAATTTGCAGCAGAGACTACAGTTTATGAAACAAAACTTTTCAAAGTCGATTTCAGGCTTTATAAAAAGCTTTCAGTTAATATTGGTGAAAGCTGTTCCTAAACAAACAACCCCACACTTTGGCCGGGTCTCCGCTGCAGAACGCCTTGCCAGCCAGCGCTCCATCAGCCAGGGGTGTGGAAAAAAAGTCATACAACCTTGCTGACATCGATACGCTGGCAAAACCCCAGGCGTGGATGCAGCTGTGCCGGCAGAAGAGAACTTTTATCAGCTTAGCTTATGTCGTTTGGGGAGGTGATGCAACTACGCCAGCAGAACAGCTCTTCTCTTGGCCCGGGCTGTCGGCGTGGGAGGCTCTGCCCTGTCGCCCAGCCTTCTGCCGCCACCGAGCCTGGGGAAGAAAAGCCCCTTAGAACAAAAGAGGGCCCTCTCTAAACTCATTTAGTTTTTACAAGTAGTTGTCGATGAGGAACAGAGCGGAAAGAGTGATTCAGATTTGACAATTGAGTTTTAATGTAAAAAATGTGTTTTAAGTCGTATGGCTGTAAGATGTCACTGGCCCTTTAATGGTTGTCTGTGTGGCGCTGGGTTGCAGGGGTTGAGAGCGGCAGCGGGACCGGCATCTGTGTTTTGTAAAGCCTTTAAGGCTGGTAAAGGTATGTGGAAGCAGTGAAAAACCTTCTGTCTGTAAACTTAGGAAGACAACTGTAATCACATTTACATTCCTGCCATATTTGTATGTGACCGCCAGCACTAGAGCATCTTCATGTTTAAATAAAAGTTTAAATTTCTCAGAGTGGAGTGTTTATGTTTTACAGGAAGACAGAGTTAGGATTCCTGCTCTCGCCACAAACACGCATTTTCCTCTCCTGCCTTTGCCCAGCTGGTGATAAAATTTTACAAAACTCCAGTTCTTCATAATGTAGAAAACCAAAGATTTCAAAGGAAAAACATTGTAAAAGTAAAAGCAAAACTAACCAAAGATACTGAAAATATCTGAATATACTGAAGCAGTAGAGGCCTTTAGTTTCCAGTCACAGTTACCAGTTAAGATGAAGACTGGTACACGTACACGGACTTTCCTGGCGGCTGTACATGCCTGCACGAGGAGGTGTGCATTTTGAAACCCTGAACAGAGCGGTTGTGCATTTGATCACTGTGTGCATTTTGAGAGCTCTGCTGAAGGCTTTTTGAAGAGAAGAGAAGCATCGTGCCAGACTAAGTTTGTTCAGATCATTATGAAAATGTTTTCAAACTAGTTACTCTGTCATTCTGCATTGCTTGTAACCCTAAAAATAATTGCCTGGCGTTACTGGAAGCAGAACAGTCTGACAGCCCAACTTGCGCTACTATAGTTAAAATCCGTCAATGTTTCCATTACAAACTTGGAGGGAGGGTTTAATCTTTTTCCCATTTTAAATCATGCCTGGAAGAAATTCTAGATCAGCACTTCAGCTCCAAGTATAAATCTTCTGGAAGGCATTTGATGTTTCTGAAAAATCTTTATTTAAAAGCAAACAAAAAAAAGCCAACCCTACAGCAATGAAATATTGATATTCAGTTTTGAAATGTTAATTGATCAGGAATATATTTAATTCTTTTTGGTAGTTTTCAGTTCAATTTAATTGGGCACTGATTTCTACATATCAGTGTTGTTTTTTATAGTGAGTGTTGCAGTCTGCTGTTCCAGGCTATTATTGCTGCATAATAAACTTTGCAATATGCCGAACTGGAAGATTTCAAAACCTTCCTAGGGAAACACAAAAAAAGAAACACACAATTATCATGAAGTATCTGATATGAGGCATGCCTTTGAACTCTTCTCCCACTCACAATTTCATTCAAGTTTCCCGAGGTTATCTCCAAAATAGTTTCACTTTTCTTGTGTATTAAGGCTGTAGTTTCATGGATGCTTTAAACCGAGGTAAACTGTAATGCCCTCCTCTCTGCCTACACATTCCTGTTCCCTGCCTTGTGACAGCCAAAGCTTTTGCGTAGCACAAACCCACATGTGGTGAACCAGATCAGGGAAGATATTTTTCTGGTTCAGGCTGCGGCTACGCAACTATTTGTACTAGTGCAAAGAAGAGGGTGGCACCGGGGCGGGAACAAGTGAATCTGCACTGACATCTCACTTTATATTCCACTGCAATTTCCCCCCGCCCCTTCCCTACTGTGCCTTTCCTCTGCAGTTCACAGGGTGGTTCTTTGCTATGAACTTCCTGAGCTTTTTGTAGAAAAAGGGCTGTGGCCAGTTCTTTTTGTCAGTGAAAACCTTGTAGTCACAAGACTTTTCCTGGCAACTTTAGTTCTCTGGTATGTTCATTAAAGTATTCTTGCAACATCACAGACCTTTTAATAATGTACAGTGTCCTACTCTATACTGTTGTTAATGCAAATGATTAAGACTGCTCTACTGCAAATTTTCTCTAGAATGCTTTTGCATTCCATTAGGGTCTCTTTTTAAGAGCAATAGGATTAGATACCTTGAGGACTATGTGCTCATCTCCTTATGAAACTTGAATTTTTTGCCATTATACAGAATCTTTTTCTTGATGTGCTTGAAATAATCCACAAATACTGAGATCAGTGGTAGTATGAAAGTTCTGCCAAGGCACACAATTAATTTATAAGCTGTCTGTGCCCCCTCTCTATTTTTAAAAAAAACCCAATAGCAGTATTGTGTGAAATACTAAAAGCCAGAAGAGGTGCAAAATAGACTTCTAATTATTTTAATATTTCTGGATAGATTAAGGAAATAGCATAGTTTTTATATCTGCCACAATAATTCATTTATGATGTGAAATAGTCACATAAACTTTGTTTGTACCTGCTGGAACTTAGAGGAACAGTATCTCTTATTTCATTTTCACATCAGATGCCACAATGAAGAGGGATAAAATCCTATGAGTAATATTTAGCAGAGGTTGCATATAATTTGAGCCTGTATCATGCATTGAGCGTGCTTTGAGTGGTGGCTGGGTGTATTAGAACATGCCCAGGAATCGTGTCCCAAATGTGGTGTGAAAGTGGGTGTATTTAAAATACCTGAGTAATTAAGTACAGATTTAACATAATGCTCCAAATGGTTAAATAGGCTACCGTAGACTGAGCTGATGTGCATTCTTCGATTGCTATCTATAGTTTCCTCTAATGTGCTTTTTCCTTTGCAGCAGTCCATTGTACCAGCCCACCCAATGGCTCCACCTAGTCCCAGCACCACCAGCAGTAATAACAACAGTAGTAGCAGCAGCAACTCAGGATGGGATCAATTAAGTAAAACAAACCTTTACATCAGAGCACTGCCTCCAAACACCACTGATCAGGACCTGGTAAAATTATGCCAACCGTGAGTACTATGCTTAAATACAAATTATAATGTCATACTGTGAAAGCTTATAGTAGGTATAGAGAATGAGTGTTTGGATTATGAGGGAAGAAAAACAGATGTGTAAATAAAAATCCTTGTACTGTAGTACAGTGGCAAGTTTCAACTTCCCTGGCAATCAGGAGGAAAAGAATGTGTTTTGCACTTTGGAGAAGTAAAGAAAGTTGAAATATAGTGGTGAACAGAAGTGACTCATTGCTTTAGTGAAAACTGTGGTCACCCGTACTGTTGCCTGATGCTGATGAAATCACAGATAAATTAAAATTAACACCTGAATGTGAAACTTGCTGTTAAGAACCTGCAACAGAGGGTGTCCTCTGTTCACTACTAGGATAATCTGTTGATACAAACTCCTCAAGTAATTTTCTTCATTGCTGTAAATTACATCATGTATTTGAATGCTTAACCTAGTTTCAGACTAATTTATGTTGGCTGTAGATTGCTACACAATTATATTTATGATCAGAAATAGTCGCTCTGCATAAAAATCCTCTCTAGTGGCTGGAGTTCCGGGTAGGCTTAGCAGAAGGTTTTCAGGTAGTGTTGTTAACATGAGATTTTTTTGCTTGTGTGAGTTTTTGGGGTTGTTTTTTAATACTACTTTTGCTTTTTTTTTTAATACTACTTGCCTTTCAGTTACTTTCAATCTGGGTGAGATGTCAAGAGATTGTGCAATCATGTTGTTTATACGCTGTTTAAAATCACTCTTTTAAAATCTTTCGCTGAATTTTAAAAATTCTTAGTATTTCTGAAATTCATACTGCCCTTTCTGGATTATTTTGAAATCAAAAGTACTTAGCTAAATTTTCAATTCTACCTGCAAGAAAACACTCAAATCTTGAATGAATGGAGAATCATTAAGATTTGTAGATAACACTACTGTCTGATATTCTGAAAGTAATTATATGTTGAATTTAGCAGATAAGTAACTAGGAATACACAAAAATGTATGCCCAAGATGGCAACACAAGTTAACAAAATAGCTAGGAAAACCTGTAAGTCTTGGATCCCAGGTAATATGAGGTGCCTTTGGTTTTGATTATTGCAAAGAATCTAATGCCAAATTTGTAGAGAAGAATTTTTATTTGTTTCTTTTTTAATCAAAGCTTGGACTTTCAGGATAGTAGTCACTTACCAGTCATCTTAGTACTATACGCAATTTACTCTTATGTCTTTAAGGAAAAAATTTTCCATTTGGTCATTTCCCCAATGGTAAATTAAATTCATGTGTTATACAGTAAAGAGATTATCGATCTGTGAAAAGATTCATTGATAAATGATTTTTACAGCTTCCTCTGCGACAGTGACCCTCTTGTCACTCGAATTTTAGCTGCAAATGCATGTTTTACAGAAGTGGTTTTTTCCTTCCCATTTTTGTCTTTTGAACTGATGAAGAAATCTTGGCCTGCACACCAGTGTTATGTTAGGACAGAGTTGTGAGGTTATTTTGCATTGGAGCCGCCCAGTAACTACTATTTGTGCAGTGGTTACTATAGCTCCTTAATCTCTTTCTGAAGTCATTTTGGTTTGCACCAAATTGTCGTAGATGTCACTGATGCATGAACATCCTAGAAAAAATATGTTCAATACTTTGCAGTAACTGGTCCTTTTCCTCTTGGATGGTCAAAGATTCTGATTTTGCTGTTGTTTCTCTTGTTTAATACAGAATGGTAGTTGGAATAGCATGAATTTTGCAAATAAAGAAAAGGCAAGAACTGTAGCCATGAAGTTATTAAATCAGTTCTGATGTGAATTTACAGACTTGGAAGGCCATGGTGTTTCTTCCTGTGAGATATTTCTCTCCGAAATGTCTTACTTAAAAGGAAAGGAGGCCCTGTCTCAAAATTATCCATTTCTGCAGAGGAACCAAGTGAGATGTCCAGAAATTTTAGCCTTGGAACATCTTTCAAAAATCTGGATAATCAATTAAGAGCCTTAGGCTTCTCTGCCAACATAGCCCCTTAGCAACTAACTTGATGCTGCAGTAAGATGGAAATGACAACACTCTTCTCCTTGTTCGCAGAAGCTCAGTAATCCACTTTTATAGACTATGGAAAGTTTTAGATGCAAAATGTTTCGTTCCTACAAATCTGCCTGAACTTGTAGGACATAGAGGTCAAGATATTCTTGAAAGTGCACCTGCTATGTTCATTGTTTAAGCTGAGACAATACAAAATAAATGGAGAATAAAATTTTAGACACATAGAAGTCAATGAAGAAACTGATGTTTACTCCAAAGCTCTGAAGTATTTTTCTAGTATTTATTAGGCTCTTTCCAAATGCCTAAGATTTTATTCAGAGGC
Source organism: Tringa solitaria (assembly GCA_026413425.1). NCBI lineage: Eukaryota > Metazoa > Chordata > Aves > Charadriiformes > Scolopacidae > Tringa > Tringa solitaria. The sequence goes on along the minus strand of JAOXJM010000079.1, from coordinate 18,633,708 downwards.
TTTTGAGTAAATTTAGCTCCTTTTCCCCATGCAGAGTGGAGCTTGCCATTCTAAGAGGGTGTCCACTGGAGTCCTTGATGCTAAGAATGAGTGGAAAGGCTGCTTTGCATATTGCAGAAACGGTTTTGCTAGCTGACAATAAGCAATTTTCAGTGGATGTACAGAAAAAAGTCCCTGGCTTTTGTTTTATATCTTTTGGCTGTTGTCAGACAGAGGAACACCTGTGGGTTGAGGAAATAATGGTTGAAAAGCGTCATTGTCACTACAAATGCCAGAAACATCCCATCTGCACATATTTTCCCTCTGATCATCATGGACTTGTGTGATATACTGTACTGAAAAGTTATTTTCAGTTATGGTAATTGTAGAGAAATATTACTTTCAATATAGTCCCTCAGAATACAAGGTGGAAGAACATACAGAGTTCTTGTGTGTAGATCTAGTTATACAGTGACTTTTATTTACGTAAGTCAGTATGTTTGCTTTAGCTAATTCTGGCCATGTTTTTATTTTGATTAATTATTTTTGGTGAATCACTAGAGAAGCCCCTTATCAAATTATAGAAGTGCTGGGCTTGCTTTCCTGTTGTAGCACAGCTGTGCAGTATTTACGAACACAGTTAGCAAATGTTCACTGGCTTTGTGGAAAAGTACTTTCCCGGCAGGAGCGCAATTTGCCAATATATGTTTCTACAAATCTGCTCTTCACCTTCATCTGCTTGGTTCTTTCTAGTGCTGTGTTAGGTGAAGCTTTCTCCTCTTTTCCAAGATGAAAAGAGCATATTACAATTTTGTTGTGAAGGCTTACCTGGGAGTACAGCTATTTTCAGACAGTATTACTGGCTTTTGTGTGGGAAATGAAGCTGCCACGTTTCTGAATAGTCCATTCAAACTCAAGCCTGCTACTCCAGTTCTGCTTTGGGAAAGCAAATTTCTTCATATCAGTTATGCCAGAGGCAGAAGTGTGGGGAAGAATAAGGTAGGTATTATGCTTATTGCAAGGATGTCATAACAACCAACGCAGAACCAGAGCCCCGACTGTTGGTGGGGTGGGGGGGGGGCACCACGTGAGTCAGTCCTGGCCATAAGAGCTTTCCATCAGGTATGTAAGGGTAGGCAAAGCAATTGATGCTATGGCCCACAGATACTATCTTTGACGTGGGAGGCTAGACAGGAGAAATCAGCTATATAGAAGGACAAAAGCAGAGGAAAGGAAAAATTAGAGTAAGGAGCCGATGAGCACGGTTTGGGGAAGCCTTCAGGAAGGCGCCCGACCTCAGCACTGGCTGTGAGACTGGGACTGATTCCTGCAGCAATCCTCTCTGCCTGATTCCGCTGTGCAGTTTCCTTTCCCAAACCACACAGGGCCATTGCATGACCTCTGCTGTACTGACCAAACCCTGGTTGTGCAGGGTTGCTGGAGCGATGCTAGCCTCAGCTCTACCTAATTTTAGTGTGGCTTCCCCCGGTGTGGCTCTCAGTACTTGCTTGATGTGCCTTCTTCAGCTGTTGTGTTGGATTTTTGCTTATGAATACGTTATTTAGGCTTTAATTGTACTTTCTTATTCAGTGACTGTTAGTCATTTCTTGTAGCTGATTTAATATCTGGATCTGAAGATGCAAGATTAAATCCATTCCAGTTATTCACTGAAATTGTTGAGACTGTTTATGTGATTAGAGACTTAGGCGACTGTGTCTTAAGAGATTCAGCCAGGAGTTTGTAACTTGCTTTGACACATTCTCTAGGTGCTTTCCAGACTTTTCACTAAGAGCTGTGCTTCACTGTGGGTGACCTTTATGCCCAAGCCACACTGTTCCAAAGCCCTGTGCTTTCCACCGTCTTGCTTATGATTTACTTACTAGCCTGCAGCATGGCATCTGTGTAACGCTGAATTTCTTCAGAGACCTCCTTTTGTGCCATTTCCATCATTAAATGAGGATGATGCAGCAAGACCCTTCAGCCTCTCGACAATCCCTAGTCCCAGGGTGAGATTCCAAGCTTTGAGGCTTAACTCAGGTTTCCCCTGTTCAGTATAAATCATCACACCAGCCCAAATTTTGGTGTGCTTCCTTCCAGGCTGTTTGCTCGTACCATGTCGCTTGTATCAAGCTGTTTGTAGTCTATATGATTTTATTTTTTTAAAGAAAAATCTTAGCTCTGGACAGTTTCACTTAAGGCTTCCACCTTAAATTATTGCTGTATGGTTGTAGTGCAGGTTTTTAATGGGATTACAATTAGGAAAGCAGCTGGTTTAAGGTAACAAAATTAGGGATATAATTACCACAACAGACCATTGTTCTGCACCAGGATGGTTGGAACACAAAACCAGAACCTTGTAGTGGCTGCCTTTGTTATGTGTGTTGGGAAGTCATGTTTCTTCTTGAGAGTATTTTAAGGATTCCTTCCTAAATATTTGGCATCATGAACACAAGCATAGCTAAAGCTAATGGCAGGCTAAGGGTGGTTTTGAAACATTTGAGCCAGGTGTGCTATACAGCTTTGTTTCCACACCACGGGAACTTTTTTTTTTTGTAGTTGCATGCTCTAATGTTTCCCTGTTTTGGGGCAAGAGAGCCTAAAAGTTGTTTCAATCCCCTCATCTTAATAAAACACACATTTTTTTATTAGGTCATGTGACAACCGTTAGCATATTAATGTTTCCACGTTCTTTGCTTGCCATGTAATTGTGACATCTCCCGTGTTGCCATTTCCTATCTCCTTCAAATCCACTCAGGACTGAGAACTGGCGAACTGGAGCTCAAACATTTACTGTAGCAGGGAGCTGTCGTCACTGCGGTCAGTTAAGAGCGAGACATCTGCTAATTTTACTCAGCATATCTCATTAGAAAAAGGACATGGCTGGACTTTAGGAAACAGTCCAATTGTCTTTCGCATTTACCTCTTTTGGCAGAATGGTCTGGGCAAGTGTCTGCTGCACAGTTCAGTATAAGGAAATGTCTGTAGCACAAGAGTACAACCCCTTTAGACAGATGGTGTGGGTGAGGGAAAGCAGAATGGAAGATTTCAAAGCTAACTTTTCCAATTTTTTAAAAGTATTTTTTCTTCATTCCTTTCTCCTTTATTCTCCATTTTCCTTTCATTTTTCTTTCATGGTTTGTCAGCTGCAGTGAAGTATTGCATTCATAATTATGTGGAATATGATTTCATGTCATATAATTAAGTGTGATACATCAGTGTCTCTGAAACAGTTCCCTTTGAGATCAGTATTAATACTGATTATACTGGAGCAGGAGCCTATCTGTTATTCTTACTTTTTTTTTTTTAGAGTGGAAAGAAGTCCTCTACAAATTAGTTCTTTTAGATGTTTATGTATGCATTTTTTAACGTAGCATTATTGCGTATATCTCTGAATAAATAACACCAGGTTTACAGAATGTTGTTTGGTTGCAGGAGAAGGTAGATTCTTTAGGAACTGAGCAGTATGTGATTTGTAATGTTTAGCTTTATGTTGTACAGTACCTGTTTCATATTTTTCTTTATCCCTTCTTCAAGGACGGTGGCATGGTTTGAGTTTTGTATAATCTGCAGTAGAATTCCCTTAACTGTACTTTTTCATCCAGTTTTGCTCTTCAGAGCAAACGTAACACCAAGAATGGTGAAGGTATGTTCTCTAGACGTAATAACTGATTGTGCCAGTGCTGTGTTGCCTGTGCAGGCACACGTTGGTGTGAAACACAGTGCAAGTGCTGTGGAGAAACACCCGCGGTAACCTTGGGACTGGGATTTAGATAATCTCACTTGTGTTCTGCCCAGCCGATGCACCCAGTTTCTCAGCTAGGCAAGCAGCCAGAGGAGGGGTTGCATGCCAGTATGGTATGTAAACCGGCTCTGCTGGCTCCTGTGCTGCTGCAATATGCTGGGTAGATACAGATGTCTTAGCTGAGTACTGCATCCAGCTCTGGGGCCCCCAACTTTAGAAGGACATGGGCGTGTTAGAGCGAGTCCAGAGGAAGAACACAAAGACGATCCTAGAGCTGGAGCAATTCTCTCCTATGAGAATTGTTCAGCCTGGAGAAGACCCTGGGGAGACCTTATAATGGCCTCCCAGTACCTAAAGAGGGCTACCCGAGAGATGAGGAGGGCCTCTTTGTCAGGGAGTGTAGTGATAGGACGAGGGGTAACAGTTTTAAACTGAAAGAAGGTAGATGTAGTTTGGCTATTAGGAAGAAATTCTTTACTGGTGAGATGCTGGAACAGGTTGCCCAGAGAATCTGTTGATGCCCCATCCCTGGATGTGTTCAAGGCCAGGTTGGATGGGACTTTGAGCAACCTGGTCTTGTGGGAGGTGTCCCTGACCATGGCAGTTGGGGCTGGAACTCGATGATCTTTAAGGTCCCTTCCAATCCAAACCATTCTATGATTCTATTACGATCTTTTAAGAGGTTGCTATCAAAAGCAAGTATCGCATTTCTACAGCTGAGATGAAATAGTACTCAGTTTGTACGTCCATTTCGCCAGATGCGCTGGAGAGATGGAGGCCTGACCTGGGGGGCTTTTTGTTCAGGCCTGGCTTCCGCAGTCAGTGGTGAGGCATTTGTGTGGTGTGCCGGGGGAATTGCGATTGGCCTGGATATGTGATATTTGGTTTAAATAGTAATTTCCTTTGTATTTTAGCAACTGCTTTCAGCAGTCATGTTCTGAAGTGTCTAGCCTGGTATGATGTGAAGGAAGACTCTCTATCTTCCCTTTAATATTTGCACCTTAATTATACAGAAATAAAATGCAGACAGCTTTATATTCATGATCAAATGAAATCCACGCTGAAATCCTCTCTGAGGAGTTCCGGGGTATTTTTTTTTTTGTACCATAATGCCTTCTTGTAGAATGCCATTAGGGAGCTGTATGTATTTTTTGGGAAATAGTAATTGAGAAAAAAGTAAAAAAAAGTTGCCTTCTCGAGTCCTATCCTCTCGATGCAGGCAGTCTCTTGAGAAGCCTTGAATTTAAAACAAATATAGTTTTAATTTTCTGTTTCCATTTTGTGATTAAGCGAAGACTGAAGTTTTTTGAACTCGGTATTTTATTTAGCCTAACAGTAATCGGCCATTCCCCTCAGCACACCCTCTTAAAAAACAAACACTCTGCATCCAAACGCTCGGAGCCGTGTGTCTGCACTGTGGTCGCAGATGCAGGGACCCAGCGATTGCACAAGCTCCATCTCCCCCAGGAGATGAGAGTTTTTGTTGCAGTGTGGGGCCAGAGGAGAGGTGATCCCATGGAATTTCCTTTAGGAAGTGGGGGCGAGGGAGGAGAGGAGAGTGGAAGGAATGTTTCAGCCGCAGCTGCTTGTAAAAGAAGCACTAGGAAAACAGATTGGTAAAAGTTAACCGCCATCGAAGATCTCCTGTTGGAAAACAAAAAGCAGATTTGGCAATGTGGGGCCTGTAAAATCTGTGTGTTTGCAAGTCTGCGGGTATTTGTTGTAGGGAGATAGAATCCTTGTTCCCTATCCCCGAACCACAGGAAAAAAATGTCCTGTGGAATGCCTTTGATCAGGGTCCCCTCCTGAGCTTCCCCATGGCAGGGGCCCATCTCAGATGGGAGGTGATAACACCACAGTTATTCATCAGAATAACCAGTAGTTCAAGAACATTTTGAAGGGGATTGTTTAATTTTGGTGGACTACTGAATATGTTAATGAGTACTAATCAAGCTCTATAGTGGTTTCCATGATGTACATGCCAAAACCTGCCCGTTCTGTTAGAGACCGCTTAGGGAGGCGTCTCAGTCAGAAACCATTTCAGAATTGAATCAGTTTAGAGCCTAAGTTGATTTCTGCCCCAGCGTGCTTACATTAAACTTGCCTGCTTTCTCAGGATACCATTCAGCGTAGAAAGCAGAATCGGTATTTGCAAACAGATTCTTTTATCTAATGTCTAATATCTCATGTGGTTTCACATAACTCATAGAAATCTCGTGAAGTCTTGACTTTGTTTGCTAAAGGTTAGTTCTGCTTAGCTCTGATTTCTGTAATGTTAACTCCTTGAAATGAAAAAATGAGCCGTCTGATGTTGACACATTAAAAGACCAGGGTTTTTTTTTTTTTGTAACCTTTCAATCTTTTTTTTCCCCACATTGTTGCCGAGCGGCAGTTAGGGTTGAGAAAGTAAAACCACCCCTATTGTATGCAACCCAGATAATAAACATCCGTAGCAAATACAAATTCAGATCCTACTCCTCAAATGAAACTTGTAATCGAGAAAAAAAGGGAGAAAAATCAGTGCTTATCCTTTCCCACAACTTCTACCGTAAAATTCTACCCTGTTTTGACAGTCAAAACATTTTAGCTGCCTCAGATCAGTTTGAGCTGTGCCTTACTGAAGATTCAGATCAAACCTGTAGAAAATTAAATTTCTACAGGGCTGCTGGGAGAAGAATTAACGTTTGGTCATTTAAACATCAAATCTTTGCAGATAGATGTGGAATACTTGGAAAACAGTCAAATTTTAATTTGAATGTTGATAATATGATACATGGACATAGAGCAAAAAACACCAGTGAAGAAGACTTTGATTTGGGATCTGTTTTGACACTGTTACTAGTACAAATATTCAGCTTGAAATAACCCATGTGAGTTGAGTTAATCATTAATAGAATCAATTTTGGTCGATGAAATATGTTCTGATTTCTACTCCTAGCCTGCCCCTTCCATTTCCATTTCTTCTGTTACTTAATTTAATCTCTTTATTTTGCCAAAAGAGAAAAAAAATGTGATCTGTTGCTTTACTGCCACAAGGGAAATCCCCCAAGATAAACATTGTATTTTATTTAACAAATTTTTGGAGTATTAATAATTACATTTAGTTACTTGATCATTTTTGCCCTCTTAATTGAAGTGTATTAACCCAAAATATGTGTTCTTTTTAAATGTTTGGTTTTTTCCCTATTCTGTGCAGTTATGTAGTTGTACATACTAGATTTCAAAAGACAGAGTATGGATCAGAATTTTTGCCTAGGAGAACACTGTTGACTTAATGCCTTACACGTTATCAGTATTTCAAATCCTAGTGCTGCTTTTTGGCTTAGATGTAGTCACTAACAAGCTTTCACAAGTCTATCAAAAATCAGCAATTATTCTAGGGCATCAATAAGGACTTTAATGTCTGGGTGAATGCAGTCACGAATAAGTGTTACAAGAATAGAAGATCTAAAACCAGGAGTTAAAAAACAAAGCCTCATACAGGGTAATACAAATAGCAGAGAAATCTCAGATCTTTTCTTTGCAAAACCTAAATGTCAGAAATAAAATTATCTAAACACTGGAAAAAGAGCCAAGCTACTAATTTCTGCTTTCAAGAATTCTGCCAATAGAGTAACTGAAGAGGTTTGGACCGTGGAGACTTGCAGAGTTTTCTAGTTCAGTACATAGTTTTATTTAGTGTATATGTAAAATGGCCAAGGAAGTGGTGTTCACCCAACAGAAACCTGGTGTAGAACGGAAATGCCCCTAAGATGATGGCAAGGTTGACTCCTGTTTGCAGTGTGCTTGCAAAGGCCTGATCCTGGAAAGCAGGGAGCACCTGCAGGAGCCCACAGCTCCTAGTGCCAGTGCGAAGGTTTAAAACCACTTAGCACTCCATGGCATGGACGTGGGATTTGTTTGATAGCGAAGGCTGAGCTTTTAAGCTACCTAATTGCACAGTGCCAGATAAATTCCACGGTCTCTGGTTCTTTCTTTTGGTGGTTGTTTTTCTTCTGCTGCTTTTTGACCTGTAGCTGTGCCCTACCCCGAGGCAGAAATCTCCCCCCACCCGTGTTAAGTCTGAATGCCTTGGCTGCAATCTGGAGAGGCTGTTTGGCAGAGAAGACAGACTTTTTCCCTTCAAAGCCTGAGGGTGTCAGCGTGGTGGGGTATCCAGTGGAGCTGATGTAGCAGTGTGCATTTCCTTCCCCGCATGGCTGTTTGTAGCACTGTGATCTGAAAAGGAGTGTTTGTAAATCATCTGCTGACTGTTTTTTTTTTTTTCCCTCCAACTATCCTGTATTCAACCCCCTACATTTCCCACACTTGAAGCTACTTGTTTTTATTGTGTGGTGGGCCTTGTCTTAACTTTATTGTTAAGGCTTTTTTATTTGTTGCCAAGAGTCTATTTGCTATATTTTGAAGATCTTTAATACTGAGAGGGAAAGTGTTGCTCCACGTTCCTTTTTCTCAGTGGCAGTTTACAGGGCTCCTGTGCTGCAGGACAGAGGTACAGTGCTAGGAGTGAAAGACCATTAGCCAGAACTGCCATTGAAAATCCATCATCATACCAAGGCCTCAGCATGAATGTACTCTTTATTATGTAAATTAGAATAAATTCTTTTTGAACATCTTCCAAATAGTCAGAGCTATGACATTATAAAAATATACAATAATCTGTCCCAGTCTTCCATTCTTCCCAAGTGAATTGAATGTTACTTTGTTTCATGAGAAATTCTGAAGTTTTTTCCACCAGTTTTATTAATTGCTTATTCAGTTAAATATTTATTAATTCTCTTTGAAGTCTATGACACTTACTCTGAAATATGCAGTTTCACAGATGTCCTAAAGTATTTTGAAAAGAGTGGCTCTCCCAGGAAGAGGAGAGAGCCCCGACTGTCACTGTTTCCCGTCTAACAAGCGAACTGAGATTGAGGTGATAGTCTAAGAAGCACAGCCTCACTGTTTTGGGTAACTGGACTGGGTAGAATTGATAAAGTGCAAAAAGTAGGTGTGTTTCAGTAGATCACAGAAAGGCCCGAGTTGTTAAGATGTTCTTGGGTAGATAGCTAAGGTAAGAAAAGTTTTTGAGTCTGATTCCTTTTTGAAGAACAGGAAAGAATTTTTTTTTCCTTTTAAGTTTCCATTTATCCAATAAATTGCACTTTTTGAAGAAATGACCTGAAGCAGACCCTGTGTTGGTCTAAATCAGAATGGAACATGGGACTTCTACTTCATTTGTGGTGACTCATTTGGTCTTTTCTATCAAAGATGTTGCCCTTTTAACTGTTACTTAAAATTCATTGATCAAGTGACACTGTCTATATTCTTGAGATAGAGCCCTTTGCCTGAACTCTCTTGGATCCAGATTCCTCACTTAATCAGAGGAGAGTAGGGATTTGGACTCCTCCATGGTCATAGTTGAAAGGTGAGGAGCAGCAGGACTTTCAAAAGTAGCTGGTTACTGACCAAGCATCCTAGTGATGTTTATATAGTGGATATAGGTTTTGGGAACATAGTTTCTTTGTCTCATGGGATTGAAAAGATTAGATCATTTAACTAGAAACAGAGCAGAATACATCTAAATATATAGCTGTAAAGTCAGATACTCAGTTATTTCTAATTGGCTTGCCACGTACTTCACAATATACTAATAGGGACCCACTGCTCTTTATATCATCACAACAAAACTAGTTAAATTTTTGCCATGAAAAAAGGGAAATTAGTTTCTATTTATCTGGATGAAAATTTAGAGATTCCTGTGATAGAAGACATTTAGTGCTGTTAGGGCGTTTTAACTTTGTTTTTCTTTTTGTGGTAGTTACTGTGTCTTTTTTTGTCCTTTCCTTAAGGGGAGGGAAGGAAGCTTGAAGTGCAGAGGAAAGAGTATTTCATAATTTCATATGGTAGCCAGGAAGGAGTAGTGGAGTATTTCGGAGGGCAGTGTCGTCTTCTGCTCATTAGGGTCCTTTCCAAACTTCTGCTTTGTTCAGTGGGACAGAATTTCCAGAAATTTTAATTGTTCCTCAGGGATTTAACTGGATTTGTATTTAGACCTGGGTCGCTGGTGTTCTGCCTTCTTCAGGATCTTATGGTTGTCTTCTGCTCATGCTTATGCCAAAGATACTTGACAACTCTTCAGCTTCTGCAGTGGTGGAAGAAATGTGAGGTTGTTTCTCGCAAGTTGCTTTCCTCTAGTGGTAGAAGTCAGCATTTGGCTGTGACAGTTCTCCTTTATTTTTTTGGCAGGCAGTTTTCTGACATTCTTGTTGCTGAGGTCATCCCCACTAGGGCTTTCAGAAGAACATCTTACTGGGGCTCAAATTCTTCACCTTCTGCTGTTCTGACCATAGAGTGTGTTACAGGAAAGGTCTCAGTCCTTTACTATTAATAATTAATTTGCTTCTCGATACCTTTTGTTGATCTGTGAATTTGTGGTTTCTTTCTTTCACCGTGATTTGGTTTCGTGTTGAGGGTGTGGATTCTTTTAATCCCAAGGATAATTTAAGAGAAGAAAAGTATCATTAAATTACTGCAGTCTGAGTCATACTTGGTCTGTGAGTTTAGTTCCCTGGCCTTCCCACACAGCATTTCCGATATGCAGTGAGCTGAGGGTGTGCAGGAAGGACTGTAGAGTGACCTAGATACTGTTTAACTCCTTACTAATGGGAGGCTCTCTGACATTGGATATAGACATTGCCTCTTTGGATTCTTAGTCCTTTTCCGTGTGGTGGCTGTATCCATTACATTTTCCTACTTCTGTGTGTTTTTCATAAAAACCAAATAATTAAGTTTTCTATTTGGATTGGTTTAAGCATCTTGTTTAGATATATTGCTAGGAAGAATTAGTAAATGAGCTATTTTAGAATCTGAAGCATAGGCAATGAGATTTGTCCTCAAGTAGAAGTTATAGCTTCTTTCATATAGTACTTTATCACTTCTGAAGAGAGAATTTTGTTCTGCTGCCCTCTTGCAGGCAAAGCAATAGTTGTCTCAGGCTCTCAATAATATAAAAGGTCTGCAAGGCCCACAAACACTGTGACCAGGTATACAAGCTCCCTTGTTGGCTTATGTTGTTGAATCTGTTCAAGAAAGGTTGTGATACACCACTAACCTCACTGGCTTTGGGCTTGCCTGTCACCTTTGCTGTCATGCAGTGGTTGGTTGATTTTTCTTGACTCTGCATGAGAGTGTGTTTTTTGAATAGTCCCTTTTGTGGCTGCTGGTGCTCTGGGTTCAGGAAACCACCAAAAGACTGCTCCCTTTAAGAAGCTTTGAATCCATGTCTGTTTAATGTAGATGCCATCCAGGCTTGCAGTTGATCCAGCCAACTGGAGGACCACAATTTTCTTTGAGGCCAGTTGTCCCAGCCTTGAGTCACCCCTTTGCACAGATGCTCATGCACTGGCTTTTCCCTGCTAGGCCAGGAGTAACTTCCCTTGTCGGTGTTCTTCGCCGTGAAGCCCAACGATCCGAGTGCATCCTCAGGCCCACTAGCCAAAAGCACAGTCTGGGACACTATTTATCCTTCCATGGTAGCATCTGACATAGTCATTATACAAAAGCTCCCTGGAAATGAGGGTCTGGGGGAATCACATTGTTTCCAGCCAGCTCATGTATGTTCTCCATGACAATCTGGTAGCGGGCAGTGTGCTGTGACTGCAGGTCTGTCTGCAGCACAGGGCTAAGAGTAGGCTGAATGTGTGGTGGTTCCAGAAGACTTCAGTTCTATTTGGCTAACTGCTCCAGTGATGGGATCAAAACAGGTTAATGGTGTTTTTAAAGAAAATGGTATATTTAAGCTACCAAAAGCAAATTTCCAGATAAGTGTCTATTACATTCTCTTTACAAAACTGCAGAAATCAAACTCTGCCTGCTGTTTGCTTCAATCAATATTCAAAAGACTGTCTATCCTAAGCAGTGTGAAACGGCGGAAGTGTCACTGAATATGACCCTGACGCATCAGCAACAAAGGTTGCACTTTAGATTTTGTGCTTGTGCTTGCGATTGCTCATGTATCTAAAATTTGGCAACAGATGGGGTAGTATTTTTTCTTAATGCGTAACACTCCTCTGTCTCTATCTCAGCACTTAATATTACTGCAGACGTCTTTTCAACAGAGCCATGCAGTTATAATCAATAATATGTGAGCTGATGTTTCTGCTCAATAACATACAGCCACTTAAATGCCCTTCTGAAGTATTTTGACCCCTGGAGAGAACTGCTTTAGCACAACCATTTTCCCTATTGAAATGGAGATACTTGCTATTCAGCACAGCTGGGACTTCAGACTAGAGAAGCAGGTATTTGTCAAATAAGGATCAAGTCTACAAGCCGTGCTATTAAGGGGGCAAGGCCTCTGGAAGGTTTACCAGTGATTTCGAGTAACTTGTCCATTTAGTGCTGTTCTAGTATGAATGACATGAAGTTACCAGAAATTAAAGGAGATCAGACTCTAATATTAATTGTACAGCTTCTTCTTAATTATGTGTTAATTCCAGTATAGAATAGCTATTCAAAGCAGGATTTTCCTACAAGTATTTAATTAAAAAAGCCCACTGTTGAAATGCAGTTCAGAGAGACGGGAAGTTATTTGACTGTATTGGGGTTTTTTGCTCTTCTGACCTCCAGACAGAAGAGGGACAGCACTTTGCAAGATAGGGTGTTAAGTTAATGCAAGATGGAGGTAAGAACATATAGATATCTTTGTGTAGAAGATACTTTAACCCAGCAGGCCAGGTCTTAGATTCATCCTGTTAGCTCTGTGTTGTCTTAATACTACAAAACCAGAAGGAAAACGTAAAAAATATGCTGACATATTTTTAAAAAGTTATCCATGACAGGCATTATTCCAGTGACCAAACATCTTTCATACAGGATAAATGTGAGAACAAGCATTGTATATGTCTGTGTGTGCATATATATGTATGTGCTTGTATATATGTAACTTACACAATATGTGAGACAGTTTTTTTTGTAGTTCAGAGTTGACAGATGGGTCAGGGTTTAGGAAATGAGATGTGGCTGGAGGTGCCATTGTACTTTGGCAATCTTCAATCCCATGGTTTTCGAGACTTTGCCAACATATCCTTTGGAGTATCGTTTATGTAAACTGGCAGCATAAGACTTGGTTAGCAACCTTCACTAGAAGTGAAATTAATAGGTAAGAATAAATTAAAGAGTAATCTTCTGCAGCTCCACAGGCTTGTAGCATGAATAGGTGTCTGTCTGTCCACCTAGGAAGTAGACTCACACTAGCTAGAACTGTAGACTTTTTGATTTATACTGTCTGACTAAAGCAAGGAAAAAAGGAATGGGAAGTGTTGATAAATAATTTTATTTCCCCTTGCCTTGTCATTAATTCCCTCCCACAAGAAAAAGAAATATGCTTAAGGAAAGCCAAAATACAGGACAATGCATCATACGCTGACAATGACTGAATTTGGCTTCCTTGGATGGAGAAGGAGGAATTGAAAAATGAAAGGTCTTCAGGTAGAGAGACTAATTTATGCTCCCAAGCTGATCTGTACTGTTTAGTACAGGAAAGAGAAAGGAGTTATAAATTATGAATAACAAGAACTGCTCTTTTATGTCTTCATAGTTTTATTCTTTCAAGCTGTTAGTGTAGGCTCTGCAAAATTGGTGAGGCTGAAATTTGCTAAGATTTATGGTTGGGTGTAGAAATACTGCCTTACTTTCAGATTAAAACAGCTAGCAGTGGTAAATCAATACATGCACGTCTGCAGACCTGCCATGATCTTGGCTTATAAATACATATTAGCATTCATCTAGTTTAATTTCTCATCTTCCCAAATCATTGTCTTGATTAGTGATCATTTCTCAGTATAAAAAAAAAGATAAAAGAAATTGCTAGATTGTGGAAATAATATTCCAGATTTGTAATTTGAACCTATTCAGAAATTTATTATTTTGCTTGCAAATGAAATATGATTTTCAAAAAACCCTTGTATCTTTCATGGCTATGTGAAACTGTGCTCTCATATTTTTTATATTCTTTCTGGGAGCCACAGGAACTATAACAATTTATTTTCAAATAATATTGCTTCAGTTTTTGCTTTCAGTTGTGTGTAAAATGCAGAATTTTTCCAGTGCTTTACTCATAACCCAGGTATTATTTGTGTCCATTTTGTAGTCTTAGGGCAACAGCACAACAAGGTGAGACCATTTGCTGTCTTAAAATGATGTGGCTTTGTTCTTGCATCTTGTAGCTGTAGGAAACTAGAACCCCTTCCCAAATACCTGAATAACCTTATCAGTAGATGCACAGGCAGATTCCTGCAGAAAATGTAGGTTATCCTATTGTTTTTTGAGTAAGAATGATTCTAGTACTAAAAATTGATTTAGCCAAGAATTCAAAATATCTTTATATTTATCTCTTTTTGTAAAATAAGTGTTCTCCTTAGTTTGCTCTTCTAAACTGGATGCTGAATGATAGAGGTTAGAAAGTGCAGCCTCCTTTGTAAGGCAGGAATTGAGAGGCAGACGTTTTGATTTTTTCTAATGCTGTAGCATTTACAGATAATTTCTTGTGTGAATGTCTTAATATATGTTAGTTGATTTATGATAATATATGACAATTCTGAGATTTATTGTTTCTGACTATCCGAATAACTGCACGAATCATTTTTGTGTGAATGGTCCCTGGTTCAGTGTCTTATGGTAAAACTTTCTATAATGCTTTCAGTGTAAGAGTACTTCATATAAATTACAATATACTATATTAGAAGCAGAATAGTAGCAAATCAGTTTCTAAACCATTCAGTCTAATTTATGCACATCACTTCATATTCCACCCAATTTTGAAATATTTTTCTCAAAGAACACTGCCACATCATTTATAAGAAAAACGCAGAGTGATCTTTCACTAACACTGGTCATCAAACTCAGTAGAACGTTGGCAGGAAACAACACTTTTAATATCAACCAGCTTTTGTGTCCCTGCAAACAGATGTTTAAAAACATAACATAACTCTGCGCAGTTCACACATTTTAAAATAGTTTGCGTATGAGTTTTCAAATGGGCGCATAGAAAAGTCTTCTAAAAGTGTAGGCAAAAATAACTTATGGAGTATTTACTTAGCTCTGCTGAACTGGTGATTTCATAAACAGTAAAGATGATGATCAACGTAAACAATTTCTTTTTCTGAAAGAACAGATGCTGTAGTTAATGCATTACTGTGATTTTTTTTTTTTCTTCAGTTTAGGACAAAACAAGCTATGGTTACTTAGACAATAGTTGCATGTCAGAGGGAAATCCGTTTGGGTTTCTGATAGGTTATTTATCTTGCTTAACCTATAAACTGTAAACTAACAAGGCTACTGAACTGATAGATAACATAGCAGATGGTTCAGAGATTATGCTAAATCACCTCAGCTTGTCAGAAGTTAGGTTGGGTTACTGCAGAGGCAGAGGCTGCAAGAAACACTGAATGGGATAATTTTTCTCAGTTTGTTGCTTGAAATTCCATTTTTCTTCACAGCATGTGACATCTTGTGTCTTTACAGTTAAAACAACAAATCAACAAATTTAGGGCCAACATGTTAGTATCCTGGCTTTCATAAGAAGCATTTGGATGAAAAGAATCTTTAGATGTCTATGAAATATGAAAGATGGTCTCCTGTGCAGTGCAAGAGGTTGGCTCTGCCACTGTTGCTGCTGTTGCTCTCTCCTTTTTCGGTTTCTAGAGCTGTTGCTTTGGTCTCTCCCTCCCATCGAGTATTATTACCTTGCTAGCTTTTGAAAGATTAAATGGAAATTAAATACCATGTGTTTAGTAGTAAAAATCATGTTGCACCTGAGCAAGGATAGACCAAGATTCGTGGCTTTGAAAAAAAATATAAAATCTTGCCCTGAAGCATGGGTGATTATGAATAGTAGTTCTGCCAAATATCTGTATTCACATCCTCAGTGGAGTGACTGAGGCAACAGAAGCCAATAAACTTGTCAGAGCCTAGAAGAGAAGTTACAGGTTCATCGGTCAGAATTTGCATTTATTTTTCTTTTAAATTAACAAAAAAGTCCCAAAACAAACCTTAATAAAAAGATTTTATACTTAGGTTTTGAAAGCTCTCATTATTTCATTCTACTGCTGTTGTGTTTTTCTCAAAGTGGGATCAGTTGAATTCTTCTCAACGCCTGCCAGGGAAGAATGAGAGCCGTCCCCTCCAACTCCAAAAGCTCTTTAAGGGCGAGGCTTCATGGATTTTTATTTTCCTTCTCCATGATTGTGTCATCATAGTACTGAAGAATAACTGCTTTTTTCACATATTGCAACATTCTTAACCTTATAAAGTAAAACTAAACAAACATTCCGTTACTTTATTTGTTGATTTTATGTTGACAGAGAAAACACCTCTGCAGGGAATTGTTGGAAATCTGTTGGTTTAGTACAGGCTAGAAAGCCACATTAGGAATGCTGTTTTAGTGTCAGCTGTAATATGTCTTAAACATTTAGAATACCCAGAGATACTATAAAAGCAATTTTCCTCAGTTGTGCTAAATGGAAGGGCATTGTGCAGTGGGTCGTGTGCTTTTAAGATAATCAATTTGTTGTGCAAAAAGAGTATACTAATTGAAAAACCTTTGCAAAATGTCATAAAAATAGCTGTAGGATGCTAATAGGACTTTTTCCCCTTGACTTTCAGTCAGCTTCTAAGGACTGGATTGAGATTATTCACATCTCTACAAAGCAAGAGGAAGCAAACATTTCCTGATTCTAAAAACATTTCTTCTCTATACCCACAGCTCATCCTCAGCTAAACCAGGAAATAGCTAAGTTTTTCTTAAGAGAAAAAACAAAATGGATGGCTGAAAAATAATCATCTCCAAAATCATCTTCCTGTCTGTCACTTTGCTCTTTGGTAGAGTTTTCGATTCCTGGTTGTTTTTAGCTATGAAGTAGTTACATTTGTGTAGAGCTGGTGCACTATAAACCAAATATGGACTAATTAAATACTGCTTTTTATCATTAAAATTAATACTGTCCAAGAAACTGAGAAGGCATTTGTTCACACCACCAAATTGTGTGTGCCCATTATGCTGAGCATCTAGTCTTCTAAGGATAGATAACTGTAAAAGCTGATAGTCTATCTGTTTTTGCTACTTTTGATCACTTCTTAGTGAAATCTGAAATTGTAACCTACTGAGCCGGAAGAAAAGAGAATTTGTTCCAAAGTAATACTAGTTTGTGCTAGTATCGGTAACTGCATCAGTAATGATGATGGTACATGCATTTATCCACTGATTCTTGTTGAAAACATAAATATGCAAAAAAGGAATTAAAAGTAGAGAGGTTTTGAAGGAAACTTTCTTGATCTTGTGAAGAATTTACAGCAGCATGTAAGATTACTGAATTGTCAGTAAAGCCAAAGATCTGTGAGATTGGGGTATTTGGGGGGAGTGTTTTGTGTTGGGTTTGGTTTTTTTTAGTACACAGATCCTAACTCATCAAAAATAGTCTTTACATTAATGGACAAAATGTAATTTTAATCAGTTTGTACAGACAGTCAAAACACTAGTTGGCTCCCACAATAATAAATTTTAATTTATTTGGAGGTATTATTTATCTGTCAAGTAAAATAATAATAAATGACAGTGAGGACTACTTGGATATTTGGATATTTTGAAAATACCATCTTTCTCTCTGAAGTATTAGAGAGTCAAAAGGGGCAGTTTGAGAAAGAAAGAAGCTAGCTTTGTGTCAAAAGCACATGACCATTGGAAAGAATGTCATCAAAGCAGTGCTCTAATTTTTAATTTAGGTTCATAAGGAGGTCCTGTTTTGCACATAGGGAAAAATGTAATCCCGTGCTTGAAATAGGGCACATCTGACTGTGTTGATTAACCCAGTGCTTGAATATCTGAAGCTAGTATAGGAGATTTTGCTGAATCAAGAAATTAGCCAAATCTTTAACAATTTCAAAACACAACTTGTACTAAATTAGATTATGCGTACTCATTTACTGTGTAAAAAAAAACCCCAAAAACCACCCAAAAACACCTGCAAGGTTTAATGTAATGTTTAATTATGCACTAAAAGTGATTAGTCCAGCTTTTGATGGAAGGTACTCATTATGTTCTGGTAGCAAATCCTTAGGTTAATGAGGGCCATAAAGCAACAGAGTGATTCCAAAGAGTTTCTCAAAGAACAGCGTGTCTTCCAACAACAGAAAACATAATACGGACAAAATGTTCTCAGCAATGTCTCCTTCTACGCTGGGGCATAGATGTGGTGAAGAAGAATTTAAAAATGGAAACCATATGGTTTTATTCTGTTCTCCAAACTCAGTATCCTGCTGGATTGAATAAATTTCTTTACCAAGTTTTTATAAGATAACATTTACTCATAATTTAATAGCAGGATTAGAGTAGGCTATCACAAGGAGTAGCAGTACTGTATTGACAATTATTTTCTGAAATTCCCCTTATTGGTAAATTAAAGCTTTGATACATGCAGAAACAACACCCTCCTGTGTTTTTCTAAGCTTAAAAGGGAGCAAGAGCTTAAGGTTCAGTACACTGCTTTCCAAAGATGCATCAGAGAGAGAGATACGGGGGCCAGATAAAACCTTTTGTATTGCTCAGAGGTGTTTTTTGGATCCAGCAGAAAAGATTGCTGGGGCTGATTTCGTTCTTTTGGCTGTGCTGTTGGCTTAGAACTACCCCAAACACTGGAAGAGCAGTGAGGTCTGGGAGCCAGCTGTACCAAGTCAGCTCTTGCTGACAACTCCCTTGACTTTTCCATCACAGGGAATTTTCTTTGCTCCGTTTGCAGCAGGTGGTATAGAGGAGCTGAGAATTCAGCATAGGTGGGTCTTTCCCATGGACTGCTCAAGTGCCTCCTCTTCAAGTCTCTCTTCAGAATGGGTTGGGCTTCCACATACTCTACAAGTGAGATAGACTGTTGTGGGGACTTGGCTGTTAAGACCATTAGTTTCACATAAATGTTTGTTTCACATAAATGTTTGAGTCGTAATTTTCAAACTAGAATACTCTGTGTTTGGGGGAGTGAGGATTCTTCTTAAAAGTCACGCATCACTGATTTGCAGAAGTCAGTTTTTGTTCCGTGCATCTATTTAGGGTCATACTGAAGGATAATATTCCCTTTCAAGCAGGAATGTACTGCATTTAGAGCACATGCAAGGTGCCTACTGACCATGTTGTGCACTGAATAAGACTGTGTTTGACTAAGAAAGTTATTTTTGTTTTTCTTTTTTTTTTTTTTTTTTTTAAAGCTGATTTACAAACTAAGCATCCTCACCTGCATATTTTTTTTAGTGTTACAATTAATAGACAGGAATTGCTTTGGAAGTATTTGCTTTATCAATTTTGTTCTAGTTATTTACCTTAGCCTACAGTAAGGTTTATTTTGATGTGGATCTGTTCAGCAGCTGCAATGTATGTTACTATTAACTGATCAGCTCTGCCACAGAGATCTTCCTTGCTGGATCTGCCTGTTTGTTGTACTCTCTCTTGTCTTTGGGTCACTTGGTGAGAATATTAGTTGCCTACCAAAATTTTTATGTTCAGCCAGGTTCTCTTTGCTTTCACAGTTCCACCTGACAGTGAGTTCATGTACTTAGAGCCACTTATATGTTGTGAAATCCGTGCCTGATTTTACCACGTGATTCTGGCTCTTAGAAATAAAGAGCATTCCATGAAGGGGCAGTGATAAGATGCTAAGATGTGAAAATTAATCTAGAATAAACACGAAAGATATGCAGCATTTTTTCTGCATGGCAGAAGAGTTCTGACAGCACTGCAGTAGTGCAAGGGATAACAGCAGGATCTCTAGGAATGCCCTTTTTACAGCTGGACTAGACTTGGGGAAAGAGAGAGCATTGCTTATCTTCACCACAAAGTTCTGGACAGTTCAGGATGAAGGACCTAAGCAGCTCTAACAGGCAAGGACTTCCCTTGGTAGCAGAGATCCTTCTGGCATTTTAGTGTGCGAGTCAACGTCTGGTGGTAGATAAACCCAGCTGGAAGACAGTTTGAAAGTACTGCAAAGGGGCAAGCACTGTGAGCTTGGTGGTATGAGGTATATTACATTAAGCTATTGTGGACAAAGATTTGAACAATTCATTCCAGACAACCCCTATCAAACCTCTCACTGCCTGTTCTTATTGTACCTCCCCTAATGCACACACAGATAAGTTCTTTCAACACTCAAAATAGCACTTGTGGCAGAGACTTCAAGCTACTTTGTTCCCCATTCTTTGTCATGCTCATGATGGCATCTTATCGCCCTCACGTTTGCAAGTATGTTCATTATACTAGCAGATGTACAAAGGGAGAAAAATAAACACCAGTTCAGTTTGATCCATGTACTTAGTTTTCTGAGGACCTTTTCTTTCATCATCATGGAGGTCACCAAAGCTAGGCTTTGGAGATGTTTTAAATGTAGCTATTTGTAATATATCTGTCAGTGTGATTATTTGGACTGGGTTTGACCATGTTGTTGAACAATGTGATTTTTAAAAACTATATGTTGATGCTTTGCTTCAAGCCTTCCATTTCAGAAGTGGAAAGTCTAAGACTAAGGTATCATGCTGTGTTTTGACAGTCATGTTGCCTGGCAGTAGATCTTAGGGCAGCTGAGTAGCTGGGGTTACACAAAGAGTGTGTAATGGGCAGTGGTAAGCATTATCCTATTAAGTAGCAGTACTGTTTATCTTCCTAACTTGGCTTTTGAACAAGTTTCTTCTTTATCTCGTATCCAACTACGCATTTGTATTGGTGTTCAGTACTATAACGATAGCTAGTACCCTGGTACATAGACTGTTACTGAACATACCCCTTTTAATCCCATAACTAACGCACTCTGGCAATTATTTACCTGCCTCTTACCCAAACCTTCTCTTCCTTAATATGTTAGTTGACATTGATACAAGTTCTGTGTAGAAAAGATGAAAAGCTGAAAACATCTTTCCATCTCCAAAAATAAGTCAGACTAAAAAGAGAATGTGCACACAAACCACCTCTATTGCTGCTGAATGTTTATTTGATGTTATTTTGGGGAGAAAAATAACATACTTAATAAGGAATACCCAGTTGCTTGTCACCAGCCAGATTAGCAGTTATTTCTCAAGATGAGCACTTAATTTAAAAGAAAAATTATTTTTAAAACTTGCTTTAGAGGAGAGGGAATAAGTAATCAGCAGTCATGGTAGAAGTGATTCTACCAACCACAAAAGATGTGCTCTGCTTTAAGTGGGCCTACTACATCTCACCAAGCATGCAGGAAGGCTTTGAAGCAGAAGAGTAGCCTCAGCAGGATGCCTAAACCAACTAGATATGCATGAGCTTTGAGAAGAATGATGATCTTTGGGCAAGACCTAACATCATAGACATCTTTGTTAAATAAGTTTTCCCTTGCTTGCTATATACCTTTTTGTAAGCAGGGAACAGATAGTAGTTAGCACAATGACTTTGATGTGTTTGTAGCTCATTGGTTTCTGGTGGGTCTCGGATTGCAGTTTTCACCTAACAAAATGAGCAGCTGAACGTAGGAGCCTGTGTTAACAGCAGTATCAGGACGCAGAATTCAGGAGGAAGGAAGTAGATTGTCATGACGGTCATCATTTGAAGGAAGCACTTATGAGGAACTGCAAGGAGTAATTTCCCGATACCAGACCACATGGTGGGAGCAAGCGGGGGATGTATCCCTCTGCCCAGGCTGAGGTGGGGTAAATTGCATTTATGTGCTTCATGGCGTGGCTAGCACTTGGGAGGAGTGTTCACAGGGAAAATCGTAGGAGAAATCCTGGCGATAGCTGCTATTGTTGTACTGGTTCTCCAAATTCTTCCTAGACTCACAGCACTGAAACTTCTTGGCAGTCTTCCATGGCAGCTGGTTCTTTGTAGGAAACATGCTGTCTGGGACAGTGAATTAAACCACTAGTGGTCTTGCACATTGGAAGATGGTCCGTGAAGTGGTAGTAAAGAACAGAGATGCAGACACGTGTTAATGGGCTGATGTGCATCAGCATCTGTGGGCCGGGCGCAGTCTACAGCCAGCCCCTGACTCCCCTCCATGACCAAGCTGGCAGAGAGTTGCGGGTACTTTATTTACAAAGATACCCAGTGCTGTAGTTTTTTACCACCACCACTTTCTATGCTTTCAAGAACCGAAACAGAAGCAGGGAGACAAGATCATCCTTCAGGGATTTTTTTCCTGCAAAAGGGTTATGTAGCTCTTCACTTTAAGAAGCTTAGGGTATGGAGAATGCTGGCCATCAAATATAATGCTGGATCCAAGCAACTTGGGACATAAGAGTTAGATCTTGTCAGCAGAGGTAGTGTGCTGGAAGTACCTGTTCCAGCTAGTAGGTACAATTTCTATTGCTTTATTACAGCTTCTAGTATAATATATTTAGGTATGCACTGATTTTCATTGACGCTTGTATGTTTTTAGGCTTTAGATGGACTACTTTGTATCAGTGTAGATACTCACAATTTCAGATACAATAAGGAAGCCAACACCTAGTGGCTAGCATCCCAGCTTTACCCCCTTGGAACTATTTGAAGCCATACAATAACTCATTGAATAAACAAAATGTACTTGAAATTGGTCATAGAGAGTGATACCTACCCCAAAACATGTACTTAAATGTTCTTTAAGCAGAAAGTACTTTGTAAATAGGCTTCATCCTTGACCAGCTATCACTTTGCAAGTGATTTGAGTGCTCCTAAATAGCTTAAGTTTATTTATTAGGCGTTTTATATATTTCAAAGAACTTTTAAGACTAATACAGCCACTGCAGAAATTGAGTTAGCTGTCTTCTGAAATAACATTTTTTTTAAAATTATACTTACTCTGTTGAAGTTTTATTTAGCAGGTGAACTGGCAAAAGTTCTTTCTTCCACAAATTCCACTTTCTTGGGCTGATAACATTTCTCATAATTGTCAGTTCATTTTGGGTTCTCGTACAATGATAAAGAACCTCTTAGCACACAGTGCTTAGGTATACCTGCTAATGGAGTAAGTTACATTATATGCTCATGTGAAAACAAACTCATGTTGCATCATTACTCTCTTGCATACTCACAGCACTGTGAGGGATCTGGAGAACAAGTTTCATGAGGAGTGGCTGAGGGAACTGGGATTGTTTAGCCTGGAGAAAAGGAGGCTGAGGGGAGACCTTATGCTTCTCGATGAGTACCTGAAAGGAGGTTGTAGTGAGGTGGAGATTGGTCTCTTCTCCCAAGTAATGGGTCATAGGACATGAGGAAGTGGCCTCAAGTTGTGCCAGGGGAGGTTTAGATTGGATATTAGGAAAAATTTTTACACTGAAAGGGTTATTAAGCATTGGAACAGGCTGCCCAGGGAAGTGGTTGAGTCACCATCCCTGGCGGTATTTAAAAGATGGGTAGACGTAGTGCTTAGACATGTGGTTTAGTGATGGTTTTTGTCAGTTTTGGGTTGATTGTTGGACTAGATGATCTGAAAGGGCCCTTCCAGCCTAGGCAATTCTATGGTTCTGTGATTCTAAAGGTACTTCACAACCAAAGAGAAGAGGTCGTGTTAAGGAACTTGGGAAACTTGTGCTTTGTTTCCAAATCTGCTGCTGCTGCAGGCCAGGCGAGTTGCTTTTTTAAAATTGAAACTGGGATTTGACTTCCAAGGAAAATTGCAAATTTTCACCAGCAGCAATGAATTCTAGTCTAAATTTGATCAAAAAACCTAATACTTATAAACTGTGGAGAACTTCAGAAACAGCAGTTTTTCCTATAGCTGGGATTAGTGTCCGCATGTTTCCCAGGCTTAATTGCTCTCAGATCTCATGGTGCCCACCTTTGGACTGCACAGCAGATTGGCACCTGGACTGCCCAGTTATTGAGAAGCTGAGGAACAGGCAATGAGTGTGTTTTTCTTTAAAAAAAAGAAAATTGAAGTTTCCTGAGGGATGTTTTGGGTTTAGTTGAAATTGTTTACATTTCAATTTTACATTTTAAAAATACAGAAAATTCCTTACCACCTTTGCTGGTCAGCTTTCATAAATCTGACTTGCACTTGCCGCCTTCCAGAACAGCAGGGAGGGGGAAGAAATAACTAAGTTATTGGTTAGCAAGTCAAGCAAGTTTGTCAGACAAGGCAGTTTCATCTACTTTATCTGGTATATATACCGAGAGAGTCCAAACTTATGTCTAAAACGAGGTTTCTTATACGTACCAGGATTTTAACTGTGTGGTTCTGTAAAGAACTTTTTCTCTGGCTTGTTTTGTGATTCTGCTATGCCATTGAGAACATAGGGACAATAGGACAAGATCATGCTCAAAATTGTTGATCTTTATTGTCACTTCTATCTACGTATGAGTTTTCATTATATAATTGTATAGTCTATGTATTACTCCATTTTATTTAAAGGGTAATAGGATATAAAATAATGTGAATTGGGTATCTGTTGTAATAGGATATTTTTTTCCCTCATTTTCCTTACATGTGTATAATACATTTTAGGTATGGGAAAATTGTATCCACGAAGGCTATTTTGGATAAGACAACGAACAAATGCAAAGGTATGTATGTTTGTTTGCCTTTATAGTCCATTCACCTGAAAGTCCTAATTGATTCTGTAAAATACACTCATGTTGAATTTTAAGTGCTTTCAAGTCTCCCCTCTTCCCCCGCTTCTTATTCCTGAACTAGTTTTATTCTTGCCCGCGGTCAGTGTATTCAATCCATGTGTTTCCAGAGGAGCTGGCAGACGGCCTGTGTCGGTGCTGCAGCCAAGCCGGAGCGAAGCTGACACGCACAGCGCCGGCTGGCAGTTCGCCTCTATTTTAAAAACAAAAATGGAGTTAAAAGCAGCTTTTCCCCTCTTGCCTGGAGAAACTAGGGAAGCTTACGGAAGACCATTCAGCTATACTAAGCATCTGAAAAAATTATATACTGTGGAAATCAGCCCCATTGATTAGAGTAGTTTAAAGCAGCACTTAATTACATGTTGCAGTCCTCTAATTGTGTTTTGTTATATGCAATTGAATGTATTGGGAGCAAAGAGAGGGTTCGTTTTCACTGAAGTAATTGCAGCTGGGAAAAAAAATTAGAAGTCCTTTAGATAAGCTGGATACATCAGTTCACTGATTTTCATCACTCATTGCAATTACAGTGAGGTCATATCCCAGCAATGTGCACGGTGGGAGAAGGTGTGGTAGCAGACACTGAAATACCAGATTTCAGATTTTCTTTTTTGCAATTAAGAGGATAATTTCTAAACAAAGTGAAAAATTAAGTCAGCTGATTTAGCAATGTTAATAAGTGTAAAGCTCATGAATGAGCGTAAAGCTGATAGGCAGAGGCAGGCGAGGAGAGTTCATCATTAGTTGAGACGCAGTTTTTCTGGAGAACGTGGCAGCAATGCAGGGACATAGCTTCTTAGCTCCCCATCTTAAGCAATTAAGGGGGTGCTGACAGTTCAGAAACAGAAATTTCTAGAATTTTTTTTTCCCCCAGCTTGTAGGCAGATGTCACCTGCGTATATTGTGACTAGGAAAGATCAGATGCCCTTTTCAATTATTTTAATTCATTAATGCCTGTGACAGCACTTAACTGATTTATTCTGTCCGTTCCCTCAGTTCCTGAAGATTTCAGTAGCTCTGTCAGTGATACAGAAATTCTCACACTAACATTTAAAGAGATTTAAGCTGACTTTTTCAATATAGGTTTTTAATCTTGTTGGTGAAAAGCAGTAACTAACAGTCTGTTGTAACAATATACAGCAAGTTAAGGCTGCAGGGAAGCTCACTGCACGTCACTGAAATTGCACTAGGAACATAAGTAGACAAAATGCAGAAATCTAACTGGAATTTAACCAAAAGATTGACAGCATCTCCGTCTCTTGCCAAAAAAACACACCATGGGATTTTAAAGTAACTGGAGCAACAAGCTTATGTATCATCTAGAAGATGGCAAAGCCAGCTTTGATGGCACGCTTGCTATTGGTATGTAACTTTGACTATATTGCACCCTGCAGTGTGGTGGTGTTGATGACCTGGGCTGTCATGGGTATGGGAAGCTGGTTTTGGGTATGGAAAGCTAGTTTTGCCTTGGCAGCACAAAACTTGATATGAGCTAATTCACTCTGTTTCATGTCAAGATTTAACAGTCCACAGCACCACATGTTACACAGAACAATATGCTGCTTTCTTCAGCTTCTTGGCAGGTTAAATAAGCTTGCACTGATGTACAAAGCTGCTCAAGTTGTTTTTCCCAAGTTAAGATGGTTCGGTTATATCTTTAAAGAAACTTTTTGTCCTCAGTATAGACATACTGTAAGAGAATCCTATTATCTTCTGAAAGAAATAATTTCATTTTCTACTCCTCTAGCACTTTTATTAATTGTTGGGTATTTTGTTGTATTAATTTGTTTGGTGTCCAACTTAGATATTGGAGAGGGATTTCTTTAGTATTTGAGTATTTGAGTATAATATTTAGTATTGTTCACTGGTGGGAAGGAAGGGGGTTGAAAAATGCAGAGTGAAGTTTGCAATAACATCTAGGGGAAGTAGCTACCTTACTCTGTCTGCCTTTTGGTGAGACTTGAAGATCCAACTCCCAGGTTGCATTAAAAATCCCAGCCTATAAGGTCAGTGCCTGTGAAGACCAAGGGATATTGTTTTTCAGATGTCCTATAGTCTGTTAGCTATACGTCATTGTTAAGAATAAGAAAAGAAGTTAGTGCATATATATGGAAATTGTTGCAATAAACTTTGGGTTTACTCTGATGTTTAAAGATTGCATTATATGGCATAGAAAATGCTTTCAGGACAATTTTTTACATTCTGGTTTCAGTAACAACAGTGGGGAAAATTCCTTTGATTTCACTGAAGCTGAGTTTTCACTCACTTTTTAAATAGACAGTGAAGTAACTAATTCACCGAAAATGGGGTTATAATGCAGTAGACATAAGCCTTTTAAACTAAATTCTTCTCCCAGTTTTGGGTAAGTGACATGTAACTTAGAGGCTTATTGGTCTCTTACTCAAACTGGAATAAGTATGCTTAGTTTAGGAAAATGAACAGATGATGCTTTACTCGGTGATCTCTATGAAATAAACCGATAATGTCTCATTTGCTCTTAGAAGATATATACCAAGTAACAAAAAGAAACCACCATACTAGTGAGAGATTAGGACAAAATCCTGATAATGAGTAGGCATGGAAATTGGTTTGATCCACTAGGGCAGGCCCCCACCAGTTCAAGGTTAAACGACTTTGGTAGATTATTTTTTTGGGATGACATGAAAAACTTTGGAGTTCACATTGGCCCTCTTCACCAACAAGAAAATTGTATTAAATAACCATGCTAGTAGCAGATAAACTGTTTAATTATAAGATGGTTTCTGTCTCATTAATGAAATATGTTTTATATTTCAGGTTACGGTTTTGTTGACTTTGACAGCCCGGCAGCTGCTCAGAAGGCGGTTTCTGCTTTAAAGGCTAGTGGAGTCCAAGCACAGATGGCAAAGGTGAGTTAAAATAACTGGCTAATTCTTGCAGTGGGTTGTGAAGATGAACAAGCTTGTGTGTTAGCAGAGCATTGGAAATGTGAATTTGCAGGCCCTTTACAGAGAGCGCAGTCTTCAAGCCATGTGGTATATTAAGGTAGCAAAATGGGGGCTTTTGACTGCCATATCCCAAATCATCTCAACTAATGAAATTAAGAAACATAGTATGGTAAAGTCTCTAAACTCATCTTGTCAGGTTTATCAATTTATTCAGTATTCTATTTTTCCATTGGCTTCATCAGAAGAAAGATTAGCAATATATTGTAAGAACTACAGCAGGCTTAACATTTTAAATACAGTGTGCTAATTCCTGGAACAAGTTAATAGCTGAAATAGTTTACAGCACAAAGGCATTAAACGTTTTATACATTGCCTGCTTGTTGTTACGAGGTTAGCAACCTCGCAATTTTGGGATGAATTTTTAAGCACAGCGTGGCAAAATTGAACCTTGTGACTTTGTCTTTAGCATTTCTAGTATATTTTCTTCTTAAGTAAGTAAAATTTAAATCTGGGCATTGATGACAGATGTCTTGAAATTCTTAGCCAACTCTTTGACAACTTATTTCTGTATCAGGGCAAACTCAACCGTTATTAAAAATAAAGAAATATGATCTTTCTTCTTTTTCTCTCGTTGTTACTGATCCTTACCTCTGAGTCAGGCTATTGCTCAAAAGTGATTTTCAGAGCCCTGCTCTTTCAGCATAGCTTTCTCAAATCTATAAAGTTAGGTAGATGATACATTATTAATGATATTGTCATGCATTCTTGTTAGGTTGGATGGCCTTGTTCCAAGAGAGTGCCATAAACACCACTACAAATTTATTAAATAAAGAAAATATAACCAACATAATCTCTTTATGTAATTTGTGGTACCTTTTTAAGCAAATGTTTTGAGTTTGAAAATTATATTCTAGTTAAAAGAAAAATCCAGTAATTAAATAGTAATCTCACAGAATTTTTTTTAATAGTCTGCCGCAGATCTAGCAAATCTTTTGTAGTTATCCATTAGGTAGAGATTTTTTTCAGATGAGATATTTTCCACAGCTTTTCAGCTGAGGAGAACAGTTAAGCTAACAACATAAAATGTCTTTGGATGGATTCCAGGGCAACAAAATGGAAACCATATGTTTCATACTTAATGCATGTTTCATTACAGCCATGACACAAACATACATGCTTACTGGAAAACACTTGTTTTTTTTTTTTTCTTTTTTGTCTTTTTATAAGGTTTTATATATGCTTCATAAAGACCTTTTAATTAATCTTTAGTTTTTAGGTAATCACTTTAAAATATACACCAGATTTTTCAAAGCCTCTGCCACCTTATGGATATGATATCTAGGTAGGAGGGGAGAAAAGAGAATGCAAAGTCATATAAATGCATTTTGCTATTGAATTTTGATGTCTGATTTAATTGTCTTTTTGAGTAGATGGAGAAGCTCTAATAATTCACTGTAGTAATCTAATGAATAGTTTCTTAATTTTTACCATGGTATATTTTTCTGACTCATTCCCTCTGACAGTTAGCTGCAATATTGCTAATATTTCTTTCTGGTAGCATTAATGAAAAAATGTACATTATAGTACCTGACAGTTTTGATTGATTTTTCTGACACTGTGTCACACCTGGTGACCTGTGGGAAGTTTGTAACCATAAAGTTTGCATTCCGGTGAAACTTGTTGTTCTGCTTCTTAACATGGAAAGAGTATTTAAATTATTAAAAAAACAACCCAATGAACAGTACCACAACAAACAGTCACAAGTGACTAAGAGTTTGAGTGCTTTGATTTTTGTCTTATTTTGAGCCTTTTTTTTTTTTTTTTTCCTGGGCTGTGCTGCTCTCCTTTTGTCTGAAAGATCCTATCTCCACTTGGACACTGGGAGTTGTCAGTCACAGTTGTTTTGGCAAGATTAGACAATCAGACTCTTCACATGCAAGACACTGTAAAATTTACTTGTCTTTGTGTATTTAATATTTTATCCTTTGCATGTTACTACCTCTGCTGTGGTCTTCCAGCAGTGAAACCGTTCAGGCTTTAGCCTGCATGTCACAGAGCAAGATTTGGAGGACAGTTTCTCGGCTGTCTGGCCGATGGATTTCCTCACCGACCACTGCAACTGCTTCGGTTCCGAAGAGAAATAAATGCCTGTTGGCAGGATTTGTCCATGGGAAAGCATTGTTATTACTCTGTGCTCAGGGTATCGGCCAGCGGCACAGCTTCTCAGTATTCTCGCCCTCCTCCCAGATAGGGTGGTAGTCCCTGAAGGGGAAGGAAAATGTTATTGTGTCAGTGAGTTAAAAATTACTTACGTCAGCAAGATCGTCTACAAATCCTAGTTTAGCAGAAGTGGTTCGGATTATACGTATTAAAACCTTTGTTGTTTGTTTTGTAGAGATAACTTCAATTATTTGACTTTGTGAGCTTTTCCTATCCATGGGGTAAGATCATGCTGTACTCAGTGGCCTGCTTCCAAGTTGATCTGACTCCAGAAAAATATCATCTTGTCCACTATGTTTCGGCTCTTGTTGAGCAGACTGGGAGGGCCTGGGGCCCAAGACATGGCTTCAGGCCACATCCCATCAGATCTGCTCCAGGGGAGGTCACTGTTTGTGGAGAAGTGGCCATGACTTGGGAGACTGTCCTGAGGGTAGTGTCAGTGACGGAACCCGATGTCAGACCATGGCTCAAGAAACGTTATATCTTCAGTTATTCTGCTCTTCCTGAGATCTGAACTGGGAACACTTGACTAAGATGAAGCAGTTTGGGAAGTGTTTTGCTCTCTGCTGATTAACAGGATCCTCCAGCCACAGCTGAAACATAAATGCCTCCAAGCGTTCCTGTTGGTCAGCTAATGCTGCTAAGAGCTCACGTAAGAGGAGATTGCATTGCCAGGGGATGGGAGTAGCTTTTGGACAGAAGTTTAATACAGGGGTGATGCGCTCTTGCCCCTCTCCTCTCTTCACACTGAGTATTGCCAGTGTTCACTCTCATCAGTTGTCTTTCTCAGTGTGTACAAGTGGCTGTGGAAAGGGGTCAGGAGATGGTGTGAGCTGTAGTGGTAGCTGGCTTGTTTCAGGACCTAGTACAAAACCAGTAGCTTGTTTCTTACTCTAGAGATAAGGTACACAAAGAGCAGATACATATCTTGCAAGAGTACTGTTATTTCTAAACTAGTTCATAAACGGCTGAGTGTCTTATTTTTATTTTCATTCATTTCAATTTCTTGAAATTTCTTTAAATAGTTTATTGTCCTTGCTCCTAGATGTGTGCTTCAATAATAAACCAATAATAAGAAGTTCAAAAGCTCTTGTTTTGCAGAGCTGTGCATTCTTAGGTAAGATTAGTAGTAGTATTGAAAAGCTCTGCCTATTTTCTGTGTTAGGAAAGTTGTTACGGTTGCTGTCAGGGTGAATTTTCTGAGAAATGTCTCTCTTCTTTTCCCCCTGCCCCATGGGTAAAATCGGTGAGATAACTGTAGGTTCCTACACTGTTCACTGCAGATAGCAAATGACTTTGTAGAGGAAGATAGATGCACACAGAAAATCTACTCTATATTGGCATTTTGAACAGAGATTTAAAAAGCTGAGAATCTGTAAGGGATGTTTAGAGATGGTGAGGTCTAAATGTTATGGAGATATGAGTCACCTAAATCCTCATGGGTTTTTGACCTTGAACTTAACATAAGGCATTTAGGTCAGTGTCAGACAAAATTCTGTCTCATCAAATGGTATTCCACGAAGTTCAGCTGTAGTTACTGAAGTAACTGTTTTTCAGATGATTGGAAAAGTGGCACTTATAAGTGGAAAGTTGAATTTAATTCTTATTCTCCAGGAAGTAGACTAATGTATAAATATAAAAAGTAAAAAAGAACTTCTTGAATAAGAACGGTTAATAAGAAAACGCAGTTCATCTTATCTTTCTATCTGGCAAACTTGAGGCAGGAGGGGAATGATTGTGTTTGCAGCCCAGATAAAGTCAGCTGGAGAATATATTGTACTGACAGCAGTGCAGAGATACACAAGCCAGCTAGAATACCAGCCTGGCTGTGGCAGCTCAGAATTCGAGTGCTGAACAACTTCCTTCCTGGTGTGGCAATGACATTCGTATAGCCATATTGTCTAGTTCACGGGAGGTTAACAGATTCCTGAGATAGTATAGTGAAAGGCTTATATCTGCTAAAACTGTTCTATGTATGGAGTTACCACTTTTTGCAAAGAGCTTGTAACGTTCTTCAAGCATCTCAAGAAGGATTGACATATGTTCTAGCGTTGTCACAATTGTATTTCAGCCCTGTCCTTAAAATTTGTGTAGCGTCCTCCCTTTGAAATGGTTTAACCATCTGAGTCCAACACAATTGCTATAGACTCAATGAGCCTAATTCTCCAGACTTTGTGTTTGAAGACTTTGCCTTCCTTCATGTCTTCTCTCTCTATTAATGAGATTTTTATTCTTCCATATGGCCAACTTTTCTATAAGATTGTCAAGATCATTTATAACTTAAATAAATGCTATTAATCCTTTTTCAGTTTGTCTTTTCCTTTTTTTTTTTTTTTGGTGTACGGAAACGCAAACTTACCTATAATAAACATACCACTTATAATAAAACCCATGACAGGAGTCCATGGATGTGGAAGATTTCTGTGGCCACTGAAACTTGTTAACTTGAGCCAAGGAATGCTGTTCTGTGTACTAATGTGTGTTTTTTGGGGGAGACTCATTGTTTATCCATTCAAAGATTTCCCCGCTGTTGCACATTTTTAGGATTTAGGGCTTCAGATTCATGTTATAATTCCTTCCTCCTCAAAATCTTCAGTTCCACTGACACAATTAAGTATGCTCCCTCTTATATTGTATTAGCTCTCACATTAACAAATCACTATATATCTTCAGATATTTTAGGCTTGTGCAAAAAATTTGGCCATCTGTTGAATTGTTTCTTATTCAAATTGTGTCAGAAGGATGCCTGTGATAACAATGCGAACTATGTTGTACCATCATATATCAACTCTTCCACCATTTGTAAGATACATTTTCCATTTTCTGGAGTGGTGTATTGGCCCTCAAAGCAACAGACCAAACTCTCTGAAACTCATTATGTGGGGGTAGTTTTTAGTTTATGATAATTATTAACCTGTTGTCTGAATTCATGTTGGTCTTCCAGAAACCAGAGATGACATGGATTTGTAATCTTTGTATTTTTTTACTAATGGTTACAAAGGCAGAACTGTGAAGCACTCCCCATGTGCTGGTAGCTTTATCTTTCTTTCCAATTAATTTCAATGGAGGCGCATATTTTTATGTTATAAACTTCCTTTAGGTGACTTTTTCCAAGCATATTTGGAAAGGATGAACTGTCACACTATATAAAGTGTGAACAGCATAGCAGGTATGCAGTTTTGGAGAGAGAAAGGCTGCTTAGCCACTTGTCCTCATCTCTGTAACAGAAATCAAGGCTTTTTCACAGCTATTAAACATGATGTATTAAAGGCAGTCTTCCTTTATGTTGCTGTTGAAGAACATGGTTTTGAGGTAGCAAAAATGAGAAACAGCTAACTTTTATGACTTTTAATAGTGTATTGCTTTTTGTACTTGTCTTCACTGTGGCAATCTCCTGGAGAATTAAATCAGTTTTCATTCCTACAGAGTAAAGTAAGAAAATAAGTTTAGGTTACCATGGTAGCTAGTGCACTTAATCTAACTAGAGAAGGTAGGCATATTGCATTTTTTCTTATGCTGCATCTGGGCTTCTGAGTGCCAAAGAACAGATAACAGGCAAACAGGAGCTAAGTCAAGCAGGTTTCTACCGCAGATGTTAGCAACTGTCTTGTAAGAAAAGTTTTCTTTTTACCTAGTTTGTAGTACTTATTGTAGGCAATAGTGTTAAACCCTACTGCAATAGACTATTTTAAGTAAATATAATTGATTTTCCTCCTTTTATTTGTAAAAGTTCTTAAAAGTCATTATAAAATAAATTGAAAGTAAGCTAAATTTTGCTTACCTGGGAGCTAAATGACCATCATTTCAGGAATTGTATTTGCATTAAATAAGATGGTTAACAACCACTTCCCTTGAGTTCACAGCTTCAGCCCACAAAAACCTTATCTCAGTTGGGAGAGCAGTGCTGTGGCTTGTTCAGACCAGGGTCCAGTGCTCTGTTATGAACCATGGTGGGCTTATTCACCTTTTCTATTGAAAACGGTGGCATCCGTGAGCAAAAGGCAGAGTTCCCAGGGGGCATCTTGGTGCCCTTCTAGCAAAGGGAAAGCAAGAATGACAAGAATAAAAAGGGAATGTATGATTGCAGTGATAGTCTGATTGCAAACTTGAACACAATGCTTATTGTAGTTAAAAATTGCTTTTCGTACAGTTCTTACTCTTCTTTGTAATACAGATGTGCCTGTGAAAATGAGTTAAAACATTTAGCTTCGTAATCATATAGTGTTTATGCAGTTCTGGAGAACAAGTGACGATTATGGTAGTGATTTTTGCACTGAATTGTCTTGTTAACAGTCTGTGGTCAGACAGTATTAAAACTGTGGCTAAAACAGACATATTTCACTGAGACACGGGCCAATTGTAAATTTTAAAGTAGTTTCCATACGAAGGCAGACAAGCATTTAATCCCTTCCCTATCAGCCAGAGGATCTTCCATGCTGTGAGCAGTGCCTGGTCACATGTTTCTGAATGGCTATCTGTTCGCTCTGACCTTACACAGAGCAAGAGAAAACAGATGTCTTATCATTTTGCCAAGTTTCTTGCTTGCAATTTAGGAACGGTTCCACACGCACAGGGAGGTTTTTGTTAATTTCTTTCAGATGATGGTGGAGCATTTCACATTATGTAGGACTCCTGATCACCACTTTCGTACAGAAATGAGCATTAGCAGTTGATTACTCCTGTCCCTTTTATGAGAAATACTGTATCTTGTAGTCAGCTTATTAAGTTAGTGCTGTAAGTGCTTTTTAGGAAGAAGAAATGCATTAATCTGCAAGGGCACTGTTCTGCATCTTTGCATTGCTATGTTCTGCTGGAGAAGTTCTGGAGATGCAACTAAAGGTGTTTGGTGAGGAAAGACCTATAAAAACTTGTTGACATGAATTGCTGAAAATACAACTTCCTAGTTTCCTCGGTAATACGGATACTTATAGTAGTCCACAAATTCCCTGACATTGCCCATAAGCTGCATATATTGACCACTTTCAGTGTCTTTCAGGACCTGCTATGGTTCTGTTAACTGCGGACACCCTGCGTGAGATACAAAGACTCCCAAATTAAGCAGTTTTCGTAAATTGTGTAGAATATATTAAAAAAAAGTAAATTTCAATAGTTCAGTGGTTTATATTTAATGTTGGCTTGCTACTCTAAAGTAGGAACCTTTCCACTGACTTTAGTAGTTCTTTTTGATCATTCCTGTAAAATAGTACAAATAATTTAAAGAGGCTTAAGATTTCTAAGGAAAAAGCAGTGTGAAAGCAGCTTATATAATTAATGGATTTTAAGTGCAGGAAACCCCCCTACCTTTGAAAGTGCTTAGAACAATTACAGTGTATAGACAAGGTTTGAGCTGAGTTTGTTTCATTTGCAGATATTATTGCCAGTTTCACTTTGCTGCTGAATTCCAGAATAAAAATTAAAAACTTAGATCTCAAAGAATTATTTTTCTCTTCTGAAACAGAACTGTAATAACCATGTGAGTCAAACTATGGTAAGGCAGGTTGGGGTAAGGAAGGAAGTCACAGAACTTAATGTATTTAACTGCTGTTTGCCAGAGAGACAGAGGGATGAGTTAAAGAGTTTGTCTCTCTCCTAACTTCCTGGATTTTTAACTGTTTAACCATTTTCTATGCCAAAGCCTTGTATAAAAGCAAACATCTGCTTGTACAATGCCTTTTGTGTAAGACAGGATAAAGATGGATGGGGAGTCCTAGTTGTGGTTGCCATTTGGAAGTCAGCATGGAAATCCAGCATGTTCTAAGGGGAAGGAAATGACATGCTGCTTACGATCTCCCAAAACGTACCCAGATAGCTGTTTTAAGGTGTAGTAGCCTTGTGGAGATAACAGAAGCTGCACAGTGACGTAAGTAATTAACAGGAAGAGAGGAGGTGGTTTTTGCACATAACTAGATATATTTTTTTGTGCTGCCAAACAGTACAAAATTCCAAATATGCTCTAAAAAAAGTTCAGTCTTGCTTTAGGTCTGCCCCAACAGTATTATCTTACTATTGTAAATAAGCTCTTTTGGGAACCAATGGCAGTCATCTTTTTTTTTTTTCCTGCAAAGTGAATAAGTATATTAATCTATCCTGACCTAGTTGGACTTGATAATCCTTATGGGTCCCTTCCAACTTGAGACTTTCTGTGATTTGTCCTCAACTATAAGTTGAGCTGCTGCCGCTCCCAAGGGCGGCTGTGGGCTTGCACCTGCAGTGCAGATACAACCTTGGTCCACTGTGGAATGCATTTATTGGCATTTCAACCATTTTGTGCTGGCAGTATTACAGATGAATGAAATTTCAACTCATATTCTAGGATTTCAGTGTGACATCCTCATCTGTTGGCTGCATTTTTGTTCTTCATCTCCCATGTCTGCCGTCTTAACCAGTTCTAACCATGGACATATGCAGAAGTATCTTCAAACTCCCCTTTTTCCACTGTGGTCAGTATGTCCCGCCAAAGGATCAAAAGCAGAAATGACTGAATCCCTGGGAGTATTCAGGCTGTAATAGGCTGACTTAGAGAAAGGGTCAGGAAAGCAGAAGTCAGTCCCTTCCAGCCACCAATCCAGCATGCACCTGACCACAACCCAGTCTGCTTACTAACAGAAAGTACGGATTGTTTCATGGACTGCATGTCAGATTTTTCCATCACAAATGACTTTCTGTTCAGAGAAAGCAATTTCCTTAACATGGTTTCCTCAGATGCACTTTTTTTTTTGTTTTCTCCATTCCTAAGGGAATTGCAATGTGGGTTAGTGGTAAAGTTGCTAATACTCTCTCAAAGTTGAGCATTCCCTTTTCTAACAATGCTTTTACATGATTTTACAGCCTGAAGTTTTCCCTGCTAGGTGAATGGGTACAAGAATTGAATATGTCTCAGCATGTATGGAGGAAGATCTTCATATGTTAGAATTGTAGTAGGTCTTTGTGTCCCATTTTTTGGCAAGGAGAGTTCATGGTCTCTTATCCTGACCACACTGCCTGTATAATGCAAAAGTGTCGTAACCTCCTGGTCTGGCATGGGAACCCAAGAGAAAATGGAATGTGGTCTCCCCAGTTAACTGAGTAAAACAGATTGCTCTTACGTTCTGCAGTTGACTGAATTTCTTTCTCTATTATGTGTTTTTGAATGTAAGCATTCTTTTTTTTTTTGCATGTAAATTACATTTTTATTGGCGTGAACAAAATGGGACCTTTTTTATATTTCCAAAAATTGCTAGGCTTTTTAATGAGAAAATTTTTCTAATACAATTCAGATTTTCTGTTATTATAGAATAAAAACATTAGCAAATGAGATGAAAATATGCAAAGGGTTGATTTCCAGCTTTTATACTACTTTAGGTGTTTTAGGGAAATTTTAGGATGTTTGTGTGCATTATATTTTACAGCTTATAATAAAAAGAAAAAAACATCCAAATTTTTTTCTTTCAAATGCCATTCTGAGTTTCAGGAAATTGGCTACAAATATGGCTACAAATGCAATTTTGTGATCCTCGTGGCTAAAACCTCCTATAAGGCTTTTGCTAATAGTGTTCATTAAAGAAGGAAGTAAGCCTCCGTATATGAAAGTACAAAACCAAATTGGTTAATACAATCTAAGTGTAACAAACTAATTCTAAAAATGTGAAAGCGGAAGAAGTGTGAACTGTACGTCAAATTTAACTACTGTAAGAGGTTTTCCCATCACGGTTGAACACTGCCCAGGAATGAACACTGATGTCGACTCTGGCCTCTCGGCAAATATATTTTCTTGTCTTTCTGCTGGTTTTTCTAATATGACAGAGAAATCAGATGTTCTAAGATAATTTAAATCACAAATGTCTGTACTGTAATAGATCCAGCGTTTTAGGGGGGAATGCATATTCCCACTAGGTAACACAAGGAAAAACATACATGATAGCCCAATGCCCCATGTAAGGGACTGTAAAAGGGACTGACTAGGATAACACCTGAGCACATGGTTTTGTAAGATAGGTGGCTAAGGATTATGACCCTATCAGTGGCATAGTGTGCTGATCAGAAGGACATAATAGGAACACATTTCCCTTTTATAGGTCCTTTGATGCTGAAGTTTCTTAAAAATCTTAACAGAAAACTTGGAGCCCTTTCTAAATTAATGTGAGATTTGGGGTAAAGGTCCATAAACACAGAATTTGCTGCTTCATTTTAAAGTTTCATTACTTTTTGGAACACGAGAATTCATTTCTGTTCCTGAAAGGCAAAACCTCACACCCCCACCCCCACCCCACCCCCAGCTCCATTTCTTTAGTTGTGGCACA
>JAOXJM010000079.1:18531676-18592518 GCA_026413425.1 Tringa solitaria | reverse complement strand
GATATTTTATGTACATGTTTTTTTTATTCACATACATATGTTATACATAATTTATAGACTAAGCTGTTGTTGTCATATCTAATCAGAATTTCTCCCCTTCTGCAAGGTAGGTATTGGAATATTTTTGAATAAATATTAGTTAAAGTTAAAATTGTCCAAAACCCATGTAGATATTAAATATTTTAATTTCTTGCCTTTGGGAGCATTTTATTAGGTTAATAAGGGGTAATATATTTTTTTCAAGTCCAGACTTGAGTCTGAAACTAAATTATATTGTTTGTTTCATGTGAGACAAAAAAAAATAAATTAGATTTCTTTGATGCAGATCCAACAATCCAGAACTTCTGAAAATTCTCTAGAAGGTATTTTTGAAACCATGAAGAAAACCATTTTGATGGTTGTGCTTGTTGTCTATGACTATATTTGTTGGCCTGTGCAGAAAGGCTATCAGAATTAAAAAGGTGCCAAGACTCAGAAATTTTTAGTATTGCTTCTTTACTGCTGAGGCTGTTGACCTGATTTGTGGATGTGAATTACAGAACTTAGTGAACAAATAGAAAGAAAAACTCTGTTCAAGGTTTTTGAAATATCATCTTGCAGATAGCTGCAAAATATGTTCTTATTTTGAAATAATTTTTGTTATACTTGCATGTCTCGGCCATCCATTGCAGCTTGGTCCAAGCTGGCAGTTAGGACTGGAACACCTATATTACAATTTAAGGGTGTCGCTGCAGCCTATGGAGCCACTCCCAGGCTAGCACTAACTCATCAGTAGTCCACCCAGTCTGTTGTCTGGTTTTGACAACGTAAGTGCACAAACCTGTTCAAGATGCTGGATAAATTCTCAGTAGCCATCACAGCGATTCTGTTACTGGTTCCTATTTTGAAGGTAACTTGGAGACAATTAAACAAGAGACAGTACGTTGTTTAGTTGGGATGGCTCGTGTAAGCTAAAAACTGCAAAGGCAGTTTGGGTCATGTGGTCAGGCATGTTTATTTTTGAGTTTATTACTCTTAAACTGGACAGACACTCTGGAATCCTCTATCAGAAGTGGCACTGACATTTGCTGCATGTGTCATGGTCATGAAGGATTCAGTTACGAACAATGGTAGGTCAGTCTTTCTGCTTCCTTCACGACTTTGTACTGTAGCTGACCAAGTCATGTTCTGCCTAATTTCTAAGTAAATAAGGGTATTTTATTTGCAGTTTGGCACTGACCTTGGCCTCAGATGTTAACTGAGTTTAGTTTTACCTTTCCGAAGTTGTGTGTTATTGGAAGACATCCTCTCTATTG
The DNA here is from genome assembly GCA_026413425.1 of Tringa solitaria. Lineage (NCBI taxonomy): Eukaryota > Metazoa > Chordata > Aves > Charadriiformes > Scolopacidae > Tringa > Tringa solitaria. The sequence continues at coordinate 18,591,223 of JAOXJM010000079.1, read as the reverse complement.
CTCACACACGGGAAAGCAACCCACAAAAGTGAAGTGAGAAAAGCAAGAAATATGCTTAGAAAAATCACCAACATGGGAATCTGGATGAGTGTTTAATTTATGTAAATTATTCTTTATTTTCTTAGAATGGAGTCAACAGAAAAATGTGAAGCAGTGATTGCTCATTTTAATGGAAAATTCATAAAGACACCAGCAGGAGTTTCTGGTATGTCGCATGTATTTCTAACAAGATGTATGAATGGGTTGCTGCTTACATACTGGAAGCCTGTTGCACTGATTGTTGTATCTGGCTTCTTATTCAGAGGCAGGCTTATTAAAATTAAACTGTGTCTTGTTGGATGACTGTGATACTTGCTCACTTGGAACACAGTGTATCACTTTTCTACTGTAAACCTTTTCTAGGAATCTCGTAGTGTTCTTTCCTAGCAGATAGACAAGCAGCTAAGATGGCTTAAGCCAGTTACGCACAAATTTACATCCCACATAATCCCGGTTGAAGTCAGGAGACAAGTATGTGTTGTATGTGTGTCAGAACTGAACAGAATTTGGCTGATTGTCCGTGGAGTAAGAGGCAAGAAATGGACTGCCTTTGCCATCTGTTGATGATTTTTTCAAAGTAATTTTCAAAAAAAGGTCTGATTAGAAAAAAATAGATTCTGCAGCAGTGTCTTAATGCCAGGCACTTTCATTCACTGGTGAGCTGTGACTCTCAAGTCAAAGTAGGCTTTGAGGATCTTCAGGAAGATGGAAGGAGGTCGTTGAAAAGTGATATTTCTAGAAATATTGTGCAAGGCAAAACGCAGAGAAGTTGCATAGCGCAACTTCGTTGTCACACCAAGTTCCTCATCAGTCTGCCTGCTTTGTCAGCACTGTTTCTGAGAGGCAAAATGTATATTCCATAAACACTTGAAAATGAGGAAAGGAAATTCATAGCAGCAGAGTTAAATAGAAAAAAAAAAGGACAATAAAGGAGGAAAGAAAACATGCCTGACATTCTAGGCAGCTTTCGCTAACCATTTTATTGAGAATCCCAAGTGGGAATTTTATAAATTACATTGTTGATGTGGTTGCTGAAGCCACCTTTATCCTGCTGGTGAAATGTTCTCCACAGCCAGACCCTGACACTGAAGAAGAGGAAAGCAGCCCTCGGCAGGCAGACAAGAATGTGGCTTGTTTAGTAAAACTACATACATCGCTCTTCCCTGAAAGATTACACCAGTTTGAGGCAGTCTGTGCTGCGGTAGGGATGGAAAGCTGCTTCAGAGCACAGGAAGCCACTCCCTTCACCAACACTAATCTAATGCAGGGTTTTGACTTCCCTGCTTTGGCTTTTGCAGACCCTTTGCGTTGGGATTGATTGCTGAGATTATTTAGTTAAAACTTTGTTGTATGTAGAGGCTGTAACATTTATTTTTCTATTTCATATATTTAGCAATCTGTGTTTTATGAGATGGAAAATCCCTTTAGGGACAAGGAGATCATGGAATTATTTTCTCTGAGTGCTGGCTGTGCTCTGATCCACCCTCTGTGATTAGTTTTATAGAGCTGCTATGGCTTGGACATAATTAAAAGTAAAAAAGTATGGAGAAACCAAGATTTCAAGTTAATATATAGGGGTTTCTATTCAATTAGAGCCAGTAAAAAAAAACTGTAGCAGAACCTCCTATTAGTGTTTTTCAGTTTGCTAACTTTTAGTTTCATTTGTGTTATCCTTTTCTCAATGAACAAGCTGTCAAGCATGTCATTGCTAATCGTGCTCTCTCTCTCGTGGGCTGTTGCTGTGTTTGCACCCTTAAATGATCAGGTTCAACCAGGTAGAAATAGAAAGTTGCTGCACAGAATTGTAAGAATGATTTCTGCAGTGTGGAGGAAAACATTTACCAGAAAAGTGTGTTTAATTAGGGACAAGAAATTTGCACAGAACTGCTGATTATCAGAACATGGAACACTAGAGGGGTCTCAAGATGGAATCCATCTCACAGACTTTAACTTCTAATGCTTAGTGGTTGTCTAGGCTCTCTGTCTAGAATAGGTAAAGAAGCACAAAGCACACACCTCCAGAGACTAGTGTATCTTTGCTGTCAGCTGTCCTTGCGGTTACAAACAGTGTCTAGATGAGTCACTCAGAAATAGATAACTCTGAATGTCTGAAAGTCAGTTAAGTGAGATGAGTCACACCCTCCGTGGAAAATGTGACAAATGGGTAGGTGCATAAGGGAGTCATGAGAACCTTGTTTATTAAAGACCCGTAATGTTGTTGTGTAGGGTACAGCCCCAACTCTACTTTTCCATGCCGGTGCAGTAAAGTCGTATTGTTCCTTGGAAAGGTTTTTATGGAGGAGTTGAAATTTTTCCTGGAGTTCCTTGCCACATAGCAAGCACATGTCCAATAATGCAGTCTTATTAGAGGATGTAGCTTGTGCCTAATAATACGCTGCAATCTGCCCAAAAGTGGGGCAGGGTCATGGGGCAACCGTGGTCTTGGATGACCTGCACAGAGAAGAATGGATATAGTGGGAAAACTCTTGGACAAACAAAGGTTAGGAAAATGTTTTGAAATAGATTAGCATCCTAGGGGTTATAGAGGGGCAAGTTCAAATACATGCAAAATAAAATCGTAGAACTGGAACTATGTTTAAATTAAAACATTGTGTCCTAGAAACATGGCTAAAATCAGCAAAAGGAGCTGGCTATAAAAACACCATTATCAGGATGAGGAGGGTAGGAGAGACCGGCCTGTAATGAAATAGGTGTGGGAGGAAGAACATCTGTTCAACAAAAACATGCTTTCATAATGCAGCTTTGTTATTTTAACTAAGTTTGGGTTTACATGGAAGAATGGGTTAAACACAGTTATAGGAAGCATAGGTGAAACCTCCTCTGGAGCATGAGAAGACAGAACAGGAATGCCTCTGTGAATATGAGGGGGCTGAGGGCAGCACAGGGCAGTCACTAAAGCCTTGACTGTAGACTTGAGCCAGTGCCTGAGCATTGACATATTAGCTTAATGAAATGTGTTCAATATTTAGTGTGTCCTTGTTTGTCTTCAGTCAGGAAAAAGGAAGGTTGGCTCAGAGAGCAATTCCAAATGCACTGCAAGTTGGTATGATCCTAGAACTGCTAGGAGGGGTGCATTAGTTTCACCATTTGCTCTGATTGGGCTTTATACTTTTGTTGTATAAGTTATTGTAATAGTTTATTCTGGTTTATGAACTATGACTTTCTCTCAGGACCTAGATGTTTTTATTTCTTTCCTCAACTGTGTGTTTATTACATATTAATATTAATATTACATATTAATATTACATATTACTATAATCTTGAAATGACTTTTGCATTTAGTCCTACTTTTTTTTTTTTAAGAATTATTGTTTTCAGTGAATAATGTGATATTTAAAGCTTTTCTATTCTTCTGTGAAACATGAACCTCATGATGTGAATTGGAGGAAGCAGAGACTAGACTAGTAGAAGGAGCCAGGACACAGAAGACGCATACTCAGCCTCCCTTCCCTAGGGAGGGGAGCTTAATGTTTGGTGTCTATTTTTTTCTTGTGTTGGACCCGTAACAATTGTAGAAAGATCTGCTGGGCAAAATCATGAAAGGCATCTCCTCCCTATCACAGCAGCATGTAGCTCCATGATGATACATGACAATAATTATATAAATAATTACATAAAACAGTTGTGCTGTAGCATATGTAAAGTCTGACTGTATTTGTGTCTCTTACGTTTAAAATCAAATACACAGAAGTTAAAACGTTGCTAAATTTTTATGCTTGTTGTATAGGCTTTATGGGTTATTTAATACTACTTTTACTGAAAAATAACTTTGATTTTTGTTTTAATGGGTGTAAAGTGGAGAGCATTTTTGTTGAACAGGATGGTGAGTTATGGTGATGACCCAAAAATCATAGCTTATCTATGACCCACTCTCCTCTTCCTACTCATGGTAAAGATATTGGTTACTCAGGTTCTGTTGTAGGGAGGAAATTGAAGACAGGTGGGAGAGTCCTGCTCCTTTCTGTGCTCTTGGCTAGGAAGAGGTGCACCCCGTATGGTAGACACTACTCTTTGAAGTTATTCTGATCTTGGACATCTTTCTAGTGCGGGAGAGAAGTGAAAATGGAGCTGTGAAGTAGTTACCTTGTGGCAGTCATTTTTTGAGGTTATTCTATTTGCTTACTTCTACAAAGTATTCAACACTGCAGCTCAGCTCTCTAGAGGGCAAATTAAAGCTGCTTGACCAAAACCTCACATTTCTTAGTTACCTTTCACAGATCCTTTAGAAATGATCCATGAACCACAGTCTGAAAACCATTGCTAAAGGGTATCAAGAGGTCACAGTGCTGATGTTACTCCTGATTATCACACTGAAGGCAGAGGAACCAAGATTTTACCCATTAGATCACAGATTAGAATCTTTTACTGCTCTAATTCTCACAGTTTTTAATTGCTCCTTAGTTTTAAGATGCAATATTGAAATAGAAAAGAAAAAATGCTGCTTAAAACCACTCAAAATACACTCCTGTGACAGATTATTAAACGCTGTGTAAATTATTAAAGAAATGTAACCCTGAGTACTGCATTTAAGTGAAGATTAGAACAGTGAGGAGTATATATTTTATTTCACTTTAAACTTAAAGCTACTGATATTTGAGATCTTGGGTTGCACAACTTCTTTTTTAATTCCCACAGTTTTTAGCAGAAATTTCTAGCTGTACATTAAAATGAATAAAGTGGTGTTTTAATGTTATAATTCATTAGTCCCATCTGCTTTGTCACTAGAAAATGAGCAGATCCAGTTTAACTGGAACTGATTAAAAGAATAGCATTTTAAAACTATTATTATTTTGTTGTACTTTTTAATGTCTGAAAACAGCATTTATTGAAAAGTTGGTAAAATTAGCGATGTAAAGTAAGGGTGTAAGCACAAAGTCCAACACAAGAACATCAATTTTGTTCTTGTTCTAGTATCACCTGGTACATATTTGAGTAGACACTGAACAAATGAAGACTGAATTCTAATGTGCACACGTGCACGATATGTGGTGACAGGGAAGTATTTACTCTCAGGACTAATACTGCATTCACATGTCTCTTCTGTAAAAACATTAGCCCTAGAGGAGGGTGATTCAGGGCAGGAGGAGATGGTCAGCACTTTCCACAGCGAGGTTTTAAAGCACTGACCTGCTATTAAAGCGCAGGAAAGCTCCTGGTTACAGAACGCCTCCTCAGCAGCAGCTTGACAGACATCTGCAAACCACTGAAAGTGTCTGTGGGCTTTCACTTTGTGTCAGTAGAGTGGGCATTTTAAACATGGTGTCTTAGCTGCAGTAGCATAAATCCGCTGTAAGTCGTAGCCTTTTATATCAGCTTTCTCTTAGCTGTGAATGCAACTCTGAATTTTTAGACTATGCCTCTCTCTCTTTCACGTACAGACAAGTCACTGAATGATTAATGATCCCCTTCATCACTAGGCCTGCACACTTCCCAGCAATTAAACAATAAAAATGACTCTCCCTTCCTTCCTCGACCACAAAAAAAGATAACTTGACTGGTCTTTAGGGCTTGTTGGAGTTTTTTATTTATGTATATATCTATTATAAACATGTTTGTGTGTGTAAGAAAGAGCATCTTACCTGTGAAAAATATGAGGAAAGGTAAGCTGAAGAAATAAATCTCAGATCTAATTTTGAAGAGAATAAGGGCTATGTTCACTCTTCGGTGGGAGGGGGATCAGTACATCATACTTGGCTCCCATGAAGGTTTATCTCCTCCTCACAAACCTCCCTCTGATGACTGTCAGTCATTGTGTTCTTGAAGCAATGAATGCAGTAGCACTAAGGTCATATGTATAGAAAAGCGGCCAAAAATTGAAGTTAGGCTTTCAATTGCATTCAGATCTTGAACTGGAATCAGGAAAGGCAAATGCTATAGACCCTTCTCACAGCAGCTGGTGGTATTAAATAGTCTGTTTCGGGTTTTTTTTAACATGAGTTGGAGCTTGTACAGTGTTTGGCTTCATTTATGGACACAGTGAGGAGGAAGAGAAGCTGGAAGGTCAGAAAAACAATGGTCCCCGTGACCAGCTCTGTATTCAGTAAGATGGACCACTAACTTACGGCAAATCCCCAAATTAATGCCTTTTTAAATTCTTTTTTCATTGCTGCAAGTTTTGGCTATTACACATGCAAAATCCAATACATGTCAATAACTCTTTCCATTTTGTCTTCCTTTTTAAATTTTTCAGGAGAGTGTTTCCAGTGCAGCATAGAAGATATTTCATCATTTAAAATGTAGCTGGTTTCAGTTATCTACTGAAAAAAAAAATTTAAATAGATTTTTATGAATGTTTTGTTCAAACAGTTGAACAATTTACTCTGACTTAAAAAAAACCAACTTTATCTTGAGACAATGATGTGAAATGTAAGCACAAGTAAATGTTTCAGAAAAGTTTTGTACAACGCACTATGGGGATTTTTAATGAAAGCATAATGCAGCTTTAAATAAAGTATTTACTACCTGTGAGTGCTATAATACAGAATCGCAGGGCTAGAAAGCTATAGTTATTTTCTGATGTCTTTATAAGCTGTTCTCATGCCAGTTTCTTTTGACTTCATCCAAAAATTTATAGTGTGTATTTTGGAAGACACACATGCTTCCCACAATACTAGGTGGTTTGAAATAATTTATAAGTAGCCAGATATACTCAACTTGGGGAAGAGATTTTTTTCATTTAAGGCTTTTAATGTCATTATTCGGATCTCAACTCTCACTTTCTGATGGATTTTTTTTCTCAATGTGTAAAATCAGGGTCAAAATAATTTCAGACCAGAACCTGACAATTTTACCCATACTGACCAACATCTGTGATTAAGTCCTCTTATTTCAGCAGTTGTATGAGGATTAAAATGCTGTGTGATAGGACCCAAGGTTATTGGGATCTAGCTTTTGTAAAGTAACATCATATTATCCATCAGCATCTTGATACAGTACCTTTTAGATAATACATTTTATATTAATTCAGTTATCATGTTTAGTACTAAAGTCTGACTCTGATATTGAAGTTATTTGCTGAATAACAGTGTGTAGGTAGGAGAGGTACAAGTCTCTGATGGATGTGTGGTCAATGTAGGAGATGAGACAGGAAACTGCTCACCAGTTCTGTCTCCCAGTCCATCCATCTTTTATAGAGTGGGCTGTTGAAAGATGCATCATGCAGGAAGCAGTAGAACCAGAGCTAGTGTTTTAGGTACGCCATCCAAAGCCAGGGATGACTTGGCCATTAATGCTAGTTTTGTGCCAAAATTTTAAGTGTCAAGCTCTTTGCCAGGTTATAAGTCTCTGAAGTTTTTAATACCAACCATCCTTTATAAATGCAGACAGAGTGAAGAGCACATCAGCACTGGCCATGGTTATACAAATCGATTTTCTTGCATGATACAGACACGCTAAACTTTTTCTTGGGCTTGGTTTTTCGCGGGTGGCCCTCCTACCCTGCGTGTTTACTCTGCATTTGGAAACTTGCATGTTTTCAGATCCATGTCTCATGAAGGTGTTTCCAAACAGAGAATGGCTGGAGGAGTGTCATGGTAAAGCTTAGACAGCTCATGTGTCAGGAATTATTGGCAGAGAAGCGTTCACATCCAAGTCATAACAGTGCTTCCACCCTGTGATTAGGGAGGGTGGGGTGTGATGTAGCAGAGCTGTGCTTTAGCCGTAGGTACTCGGGAACTATTGCAGTTTAAGCTAGTAACAGGGAAAGAATACTATGCAAATTTTTCTTTTTCATTGCTTGAATTTTGACATTAAAAATTGAAGTAAGTGTCATGTTATCTAATAATAATAATAGTAAGAACAAGACGAAGAAGTGCAGTGATACCATTTCATAACAGCTAAAAGAAAAATCTTGAAGAATATCTGGTTGCATTGTGTGCTCTTTATAGAGCAGAGATAAAAAGGGAATGGACAGTTGTGGCATTTTTTCAGTGCAAGCTGGCAGAAGATAAAGGTGCCTGCTCCACCCTGCCGGTTAGCGTAAGTGGAGGTACTGTGCCAGCTCTTCTGGCTGCTCTGGATGAGCAGAGCAGTTTAAGTTTTAGGACATTACTGAAACCTCCAAGGGGTGGGGGGAATACATTAAAGGTCTTTGGCCAGATTTATTCTCCACCCTCCTTAGATGTACCTCCTAAGAGGTAATACTCAAATTTCAGATGACAGCTCTCTTTCGTCCCCAGGCCAACAGACACATCCTCAGAATATAAAGACCATGTTTCTTTCCAACAGGTTTTAGAGCAGTAGTTTAAAATCAAAGATACAAGGCATTCCAGATGCTCTGTGTGTGTGTGGTAGCTATCTTTGTGCTATGCAGAACAGTTGTTGATGCTGTAGTATGAGTCCAAGTTATTTAACTGTCATATTGGGAAATAGAACCAAAAACCATACCTCATTTGGAATGCTCAACAGCTGTGTAAGAACGCTCCTTTAACTAATATTCCTTCTTTCTTCTCAGTTCCTGCAGAACCCTTATTGTGCAAGTTTGCTGATGGAGGACAGAAAAAGAGACAGAATCAGAATAAATATATACAGAATGGAAGAGCATGGCACAGAGAAGGCGAGGTGAGACTTGTAAGTCTTCCCTTCAAGCTTTAGTGTGGGTGTACAATAATGAATACTTATGAAAATGATAGGCATTGAGACTTCTTGGCTTGGCTCTTTGGCATATTAAAAATGTGCAAGCAAATCTTACCTGTCAGTTTGCAACTCTAAAAAAAATACTTAAACTATATCTCTCTTAGGAGGAAAAAAAGATAAAATGTAAAAGACTAAATCCTATCTTATTAAAGGGAAGAATAAAATCTCCTTCAGCTTGGTCAGGTATATGCCTGAGATGTTTCTCATATTATAAAACTACATGAAACATAACTTTATTTACATGTAGTAAATAATCCTTTGATTTATGCAGCATTGAAATGTATGTCGCTTCCATAAGATTAAAATAGTATACCAATGCAGTGCAGCATTAATTTATTTTTTAGTCGCAGTTTTATAAATCTTTAATGTTCAAGATAATAGTTTCATAGGCTTACTGTGGTTAGCAAGCCTAGACACCTCATTTATATGAGACAAGAAAATTCAAATGTGTCTTCTGAAAAACAGCACTCATTTATTCTTGTAGTTAATATATTGTAGGCAACACCCTAACATAATCATCTCCATGCCCTGCCTCTTAAACATACACGTTCTCTTAGCCAGGTATTTCATAGATTGCATTTTGTTCCTCATGTTAGGAGCTTGGAAACTTGTATTCATAGCCAGTATCGCCGAATCTCTTCACTATATATTTATTCTGTTAATTAACCTGTCCCTAACTCATAGTAATAAACTGTTTCAATACAAAATTGCAGTTAAAAATAATACAAATAAAGAAAAAGAGGAATAATTTACAATAAGAATGAATGAATTTTGTCAGCTCTTTCTTTCCACTTTTATTTTTTTTTTTTTGTTAAAGGCTGGAATGACACTCACGTATGATCCTACCACAGCTGCATTACAAAATGGGTATGTTAAATAACACTACAGTAAGAAAAAAAAAGGTTGCATTATGAAAGATGCACAAAACTGACATTTAATAAATATTTCTGCATTTTCTAGATTTTATCCGTCACCCTACAGTATTACAGCAAACAGAATGATCACTCAGACATCTATTACGCCATATATTGCTTCTCCGGTTTCCACATACCAGGTTTGTATTTAGAACTTAGTAGCCGAAATGGTTCATCAGAGCTTATGTTTATTTATCAATTGCTACTTCTGGTTCTATGAATTCTCTAAAAATGCTTCATCTTAATGAAGTGGCCTCTTAATGCTGTACAGCATGAAAATGAAGGTCTTAAAAACAAAAGTGTGTTTGTTTGAGGAAGCACAGCAATTTAGTGAGATACGTGGTGTCTTGCAAAACAACGTCTCTAACTTGTGCTGATGGCTAAGGTAGCTGCTTCTGCATTTCATGTATAATTTTTCATTTTCTCTTTGTCAAGTTCTTTTAATGTCAATTATATATCTTTAAAATAATTTCTGTTTATTTAAAACCTGCATGATTTAGTTAAGTTCTCTCTCAAAGATGTTTCTCCATTGGTGTTTGAGCTTTTCTCGTTTGTTTCAGTGCAAAAAAAAAAAGCCCAATAATAATGTATTAGGTAGTTGTACTAAGAAGGGTACAGAAACTTGCTTGACATTACAGAAGGAAATTTGAAAAAGAGTTCAGAGTTCAAATTACATTAGCATTCAAATTCAGTTTTTTTCATATTAGGAGTAAAGCATTTAGTATTTTAGAACAGTGTTCTAACCCCTAAGTTACTTTATTTTGAACAATAAATTAAAATATTAATCATGCACATTTTTTGTTCTTAGAGCCCAGTCCAAAGCTTCCTGAAAAGGAATTTTGATAGATGTCATCTGTAGTCCCCGCTATGGGATATTGACTATTCAGCATTCTGAGAAATGACATGAACCACTTTTTTTACTTTGATATAAATCTCTTAAGAATGCTCGATTTTAGGGCATCATACACTTCAGTTTACAAGCAACTTGCATTTAATGCAACTAGTATGTCAGTCTCAGATATATGCTCTGTAATTGCTACTTGACACATGCCAATTATCCCATTGTAAGCTAAATGATCAGCTGTTCTGGCATTTTACTGTTTAACACATAGAAAAAGTAAACCTCGGTGATTCAGGTCATAAATAAACAAAACTAATTACATTTGGAAAATTCTTACCTCTATATGTCAGGGGAAGGAGAAGAAGCTTTTTCGTGAGAGAGACGTGCTGGGTTTTCTAGCTTACTGTGGGTGAAAATGAATATGGAAGGCTTTGTAGAAGTCATATAGGAGGCTAACAGAGGCACTGTGGGCCAGTTGGTCATTATTACTGTACAAAAATTTCCATGTACCCTCCGATTCCAGGTGAGAAGAATGAGGAAGAACTGTCTAATGTTAGTTTGGAGTTCTAATGCCTTCTTGTGTGAGGGTTATGTAGGAGGTAAACCGTGTACTGCGGGATAAAGGGCAGCTGGATTAATATAATGGTAATTTCTGAGGTCACTTATGCAACACAATGTTTGCTCTTGGCAGACAGTGCTAGTGCTGTATATCTCAGTATATTGAATCCTTCTGCTTTTTACAGCAATATCTCAAAAATTACAGCAAGTTGTTACCCAGAAAAATATTCCAGTAGAATTACCCGCTATTCGTTATTAAAATATAAATGATTTATCAATATAAGACTGTCAGATGTTAAAAATCCAAATAGAAGTTGGAAGTTGGCATAGAAACGTACTTTTTAGGAATATAATACCGCTTTTCTGGGTTTATTGAGACAGGCAGGCCACAATACGGTATGTTTCCAAAAATGTTGTTACCAGTATTTCAATATACACAGCATGGAGCTTTAAATTATAGTGGGTGGAGTTATTAACATCATTATGCTTAAAGTGCCACAGTAATAAGAATTGAAAATTAAATTCAACTATTCTGTATTGGGGAGGAAGGAGGTTCTTGGCCAGAAGAGTTTCACAGTTTGAGCATTAGTCACATCTTCATTACTGATCCTTTCTCACTGAAACCTGCAGCGTTCTGTCATCTACGCAGCGGGATATATCATGAGAGCATGATTTATTTATTTTTTCTTTGAGGCATGGTATAACCTGTTTCTAGATTTATCCGTATTAAAGGTAAACAAATTTAATGAAGTTTTGGCTAGTGTTTGTTTCTGCAACTCGTGTATACCCAAATGACAGTACAAAGCCAGTTGCTATCATAGTATGAGTAGATTAGCCAAAGCTTCAGTCAGGCTGTACCAGTATTTTTGCCATTAAGCTTTTGCCTCAGGAAAGGGAGAGTTCAAGTATTTTCCATTTTTTGAACTCCTGTTCACTCCTTTTCTGATTGAAAAAAGAAAAAAAAATTATATGAAAGTCAGCAGCAAAAGAAGGGAAGAAATAACTTCTGTCTTCCAGAAAATACCTCACCTGTTTTTTTTTCAAGACTGTCTGTCTACCTGTCCTATTCACAGAACTCTGTGGATGGTGGTAGAGGTGTTTTTAAGGGGCTTTAAATGTCCAGCAGCAGCGGTGAGTCAGTTCTGCATGTGCGGTGCAAGTCAGAACCCTGCCCTACCCTACACACCCACAGGAGATGGGGAGGAAACATTGCTCTTCTTACCTTCAATATTCCTTGCAGCACGCTTTTTCAACAACCTGTTGCAGCCAGCTCTTTTTAACTACAATAACTATATAACCTATCAGTTTACCTTTTAATCTTTCTAATTTACCTTGTCATGCAAAGTTTTAGGCATCCTGCCTCAATTGGGTAGTCAGTGATTTTGGAGAGAAAACATGCCAGGACAGGAATTCTCATCAGAACCTTCTCCTCTTCCTGTGCTTTGGGAATAACATACCTCAGTGTCTTGAAGAAGAAAAATTCTCCTAAATCTTCTCCTTGTTCCTGGGAAAAGATTCCATCAGAATTGCTGGGTTCTTTTTCCCTTGTGAAAATCCAATCATTTACTTTATCCCAATCACACTAGAAGGCAAGTGATGCCATTTCTTAGATTCCAGTTACTTTTCCCCAAAGGAACTTCAAACACAGAAGATGCCTCCTTTTTCAACACGGCAGAAATCTCACAAACGTCTATTTGAACCTTTTCAGTGTACTTGATGAAATTTCTGAGACCTGCACTAAAAACATAATATACTGTTCTGAAAGGTGTATGTGGTATATTGTCGCCAGATCTTGTTTCTGATTTACAGGTACAATAAATACACTTTTCATGGAAATCAGTGTTGCTCCACAGAGTGACTAATTGAATTAAAAAGTGAATAAATAAGGGAGGGGACTTGTTAACGTGATTTATTAAATTAGTACTGTATCTTAATTGGAGAATTCAGGAAAAGAATGACTAAAAAAATAAAATACTGATTTTTTTTTTTCTAGGTTCAGAGTCCTTCTTGGATGCAGCCACAACCATATATAATGCAGCACCCAGTAAGTTTTTATGCTTCTCTGTTGTTGTGTTACTGATTGGGTAAACACTTTACATACTTCAAACAACAGGAAATAGATCGATTCCCACCCAATTTCTTCCAGAGTTTTGACAACTACATCATGATTAAAGCATGGATCAAAATGAAAAGAGAAACAAAGATAGTAACCTGTACTGGGGCCTCGTTTTATTAGGAAAGAAGAAAGTTTCCTTCAGGGTATTGAGGTGATGAGGACAATTAGAGTTACCAAGTCCGCATCCTGAGGAAACTTCTTTTCTTTTTAAATTTTAATGAAAAGCACTTTGCGAATACCAATGTTTTACATACTGTTTACCTATCAGGAGCTGGAATTGAAGATCCAAGGTTTTAGAATGGGTCTAGAGTAGTTCAGACTGGATAATTTGTGAGAGACAGATGGATGCAGTGATATAAGTGACATTATGGTTGGTTGGACTCGATGATCCCAAGGGTCTCTTCCAACCTAAATGATTCTGTGTGATTATGGGCACTCACTTGAGGAAACCTGCATAGCTTGTTCTGGCTTCACCGCTCATGAGTAATGCTGGTCTCCCTACACTTTTGGCTGTGGCATCAGTACCAGACACATTCTAATCTATACTCTCCCAGGATATTTTCCTTCTTATTTTGCTTCTTATCTCTGTCATTTGCCAATTAAGTACCATTATATCTTAGATTTATTAGGTTTCTTGAGATGAGCATGACAAATAACAACAGGCATTTTAATATATGCACTTCTGTAGTTAACAAACAAGTCTGTTTCCAGATATAGAACGGATATTGTCTTGACTTTAATTAACCTCTTCATGCAGATTATAGAATGTAAATCTTCTTGGCAGAACATTTTCTTCTTGTGCATGCAGAGAAGGTGATACTGAACCAGAACATCCTCTCACACAATTGTTGTTGTATTTGTGATTTTTGATGTTAAACATAGCACACAATTAGCTTTAACTTTTCTATGAACACAGATTTTCATAAAAAAAATATCTTGCAATTTATGCTGTGGAAGACTCAAGTTAATATGCTAGAATGCTACAAGGTGTGGTAGTTTCACAGGTATACGAATTGAGATTTCACAGTTGAAACTAAAGATCTAGATTCCTGACTTAAGTTCAGTTTTGGCCTGTACCAAGATGGTGCTGTCTTGCTCATTTGCTTTGCAGAGCAGCCTGCAGTCTACAGACAGGAAATTCTTTTAGTGTTTGATGTGCCTGTGACTCATTTCATCTACACTGATCACATGGTTGTTTTTCCAACTATACTCTGTAGGGTTTTTTTTTTCTCTTCTTTTTTTTTTTTCATTTTAAGGATTAGGCATTGATTCAAAATACTGGCTTTCAGTACAGTGTAATTATTTCTGTTAGTTTTGAGCCTTCATCAATTTTAATGAACAATTCTGCAAGTGTAAGTAATACAAAGTATTTGGAAATGTGTTTTTTGTAGGATGTGATTTGTAAAATGAAATTTGTTGATATCCCTCCATTTCAGATAACTCTGAAAAACCTTTAGAATGTGTCCCCTGTATTTAGCAATCTCAAGTGTTTAAAAATTATTTTAAACTTTTTAAAAATGTTAAATATTTTAAAATTATTTTAAAAAATTATTTTAATTTTTTAAATGAAATTAATAGTACAGGAGTGATAGAAAGGTCATCACAGTAGCTAGTATTTAGACAAAAAATCAAATCTTTTACACAGTGTTGCTAACCTACTCTTCTAAGATGTGTGTGTGCTAATGAGACCAGCCATTAATTAGGGCAGCTCTGTATTGTGTGTGAACATCGCATGTGACAGGTAGAATTCCCCTAACACAAATGTTCCTCCAAAGCCTCCATTCCTAAGGATGAGACACCCATTTCTTCCTAAGGCCTGAAATTCCAGAGTGTAAGCTAAGTGAATCTATACCTGGTAATGTGTGCGAATTTTTGCTTTAAAGTTAGCATCTGGTTAAACTCATGTTTTACAAAGTGTTTTCAGCAGGTGTCTCAAGTGCATCGTACATCAGTTGCATGTTCATTAGGAAGTCAATGCAGTTCTTACCCCATTACCAAACTCTGCAAAACACGTCTGCTCAAGTAGAATATTCGGAATGCCCCAGAGCTGCATCCTGAGTCAGTGCCTGGCATTAAGGAGAGTCCTTGTGGTATCTCCCCTTGAAAGGACAGCCCGGACTTAGACTCTCAAATCAAAAAAGTAATTAAAATCTGAGTGTTGCCACAACCATTTTCCTTCTTTCTCTGTTTTAACAGGGTGCTGTACTGACTCCCTCCATGGACCACACCATGTCACTACAGCCTGCGTCGATGATAAGCCCTCTGACACAGCAGATGAGTCATCTTTCATTAGGCAGTACTGGAACAGTATGTAGCGATTTAATACAAAACAGAATTTACACAAGTAGAAAATACTGCGTGTAGATCACAGTATGCAAGTGCAGCTTGCGTGTAGGAAAAAAGTAATCCTTTAGTCTTTCATCCAATAAAATATTAATAACTGCCTTCATTTTTTTAATCCTCTTCAGCAAGTTTTTTTCGGTTTATTAGCTGATAAGAAGTTGGAAATGAGTAAATAAAGTAGATCAAAGCAAAGGCAAGGAACCCAGGAGGTAACTCCAGAGTTGTACTGAAAAAGAAAAGTTTTGCTCTTCAGGAGATTAAAGTTGCAGAAAGTAATACAAAGCGTGGAACAGAAACTAAAGCAGAAGAAGAGATGCAGGCTAGCTTCTAAACTGGAAGACCCTTCTTGTCTCAGCAGGTAGAATCAAAAAAAGATAGTGACTGGGATTAACGAAAGTGTTCTTTACCTAGTCTTTGAAGTCTAAATTTGAGTTTTCTCAAAACAGGTATCTCACTTTTCTGAAAATCCTATTGATTTCAGACAGAAAAGTCTTTCTCTCATAAACATTGCTTTAGGAAAAAAGTCAATATCTATTAAACAATATCGTGATAGGTATTTTGAATACTCTTAAAATTACATTGGGCTTTAACTCAACTTAACGGACTTTCTGTCTTTCTAGTACATGCCAGCCACAACAGCTATGCAAGGAGCCTACATACCCCAATATACACATGTCCAGACAGCAGCAGTTCCTGTTGAGGTCAGTATATTTTATAAAAGGCCAGAGATGAGAGACATGAATATGATGTTAGATTTTTTTTTTTTCCCAAGGAAAATTGCTGTTTGAAGCCTAACATTGTAACTGTGCATGTACTGTGAATTCAATGTATATTAAAACTATGAAGTGTTGTTATTCTCAGCTAATATAACTGGTATTATAATAAAGAATGACCTGTACTTGTAGCTGTACAGTACTTGGAGCACTCTTCCATATAAGCATGCTCAGATGAACTTTTGTGTTTTGTAAAACCTGACTCCCAATAGGAACAAGCCAGGGGGTATATTGTAGTTTTTGTCTTGCATTTAGTTTTCGTGTGAGCAAACTTTTCTGCCAGCAGACCATGATTGTAACGTTTTACAAAGAATCTCAATTTTACCCTGGCATCTCAGGATACCGTGTATATTTGCCTAATAAATCCCTCTGCAAGTCCAGTTGAAGAATGTAACGAAATGGTAGACAATAGTTTGTCTACTATTTTGACTTATCTTACACCCCTTTATAGGTCAGTACTTTTTTAACAGAGGAGCTAGCAAAGTATGCTGCAGCTCGGTTATTCAGAATGAGGGCTAGACTGATTCTTCCAAAGTCTGTAAGAAAAAAACATGTCATTTCAAAGTCTGTTTGTCCAGAAATTCCAGAACTTGTTTGATTCAGTTTATGCATCTGCCCGTGTGGGTGGGAGAAAGACTTTTGGGAATTAGCTGGTCGCTTTCCGTGCCAGAGCACTATCAGCTGAATTAATTCCTTGGTTTCTGGAGAGCTGTGTGCGATGTCCCAACTGCAGTTCTTTGTGTTGCCTCATGCCAATCACACCACAGTACTCAAAGTGATAGTGTTTGTACATGTGGTAAGTAGATCTCATCCTTCTTGCTGCCCCTCAAAAGGAGAGGGGCAGGATGCTCTTTTGCATTTGCAGATAGAAAATATACTAGCAGTTATTTTCTCCCTTTATATATTTATTTCTATGTCAAAGGTTTTTTTTAATTATCGTTAAAGCAGTTGGAGAAATACAAGGTTTGCAGGATCAATTTATTTCTCTGTTTGCTGAAATGTAAATCAGTGCAAAGTTAACACCTCAGATTTGGAACATGCCACTTGAGAAATGTTAGCAAGACATCAGATTTGAAAACTGTTAATTGCATGAGTTGTATGGAAATAAAAATTGCAGACAGTGCTGCTGACTTTGTATCTCATGTCTTGTCTTCCATTTTATTTGCAGGAAGCCAGTGGTCAACAACAGGTTACAGTAGAGACGTCCAGTGACCATTCTCCATATACGTATCAGCAAAATAAGTAACTGTGAGGTAGGGGCTCATCTTGTCACATGAAAGATGTAAATTCAAAGATGTTTTGTTACATAACTTACAGTACTCTGTATTGAATTATTTTTTTTATATCCTATAAATAACACTCATAATATCTGGGGACAGACAGTGAAGTTAATTTGAACTTGGCCAGAGTTAGAAGCCAGGAAAGGAAGGACAGGTTCCAGAAGTGAGTTAGTGAATTATGAGTAATAATGTTTTAATAATTTCTCTATAGCATAACTGGATTATGTTGTATTTTGATCTGTTCATCTTGGCAGCATGCTGTATACAAGAATAACAATGAATTAGTACAAAAATACTAGAATCACAATGCTAAAGGGAACTCTATTTGTACATATAATATCCTCCAGTTCTGGTACCTGTAAGATTTGGAAGCAGCTTTGCAACTGACTTACAGACCACAGGCAGGAGGGTGGTCCGGTAGAAAGCATTTTGGTCCAGAATTTTGTGAATTAATTTTTAATCCACATCCTAGCTTGGCTCTAATTCCAGAGTTGTTTTACTTCCCTACTCTGGGTTTCCTCTGGTTTTGCTTTCATGGCCTTTCTTTACTAACCAATCATTAGCTTTACCTGAACTCCTTCAATGCAAAATTTTTGTTTTCTGTAGGTTGGCATTCTGAAAATATTGTTTACACTAACCATCCCTTTCTCCATCCTCCATGTTTTACAGTTCCAGAATTAAGTTGATCCTTGATTCATGTTTTTCCAAGTGCTTTGTAAACTAGGCAACTTGACTACATAATTTTTTAAAATCAAATTTTCTAAGACCTCATACTCATAGAATCATAGAATCATCTGGGCTGGAAGGGACCTTCAAAGGTCATGTAGTCCGACCCCCCTGCAGTCGGCAGGGACACCCTCAACTAGACCAGGTTGCCCAGGGCCTCATCGAGCCTCACCTTGAAGAGGCCCTAGGCAACCTGAAAAATTCTGTTCAGCTGCTATAATGTGATAGAAGCTGTCTTAGAACAGTTTTCTACAGCTCTCAGAGCATTTATTAGGTGCTCAAAATTCATAATCAGTTATGCATGAGGAATTTCTAATTGTGTTATATTCTCCCTAAAACGTGTAGATCCAACAGTACACACATTTTGCCCTTACCTTTGATTTTGCAAGTCAGCTATGTTATTTGACAACACTGCTCTCATCCCCATTATTGGCACAACAACTTCTTATATGTTCAAGAATGTAAAGATAGAAACAAACCAATGGGGAAACTTTGGACATTCAACAGATGGCACAGTCTGCATAGAGCAGCATGTGACCCGTGTTTATTATTGTAGCCTGGCCAAATGCCGGCATCTAGAGAAAGCCCACATCCTTGGTTTGCATCCAGGGCAGGGAGAAAGCAAAGCCACAGGCTCTTCTTGTTATCCATCTCCTAGTGCTAAAACCATGGCTCCTGCATGTTTCCTATGCCAAGGCTACTGGCTGGTGTTAACCGCTTTTCAAGGAATTATTTGTTTTGCCTTAAGTCTTCCCTGTGGGCATGTAAAACCTCCTTACCCGTAGAGATCTGTGGTAGACAGCGAAGCGTAATGCTGCCCGTCATCTCCCTGTCCTGCCTCTCTCTCCCAGCCCGTCAGTAGCTTTCCCGTGGGCTGGGGCCAGGCAGGAGGAGCAGCCTTTAGTCTCCTGAAAGGATGAGATGTGTTGCCGCTTGAGCACATTTTATAACGGTGACTCTGTGTGGAATACCAAGCGCTGTGAGCAACTCTGTGCGTTTGCTATAAGCCAGCCCTCCACGTGTTTTATTCTTCAGACAAGTACCGTTACCTGTATTTATATGCAGTGGGAGCCAGTGAAATCTGTCAGCAATGGCTGTGGCAGGGGGCACGTGGGGAAGGTTAATATTACTCAGCTGATTTCAGCCTCAGAGTATGGCATTTGGTATTTCTGTCCCTGGAACATGCTGGTACTTGTCGCTTTTCAGACAGGTGAAGGGGAGGGAATTGACAGTTATTTCTTGCCCTGGATACCCTACATACAGGGAAGACTGCGGTCTCTTAATTGTTGTGGCTTCATTACCATTGTCAAATTGCAACTTCTTTCTAAACGCACACGCAGTGCTTTTGGGAATGTCCTATTAAAAGTCATTATATGTATTGCTGTAAATAAGGGGTGAATGACAACTAGCACATTTGCACAAGCGGATGCAGTCAATCAGAAATACACGTCATCTTTCCTCTAATGGCTACATTTAATAACTTTGTAGCTTCTTTTAAAAACATTGCTACTGTGTGAAAATAGTCAAAGACTCTTGAAAAAACCCTGTTATGGTTATATATCCACCTATAAATATACAAACCTTAAAATACCAGACTTTGTTTTGCCTAGAGAAATTTAAAAATTGTCTAAACTTTTTTTCATTAGCTGGGTATTTTTTTAACCCCATATGGCTATATAAGTCAATATAGTAAATTGAGCAGTTTTCCTTCAAATTTAATGAGCCCTGAATTGCTGTTAAGGATTAACCATTATGGAGGCTCAGTAGCTGTCTCTGTGTTGGCTCTTGTAACTTGTACATAGCCTCCCTGAGGTTGCACCGAAAGAAAGTTGTGTTCCTTTTCCAGAGATCAAAAGCCTTGGAGATGCCGCAGGAGTAAGTTCACACACTCAACAACTTTTGGTCAATTAAAAGGAAACAACAATAAATAATTGAAAAAACCAAACAAAACCAAAAAAACAACAAAGAAGGGAATGGCTTGGAATGCAGTCTTGCAGTTCCCCAGTGGGAGCTCTGCGTGCTGAAGGGGTACTGGGGATAGAGGGGGAAAACACAATGCAGGCTGTATCCTGGCAGAGAGCCTTGTTCTGGGAAGGGCCCAGCACCTGAAGTGCCGCCTGTGTTACTTCTCCAGTTGGTCCTCAGATTCACTTAGCCTTCTCACAGCTGTCTAAAATAGGAAATGATTTAGTGTTGTGGCCAGCTACATGAGAAAAAAAAATCCATGCAATTGTAACTCTGCTCTAGCTCTGACCTTTCTGTGTTACAGATGTCCAGTGTTGACCTGGCCTGGAGAAGGGTGCAAAGGCTGAAACAATCATGGATTTTACTGATCAATTGTGCTTTAGGAATTATTGACAGTTTTGCACAGGTTCTTGAAAATGTTATTTATAATGAAATCAACTAAAACTATTTTTGCTATAAGTTCTATAAGGTGCATAAGGAAAACCTTAAATTCATCTAGTAGCTGTTCCCATGAACAGGTTTATTTTAGTAAAAAAAAAATTTTTATCAAGTGTTACGACGCAAAAAAAATATTCAAATTTCTGGGTATGCACAGATGACCACGAAGACTTATTCACGTGCATGACAGAATTTGTGTTTTGGTTTATTTTTATTTTGTTTGTTTCTTTTTTTTTTTCCTTTTTTTTTTATTGTATGAAATGGGTTTTCTGAAGTTTAAAATAGTAAAACATCTAAGATGATCATAGTTGATGATCATGATAATGATGTTCTGTGCTTGCAGTGTGTGAGTGTTGCTTTAGTGCAGTGTTGCAGTTATAGTGTCTGGTCTTTTAGCTTTCTGTTTTTCTTTTAATGTAGTGTGAAGTGTCTTATCCTTTTCTATAAATTCCAATTTGCCTTAAATCTTTCGATGCTGTAGCTGTTTCAGTAAGTAGTCCAAACTAATGGTGTAGAATGCTTTGACCAAATGAGCTGGTCTATTATGCCTTGTAAAACAGCAGCATAGGGCTTTTAAAGGTAGTCAATAAAAAATGCTGAAAATTTGGCTTTTTTAATGTGTAGTAAGTGTTTTTAATGATTTTTCACATAATATGTAAGGTAGTGAAATGCAAGAGGGGAAAAATGTTTTGTGTGAAACACATTTTCTGACTGGGGAAATTTTAATAGGATAAATTGTTTGTAAGGCCATATGCCAATAGTTCCCTCTGGTAGTTTGAATGATTTAGGAACTCTGCTGTATGATGCAATGTAAAATCTTTTTTTTTTTTGCTTTTTTCAGAAACTAACTTGATGTTCTAGTTTTAGCATAGGTAGAGTAGGGAGTTTGGGGAGGGGATATCACCGAATGTTTTTGTCCTTCCTTTATACTAATGATAGTGCTTTAGGATGAGGATCATGCTGAGACAGAAACAGAAAGCAACAGAAAAGTTGCTATTATAGCAAAATGGCAAAAGCTAAAGGACTCGTTTTCAAACATATGCTGAGATGTAGGTAGAAGCATAATTGATTGGGTACTAGCTCTCTATAGTAGGTAAATAAAAATAAAAAGACTTGGCACTTTTAAAAGGTAACTTTACCAAAGAACAAAGAGCCAGTAACCAATAATTCTGATTTGTCTCAGCATTACGTCTTCTGTACTCTTTATTTTTGCCGGACCAGTTTGCGGTTAGGAGAATGTGCCTTTTTTGTACATTTGCATTTAGGTTTTATAATTTTAATTGATGTATGGACACAAAAGCATGAAGGAAGACTTGGATCCAAGCAGTGCCACACTTTACATCATCACTACAAGTGTTAAGTGTAAAGAAAATCAATTTTGAAACTATGAAATTCCTGATTCATAAATACACAGTTATTTGTACTTCACATATTAGATAATTCACTGCTACTAAAGCTCTTTATTACAATTGCATATGTTTTAAATCAAATGATAAATTAAGTTGTCTTCCAAAACTGTGTACTTCTCTGGTCAGCTGTATATGATCAGTTATCTACCTCAAAGTTTATTTCCTTTTGTATTGGGACAGGTTGCTGGCCCTCCCTGTTTCCACAGACCAAATCATCCTAGCTCGGGAGCTAGGGCTAAGCAGTTGTTTCTTTCAAGTATTTTTTAGTTTTTAAATTTTGTGTGAGTATTGGAGTATAGATGTCGGTGACATTTCATAGTTTCAAAAGTAAATTGCTGCTCTGAGAAGTGTAGATTCTAGTGAAATACATAGTCATAAGAGATGTGTTTTTGTTTTTTCTTTTTTTAAAAAGTTGTGGTATTATTGGTTCTATGCTCCCTGGAATATTACTGCTTTGTAAAAGTCCAGACTTCCTGCAGCACCTTGCCTGTATCTGGTGACTTTCCAAACCTGGATCTCTCACTACTTGATATTTTTGCGTTAATTAAAACTGCAGTATGATAGCTGTGTTAGAGGGAGGGAAGAGCTGCTGCCAGAAATGTCTGAACTAAGTGCCATACTCATTGTCTGGGTAAGATTTGGGAAATTTAACCTCTGTACATAAAGAAATAATCAGTTACTTAAACATCACATAGTAGACAGCCATTAAATTATAAAAAAATTAATTTATGAAGAAAGACCTTTTGTACAGATTGAAAAAAAAAGATTTTCATAGAGATATCTATATGATCAAGAGAGTTAATTTTTTATTTTTGTTTTACTAGTGCCACAAACTTGCCAGTGGTAACTTATTTGTCCGGTTCAAGATAACTCTGTAGTTTTGTTTCCTAGGACTTGTTGTTAAACGCCAAAAGACATTTTTGAACTGTAAATTTGATTAGATTGTTAGCTTTTTTCTGTTTTATTTCTTTGAAAACTTTTGAATAAAAAAGATCCAAAAAAATGAAAATGCATTGTCTTTTTCCTTCAGCCCTTCCTTTCCCAGGGGAAAACCCAAACCAGTTATGGTAAAACCTTCGCATGTATTTTGAAATGCTCAGAGCTGCTTTCTGCTTTACAGTCTGGGTTTTTCCCTCTTCTGTCTTTCATTAAAATAAAATTTTAACTTTTTCAAACCACATTACAAAGTCACTTACTCTTTCAGACAAAACAGGAAAAGACAGATGAGGAATATATGATGAAATACCTGATTTGAGTGTCAGCCTGCACGGACAGTTGCGTGTAACCATGCACAGTTGTGTGTGCTCGCACCCTGTAGTTGTAAGTGCAAGCCAGTTTTCTAGACGTAAGGGTGGAGGTGGAGGGTCACTTTGGTAGTTCGTAGCATTGAATTGCTGCCTAAAAGTCCTTTCACCTTCCCCACTGCGGTGGCGGTGGTTGGCATACCCGCTTCTGGAGAGCAGAGGTGATACTTCACTGCAATTAAAAAATGTCTTGAGTGTTTGCCTTCCAGCTGCAATCTTTGAGCATTTTATTTCTTTAAAGATAATCTCAGATTTTATTATCCTTTTGGCAAGAACACCACTGCTGATGGTGCGTATGAGACAGAGGACTGTCCCTGCCCAAAGGAAGGCTTGGAAAAGAAATAGAGTAAAATACCAACTAGTCTGTCTCCTTGGCCAAAAATGCTTTCCCAATCACACAGTCCTCGACATGGCTTTGTATCAATGCGTATGGCAGAGAGGGGCTCTGACCTAGTCTTGAGTGCCCAAGGGTGCACCCGGTGGCAGAGAGAAGTGACTGGGTGGCCTGCGCCTTGGGTGGGCAGAGGGGAGGCTCGCTCGGTGCAGGCTGAGCGGCCCTGGAGAACCCTCTCCCCCGTGGAAGGTTGTCCTATGGAGACATGTGCCAAGGACTGGGGCAGCCCTGTGACCTGCACCCAGCCAGCTGCTGGGTGGGTGCCCTGGGGTCACCCTGCAGGCGGTGCACAGCCCAGGCTGTCAGTGCTCATGCAAGATCCCGAAAATAAGTGGAGCTTAGTGAAAGAGACTCACCTAGGGGTTGGGAAACTTAATTTACATTAGCTTATGCAATAAAGACATCCTTGACAATGATGGCTCATTAATAATGAAGAGAAAAAAAACAACCCTCACACTGTGTGCTACTAAACGCATCCTGTTTTTGAAAAAAATACCATTTAACCATTTTGTGGTAATATAAATACTGGTCCAGTATGTTGGCTGTCTGAAATGCAATGGATGAGAAGATGAATACAGAAAGCTTTTAAAGGGTTTTGTTACATTATTCCTGTTCACCACGTACAGAATTAATCTCAGATTATTAAGGAGTCTTTTTGAATTATGTATGAATACTACCTCACAAAAGCTATATGTAATAGAACCAGAATAATGCAGGTTGGAAAGGCTTTTTGCTATCTATTTGCTTTTCTAATTAGCCCTATGATAAACTTAGCTCTCTTACTGTAACTCCAAATATATTTGATAAGAATGAATGCTTTCAGATTAGTACCTTTTCTTTGATATAATAAGGTTGTGTGTGTCATTTCTATCAGGCAATCTGCAATAATGCAATGTCTTTATGTAATATACTTTTATTATATATAATAAAACTCAAATTTATTACCAACTGGCTTGTTCAAATGTTGACTCCATCCTCTTGCATACAGCCTGTTTTGAACCCTACTTGCAAACATGCTGTTAATAAATTTTTTTTACCTGTTAACAAATACCGATAAGCATCATATTCATGTAGGAAGATTTTAGTGCTGATACAAATGTTTTGTGCAAGATCATGCACAGATCCTAGTGTTCGTTGGTTGTTAGTGGTTAGAAAGTAGCCTTTCTTTAGGCGTTGAACAAAATCTTCTCTTTTTCTTTAGTTTCTAAATTAACTACGTTGGGCAGTTGCAAGAGAAGCGCAAGCAATGCATTAACAGCAGTGTAACAAAGTACTATTGATCAGCTGAGCCCTGCTAATGACTGGTTGCATATATTGGGCTAGAATATTTGTGGAGTAGGCCAGAGTAGTCTACAGCACTTTCCTGCTACTCTTGGTCAATTTTTTTCAGGAAAAACAATTTTTAAAAGTGCTGTTTAGCTCTCGTCCTCTAGCTTTAATTTATGCCATGGTACCTCCACCATACCAGACAAACTTGATGATTGACTAAAACTGTGCCACCTCACTTTCTGCAGAAACATCATATGAGAAATGTATTTTATGTGCCAGAATATTTATATGAGTTTGTACTCCTACTCCTCCTGTGCACACTTCACTGTTCCTTTTGCTTTGATCAACTGCTCCAAAATTATTTGCAAACTTTCATATGCGTTGGAATAAGATACTCAATCCTATCCTGTCCAGCAGTGTCTTATTGTGAGAACCAATGTGTTACTTGGTGGCATTTAAGATATGTATGCTGTTACCTTCCAAACACTTGCAACACTGACGTACTCTTTCAACTGTGAAAGATCATCTGTATCATTCCCTAGCCAACAAATTCTGGCATTGATTAACCCAAACAAATCTGAGGCTTTTGGCTTTCAGACTTGGTCCATTAATTCTATCCAGAATAGGGGTTAGGATATACAAAACCTAATTCTGTTTGGCAGCTTCTCCTCCAGCGACTAAGAAAAGCCAAGCAGATGTCAGAACGGCAAAGATTTACAGTGCAGTGACCAGAGGGAGTGTGTAAAAGCTTGCAAGTGGAATGAGTCAGTCTTTCCTTTTCAGGACAGCTCTTAACTGCATCTACCATCTGAGAAACCTGTGCAGCCCATTTCTGTAGTAAAGAAGAAATCATGTCACAGGAAAATACTGATGGAATTTTTTTTCCGTGTCCAAGAAGACAGGACAGCTTGTCAACAGGCAAGCTTTAACTGTTTAAGTTGCTGTCCAGTTACCTTGCCTTTTTCAGCGGTATCCCCTCACTCAGTGCTTACCCTCAGCGGTGTTGTGAATTCTGCTGTGATTCATCCGTCTCCCTTCAGCTGAGTGACGTGATCTCTTCTGACAGCTTCACTGGGATAGAAAGAGATTTTTGGAGAACTTAAAGAATGAAGGTATGTGGCACCCTAAAGACTTCCCACGTGTACACTACAGGTGTTCAGAGCAACCTGCTCAGGCAGATTTCTAAGTGGCTTTATTGTTTTAGAGCCTGGGATGCTGGTGTTAACCACGGGGGAAAAAACATGTGGAAAATGATTCCTGTGTGTACACTCTGCTGATGCTAAAGAAGTCTTCTGCAGTAGGAATCTTCCCTGGTATTTTCATCACCTGAAATTAACACACAGGGCTGATGTTTTTCAGCATTATCTGTGAAGCACTTAAGGGTAATGGAATAAAACAATGGTTTAAAAGAAGACCAAGACAAAATTTACTAGTAAATAGGATGTGGTAAATAATTTTAACTTTTTGCAAGCACAAATAGAAAATTATTTTTCCTTTTGTGCTTTAGCCTTTCCCCAATGTGGAGTACTTTTCCACCAATGAGAAAATTCTTTTTTTTTTCTTTTCTTTTTCCCTTCCAGTAAATGTAAAAAATATGAAAATGTATTTACAGGTATTTTTTACAGCCTCGCTTTTGTGTCAGTGTGTTCGAGTATCTTTAGACGCTCTTGAAGATAATCTGTAAGCAAAATATACATAACTAGGGGCATAAAGCAGTTATTTATTGACCGGCACGCAGAAGAGAAAGGTAGGATTTCACAAGCCATTAGGCTGGGGATGGGCATGCTCACCCAGCGCAGTGAGGTACCCGGGGTGGCTTTGCTGGCCAGGCAGGGATCGGGCGGGAGGGGAAGGGGCAGTCCCTGCAGCTCCCCGGAGCAGACCCTCAGCATTGCTGCACTTCCATCTTCTGCCAAGCTCCATCAGTGCCCCTGGCACTGATGGCTTGTCCCAGCAAACTGACCTGATGCCTCCTGACTATTTTATATGTCTCCACATAGCTGCTTTCCCTCCTGAATCCTTGAGCTACTAGCAATCCTATCCCAGCGGCTCTACCTCTGTCTGTAATTTTACCTTTCTTATCTCTCCACAGACTTTCTCGCAATGGTTTTTTTTTTTCCAGCAGTCTGAGGCCAGATTATGCAGCTGAGCCTTGGTGCACAGGCAGCTGCAGCTCTGGGAGAGGGGAGGGAGGTTGCATGGCAGGGGCTGCAGCAAGGGGTGACATACTCCAGGTCTTCCTCATGTCAAGAAAACATCCTTCAAGGGCAGTTGGAGGAGTGGGTATTTAAAGAGCTCCAAGTGTTGCTCTTTGCCAGAACAGAAGGAAGACTTGGTTTCAAACAGCTTTAAGAGAGGCCAGTGTAGGTATGTGGAATAAATCTATCATAAGTTCCTGACCTCCTTCAGCCCTGGTCTGCTCACTTTCCACACAGTTCAACAGGTTCCAGACATCGGTAGGCAGAGGGTTCATATGTGAGTGGGAAGGAGGCAGCTCACGAGTGAGTCACGTAGCAAAAAGCCCGTTGCCACTTGCGCAGTCGCTGTGCCGTGAGCTCCTGAACCAGAGAAGTTACTGAGCAAAGACAGCAGTAGGGAGGTAACCTCGTGTACCAGAGCGGACACCCTTGGTTTCTAAGCTGTTTCTTAGTAGTAAACTTTATTTGTATTTAAGAGAGTAGTCTAGCTCCATCTTCACTGTGGTGTCTCTAGAAACAACAAAGCTTTACCCTCCATTCTAGGGCAAATTTTGGACTGTAGTGTTGAAAATCCAGATTTCAATTTTTTTAAAAAAAAAAAAAAAGAAGAATTAAGCAGTTCCAGGAATTCCTGTCCTGAAAATATTTTGCAGCTGAAACTAGCCAGTCATCTCTGGGAAAACAGTTCAGGATAAACCATACCGTTGCGTGTATTACAGTAAGTGTATGCACAGCTCATCTATTCCAGATGCTGATCCTCTGGTCAGCCCTGCAATGTGCGGTACTGCCTTGTTTCAAGGCTGCAGCTAATTTCCTAAGCTAATGCTGTGTTCATCAGCAAACCCAACCATTGGGACTCATCCTTTTTTAATTAGACTCATACAGGTGGGTGAGCGGTGCAGAGCCCTGGTCTCAGGGGGGGACTCTGCTGGCCTGGGCTGAGGGGCTCCCTGCTGCAGCTGCCAGCGCAGCTGGGGGGGACAGACTGGGGAGACGCCTGCACCCCAGCTGTGCCACTGCTGCTTTTCTTACCCAAGAACTTAAATAACATCTTACCTTGCAGCCACCAGAGGGCATCTTCGATATAAGCTGAAATAATCAAAAAAGGTGAACTCCCATTCATAGTATATAATTATGGTGCATTTATAGTTACCTGTTATTAAAAGCAAAACCTCATCCTGCCTTTGCACAATACATGCTCACATTTCTAATAATGTGGTTTTACTCATCACTAAGATGGCAGTAGTGTTGTCTTTATCAGAAGATAAAAAAGCTGGGATTTTCTTTTGGTTAATGAAATGCATAAGGGTGCCTTCGCTGCACAGCAGGCAAGGAAAAAAAAAGAAAAAAGAAAAAAATGAATCTAATCAAAACCACATCACCAAAACCACAAGTGCTCCAGGCAGGGTCAGGGAGAATCGACAAGTTGCTTGTATGTGACAGACGAACACAAGAGGAGCCAAACAGCAAGGGAATTCTGGAGAAGTCAAGCAGACTGCAAAGATACAACCCAGACCAGACCGAGAAACCTTTTTCCCATTAACTCAAAGACAGTCTATTTGCATATGCTCTTGGGAGCATCCTTATTATATGTTTTGAGAATGAAGCAATTAAAACTATTTATTCAAAACACAATGTAAAAGAAACAAATACCTTTTCAGGACATAAATAAAGCTCTGAAAATGAACTGGTATCTTGGGGGCTAAATGAAAAATCTATACTACAAAACAAAACTATGCAAAATATTTGAGGTGATAAAGAAATGACTGCTCATTTTTGCAAAGGTCATTCAAGAAGACCTGTAAGTAGTCATTAAAGATGGCCTTTTTATGCATCTATCCAGATTACAAATCCAGCTGGGGAAGGTGGGGGGAGGGCACAACAGAAGTAGTTGGTTTTGCTGCCTTGTCTGTCTGTAGTACAGCTTGTATCTAGTGAATAAATTAACCATAACTCACAGAAGATGTTAGTGCTTCGGGTCTCAGAAGCTTTTTGTAGCATCCTTTTTGGTCAAGGGGATTCGGCTTGCGCCTGTTTCAGACAGTTGTGTTCACCTCTGGTTCTGCTGGTCATTCAGCATCATCGATGCCCCAGGCGAGGGCAGCCACTCTGACCTACACAATCTTGCTCTTAGATGTGGACTACAAGAAGCGTTTGTTAATCTCTGCCGGGGATTTTGTCACTCTTCAAAGTAATTAGATGAATCACTTCTGTACCAGGCCAAATTGCTGTATCAGGCACAATAAAAGACCCAAAGAGCAACCAGAACAAATAGGACAGTTCATAGACAGTCATGAATAAAATACTGTAAGTCTGGAAATATAAAGTATTTCTCTGTTTTGCATACGCCCTAGCCTTAGGCTAAACAGTACACAGACACAGACTTGAATTTCTGGAAAAGGATTTGATCCAGGCCTGTGTTTGCAATATTTTGAGGATTGCTTGTTATAGTGAATGAGGACTGGGGAGAAAAAGACACAAATCCAAGTAATTCTTTTTTTTTTTTAATTTCAGACATGAAAGCTTTCCTTCTCTGTGTATTTTTTTTTTCTTTGCAGTCTCAAGTACTTGTGATTATCTTCTTTTGGCATCTACCTCAATGTCAGCATGACTATGTTTGTCACAGGTTTTATGTGCTGCTGCAAGCAGGACTTAAATTAGGATTGGTGTGACCAAAGGACAATAGCTCTGCCAACAAGACAGACTTTTTTTTTGATCTAACTAGCAGATGCTCTGCTAGCGTCTCTCACTTTTTTGCCTCTCTCTTGCCGAAAGAACTGAAACCAGGCTGTCAGTGTGATCCTGCTCACGGGAGCTACAACTGTTTGCACAAGATCTGAGTCTAGCCTAATACTTGCTTTAATAACTGCTTCCAACAGCTACTTGTGAAAGTTCCAATGGTAAATTCCATTCAATATATGACAGCTTTAAAAAGCAGAGATTTTTCCAGAAATGGCTACTCTTTTTATAGAGTCTATTTTGCACCCTAGTGGATTATTTTAGGTAGTAACAAACTGTTCCTGCATACCCCTGGTCATCAATCACTTGCAAGAATAATACTGCAGGGGAGGAGGCTAGAAAGAGACCTTGCTGTGATTCAAACCTTGAATTACTTTTTTGTTCTCCCCCTCCTCCCCCCCCCATTACTTAACAGTAGTTTTGGAAGAAGAAGAAACTACCAGACATATTAAAGACCTGGCATAAAATATCAGACCAGCTTTTCAGGTGTCATTGAGGGGCAGTAGGTCTAGAGGTGTCTCTCCAGTCCAGACTTACAAAGATCTTAACTAGCTTTAGTTTTTCAAGCAAGCCTGAAGGCTACTGACTGCCAGTCATCCTGACAAGGTGATGACTAATGGGGACAATTAGCTCCCTCCCCTAACACGCTGTCTGTCATGGCGATTTGAAAGGGAATAAGAACACTTTTTCCTAAGGAAACAGGTTGGCAAATGGGTTTGGGTCTGTTAAAGCTTTAGCATAGTTTCATATTAACAAAATGTCAGAAAGTTGTTCCAGTGAAGAGCAGGGTCAAGCCCATATTGTCTGCTCTGTAATTTCCTCTTTAATTCATGTTCACATACTGAAAAATTCACTCTATAGCCCACCTATGATTCCACAGGTGTAAGCTGCAGAGCTTCCATTATTTCTAAGGAAGAAAGGATACAGTTTTTTGTTGTCCACTTCATAAAGTAACAGCTTTTAAAATTTTAAGTACTAACTAGTT
The DNA here is from genome assembly GCA_026413425.1 of Tringa solitaria. Lineage (NCBI taxonomy): Eukaryota > Metazoa > Chordata > Aves > Charadriiformes > Scolopacidae > Tringa > Tringa solitaria. The sequence continues at coordinate 18,560,277 of JAOXJM010000079.1, read as the reverse complement.
AAGCTATATAGGGTGAGTTAAAAAGTAGCAGTAGTAGTCAGTAATTTAACTTGTTTCTGTCTCTTTCAGAATGGTATTTCCAGTTTATAGACAAAATTGACATGCATCTGACTGGTTATTATTTATTATCACCATTATCCAGCTGCTAATCATTAAAGCTAATGCTTAGAGAAGTGTCCTGTGTTTCTGACCTATTGATTTTGGTACCCATAAAATCACAGAACTTTTTCAGTTCAGAACAGGTTTTCATACCTGCTAAGCACCCAGAGCACAAAGGTCAGTTTGTGACCTATATTCACCGCTGAATTTTAAGAGCTGAAGTGCCTTCACTTGGGCAAGTTAAAATTTTTCCTTGGTTCACACTTAGTGAACAAGCTGTAATACAGCTGACTGCATGGATCTCAGCAAAACGTGCTGAAAAGAAAGAAGAAAGACAAAGCAGTTACCACCACTGAACTAGACTAACTCACTCCAGAGTGACCACGAAGCAATCAGACTATAAGAGCGGCTGTGAAAAGCTGCATGACTAACCTGTATTTTCATTGTGTAACTGGCAGCAGGAAGGAGGATGTAGCTCAATCGGCAAATTTATTGGAAGAACAATGTAGTCATTCAACAGGGCATTATTCTGAACTAATTTCAATGACAGTAGAGCAGCCCACTCTTGACTTAAGAAAACATGAATCATTCAAATTCCATATCTAATAATGAAATTGTTCCACTGACTTATTTGTTGACATAAATTACATATAGCTAATATGTTCCTGTTGCAGACCCTGAGGACTCTTTGTTTATGCTAAAAGTGAATGTATTCTAGCACATGAATTACTATCCTCCTGCTTGCTTCGTGGGCGCCTCCAGAATAAGTAATACGTTGGCATAACTTTGCCATTTGTCAGCCAGCAGTCTGGTAGCACATTTGCTCGTCAATCTAATTTTAACCTTTTCTCATACGAGCACTTGGTATTTCATGTAAATCAACCAGACAGTCTGTCATTCAATAGGATACTATCTTCATAGTCTTCTAAACTATGTGCTCTATCATATGTGATCACTTTCAAGTAGCAGAGGAAAAGTAAAGCTAATATATTACTTCTGGTTTCTTAATACCAGAATGCCAGGAATCTCTTTATTACCACAAAAGAGACAAATGATATGTCTAGCAGAGGTTTCGGACAATGGGCCTGGTAATGCATTCAGCACTTTCTGAGCTGAAAGGTCTGTCCTGAATGGTAAGTAGTGCAATGCGTGGTTAAAGGCTTCATAGCACATATTCCAGGTCTGTTCCTATTATCACTGTAATTTGCAGCTAAGAATACCAAAAATCCATGCAACTAATGAATTAAAAAAATCATTTATAAATAATTACTTTGTGATTCCAACAAGTTTCTTGGTAAAATACCGATGATGACTGCAAAAGGGAACATAAATCATTCTGAAATATAGATAAATTTGTGAATGCTCATTTCTTTTGATAGTTTGTGTAAATAATATGAAAGGTTTACTGGCATATCCTTTATTTTGTAAGGTTTTCAAGAAATTAATTTGGCTTCAAAAGTAGCACGCTTGAAGTTTAGCTGTTTTATCAGAGTTGCTGTAACTGTGCATCACTTTAATATCTTTTATAATTTTAAACACAAATGAAGGTCATAGTCAATTTATGCAGCCTGAACCCCTTTTGGGCTTTACTGCATTAAGAGCATTTTAAAAGAGCGATTGTAAAGTTGTACTGAAATGATCTGTGATGTCTGCTAAGAATTCAGTCCCACACAACATCTGTAATTGGTCACTGCGTGGTACAATACTTAACTGTTTTAATAGTTATGAAAATTATAGTTTGACTGATCTAAATTTTCCTTATTAATAATTTGAGACTATTAACACTACCTTACATTTCACTCCACTCGGGTTTATGACTGATGAAATAAAACTACATATATTTAATACTACATTCTGTTCTGAATAGTAATTTCTGACACTGTAGTTGGTCTGGGGCAGAGCCTGAAAGGTGCCTGTAGTTCTCCCCAGCACAGTACTTGGTAGTCCCCTTACCAAAGAGCAGAAGAGGAGCTCGGTCACTCCTGTAGATCACAAAGCCCCTCCTCAGTCCACACTCTCTTGTGCTGGTGTTTACTTAAAGATTCCTTCACACTTTGAGTCCATCCCCATTGCCATGCCCCCTTTGTAGCAACTTCTGTGCATGGTATGCACCCCAAAATTTACCTCTGTTGCTGTGGGATTAATTCACCTGTGTTGAGTTTCTGGGTATGAGTTGTATCTAATGATATTTGTGCAATTTCTACCACATTTCTGTTTCTGATAGAGACAGTACTGTAATAGAAGTAATAACACATAAACTGTTTCCACCACCACCTCCAGCATCTTTTATATCTACAAATCAAGTACAGGCAGCATTTGCCCATCATGATCTAAATGGGTAGAAGACTTTTGCACTAGTTTGACCCGAAGTCTTAACCATAGCTGAAGTAAATACCCTCAAGAACACAGACCTGAGATTTCTGGTCATAAGTTTTATCTTGAATAAATGTGTATCAGAAGAATTTGTCCCATAAAATATTCAGAGTCTTCTATTACTTAATTTTGCATAGTAAGGTTATACACGGAAGTTTGTTGGGCTTCTATATCTAGGCTTTTTATGCCAAGCACCTGCAGTTTCTGCTCACAGGGCTATATCTAAGCAAATTCAATACGGTCAATGAGGTGAACTGTTGTAAACAGTAATAGTGTTTGATTTCATTGAGCTTGTCAAAAATAATTTTATATGTAATTTGTTCATTGCATATTAGATTCTCTAATTTGCCACCACTGTTCTTGCAGCTGCGAACTTTACGTAATTCAGGGAAATATATATTGCCAATAAATGTTTGCTCTGAAGAAAAGCAGTGCATTTTGGGGGGCGGGGGGAGAGGAGGCTGCATTATATTACAGGAAAAACATTTTCTGGTTTTACCTATTGTTTGTGCATTAGGGCACATGCAGTCGTGTTTAACAAACATCCTCTTTCCCTTCAAATTTTCCATGACTCTTGATCCTTATGGATTAGTGAAAAAAATGTAATCTATCAACAGAATCAGTAGTTACAGAATTATAAATGGGATGAATCTAGCCTCAGATCTTTATTTAAGATGGAAATTAATATTTTAATTCTATGCCTGTATAAAGAAAAAAAAAGAAAAATGATAGTAAGACAACTTTGGTAATCTTTTTCCCTGGGGTTACATATCGAAGGACAAACTCTATTCTAGTTATTAGCAATATATTTCTCCAGGAAACAAAGGCAAAATCTAATCATCTCTGTTGGAAGCACTCAGTCTTTCTCTTTTCATGTGAATTTTTTGTATCATTCCAAAAACCCCTTAAATGCATTTTCAGGTACTACTAGTGAGATAGCTTTAAAAATTCTTTTCCCCAGAACCATTAATCATACTAATTCTGCTAATGTCCATTGCTTTCTTCATCTCTATTCAGTCCCACCTATTAGATGGCAAGTCTGGGTATCAAAATCTAAATTCAGCTCACTTCATTGTGTTTGTAATGTTTCCTCCAAAAAGGGAAAGCAGATGCCACTCAAGGGACAAGTAACGCTCATGGTTATCATTTGCAGCAACCTCTGTATTAAATCGGTGCGCAAAATATAAGCGCCACAACAATGAACTATCAACTTAAGCTGCACGTGTCTGGGCCCAATTTGAAAACTAATGAGAAATGAGGATATTCTGTTCTCCCCAGCATCTGTCCGTGACCATTATATCATGACCAGAACCATCCTAGCTGGTCAGAGTTTGCATACCTATTCTCCTTGAGTCATCAGATTAAAAAATAGAGTGAAAGGACAATGTGCTAGAAATGTAGTGAAAGACACTATACTGAAAGGAGGATTTGGCAAGCCGCACTTAGGAAGAGACTACATTTTTATTAAGTAAATAAAAATCCTAAAAACAAGCAAATAAACCTCTCAGGTCTAATAAATTACCTGATATGTACACGTTTTGGTCCAATATATTTTGACAAACTAACAGCACTTTCATGTGGTTGGGGGAACGTGGTGGGTTTTCCTGCTGTGTCCTTCCACATCCATATTCTCCAGGCACTTCTGGTCTCCTAATCAACTGCCAGTTTACAACTTTAGGCCCTAATTAGCTTCCAGGGACATACCAATGAAAAGCCGTGATGTGGCTTTATAGGGGGCAACAAGTCTTACAGTTCCTTCAGAGCAAAATTTGTCTTCTGCTAGCTTTTCCATCCAATTCTAAGTGATACTTCTCTTACAGTATAACCTACTACCCTGACCTTACCACCACTCCTATCAATTATACTTCGGGTCCATGCCCAGCTCCCCGAAGCTCTTCTGCTTGCTGTTTGTTCCCCTTCTCCCTCCCCTCTGAAGCACCACCCTGGATGCTCTCAGAGGAAATTGCCTTCCACCGTTGTCCTTTCACACCCCAGCACAGGCTGGACTGAACACAGAGCCATTTCAGGCCCAAGGCAACTTTCTGTCAAAAAGCAGAGACAGGTGTGGGTGACACTGACAATGAAGAAACAACCTCCAGCGGTTGCCACAGTGTACCTCCCTGGGGTCTGCTCTCCAGGGCATGGTCCTGCCTTCGCATGGCATTGCAGCACAGCTGGTCCCATCTGAGGACAGGGACACACCAAGCAGAGCAGGACTGGGGCAGAGCTTTGTGGAGGTGCTGCGGGAGCACCCCACACCACCCACTCTCTGAGGGACCTTGCAGTTGCCACCAAAGCTGTGCCACCAGCTCACTGGTGGGAGTTACGCACAGGCATGAGGTGAGTGAAGTTTGCTGAGGGTTTGTTTCTTTGATGGCGGGGTGGTGGGGAGAGAGGACAATACAGGGCGGTTATTCTGTAGCACCAAACCCCACATGCTTGCAGCACAGCCTCCTTGCCTCCCCAGCTGTGTACATCAGCCCAAAGGGCTGTGCCTCAGGCAGGGCAAGGTGGATGTGACCAGAGAGGAGTGGATCTTCCTGCCTGGGTCTTGCCCAGGTGCGGTGGTTGCTTTATTTATTATTGTAGGTAGAGGGAAAGTGACAGTATTGATGGTGAGAGGTCCCCAGCTGGGGCTGAGGCCCATGGGGTCTGCATTGGGCTCCTCTGGCTGTGGGGAAGAGGCCAGTGGGCTGACAATCCTGCCGTACCACCACAGGGTGCCCCAGGCACCACAGCTCCCAACGCTGCTCTAAGTAATGCCTTTTCTCTGCCTCTTCTCAGGTTTTTCCAATCCTGAGCTAAGTGCTTCCCTAACCCTACATTAGACCCTCCTCTCATCCCTGCCTGCTTTCTGTGTGCTTTCCCTTTCCTTATGGTGCTACCCCAGCTCTTCACCTCCTGCTCAGGGAGATGATGTATACACTAGGATGCTTTGGCTCTTTATGCTCAGTTTCCCACTCATTCCCATCAAAGAGGCTGTTACAGGTATTTGCTGCTCTGATTTGCAACCCAGAAGATGCTTCTTTGCTCATACCTGAAGGTAATTCTGCCATTTCTGGTTTGGGCTGGGGCTTGTCTGGGATTCACGTGTTGTTTTTTCCAAGCTAATCATGTTCTGCTACTCAGATTAAAGGACCTAATTTTATGTCTATTAAGGTAAACCTGCAATGCAGCTTGTGGGGAAGAAGCACCTTCAGAAAATGTGTGTGACCTGGGGAGAAAATAAGTGTGTGAGAGGTGGAAGCACTGCATTGCAGAAAGAGAGTGGATTAGGATTATAACTAATGCAAAACTTTAAAAAATCTGTATAGCTTCAATTAGTCTTTAAAATAATGAATTAATTATTCCAGTGACACGTGTCCCTGTGCTAAGAGGGCTTTTATTTCTTCCCTCTGGAGTCAGGAAAGAAAGTGGTTGCTTAAATCTCTACTGATGTACAGCATGTGAATTCTAGTTTTGATTTTATGAACAGCCTCTATCATCGTGTCTCATGTGGACTGCCTCATGCTCATTGTACTGTGGGTTTAGACACACTGTCACCATTCCTATTTATAGCCTGCTTGGTTATGAAGGACTATTAGTGTTTCCTCTGGGAAGAATAGGACTTTTGACTAATGGCATTTTAGGCCAGTTTTCTTTAAGCTTCCCAGAGAAGATAGGGTTTGGAGAGTAGAAAACCCACTAAAGAAAGCCAATAATCAAGGTATTAATGCCTGAAGCAAAGACATCTGGTGAGACTGGAGATTTCGTGGAGAAAACTGAAATTAGAAGGGGCAGGACCATGGTGTGCCTTTAAAAAAAGAGGCTTGGCTGCAGGGCTGGCAAGGAGCAAGGCAGCTGCCATGTGGAGAAAGGGAAGCTGCCCGTGATCCAGCAGAAAGGTCTGCACTTGAAAAATGCTCAAGTGTACTGGGGAACAGGAGGTAAGGTGACATGTTCTGTATGTTTTTGGAGCAAAGTAGGAAGTGTATAGACAATCTTGTGTTTCAGCTATCAGCTGTTTAGCTGTTGGTAGTATGATCTTTTAAGTGTGGAGAGCACCTGCAGGCACCTCAAAGTTGGTTTGGTAGGGATGGATGTTTTTAAGCTTGTGGAGGGAGTGGGGATCCCTGGTTCTAAGGATGTAGGTTGTTTGGGCTGTGTGATCCCATTTCTGTGAGCAAAAGTGCTGGAAACACCAAAGAGAGCACAGCAAGGGACGTCTTAGTGCACGTACTGTGAGAAGTCAGACACCAGCACAGCATTGCATGACAGCTAACAACGTTCGGTAGGTGTCTTCTCCTGACTTATAAAAGTAATAAATGCCAAGATATCTGGGGGGTTTTCCTTACAATTAGTAATTGATCTGGAATTCAGACCCCACCTTCCACAGCCTGGGAAGTTTCCAAGAGCACACTGAATCGACAGCAGCGCCCTTTGTGCAAACAGTGGGTCTGTAGACGAGAAGATTGCTGTACCCAAAGGAAAGGAATAGAGCATTGAATTTAGGGTTGTGACTAACCTCTTCTGAACGGTGAGGAAAGCACCACACTTGCCAGTTATCTCTTCTGTGCGTTTCTTCAGCTGTGGCTGGGGCCATCTGATGAGTGTTTCCCTTTTGCTCGCAGCGCAGTCTGTCTGCTGTCAGCAGTTAATGAAGTCACTCGCAAGACGCCATCCCCTGGGGAAAAGCACTGCTATGAATAGACCTGTTACTTGCGTCTCTGGCTGCAATGGTCTCAGCGTTTCTTGTGCTGTGCCACCATCTCCGATGATTGTGCCATTTTTCAACAATGGTCTTTCCCTGCAGAGCTACTGCTATTCAGGATGCCCCAAAAAGGGTCCTCTTCCTTCTGGCAGAGCTGTAGAGCTCTGCGAGTGCTTCTGTGCTGTCCCCATCGACAGATGCAGGTTCTGAGGTATGACAGCCTCAGCAAAAATGTGCAGAAAGTGAATGAGTAATCTTGTTGCAGCAAGTACTTTTAATAATAGTCCACAGTGAACATCATCATCAGATACTTCATCAACGCACATCTTAGAATAATGAGGAAAAAATAAAGCTTTTTTTCTAAGTACAAAATATTTCCATGCTACTGAAATAGAAAGGGAAACTGTTAATCTGTTGAGGAGTATTAGAGAACATCACCTATTTGCCCAGCTGAGCTTGCATGTCTAGGTATGATTAAGCTTGTGTTTATAAGGAGTTGTGTGTTGGTCTAGATAGAGGTGAGCTGTAAAAGAAACAAAACTAGCAAAAATAAATACAGATAAAGAATGATGAATCATGATAACATATGGTCCAAAGTATGTTAATACTTTGGATCTTTGTTAATACATGATCCAAAGATCATGTTAATACCTATTACAATTTGTAGGGCACACAGTCCTCGTTAGTGCCAGTGAAGTCAAGGACTACTCAAAGTAAGTCACTTTAGTGACTGAGTTGTGTGGTTGAGATCTGACTCAAAATAATTTTACAATGGAACAAGCCTGTAGGAAAGTTTAGCTAACAATAATGTTCAAAGAAATAAATGGTCAAAAAGAGAAGAACTAAGTAAAATAGCATTCAATTTGAACATTACCTATTCTCTTTTTGGGAGATGCAGGGGACAACGTTTTTTAGAAGGTGGGTTTGTTTGGGGTTTTTTTTGTATGCACAGATTTCTTTTTTACCAGACTTGATGGTCTTAACAAGCTTTCCCCAAATCAAGTTGTCAAAATTTTAGTTCTCAGAAAGCTATGGTGAGGTCTTCAGCAAAATGTAAATGTAGATTTTTCTGCATTGTTCAGAGAACCTTTTCTACGTAAGCAGAGTTACAGTTGCTGTCTCGTATGAACTTTTGTTCAGATGCCTCATCCGTCTGCCTATAGAAAAGTAGAACAAAAAACCCCCTTGTTACTCATATTAGTTCTGGATGGCTAAATAAGTATGAGTGATTCATGACCTGTGTTAAAATTTAACATCAGCATTTAATGTGTTCGGACTGACACATGGCGTATCTTACAATATTGATATATCTCCTTGACCTAGCATTCTGCATCAGCTTGCTGAAGCATGCCATGAAAGTCAATAGTCCTTATCTACTTATCTGTTAAAGCTTTAATTCAAACATTCACACTATCTGTTAAGAGTGAAGGGTCTTGGGGAAAATCATAAGATGCCTGTCCTGTCATTAATAACATTTAATTTTGAAAGTTTAAGAAGATAGAAATATGCCTCTTAAATCAAGCTTCTGTGACCTGGTCAGCATCTCAATGGTATCAAAAACTCTCATCTGACCTGCTTTCTGCTATCCTATATATAAGACAACACAAATTAATGCATGAGATTTTCCCTGTGCACTTGCTTGGCACTTTCTTCCAGTAACAATGGAAGCAGCTGGGCTGAGTTCAGCAGAAGGACAGAGCCGGAGCAGCGCTGCTCTTGCAGGGGTTCTCATTGTTTCCTCAGCAGTAGAGAGGTGTGAACCTGGAGCCAGGTGTTTCTTCTTTAGGGTTTGTTTCCCATTGCTGGCACCCAGAGAGCCCAAAGGCTGCGACGAGGCAATGCTTGGCCACCTGTAGGCTTGTCAGCTGGGAGGTAGAGCCTGATCAAAACCAGGTTTCATTGACTGCTAGCTGCTCCTGAAATGAGATCCTGCCAGACTACCTAGGAACAACACTCATATGATAAAGCTCCTCACTGTGTCTGCAGAGGTGTCTTATTAAGGTCATACAGAGAAAGTTTTTTTTCTCTCCCTCAGCAGAACTGTCTACAAGGTAGGACTGCAAATGCTGCCTTCTCTCCCCAGGGCAGAAAACCTACTTGTAATGATGATCCTTATCACCAGAAGATGCTTCTTTGCCCGCTTTGGTCCTACAGTGCCACGCTAGCAGTAATTCCTCTCATTTGGTGGCAATGGGTATTAAAACCCCAGCCAATACCTCAAATGGCTGTTTAAAATCAGCTTCAGCAAGCTTTGCTCCCTCTCTGACCTTTTCCTGGCTTCACAACTCCTGTGCTTGGCTGTCCTCCACCCAGGCTTTCAGGCTCGGATTTGGAAATCCCCTGTTCCTGACACTGGACTGTTATTTTTCTGGCAATATTTACCTGCTGTCCTTGTAGAATCAGATCAAGGGCTCTGGGATGCCTGTGCTGTTATTCAGAGTATTAATAGACATCATAAACAGAAATTGTCAGCTTTCTTCCAGAAGCGCTGCATTAAGGAATTTCATCAGCCAGGAAGGCTGCCCAGGTTGGAGCTTGTGATGCTCTGTCTGACCCTGAGCTTGGATGGGTTCTGGTTGCAAGAGAGCAGCAATTTCTTCCAAGAAACAGTCTTCCTCAAGTATTGCTACAGAAGCAGTACAATACCAGGTTCATAAAGAAAACTATATACTATGAAGACTGTGATCTTAGAAGAATGTAAGTGAAAGGCCAAGTCTTGAAAGATTCATTAATAAGTAAGTTCAGAAGCATGAGCTAAGTCAAACTACTATTGCTCAACACACAAGCATAGCAAATAAAGTGAAGAGGGGGATTTTGAAGCAGCAGGGGAAGAAAAGAAAAATACTCCCATAAAAGTGGTAAGTATGAATCAGATGGTAACATATGAGAACATGGATATTAGTTAGGAAGGAAAAATAGGCTTTATTAGTCCAAGTGAGCAAACTGATGATGAAAGAGACCTAGTAAAGATGAGTATCTTTACCAGTAATGTAACTGTGCAGGCATTTTGAGTTGTTCAGCGCAGTCTGAATAAATAACTGCAATAGTTTTGCTTGCTGTTGTATATGTTTAAAACCATAAATATTAATCAACTTTCACAAAATGAGACAGAAAATGATGACATCACGAGAATATGATAAATATGGACTTTCCACAAGACAAGCAAGTTCAGTCCCCCCCTGGCATTATTATTAGATAATATTACTCAGAAATTTTACCATGATCTTGACACGGAAGTCATGTACCCATCTGCTTTTATCTTCAGATTAACATGACATAAGCATAAAAGAGTGCTTGTGTTTTCTCTACATGCAAGAAAGTTCTTGCTCTACAGAGCAAGAGAGGAATTTCCCCAATAAGATTAAGAAACAATATGTTGAATTGACTTTTCCTGGTCCAGATTTCTGCTGTGTAGCAGTAAGGACCTGGTGTGCTCAAGTTAGGAACCAGTTTGCGCTTGACTGTGTCTACAGAAAAGGCAGAGCGAGGCACCTCCTGTATGTTGGCCTGAGACCCGTGTTTGCTGTTCCCTGGAGGTTTGCTTATAACCACACTCATGGCTTGGCAGGGTCCTCAGGTGCAGCCAGAGCACCAGTGTTGGACCTGTTTGAATTCTTCCTTGGTCTCTCCTGTGGTTCTCAGACATTACTGAGCACAGCTGTCATTCTCCAATGTAAAAGAGGCATTCAGATGCCTCTCCCACATTAATGCTAGCACGTTAACTTCTTCACCCTTATTAATATTTTTCAGGAAGTTTTAAAATTTTGTAGTGACCTTATGGTAGTTAGACACTCAAACATCTCTCCTGATTAGGGTGGGCAGGGTCTTGCTCTAATTGGGAGAATCTCATCCACCAGATCAGTATCTTACTGTAAATCAAAAGCAAGAATAATGTTGGAAAGAATCACATCATAACTGACTGAAGTATAATAAATAGCTGACAGCTATGACTCAATGTCTGCAGTTCTTCCCTAACGCAACACTGTATTGTAGACTGGCTTTGAATAGGTTTTTTACATAGTTTCAGGTAATGATTAACTCCCAATGACTAAAACATCTTCAGGAGAACCGATGAGACATCTCACGTAGGTACTCAGTTCAGAAGTATATTCAAGCTTTCACTTTATCCCTTTCATTCAAAACTACGTTTATTTTCACTGAAGCTATTTTAAAACTGCCCTATAAGTGTGAAGTCAGCAGTACTATTACAGCTTAATTTCAACCTAAAATGATTGTATTCTAGGCAGATGCACACACTGTATGTGCATGCAGTTTTATTGTTTATTCCATTTATAAAACAGAAGCCATTTTAGTGTCTGTGGCAATGCAATCATCTCTAGGATGAAATATAACTTTGTACCAGCTCACATTGTAGGATAAAAGACTGAAGGAGGGAGTACTGAGAAGAGCACAAACCAGGAGAAATCTGTGTGAGTAGGTTTGTCCTGAAGGAAAAGCTTCCACTGCAATATTTCATTCCTGAAGAGGGTGTGTTAAAGAATGCAAGATAATAAAGAGCAGCAGATGTCTTAAGAATTGATGTTATGAGGGGTGTTGTGAGGCATTAAATTTTTGAGAAAAGGGATTTTTTCACACAAACTAGATGAACTCCATTGGATCAAATGTGGTATTAATTTTCTGGAACCAAGAGTGCAAGAGTTGATATCAGTATAATATAAGACCATTACATCATGTAGCATACTACAGAATAATACATCATAACAATATGTATTTACATATCAGTATAATCAGTGAAAGGATTATAAGCTAGGAAATGGGAGAGAAGGTTGGAGGACACTTGTAAGTAACTTCCATGTCTGCTGAAAAGCAGAAAGTGGTGAATGTATTAGGGAGAAAAAAATATCAGATGGGAGCAAAATAGACAGGAAAAATCAGTACTGACGTGGGTGGGAATGTGATGTGAATGGCCTGGATGTCAGGGAGAAAAGGCACGTAGGCAACATAGCTAAAAAAAATTCACACATTATCATAGAACATGAGCCAAGATGTTTGTGTACAAAAAATCATGTGCAAACAGATGCAGGCTAGAACTGCAGTACCCAGAATGACCCCAGATCTCCCAAGAATAGTGAAGTATGGTGGATGAGTAACCTATGACTCAAATGCACTTAAACCAATGTGTAGACTGTTAAGAAAACTAGAAATAAAAACAGAGGTACAGGGGCATCACTCAGTGAAGTCAGAGACAAAGAGAATTGGCATGGATGGAATGGAATTTGTCAAACTAAAGGTCTTCTGAAAGATTGCTAAAGAATTGTTACACATATATCTAACACAGATGACTACAAGCATGAAAAGGAAACTTCCAAGCACTTTCTCATTGCAGGAGATTTTAACTGCTCAGAAATAGAGTATAAAGCAAATGTTACTGATAACAGTAGAGCCAGTTATTCCAGGGTGTAATAGCTGGCAATTTTCATCACTAAGCAGTCTCTGGACTACCATGATGCTATTCTAGGTGGTCTTTGTTAGGTAGTGATGACATAGAGCAGCTGGTTGTAGAAAATAACCTAGCTAAAGTTATCCCAACTTGATTAAATTGAAAATAAGTGAAAGAGTAGACAAGAATAGGCCTGTTGGTTTCTGAAAATTTGTCTTTCTGTAGTGTTGTATCTAAAGAAATTAGTTAATGATGTCATATGGATGAAGGTTCCAAATTGGAGTATTAGAATTCCTTTAATTTAAATTATATTTTAAAAATCTGCACCTTTCACTGTAAGTAGAGAGTGAAGGGTGTTAGCACCTTATTGGATGAATAAATTCTTTAAAAAAAAAAAAAGTTATTTGGAGTGAGCAAAGACAGTGAAAGTTATGGAGGATGTTAACCCCACCATACCAGATCATCAATGAAAATGATATCTTGGGAACCAAGCAGCAGAGGGTGCAGTCAGATTTGTCAAGTTTACAGACTTACCATCTGTAATCGACATTTGAAAGACTGAAAGCTTCTTCTACTACACAAATAAAAGAGGGTCAGGTATGTGGCAAGGATGGGCTAGAGATTTTAGATTGTGTAGATACTGCCCAGCCCAAATAAATTATTTTTCTTCATTTCTGTGAAGAGGATGGTATAGATCATGGAGAAAAATAGAATCAGGATGGGAAGAATCTGTAGAAATAAAAGCTAACATTTTCAAACTCGAAAAGTAAGTCCAGAGTATAGTAGGCCCATAGTGGAATGATGTCTGTTATCCATCCTAAACTGCTGAAAGAATGAGCAAATTAAATTTCAAGTACAGGAGCAAGTTTGGTTTTTTTAAAAAAAAATCTATTAAAACAAAGGAGAGAGAAGAGCAGAGGAAAAAGTGACCTCACTTCTACTGCTTCATTAATCTGACTTTATTAATATGGAAATTTTTTACACATTTTTGCAAGAAAGAATAAATAAGGCTGTGGCAATAAAGTGGAGAAAATGGGATGTAAGCAATAAATGTTTAATACAGTGCATTAGGACTGAGGAAACGTACGTATGATCCCTTCTGTTCAGGAAAGGGAATTATTGGGCTAAGTAAACTTTGGGTAGAGATTTTCAAGCATCACAGTTTCAGCTAGTCTCTGAAAGTATTAACTGCTGCTAAAAGTGGCATGGTCATATGAGAAAAATATCCATACCATTATATGCACATTGTGGGAGAACTTGAGAGCACAAGTGCCAGGTCAGGCACAAACTGGGGTGGAAATGACTTCTGTCATAAATTGTGGCTTATTAGTTGAGCAAGAGAAAGACCGTAATGTCTTGGTCAGTCGTAGGAGGAGGCTGAGAGAGCTGGGATGGAGTGATGAGAAAGGCAAAAATGGTCCTCCTTAGATACGATGCAGGAGACTTAAGGAAGGATACGTAAGTACAGACACCGCTGTAGAAGGCACTAGTCAAAGCTCTTCTGGAATACTGTGAACAGTCTGTCACCTATAATTAGGAAAGAGCATTGAAAGAAATTCAGTGAAGTAGTACTGGACAAAACAAAGAATGAGGGATGTACAATTGCTGTCTATAAATACATCAAGGGGAGGGGAAAGAAGGGCAGGGCAAATACTAGGAAAGGAAAGAAGTTATTTAAGTTACCAGACAATGTTGTCATTAAAACAAATGGATATAAATTGAAAATTAGTTCATCCAGGCCAGAGCTGAGGCCGTTTCCAGCCATGAGAAGAGTGAAGTCTCTGAAACAGTATTCTATTAAGAGTGACAGGAACAAACCACTGCAGATCAGGGTATCGCAGTAAAATGGAACTAACTCACATGCAAATTGGATAGTACAGAATTCACCTAGTTCACTCATAGAGGTGAGTAGAGCCACTTTCTATTTGCCTCTCTGCCACAGAGTTAAACTGAGTAGTCTTATGATGGATTTTTCATAAGTTAATTAACACAGTTGTATAAGGTGAAAGGACACATCTTCAAGATCTATGAGATCCTTTGTAGTGTTGTGTTTTGTACTATTGTGGCAATAGCATTTTTTTAAATTTTTGTTAATTTATTATTTCAGATAGAAAGCATGACTCTATGGCTTTCTGTGACATTGACCTGCTACAAAATGTTAAGAATTAATTTTTTTAAAAAATTGGTTTAAAATTATGGTAACTCTGTATGCTAAATGTCCAATTGAAGCACAGCAATGTGATTGCAAAGGTATGAGAAGATAAGCATAAGGTATTGGTGGATCAGATATTATTGACAGTATTCTGAACTCCTGGAAAACATTGTTAGGGAAATTTTGCCCTGACGTATACTTTTGGTATTACTCAGCCAAAATACTTGAAATTGATTTAGTTGTTTTTATTTTTATTTAGAGGTGATTCTATTTCCAAGTTCTTAGTCTTGCATGGTTTTAGTTACATATATATTATTGACAGTTCTTACCAATTCTTTAAGAAGAATTGTAGAAGCACTAATCCTTCTATATAAGGTTGTTTTTCCAATGTTTCTGTTCACATGTGAGCAGACAGTGTTGATTGAAATTTCCTTCCTATTTCCATATGAAATGCATATAAAGGCAAGATTTTCAAAATGCAGTAATGACTTATGCTGATAAAGGTATTGAAAAAAATTTCTAAAATTTCAGAATCGTGTAACTGAGCTTATAACAAAGACACTCGAAATAACGTTCTGTTTCCTGTGACAGATAAGACAGGAATTTGAAAGAAGCATGCTAACAAAAAATTGTAACTCTAATATGATATAAAAGACCAAAATGTTTAACAAAAATACGAACATCTTCAAAGGTTCTTACGTATGTAGCAAGGTAAAATATTGCTAAAAGGTAATAGGGCTGTCAGTATCTGAATGCTTTTTTTCCATTTAAGTTTTAAAGTAGCCGTTTCTCTCCTCCAGAGTAGCCAGAAGATGGCAGCACTCTGCACAAAAGGCTCTTGAAACTAAATCCTGTTTTTTCCCCAGAAAGAGCCTGCATGCAGCGGGAGCGAGTGGCCTGTAAATAAAAACCATCCTGGCCAAGTTCAGAATAGCTCCGGGAAAGCTTCAGAAATGTAGCTGGTTTCAGGCAGTGTCTGAGCCCATTTTAGTCCGTTTTTAGCAGCTGTTGAATGAAACGTGCTTATCTGTTTTGGTTATTCTAGATTAATTTTACTCAAACCCTGTGTTTCAGCAAAGCATTGAATATAAGTACAGCAAGGTTAACTATAAGATAAATTCATTTTCTGTGTGTAAGACCAGAGTGGAATTTCTTTTTCCAAGTGATTTTGATTAAATGTCAGGAAGAAATTTTTCACTATGGGGGTGGGGAGGCACTGGAACAGGTTGCCCAGAGAAGCTGTGGATGCCCCATCCCTGAAGGTGTTCAAGGCCAGGTTGGATGGGGCTTTGAGCAACCTGCTCTAGTGGGAGGTGTCCTTGTCTATTGCAGGGTGTGATGGAACTAGATGATCTTTAAGGTCCTTTTCAACTGACCATTCTATGATTCCACGATGCTATGATTTAATCCCAGCTCTGTCGTTTAAAATTTACTTCTGGATAAATCACGCCTGACTACATGGTGTTTCCACAGCCCTACTGGTTTTTTCAAAAGCAAGTCCCCCCTCTAGCTTGTCTTCTAGCCCAGCTGCCTTCTACTTTTAGTGCAGTATGTGCTAAAGCTCTGGGTTTCTCTTGGGGCCACTGCAACCCGCCTGTCCCAGGACTCATTTTGGCCTTTCTGTAACAGGGACAGCAGGTCCAGTTTGCACTTAGCATTAATGGGAAAGAAGTTACAGAAAGCTCTACAGCTGGAGCACAGGAGGTCTGGGTGTTGTGGAGTCTGTGCTCAGCATGGTTCCCACCACCAGCATGTTCAGCCCTGCACCAGCCCTGAACAGAGGTGCCTGGTCTGGTGTCCCACCATCAGGCTTTTATAGCAGAGGGAGAACAAGGTATACCATGCAGCTGCAAAAAGCAAACAGAAACTGAGGCCAGATTCAATAGGCTGTGTGGAAATCCCTGGCACATTTTGAGTGCTGTGGGCTGGCTGGCAGCCCTGCTCCAATGCCGCATGATTTTCCCTGGTTCCACCCAAGCCCTTCTCCAGTTTGGAGGTTATTTCTCTTTGAGTATGAGAGTGTGTTCAAATCTGAAAAGCAAACAAATCTTTTAAGGTGCTCACCCATGTGAAGGAAACTGAGGACAAAGGTTTGCTCACACCCTTGGCTGGAACTGGCCGGGTCAGAGCTGCAGGCAAGGTAAACATGAGTTGAAAACACCCTGGATTGCCTGACAGTTCATTGCACAGGTGGTGAGCAAGTCCTCCTTCTTCCTCTTCTTCCTCTCTATTTGTTCAGAGGTAGGTTGTTGACTTCACTCTCTGCCCTCGTCTAACAGCAATGCACTGCTCCGGAAATGAGAGGAGACCAGATTCATGAATCACGGCCTGAGTCACGAATTCTCAACAAATTCCTTTTTTCTGTGTGGTGCTTCACTTCTCACAACCTGCTGGAAAGATCTACAGACACCTCTTATCTTCTTCTAAAGCCACTGTCCGTTGTGTGTAGTGAAAACACCTGGAGAGGAGAGTAAGAAAGGGCTTTGCCTTTCTGCACAGCTGCCCACATCTCAGGCGGGCTCTGTGGGCTACCCTACAGAGCAGTTTTTTGGTCCTTAACGGGGTGTGATATTAGTACACCCCGAAACACAGGAGCTGGAGTGAAGCAGATCAATCACTACACATTCAGATCTTTGTTTACCTCAGGCTCCATGTCATTCTTACAGTACCTGAACGCTTATGGTGGTTTTGTTGGACCAATGCCATTTTCTGCTGGAGCAATGCCCACCTCTCACCTTGGTGATCAACAAAGAAAGAGATAGTAAATTGTATCAAGTAGCATTTAAAATGTATAAATCCAGATGCATTTATTTATTTTACGCAGTGATTTGATAGGTGACACTATAGGTTTATATATAGAAAAAAATTCAAGTAAAAAAAAGAAAAAAGAGTAAAAATTACTGAGTAGTCACATTCATTCACCATCACTGGGAATTTGTCCATTAAGTATAACTTTTCGTTAGGGATTGTTGCTTCCACTTTAAATGTTTTTGCCAGCTGTCTTTAAAATATTGGCAGGATCTATGCTGCAGCAAAGGCAGAGACAGGACAGTCCTTCCAGCATCATTGCATTATTTGTGTATCATTTCTGTCTGTGCCAGATTACCCTGTTTGCAGGACATCCATGCCACTATGTGGCTACTCAAATCACCTCTAGTTCCTTAGAGATTAATCTAAGTTTCATGTTAGAAGCTTTTTTCCAGGCTTTGTTGTTTAGCTAATTGACAGGCATCCTCTGAAACATCTGTCATTGCCGTTCCTTGGAACTGGGTCTGTCAGGCTGCTGAGGGATATATTTCTGAGCAGACTTTTTCCGAAGAAAATGCCTTCCATTTCTGCTGGCCCAAGTGTCCGGAAGCATTTGACTGTGCCTCTACAGAAAATATGTCTTCTTTTGGAGAAAAGGATTTTAACCACTCCTTCTGTATACTTTTGCATATTCTTCAATTGCTATCTTTCTGTTTAAAAAGTTTGACCCAAACTTTTAAAATCTACTTTGATTCCCCATTAGAGATCGACAGGAGCTTTTCAGAGAGATTTGGAAGCCAGCCAGGGAGAGAATAAGGTTACCAGATGTTTCAAATGCAAAGCAACTTGCCTCTGACCTAAGGAGTGTAGCCCTTTGCCTCTTACAGATGCAATGAGGAGCTGCATTTCACTGGGCATGCTGGAGAAAAGGAAGATCCCACCTCACAGCTTCCAGTCCCACAAAACTCTTTGATGAAGGGCAAGAAGAGAAAAATATTTTCTGAAGTGCAGGACACATTTCCCCTTGCATTTAAACATTCTGAGAACTGTCTCAGCTTGTGGGATGTTCGGACTTTAAATTACTCTGGGTTTTTTCCAGGCTTTCAGGGTGAGACTCTGTATGAGAAGTGCATTGGGGATTAAGAGCTGGGTCATGTGTGAGGCCAAGGGATCGTTTACAAGAATTTCTCCTCTATATGGATAGCTCTTCAGCTTCTAATTAAAAGCGATTTTCCTTGCTCTGATGAGCTTGGGACATTCTGATCTCTTGTGTTGACTGACAAGCTTTCCCTGGAGCTACCGTGGTCCTCTTCCAGGTTTTGTCTAGCAGAAAAGGAATTAATTGTTGTTTTATCTTGGGCTGGTCTCCCTGTATGTGTAATTATGCTATATCAGTTCATACCCTATTTGCAGGAGAGGCTGGTATCTTTTGAAAATGAAGTAGTTTTTACATTTGAATGGGCCAGTGGTGAGGCATGGTCCTGTAGGCAAACATTTCCTATACGGTGGCCTTTACAGACCCATCACCAGGCTGACTTGTGGACTTGGCTCAGTGAGCTAGAAAAGATACACTGTTGTTCTAGAGAAAAAGAAAGCCCACTATTATCAGTGAAATGCAACTCGAGTCTAAATCTGTGTTTTTAGTTTATTTCTTATCCCCTGTTCCAAACATTTGCTTGCTTGCTTTCTCTACCTCGATATTCAGTGTTTGTTACTTGCCATGAATTTGTTAAAAGTTGATTGGATGAACAGAATATCTTTCTGTGCTCTCTTCATGTATTCTAAGTGCCAGGTATGGGGGGAAATTCACTAAAGATTTTATCCTAAACAAATTTTATTATCTCTTGAAGAATCACAGACTTGCATTGTTCAGCGTTGCCCACATTGAAAGATAAACAGCTGTTTTCTGTTCTGATGTGTTATTATAAAGCTGTAACACTGATTTAATTGAGACCAGAATTTGCTCCAAAATGAGTATGTAGTAGCTGATGAAAACAATAATGATTGTGTTCTGTCTGTACTATAAACTACCTTTTTTCTTACATCTCATTGAATTGATGCCTCTAACTTGGGTGAACAAAACAAGATGCTGTCCTACACACCTTATAAAGAAGGGGAACCTTGCTGTCAAACCAAGCAATGCCCGGACTCCAAAGGCTTGTACACATCCTCCCTACATCAGCATGGCTATTCCAGATTGTGATTCTGCTCTTCTAGCATGTGTCATAGTTCAAGACAATAAAGCATTAAATTAGTAAAGGAATTTCCTGGTCAATTTACCTTGTGATATTACACAAGATATTTGGTGACATTTCAAAACAAGAACCATCTGTCATCTTCCTGCCTAGCTTTTCTTACCTTGCCCAAGATCTACTCTTGTTACCTGCTGTCTCCCTTCCTAGACCTCTCTTAACCTCCTGTGCCCTTATCACTGAGATTTATTCCCACTCTATTCAGTCTTGTGAGCTGCTTCTTGTGTGAATTTTTTAAAATCAAAACTAACATTGATTTTTCTCTCTTTTTTCCCCATGTTTTGTTGTTGTTTGTCCTGCTACTTTCTTTTCCTTCTCTGCTCTCTCCAGACAATCTGAGGAGGTCTGTTCTTAATAATTTGCAGAAACTTATTTTATTCAGTAAAGACTTATTCAGACAGTCTTCGGCAGTCATCCCATTCAGAGGCAGACACTTTGCCTCCAGTCATGATGTCCTTGCCAAGACCTATGTAAAATATTACCACACAAGCAAATGGGGAACTGATAATATCAAAACAGAATTGGTAAGTTTTATGTGGGCTGTATTATTCATTCTTTCTACACTAAAAAGTTTGGTATCTTGAATCTAAGAATAAGTGTTTGCTGACTGGCAGCTGTTCAGTTGGTTGGTCCTTATTCTGTGAAACTACTGGTGTCTGGTACCTTTGGTGGATGAAGAGCTGCCACCAAGTCCTCTGAACATATGCTTTGAAGTGTTACATTACCAGGTGCTAGTAAGGGCTACAAAGTGACCTTCTACTTTGAAAGGGAAAGCAATGGGTTTTGGAGCTCTGCAAAGCTGTAGACATAGCAACAATATTAAAGGATACGTACACAAATGTAAATTAAATGCAGGGAAATAAGATGTATTGGATGGCACTTACTCAGAAAAAAAATCCTTGTGTATGAGCAAACATTTTCAGCTGACTCCACTTCTTTTTGACCTTAGTTATAGACAGTATCTTCACCGAGCTGCATCTTCACCACTTGAGGGAACATAATCCAATCGATGCTTTTTTCACACCACAGGAAATTGCTGTAGCTGAACAAGTGCCTTACAAAGGACACTCCAAAGTAGAGAAAGCAGTTGAAGGAGGCTTAGGAGCGTTGTTGTTAATAGAAATGTTAAGATATGGTTCAGCAACAGCCTCAACTGGGCTAAATTTGGTCTAGTGTATTCCCACCCTTCCTGCTAACTCTGCCTGTCTTTCCTGCTCCCTCCCTTGACCTGGCACTTGCTTGGGACTGGGCAGCCACACGATCCAAGCGAGCCACCCAGGTGAAAAGCAGCCCCCCACCTTCCCCATGGAAGCTGGTTGGATTATAACTGGATCAGCTGGAGTCAGATCAGTGTTTGTTTGGACGTGAGTGCTGTTAGGAGTGGAGAGGTAGGAACACAAGGGCAGGGCAAAGGTTGGCCTGACGTAACCCAGCTTGAGCTGCTATAAAACTACCCATAGACTGTGCAAATACTAGTAAAATAGGATGTGCCGGGAATATTTCCAGACATTAGAATGAGATTGTCTATGCTATTAAACTGTTAAAATGCGCCCTGACATGAATTTGACCTCTTTCAATTAACACTCTCTGCAAACAATTTCTGGGCATGATTTGGTTGCTAGAATGGTCCCAATAGACAATTTGCAAGCGTAAACTCAGGTATTTCTGTGCCAGTTGGCCTCAATGCCCAGGAATGTTTCCAGGCATGTTGAGCTTAACTAGTATAGACCCATCCCTATCATCACATCCTGCCCCAACATTGCAGCTTCCACCAGTTTGAAAAGGGAGGTCTGATCCTAGCAGTTCTCTTGGTGAGAGCAATATAGTCTTTATGAGCTAGCTTTGGTAGGATTTCTGACTGTAGAAAAAAAAAGAAAAGGATATAATTTTTTAGACCAGCAACACAGCTGATGAAATTATCATTTTATGCTGTACCGTGTAGAGTTGGTTGCAAACCCTTATGATAAGAGACGGCTTGTCCTGAACAAAGGATTTTCAAAACAGAAAATAGCAGAGCATAAAAGATGGGAAGAGATGAAATCTACAAATAAGAAATTTTATTTCCTTTAATAAGATTATAAGAAATGCATATTTTGCCTTCAATCCCAGTGGGGGAAAAAAAAGAGATAGCAATAACTTGTTATATTGTTGTATCTGTGCTGTGGAGTATTTGGCCGCTTATTACACAGAGTTAAAGCTGACGTGATTTTTTTTTTCCAAGTCAGTTGCAGAACTGAGAATGCAATTATTCCTCTTTCTACATATTAAAAATTCCCCAACTGCAGCATTTCCTTTTCAGTTTGCAATATTAATAAAATAAATGTACTCTGTATTTTGAATTACTGAAGCCAGTTCCTCAGTTCTCATAAATGATTGCTTTTTTTTTTTCTTTTTTCCCCACAGTTGCCTTTACAAGTTTCCCTCCACATCAGGAAATCTGAAAAAATGGGATTTATACACCTCTCCAGGTATACTCACTTGGCAATCTTATGACCTGTCTGCCTAATGCCTTCCCCAGGGAATGATTAAAGGGATTATTTTAAAGTAGCCTTAAAAAAGTTGCTGTACACAAAAATCTTGCTCTTGTGGCTGGGTTGCTCTAGGACCCAGAGCGACTGCGATTGATGGAAATCTTCACCTGAATGAATTTTCCCCTTATACCTTATAAGGAGTCCAGGAAAACAAGGAAGTGATAACCATGTTCACGTTACTTTATGCACAGCTTTCTACCTGCCCAGGTAGCCCTTGTTTTCACTTTTATTCATGGTCTGTCCCGGTAGGGTTGAAGTTTCCTCGCAATCCGGTGTAGGTGACATCTGAAAATGTTCCCTCTGGGAATGTATGAATTTTACGACATTCTACCTTTACGCCGACAATAATTAACACGCTAATATTTTTTTGTCGCGCAGCCAGCACTGAAAACGAATGGGGATTGAATTGCTTTGCCTCTGTTTCCTATTTCTGCAAAGAAATAACTGTGTGCAAGGTAAGGCTCAGGGGTAAGGGAGATCCATTACAAAATCATCTTTGCATTGTTTCTTGCTTGAAGTTGATATGAAATAGCTTTCTGTCTTCAGTATTTAATCATTCCTTTCTGTTTAATGACTTTTTTTTCTTTTGCCAGACTGCTGTAGGGCTACCTTGCAAATTCATCTGAGATTTATGTGGTCATTATATAGCACAACATGTATGACAGAGACGGGTGTTTGAGCAATTTTGGTGATACTAATCACTGTTTCATCCGCTGAGAAACTTGAATACTGTATGTGTGACTGAGTGTTTCACTGGCACCTGCACAATACATTAAAATCATATCTAGAGACTTGAGTGAAGCAATTTTAAACATATAGAGTGAACATAAATCTGTAATATCCCTGGTTATGTTGGGAATGTCTTACCTGCACCATAGCAGAAACACATGTAACACTTTATCGGGCGCACTGGAGAAAACAAGTAATGTTCTCAGTGAATGCCATCCATAAAGCATGCAAAAGTAAGTATGTTAATTGCCAGTAATCATGGGGGTTTAATTTTTATTAGAAAGTTAATCTTCTACCAATAGAAATACCATTACGAAGGAATTTTATCAGTAATCCTAAATACGGATAAATGTGCGCATTTTTCATCTCCCACATTCCCTAAATGACAAGAATCTTCATACGTTGAGTGATTAAACACATTATTAATTGTCTTTTATCTTCTTGGATTTAAATTTAGGGACCTGTACTCAGGAAAGTGCAGCAACTTGTGAAGATTGTTTGCTTTCCGGACCACACTGCGCTTGGTGTTTTCAAGAGGTAGAGTAAAAAAATTTCAAAGTAAGACTTGAAGTGTTTGTAGTAGCTCTGAGTGATGAGGTATTGACTTAATTGGGTCAGCCCGTGGTTTTGTAATGCATGCAGTGCTTAGTGAAGCCTTCCTGGGGATCAAAAGTGGAATTCGATCTAGACTTTATGGTCTATTATTCATTGTTGGGTTTGGTTTCTTTGTAAAAACAACCTTCCTCATCTAAGGCAGAAATAAAAGTGCTATTAGAGGGGCTGACTCGCCCACGGCGCTGATGATGAAGCACCAGACATCAAGTCAGAGACCAGACTGCATCTTACATGTTACACGCCAAGCCAGACAATGTAAACAGAAGGTGCTCCAGTCAGTTTGCATACACAAATGATTAATATGTGGTTGATTTTAAGTATGATGATAGTGTCAGTTTTATAATTAGTATCATATACGTGTAAGTGTTATGGCTGAAACACTGGGCTTAAAAAAAAAATAAATTAAAAAATCTGGATTTGTTTCCTATATATCTGCTGTGGACTTTCTGTGTAACCACAGGCAAGTCGCTTAACATCTCTGCTTCTAAAACTGTCACCTGTAAATGATACTAAATAATATCTCCCCATTTTACACTAAATATTCTAGGTCTTAGTTCATTAATGTTAGCAAGATAATCAGCTAACACAACTAAAAACTTGCTAGAAAAAATACAGAAATAAAATAAGTCTCTTTTGTGATAGTTTCTGATTTACACCTTTGCTATTAAAAGTACTTCTTCCTTTTTTTGAATACCAAAATGATACCTAGGATGGAACTAACATACTGCTTTATGCAGTAGCTGACAAAGACCAAACAACAAATTTTTAAAAAATAAGTTTGCTAAAAATAATAAAGCAGTTTGCAAAAATTGTTACCATGGGGAGAAAATGCACCCACGTTAGTGTGTTTGCAGTAGTTTTTATGGTTGTACTTAACAATCAAAATAGGATTTTCTGGAAATTAAATTTGATCATGCATTTTTGACTAGTGCCATGTATTTTCAGAAAACAAAAATGAAACACTATTGATTTTTTTTTTTTTTTAAAACAAAAACCTGCGGAACTATTGAAAACTTCATAGTAGTAAATAATTTTTTCTTTGTTCATAAGGTCATTGACTTGTTCGTTAGAGAATAACACGTGAAAAGAGCAAAAGACATAGGAGCTTTAGTGACAGAGTAAACACAAGTGCCTCTAAAGAAACCACTGTTTTCTGTAGGATAAAAACACACCTCGTAATTGTATTTGAAATATGAGTTTACCTCTTCACATGTGTTTTAAAAAGCCAGCAACTGAAAGTGTGTAACTAAAGGAGATGATATGGATCTCCCTGTGAAGGCTTTATAATGGTACATGATTTTTATGCACACTGTATTCAAGTAGCAGTTGCTGAGCATTTTGCTTGAGCAAGGACATCAGATTCAGTCTGAAGAATAATAAACCACTGTTCCCATCAGGTGTCTCAGCGCTGCTTCCACTGAAAGATATAAGATCCCTGATAATTTTTAGGCACGAAGGATTACATTTTGGTGGAAGGAAGAGTCCCAGTTCCGGTTTTAATAGGTTTAAAGTAAATTTGGTTTGCTTTGGATGGAAACTTTTTCGGTGATTGAATTCTGAGAATATTTGTGGCTTAGTGGCTGAGCCCCAGGTTACTTACCCAAACCCAGGAGAAAAAAGAGTGGCCCTATGGTATGGGCCCATGACCACCAGCCAGGAATTGAATGTTTCAGTGCTGGTTCTGCCAGGCATAGCCCAGGTGTTGGCCAAAAGGTGTTGCAGGCCAGAGCAGTTTCCAGTTCAGGAGGCAGCTGACTGATTTTGAGGATCTAAACTCTACTCATCACTTGAAGAAATAGTAATAAGGCACAGAAGTCTCTTTGTAAAACTAACCATTAACTTCACTGCTATGTGGGGGTAGTACCTACCCTGCAGCAGTGTCATGGAAAGGAATACGCATCAACTACTTTGAAATGAGTAATGAAAACAAACTGCAGGCTATCTGACTGATACCGATAGGCTTGTGATTTTCTCCAGATGGGAGCAGGTCAAGTAGGATGCTGGGCCAAACGTAACCAGATAGACGTGGGCATGCCAGGGGCCCCACCGGCGCTGGGGAGCAAAGGAGGGAGGCTCTGGTGCTTGTTGGGCACCAGGCAGAGTAACAAGGACTTGCTACCTACTTCAGTGAACTTGTTAAATGAGTCCTGAGGAGAAAGAGTAGGTCAGAAAAAAATCACTGTGTATCCCACCTTCAGTTTGTCACAAAATTTCTATGAGTTTATTATCTGCAAGACCTCTTCTGTTGTTAAATGTTTTTCGATCAGCAGTTCAAAACTGTTTAGGGAAGACTGATGAATTTGCAGCATAATAATGCAATAGAAAACCCAGGAGCTCCTAGGGTCTTTGTGTTATCATTCCCAGTGCTGTGAGAAGCCAAATGCAGTGAGTGGCACAATTCCCATTCTCCAACAATAGATTAGTTTCTCCCAGGATACCAAATCGGTGTAAGTTACATTAGTTATACACCTGTGTGACATGATCCATGAAGGGCAAATTTAGATTTCTGTGCCACCTAGATCTCTTTCTGCACTAGTTTGCACTAACTTGCATCTTTTTTTCTGTTCCCTGCATTGGATTGACCTTTTGTGAGGCAGGTGCTGGTGGCTGGTCAGTAAATACGTTTAACTCAACCCTTCTTTCTCCTGTTTGCTTTAGAATTACACGGACTCGGCTGGAATTCATGGGAGGTGTGATACCCCAGAAAACCTTTTGTCGAAAGGATGCCAGTTGAATTTGATTGAATTTCCCATTTCAGAAGTAGAAATTCACAGAAACAAGCCCCTAACTGTAGCGGCCCAGAAGAACAATTCTGATGTCACACAGATTTCTCCTCAAAAATTAACTCTCAGGCTGCGACCAGGTAAGTCATTCAGTTCATAGATGTGGGATGTTTTTTTTTTTTCAGTGAATGTGATATATTGAAGCTTCTCAGACTGAATGGCCAAAAAAAGTCTTGACAGAATAAAGATAAAAAAACCTGTATTGAGTCCAAAATTACCTGTTGACTCATCAGATGCAGGCTAGGTTCAACTGACTTCAAAATACTTTCAGAAGTGCTGGCTACATCAAAAAAAGTAAGGATATATATTTTTAGTAGTTCTGTTTTCTTGTCATTGAGGTGGCAGGGAGAGAGTGGAATACACTCACCCCCCTCAAGCCCCCCCACCTCTCTAGCCCTGCTCCTGTGCCTCTCCCCTGCAGGTCTGGCAAAAAATATATCTCAGAGGCAGCATAAAATCTAGCTTTGAGGATTTACAAGGTACCAGTGACATTTATGGAAACACTCCAGGCCTACTTTGGGGTCCTTGAGATGTGGATTTTTCCTGGCAGAAAAATTGGAATAAAGAAACATAAAAGACACCCAGTTAGGTCATATCATAGTGTTGGAACTAAGAATAAAAAATATGTATACACTTTGGTTTTCCTTAAATTTCTGATATAGGTGGTATGTCCTATAAGCTAATTAAAAGTAGCACTTCTTATCTAAATTTTTTAAGCTGCATAGTGCCAAAGTCATGTGTGCATATTTTTAAATTACAGCAATCAGTTGTAAATCTGTGGTTACAGCTTTACTGAGAAACAGTTTAGAAAAAACACTAAACTGCTTTAAATTTTTCAAACTTCCTGTTTGAGATTTTAGTTGAGAATTTTTGTTTTGTATTGTTTTTTTAAATTCCACTGATGATTTTAAATACTACATAACTTTCACCATACATATGTTTATGAACAACTAGCTGTTTCTCGTAACTTCTATTTAGAAGTGCTGATATGTATCCCATTTCTCCACAACCTTCATAGGGCATGAAGAAACAATACAGATCAAGGTTCGCCAAACTGAAGATTATCCAATTGATCTCTATTACTTGATGGATCTTTCAGCTTCCATGGATGATGATCTGAATACAATTAAAGAACTGGGTTCAACTCTTTCCAAAGAAATGTCAAAACTGACAAGCAACTTCAGACTGGGGTTCGGATCTTTTGTTGAAAAACCAGTTTCACCATTTATCAAAACTACAGCTGAAGAAATAAACAACCCTTGCAGGTAGACATGGAAAATACCTACCTCTGTTTGCATGACAAGATTAAGTCATAATATTAATCTTTAGGATAAAATTGAGTTCAGCAGCCTCACTGGAACCTCTGCTATCTTCCAGCTGTGACTGACTCAGTTTGCAAAACTTCTTTTTTTCATTTTAGTTTCTTTTAGTTTCACACTCTGATAATTATTCTGTTCCGTCTTAGTGTTGTTTGGAGAGAAGAATGTGAGAGTGATTCTGGTTTTTAGCTTTTGCTGCTAGTTAATCTTAGTGAGTTAACAAAAAGGTATGCAGAATAATAATGTATTTTTCTTTGATTTGCTAGAATATATATATACAAGAATTTAATGACATTGCTATACCAAGCAGGTACAAACTCAAGCCCAACACAGATTAGCAGTTTCATGTACCCATCACTGTTGTTTTCCTGGGTTTTTTCCCCCCTTAAGGTCTAGCCATATTCCCTAATCCCCCAAACCCAGGTTGCCCTAGCCCTTTCCTAACCTCTGTGGAGGAGAAACTGTGCTCTGCAGCCTGAAGCAGGACAGCAGCAGCTTGGTGGTGCTCTCTCAGTGTCATTACGGGACCACAGATCCTAATGTGCTTCTGAGTATGAAAACAAGGCACATCAGGGAGCATGTCAAGGACTGCGTGTTGTTAACTGGCTGAACCACTCTGCTCTAAGAGGCATTTCCCAGGCTTTACACAGCCCTGGTTGCATTGCCCGCCTCTCTGGATGCTCCATGATTCTCTTATGTTTTCCACTAGATCTATCTCAGACACAGAGATACATGAGCAAAACCATAAATGCAGACAGGCTGCAAAGTGGCCTTTGCAGTGATTTGTCACTCTGTATTATAGAATCATAGAACAGATTATGTTGGAAGGGACATTAAAATCATAGAGTTCCAACCCCCCTGCCATGGGCAGAGACACCTCCCACCAGACCAGGTTGCTCAAAGCCCCAT
>JAOXJM010000079.1:18493215-18506555 GCA_026413425.1 Tringa solitaria | reverse complement strand
CAAGGGCAGGTTGGAGGGGGCTTGGAGCAACCTGGTGTGGTGGGAGGTGTCCCCGTCCAGGGCAGGCGGGCTAGAACTCATGATCTTTAAGGTCCCTTCCAACTCTAACCATTCTATGATTCTATGAATTTTTAG
Organism: Tringa solitaria; assembly: GCA_026413425.1. Classification (NCBI taxonomy): domain Eukaryota; kingdom Metazoa; phylum Chordata; class Aves; order Charadriiformes; family Scolopacidae; genus Tringa; species Tringa solitaria. The sequence goes on along the minus strand of JAOXJM010000079.1, from coordinate 18,506,420 downwards.
GTATGAAAAATAGCTAGAGATCAGTCACGTGGTTTAATTTTTTCCACATGTAAAATCGTTTAGCTAACATTTTTTATTAGTTGTTTTTAAATTAATACCTCACTTTTGATTAATCTTAGCAAAGTTGTTTGCTGCCTATGTAATTGTCAGGGCTGTACTCCTCTTCCCTTTCCCTGTTTTAGGAAAGAGAGACTATTGATGGCCTCTGTGATGATGAGAGCCCACTTACACAGAGGAGCAATGAATGTAAGCTGTTGAAAATGTAGATGAAAGGACAGAGGAATTCAGGCCTTCTATCTATAGCTTGCATATGTCTAATGCAGGCTTATACCACACGTTCCCTTTTTGTCTTTCCTTTCTGCCCTTGACATTTTTGCTCTTCTGCAAAAGTTTTAAGAATTCTGAGGCTCTTTGTAAAAAAGCACGTTGAGTAAGCGTTTCTGGTGGGTGTCAGGAGGACAGGCTGCTATTCACCCAGCTCCATTCTCGTGTAAAGCCCTGTGATTGCAACATTTCTGCAAGGGTGGACACTGCTGGCCTTTCAGCTTTTGAGATGGGAAAAATCAGTTACTTACAGGCAAGGCCACTTGAGAATGTTTTCTCTTTCGGAGAGCTACATATGGTAAGAGGGAAGGATAAGCTTGATAGAGGCATTTTCTTTTCTGTTGCTTGAGGGAATGATAGGAAGGGAATGACGAGAGGCCAGGATAAAAATTGCAGGTGGGACCTGCACTTCTCCTGAGGCATAGTAGTCTGTGGGGCTCAAGCAAGAGGACCATGACTAGTTACACCTCACCATTGAGACACTGTCTGTTTTTTTAGAATGGTCCAACCACAACATGTGATACACAAATTATATCAGACATATTTGATAAAGTGTTGTTTGATGATGTGCATTATTCTCATGTGGGAGGCAGATGCGAAGGGAAGCATGTTCCTGGCTCTAGACTGGTTTGTGCTGCCTCATATAGACCAGTCTCAATTTCAGTGGCTTGGAATATAGATTAACTGCTGAAGGGTATTCTAAAAGCTACAAAGTTACGTCTGTACAAAGAATAGACCAGAAGAAGGAAAAAAAAAAAAGAAAGAAAAAGAAAAAAAAAAAAAAGAAAAGAAATAGCAGGAGGGCAATGTGTTATTGGACTTTAAAATTATGACTGGAGAAACTGAAGATAGGACGTTCGTTCACCGACTTTTCCCATACAAGCACAGTGAGATAGCAGGCTCCAAAGAAGCTAAAAACCATCGTTGCACAACACTTCGTTAAAGCATAGAATTTATTTCCAAAGATACTTTAGATGATAAATGTTTGCATGGATTCAAAGGGTTTATAGACAAGTCCATAGGAGGAGGACATCCTCTCTGACCCTGGAGGTTTGTGAGAGATCTGTCAGCTTTTCCACAGCTAGCCTTCATTGCCTGCTGTTGGGAATGAATTGCTGGGCCAGGCAGAGGTTTGGCCTGAGATTCTCACAAAGTAGAGCACAAATAATCTTCTCTTGCACACTGGGAAGCAGAGTGGTACTAGCTGGTGCACGTATGACATGCATCATAAGACTGGGTCAGGAATGATGGATCAAAGTGATCCCTTTGCTGAAGGGGTGGACTCAAGGCCGTGGTGTGCAGCTACATCTGCCTGCGGCTGAAACATTGGCCAGATGAGTTAAACGTTGCTGACTCCATTTCTTCTGTTTTTGTTTTTGTTTTTTTAGGAAACAAATCCACTGTACAGAGGCTCAACAACCACTTTTAAAAATGTAACTTACAAGAACCAGGAAAAACAAAAAGGGCCCATGGCTGCAGATTTCTATTAGCGCCTCTGACACTACAAACTTAGTTTTACTGGCAGGAAATATAAGAACACTCGTTTCTTCTCAGCTGATTATGTGATATTTGTTTGCACGTTGCAGTGGTATAATCATCTGTTAAAGAAAATGTATATTGTGTTGGGAAGACTATAGATAGTGGTAAGGTTAACTAGAAATATTAAAAAAACTCAACTTTAATATTAAAGCCCCCCATCTTAAAGAAGTAGCATCACAAATACTTTTAATTTTCTCATCAGTACTGACGATTAAAAATTATCATATGTAAGCCTATTTTTGTGAAATTAGGTATATACAATGACATGTATACTACTTTGTTCATACACACAATCCTATATATTTGCATTTAGGAATGTATTTGCACCATTTTATTTGGTGGGCTAATCTAAATTTAAGAAGATAACTTTTCATGAATGTTGCTTTAGCTGCTGAGGTTAGAGGTTGCCCATCTCACCTGTGTGACTTAACACTTTTTCATCAGAAACCAGTAGTGTTATTTCCTATCTTCTGTGTATCTGAGGTACGCAGAAACTTCGCCTCTCTAACTCTTCTTTCTTGTCCTATTTCCCTCTTTCCTTGCCCTCGTTCCTGTTTGATGTTCTTTAAGAACCCAGTCCCTGGGGTTATCTCAGGGAAATTTACATCAATCCTTTACTCACTTGCAGAGTTGTTTTCTGTTCCAGGCATAGACTGCCTTTTTTTTTTTTTTTTTTTTCCCTTTAATTTCTGGTAGAGAGGATTCAGAGCAAAAGAGGAATATTTGTGAATCCGAGACTCCTGTAGAGAAACTTTAAACCAGAGGATTATCAGAATTCCTTTTCACCATGTACATCCTGTTTAGGCACTCAAAATAAACCTCGCACGCTGGACCATTACATGAACCATTGCAGGAGCCCTTTACATGTGGGAAAAGTTCACACACAAAGACTCAGTATCACACACCAAGATAGTACTCTTTTGATGAAATATTGAAAATTGTGAGGTTCTTTCAATGCCCAGCAGCCAAACTATTTATTTGCGTGTAAAATAATGCATTCAGCAATTTGGGGCCTTTTTTTTTTTTTAATTCCAAACTAAGCAACAAATAGATCAATGGATTCCATTTCATATTCATTTCCATGACACTAATGAGGATTTTGAAATCTCAATTTTAGCTAGTTACTAATGACTTGCCATAAATTCTTAAATTGTAATGCTGTTATCATGCACGGCACTAGAAAAAAAAAACACAACAAAATCAGCTACCACACTGGCATAAAAAATTACATCCGGCTATTTTAAGCTAATAATTTACTTTACTTTTTAATATCACTTTTCCTCTGCATTTTTAGTACTCTGGAACAGATGGTCAAAATGTACATATGAATATACTTACAAAAGATGACTTAGAAACTAAAGGTACATCAACACAGTCACAAACAAACAATTATGTATGTTCCCTATATGTATAAATCATATACTTGATCTAAAAAACTTCATACCTGTTTTGTAATAAATATTTGCAAAATCTGTGCAACTTCAGTCTCTGTATCCTCTACAGTTCCTGGATGCGGGACTGATATATTAGCTAGCTCTGACCCACGCCTGTTTTAGGGCCTGATCCAAAGCCTACTGGAGTCAACGGCTACAGATAGGGATCTAGTTTCAGTGAAACTATTAGTTTTGGTTTACAAAGATTGTTTTGTTTAAACAAACTGGTTAATGCTGTCTATTAGTGGATTAGAACCTATAGCATATATTTCTGTGCAAAGAGAAATAAACATGATCAGATGCCTTTTAAAAGAAGGTGAAGCTATAAACATGTATTAAATTCAAAATGATTGTGAAGTGAAGGAAATTATGGCTGCCATTAAACTGGAACAGATTAATTACAGGTTCACATCTTTACTCTTCAGTATTCCTGCATATCTTATAGTGGAAACTCTGCACAGACAACGGCTTGCATCTGCAGCCCTTCCAATCACTAGACTCCCACAGATGTCAGTGCAAGTTACACTTGGGACCAGATCCTGTTTTTCTGGCACGTGGATAAACTTGGAAGAGGCAAAGCTGACCCCTGGATTCTGTCTCAGATTCCACTTGGGTCAGGATTATCTAAGAGACTAGGGAAATCTGGATTTAGCCCAGGTAAATTATCTGTTACTTTTGTTTTTCATGTAGATGTCTCTGAAAGAAATGAAAATATTTCTATTACTTTAAAGTACTAAAAATCTATGCTGTTTATTAAATACCGTTAAGGTTCTGTTTCTGAGAAGGCTGATTCCACTGCTGCTCTTTAGGGTTCTTCTCTAGGTCACCCATTTCAATATTGAAACACATTTCAGTATTCAAATGTTATTAACAAAGTAGTGTTCATATTTCATATCAAACACTTGGTGGTCTACATTCCCTGTTCTTACAGGAGATTTCATTTCACAAAGCTACTCTCTCTATCCCTATCACTTGCATCTTCTGATCATCAGAAAAGACCCAATTTGGTATGTAGGTAATGTTTACAGTCCAATTAATCCTCCTAATTGTCAAATATGTAAAAAATCAGGCAGTAGGGTTTATTCCATTTCCTTTTTGTGTTTGCCTGTACTATAAATGTTCTGTGCGCCTTCAAAGTTGTCAGGATGGAAATCATTCAAATAAGTAAGAATTCATCAGAAGAGGGGAAATAGAAGGCCTTGGTGAGGAAGGCCTCTATTATTGAGGGCTATCCAAGAACTAGGCTCATTCATATGAGCCATTCTTTTAACAGCATTAATTTAGGTCATAAATTTTGACTAAACCCCTAGATTTCAAGAACTTTCAAGGTTTTACTTGGCATTCACCCTAGAAAGAAGAGTAGTGTTCATCTTTTTTTTAATTGACTATATGATTTTTATCTTGTAACATTTGTACTAAAGTTCATTTTTAGCTTTTTTTTTTCTCTATAAAATTATAAGTGGGGTTTTGTGTGGTGAGTGGGATGAAAATGTCTTTCTGCTGATTCCAAGAATATTGTTTTGACCTGAGGCTGGACCTTAACAGTGGCCAAAACATTTTTAATTGTAATGCTTCTATTCACTGAAGAGTTAAACTAAATAAAAGCATAATCATTAGAAAAATCTATGGTATTTGTGTATCTTTTACACACTGTAGAATGGTAATTTCAGTAATATATGTTAAATGAATAAATTTTCATTTGATTTATAGAAGTTTCATGTTAACCTGTATTGTATATGTTCAGACTGCGTCCAACTTTATTTTGTAATATAAGTAGTGGGTAATGGGTCTAGGAACTAAGGCTCAGATGTCAAGTGCAATACTCTCCATGTGTTGTCTAGCATTATATACATGTCTAAGTTTGTTTTGCAGTGAGCATAAGGGAATTATTGCCCCACAAAATGTATCACATGCAATCTGAAAGTAAAGAAAGATAATGTTTTTCTTTGTCTGTTTGTCACAACTTGTTTCTGTAGAAAAGGAATTACTTAACTTTGAATAAAGATTGTAAAATTGAATGCATTTTTACATATACTTTTATTGTTCTTAATTTTCTATTTCAGCATTTGTCTATCTTTTTTTTTCCACATGTTGATTAATCTTAGCAAATTTCTCATGCTTTGGCATAACCTAGAGCTTATTTTATAACTCCTCTCCCCTCTTTTTAAGACAGTGCATGAAATTTAACTAGTCTGGATTTTCTTCTGTATTTCTTCTATTTCTTCTGTTTCCTTCTATTTCTTTCTATGTTCTTCACAAACAGAAATAACTCGTTCACTTCTCAAGGAAATGAGTTAATGGATGACTGCTGTAAGCAAACCATTTCTGGAACTCGAATGTATTAAATGTGGCATTCTTTTATACAGTGAACCCTAAATTGTACAGTTTGCTTAAAGCTAAAAGTCCATTCATTTTGTAAATGTAACAGCAGTAATAACTTTTTGGAACTACATGGCAAAGTCCTTACTTTCTATTTAATTAGCAAGTTACCTCTCCTTTTTTTCCTCTAATGAAAAGTCATGTATTTTGATGTCCGTTAATTTCCCACTTTGAGAAAGAATATTCCTCTGCACCCTTGACAGAATGCTATTTTAAGCCTGTTGTGTTCTCTAGGCACACAATAAGATCATGTTCTTGTGCATTTCACAGTAGATTGTGAAAACTGGAACTGATACAATTGCATAAAGTATACTCATCGCATGTAATTTAGAGTGTATTCTCCCCCTAAAAATCTATACGTTTGTTTGTTTTTAGGAATGGTTCATGTTTAGAAACTTTTCTTCTCTGTTTCCACTGATGTACGTATCAGCTAATATTGACAGCAACAAGAGCACAATAATGACAGGTAGTGTAGATAAATACAAAGGCTTTGGCTTTTCAAAGATCTCGGTAGATGAGGACTTTGTTTCTTGTAGCCAGCCCAGTCTTTCTCTTATAGCAGCCGACATGCAAACCATGAACCAAAAACTGAATTTCATTGCAACCTCTCCCTTCCTTATGCTATTTACACTACGGTTTAATTTTTAATCAAGTCGGATAATTTCAAATCATTTCAAGGCACTTCTGTATTCAGATAGATTAAGTTCTCAAGGCGTGATGTATTTTTTCAAATGCCTTTTTCCACATGGTAACTATTGTCAACAGTGGGTTTTTTCATTACTGTGTCCATATTTAGAAGAGGTGGGAGTGTAAATAAAGCCAAGGTCTTTATGTATGAAGGAACAGGAAATTTCTATTTAGCATTCAGCAGTTGGATGTTATCTGTGTTTGGAAAAGTGTGTACCACCAACTTCAGGCTTTAAAGTTAATAACTTTAGTTCAAAGGCAAATTGCATCTCCTGTTGATCTTCTTAGGTGAGAGGTTAAAACTTGCTTTCTCTAAAACTCTCCACTGAGCTAAAAATCAGACCTATAATTATAGTATAATTACCATGTAACAAACTCTCAGTTGCTTCTATTTTAGGATATGGTAGATTTGAAAAAGGATAGATATGAAAAAACCAATGCAAACAACAAAAAAACCCACCTCAATCCAAACAGAGAAAAATCAAAAACACAAACTGAAAATATCCAATAATATCAAAGATGATGGAGAAATTAAGCCTGAAAATATATCAAACCAGGAAAAAAACCAGTTCAAGGTCAAGAGTCCTAGAAATCCTTAACATCAATTAATTGTTACAAACCCATTTGACACACGTCCCTCCCAGTAGTGCCTGCAGGGAGAGAAAGTCCTCTGTGATAACGTGTCATGAGCCAACTCAAGGTGACAATCAAATGAATCATGGTCAAGCAACAGAATTTGAATTTTTACAGGTTTTACAGTGGGTTGTACCTCTCGTATTCATCCTAGCGTACTTGCAGCTACTGCTTCAAGCTGTGTGGGGCAGCAGCTGTGAAAAACCAGTTCAATGTTTCCCTCCCATAGACTACAGATTTTGGATTCCCTTTCTGATGCTCTCTGAATCTGGCAGATACAAAGCTTTATCCCAAAGAGATGCTTATCACTGAACATAGTATTTACTGTGGATGATTAGTCAGCGTCCCAAAAGAGCTTGTGGAATGACTGTCTCTTGGGGTTTGTCCACTACTGGCACTCGGGAAATTCATTCCAAAATAAATCTAGGAATTTATTGTGTGCTGGATAATTAACATGAAAATTGTATAGACAATGTTAATTTTAAATTGTACTGCTCTTAATCTAGTTAATCTTTATTCCAAGCTAAGGACAAAAGTGTCTGAATGTGTTTAATTCAGTTTATGTAATTTTCTATACAGTAACTGATTTAATTAATTTAGATTAAATTTTGAGTTCTTCCATGTTGAGATTGTAAAGTGATAAAGGAGGAGATAGATGAATAGCTGGGAACTTTCCTGCCTTTCTTCATATCAAAGGGCAAGATACGTGGCCTGACTGGTCTAAGAGCATTGGTGGCAATTCACTCCCACTGGTTAGAAAGTCACTAGAGGCTTTCAGTGATTCATAGTCAGCTTCATGTTAGCAGAAGAATTTCCCTGCGGAGAAATGACACTATCCTCACAAACGTGTCCAGCTTTTTCACAGGAAAACAATCCACCAGCAAATGTTATTCTCCTCCTACCTGAAATGAGTAGTGACTAAAGATCATTGGGTTTTATCAATCTAATTTTATTCCTCATGCTTGTTAATAAATTTTCAATTTGGGCACCTTGCAAGGATGCACAGGAAAAATATTTTCTCTTTTTCAATTGCCTTACCAGCACAAAATTCAGAGAAAGGAGCAGAAATTTTAACAAGTGGTTCCCTGGTGCCTACCTTTATGGTGTGTGGATGTAATATAAAATATATTTATATAACTAATGAAGACAGACTCTATTGATGAAGGCAAAGCAGACAAGACATTGCTAAGGAGGAAAGTACCTTGGGCAATCAAAGGAAACAGATGTGTTGTATCAGTCTGTAGATAGCAAAAAGACACAAGGAACCTAACCTGGGAAAACTGGGGCATTCTGTTAAAACTGCAAGGTTGAGGATTGTTATGAAGTGTTGAAAATAAAAAGTATGTGTCCTTTAGGTGAACTGAAGTCATTATAACATGAGAACCACACCTCCAAATCTTAAGCCGTACGCCTCCTAGATAAGACCCCTACTCACTGAGCACATAGAGTAATTTAGGAATGTACTGTATCTTTAATTCGAAGCAAGAATACAAGTAGCTGATAGGAGTTTATTGTGAAATCATGAGCTGCTGATGATAATATGCTAATTAGCTGATTTCTGTAAAATATTAAAACTTACAATGTATAAGCCAGTTTGTTCTAGCTTTGTGGATGAACCACCCACCACCCATCTCTGCGCAAAAGTGAAATAAATATCTCAACTTTGTGTGTGGATCAGCTCTTTGCTCACCAGATAAAGAACCCAGATTTGGGACAATGCTACCACTGTGCGAAGCCAAGGGGAGCTCTGGCTTCCAGACTTTCTTAAATCCTGGTTCTTAAATCCTCAAATACGAGACCGACTGCATATCAGATTTACCACAAAAAGAAATACCCAAGAGGACAAACCCCGTAAGTGTCTATGCATTTTTCTTAAACACAAAGTAAAATACCTAATGCAAAAATTAATCTACCTGACAAAAAACTGGTTAAAGAGGCAGAGTAAAACTGCTTTGGGTTTCTCTATGGGCATGTTGTCTAATGAGCACAGTAGATACTGGCATTAGTTGTAGCATTTGAGCCTAACTGTGTATGCCCGGCTGGAGATACCCATCTCCTCTGCAGAGAGGAGCATACAAGGTGCATGAACGCAGGGCAGCGCTGGGCACACATTATGCCCCAGAATTTCTGCAAGTGTGTATCAGTTGTTCTGAATGTTACACCCAGCCTTTTATTTCTTTTCCCCAACTAGACTGATGGTAGTCGTGTTAGTGGTTGTCTGTCCTTCCTAAATTGCTGTTCTTAGTCTCCCAGCGTGATGCTCTACCCTCACTTTTGCCCACTCCAGTTTATGCCCAGAGCCAAACCCAGCTGATGGACACGCTCCTGTTTCAGACACCATTAGATCAGCAGGATGCACAGAGAGGCAACTGGGAGCTGTCAAGGTGTTTTGGTGGCGGCCACTGGAGACCACCAACTGCAGGTTTGGACTCCTGCTGTGCTGCCTTGCAGCAACATGCCAGCACGGGCATGCAGACGTGGAGGGAACATACTGACTGAAGGTCTCATGCCTGAAAGCATCAGTTTTCCTGGAGCCGATAAAAACAGTGTCCTTGATGATTCACTGTGAAAATCAGTCCACTCCCTTTTTTTTTTTGTTTAAGTAAAACCTTGTTATTCCTTATTACCCTGATTTATGAAGCTTTGTTCTTATAAAATAAAGAGGTGTTGTGCTTAAGGAATTGATTACACAGGGTAGAAGACATATCTTGCCAAACAAATCAGGAGTACTTTTGTCTACAAACCTGTTAGCATATGTTTAAGAAACAGAGAAAACTACCAGTCTCTCAGGTGTGTTTAAACTGTGAAACAAAAGTTGTGAAAGTTCTATGGGATTTATAGTGACTCTAAAATATCTGCCAAGCAATTAAATCTTGGCTTTATTGCTTTGTTTAAAAAGTATAACATTTGTTGATCACAGTATGTGTAATTTCTGGTATTGAGTACAATGAGTCATAGGTTTGTTTAGTAAACAAGTCTACAGTCTAATATTAATAGCTTTTCTTGGGAACACACTAACTGCTCTTTCGTAGCAAATCTTTGCAAAAAAAGTCTGTCTTATTCTACTATTGATTTCACTACAATATTACTAACAATGGAAGTCTCCCTTGATGGCAGCCATGTATGGTTTAAGCGTGCTGACCTCGGCTTAGCAAAGTACTTACATGTCTCAGTTACCTTATAAATATAGGTGGGCATATACAAAGGCTTGAAGTCACTACAAGCATATAAATGCTTAAAATGTAAGCAACAAATTAGCTTCTTTGCCAGAGTTGAAGATTTAAGTTAAACACTGAGGCCAGACACATGACAAAATCTTGAAATGCTTTAACCAGTGGATCAGCTGTACGTTACAGCTCTGAGCTCTGCAAACCTGTGGTAGTTAACAGGGACAGGAATACTCTGCAAAATATCTCTAGGCATAGGCTGTCCAGGCCAACAAATTCAGTCGTGGGGCAGCTGGGAGCAGAAGTTGTTAAAAGCTGCCTAAACAGGTCAGACAAAAATATGGTTCTGCTATTTGCTCTTTGCATGTAATTCCCCTTTCTGCGGTGCCAGTGTGATTGAGTTTTGCTCAACCGATCCAAAGTCCTGACCTAGGACTGGCTTTTCTCAGGTCAGTAAAAGGCAACTGAGGGAAAATCCATGACTGTTCCCTGCAGAACCTGGCAGTGTCCCTCCCCTCAAGGAGTGCAAGAGAGGACGTTCAAAGGGGAAGAGCGAGCCACAGCCACTTCCCCGCTTTCTGGATGTTCCCTGCAGACATGCTGAGAGCACGTTTGGGAAGCTGCAAAGGACTCTTTTCATCCTCTATTTTACCCCTGTCCTTCTGCTGAGAAGGCCCCGCTGCTGAGAGGCATTTGGAACTGGACAGTTTTATAAGTGTATGTGGGTTTGTTCCAGCTGCAGGTAGTTAAAGTTATATGAAACACATTGTGTTAGTGTGCATGTATCAGTCAGGTGGGGATTTGCTTAAAAGCCTTGAATATGGGAAAAATACAGGTAAAGTGTGCACATATATTTTTCTTCCTAGCTATTCTCTGGTTTGTTATTCCCATTCTGGCTGGTAGGGAAAAAAATGAGACCTACCCTCAGACTTCAGGTTATGAACAGAAATTACTGTGTGAGAAGATGCTGAGCACATGACACACTGGATCTGTGTGTGTGCCTTGGAAAAGCAATGGGTTTGTAAGAAAAAAGAATTAGTGTGACTTTGATGAGGGCTTTTATCTGTGGGTGAGGGCCATGAGGACACACTGGGTTCATATCTGTATATAGGCCTCTTACAGAAGGCTGAGCTAATATCTAAGCAAAGATAGGGGAATGTAGTGAACATCTACGTAGAGTACCTAATTAGCAAAGGCAGATCAGTTCAGAAAAGTGCATATAGAGACACAGATATATATATATTTATATGGATCCGAGTACATACAAAAAGAAAGAGAACAGATCCTCGGCAGAGAAATGAAGACAAAAATATTTACAAAAAGTGGATGCCAGACAGAAAATGAAATAAAGGAGGCCAAATTCTACAGCAAGTGCCTTGAAGGAAGATAGGTAAAGCTTCAAATACATAAATAAATAAATAACAATGGAAAATATACAATTTAATGTGCAAGGTAATATAAACTATGTCATCAAGTCTACCTCAGAAAATGTCGCCAACCATGCTGGCTTACAAGCTACCATGCCTGCAAAGATGTCTTATTATTATTAAGTAGATATAACTTAGCTATAAATACCCAGGTCCGGATAACTGCAGCTGCAGTAGAAAAGATGTACCTGTTTAGTAAGAACAGAACAGATTCCAAACACTAAAAAAATGTTTAGTCAAAGAGGAAGACCTGAATATCAAAGAAAAAGAAAAAAAGCAGGGAAAACTACTCAGAATGAATAAGTTGCTAATTTGCATTTCATAAAATATTTACAAGAACATTGTTGACATGTTCATTATTATTATGTTCATTGTTATATGTTGTTCATTATTATGTTCATTATTATATTATCTGTAATCAGAATGTGTTTACTTTGATGTTGCTGAAATGAACAGAAAAGTCCTCCTGAGACGGGGCTCCTTCCCACAGGCCAGAGTAACCTCATTTTTGTTCACTGCCACCTTTTTTTCAAAAGCATAGTACCATGAACACAGTGTGATCTCTCAGTGTGATCTCCCACTGCGACCCAGAAGCAGGCTCTGGAGCAAGAGAGCCCTTTTCTGGAGCTCAGTACTCAAAGCAGTGGCCTGAAGAGATGCAGGCAGTTCCAATGGGCCAGATTTTCATAAATGGCTCATTAAAAGCTCCTCTCTCAGAATCTGAAATTCTCTGAAAGCTGCAGATTTCCTGAGAGGTACGTTACAGTTCCTTGAGAGTTACAACCCTTCGGTCTGGCAAAGTCAGGTCCATTCTAGAACAGCTTGTTCAGCAATGTTTCCTGCTGTTTGTCCTCTGCCAGACATTTTTATCATCTGTTAAACTGGGAGAAACCCCTCCAGTTAACTCCACCTTTCTAGGTGTTCTACTTCCCTTGCTTCTCAATTCCTTTTTCTACTAAACTACCAGTGAGAATCTCCCCTCGAGCCCAGAGGTTTTTGTTTCCATCCTTGTATCATGATTGAGGTGGACATGCGGGAAGGGAGGCTCAGTTCAGTTATGCTCCAACATTGTACATTTATTTTTATACATTCACATATACATTTATATACTTGTATGCTATGCATAAAGAACAACGAAGAAATGTGCTTATGCAGATTAAAAGCTAACTGTCCTGCTGATTTCCAGTAAAACATCTTTATCTTTAACCCAGAAGTTCTGCTTTCGACTTTCCCTCTGCTATTCACAGCTTCCGGAGAACTGAAACTCAACCCAAGTGGGGCAACTCCTGCAAATATTTGAATGAAGACACAGATGAACAAAACGCAGGGTGGCAATTATTTTTCCCCATGCCAAAATATAAAATGACTTTTGAGTTGTGTCCTGGTCATTCATTCAGCCCAAACCATGACAGTGGGACAAGCTGACCTAGCTAAAAAAGCCAAGTCTATGAGCGGGGTCTGTAAAAGCCGGGATGCTCAGGGACAGAGCAGCGAACGTGTGAACACGGGGCATGCGACCGACGGTCCCCCACTCCCAGTCCCTTCATGTAATTTGCTGTTTCTTTTTCACAGAATCACAGAATCTTCTAGGTTGGAAGGGACCTTCAAGATCATCT
>JAOXJM010000079.1:18472927-18492769 GCA_026413425.1 Tringa solitaria | reverse complement strand
GGGGGAGGTGGGGGCGGCCCAGGGAGGGGACTGGGACGAAGTGGGGGGACGCGGGGCGCGACCCGCGGCCGGTCGGAGGGCAGCGGCGGCGTCCCCGCTCCGCGCCGGGCTGAGCCCTTCGCCTCCCAGCCCCGGCCCCCCCTGAGTGCGGGGCTCGCAGCGGCGGGGAAGCCCGGGGGCCTCCAGCTTGGGGCTCTCTCCCGCCCCACCGGCAGAGCCCCGGCGGCTCTGAGCGCTGCCGGGACTTGCCGGGTTGGGGTGAGGCCGACCCCGGCCGGGAGGGTTTGGGCAGGGTGAAGGGCTCGTCCCGCACAGGGGCGAGGGGCTTTGGAAGCGTGAACCCCTGGGAACCTGCCCCGCTGGCCCTGCCTTGTGTCCTTTGCGTCCTCCCCGCTTATTATTCCGCTGCCCGTCGCTTTCCTGGCATCTGCGGGGAATATAGATTGTGTTTTTCTCATTTCCAATAAATTCGTTTTCTCTGTTACCACATAAGCAATTCTTACTGCTTTATTTGGGGGGGGGGGGGGGAAGTGGGAGGTGAGGAGGAAGGAAGTGAAGATATCTTGTTCCCCTAGTTTTGTTACAGCCATTTATTCACTATTAGCTGTGTTGAACCTAAGTAAACAGGAACTTGGAGGTACCGGTCAGCTGTTGGCTCTTCATCTGTGGCTTGACATCAGCTTGGGGCTTCACTTTGTTTCTTATCTTCTTGTCCTTGTATGGAGAGGGGCCTGGATGAAGGAGAAGGGGAGTGTTTCCCAAGGCCTCCCTCCACCGTGCCCCTTCCTAATGCATAGACTCTCTCATTTTATCCTTGGGAGATCTCCTGCAGGATTTTGGGCACAGAATCCTCCCTGACACCAGGAGCTTTGTAAGAAAACCCATTTCTGAGAGCACCTGTAGAATGGATGGTGTAGCTTCGTGAAGGTGAAAGGAGGGGAGCCCTAGAGGAGTTCCCAGGACTTGGTGTTGCTCCACTTGTCTCATTGCCCCGCTTGAGGAGAGGGCTGGGCTGGGGCCTGTTGCTGAACCTGTCATCTCTTGTGTCTTGTGCCTTCAGCTAGCGGTCCTCAGGCCAGCACAGCTCTCCTGCCCATTGGAATTTTTTAGTTGGGGAATGGAAACCACATTCAGAAGGGGGCTGTGTGGCTTAAGAATTATGGTCTGGCTGTTCTTGGCTGCAGAATGAAAAAGGGAAGCGTGCTATTATTCACAGAGATCCTCCAGCTGGGTTATTTGTGTACACTGCTTTAACACCCTTATCTTTTCTCAGCAGTCATTGCAACTCTTAAGAGCTTTACAGATAAAGGCGCTCAAAAGTTGAGAATCCTTTGCCTTTGGGTCGTGGTGTTTCTCCCCCATCCCCAGGAGCTGCTGGGTGCTGTCAAGGTGGAAGTAGATTAGGAGTTTGCGTAAGGAGTTTATTTAAGTGTGAATCCCAGTGTCATGGTGAACTAAACTCATTAATCGGTGTTTACTGGTGCTACCAACATCCCAGCTTCCACTTATCTAGCAAATTAACAGCGTATTTTGTTGGTTAACCAAGATAAGACAGCTGTGGGAAAAACATACCCTAGCATGAGGGGCAGAACCCTTTATGGGCATGTAGATAGAGATGCCTGTGTTGCCTGTGGAGGACTGGGTTGGATAAAAAAGATGAAACCAGTACAAACTGCACAACTTCATAGAAAACTCCAAAGGAAAGGGCAAAGCCAGATATCTGTCACAAAGTGTTGTTTGATGCCTTTTCAGCGAGCTCAGACACGTGGGAGCTGTAGAAATATGACGGGTTAAAGGAACCTTGCCCCAAATGGTTAAGGATCCTCTGGGACAGCTGCTAGGTGCTTGGGAGATGCAATGACGTGTGACAAGCTGGTTCTCACCTGCTAGCAGTCAGAAAGGCTTGTCCCTGCTCCTACACCACCCCAAGCCACCGATGCCTATAGCCACATGGAAAACAGCCCCTGTTACCAGTGGTATAGTCTGCAGGGTGATTCTGTCCTCTCTGTAAGTCAGTCTACTTGATGTGCTCCGAGCAGAATCTGTAACCAAAAAACCACTCTATAATCTATATCCTCTCTGTTCTGCTTGTTGTGTGCGCGTTATATTGGTGAGCTGATCCCCTGTCTGTCTGGTACACAGAACTGTCCCCCACTGCTGCTTGGAAAGACTTGATTTTTCTAGAGCTACACCTAAACTCTGTGTACTAAACCCACAGACAGCATCTGAGTGGACCTCTGCATCTCATACTTTAGATGTGGGCTGTGTCAGTTTGAGAGGCTTTTTTTGAATTGTAGGCACTGCTTTGAGGTGTTAGGTGTAGCGAATTACAGCAGCTAGAAAGCACACATGGCAGAAATCGCCACTGTAAAATTTCAAGGCAAAATGGAAGTGCTGCTCAGGTTTTCAACACGTAATCTCCCGAGGCATAAAATAGATACCTTGCCTGTACTGTGGCAGGAACTCAATGCGTTAATTACCATTGGATTTCAGAGTGAATGAAGTAGCTGAGCTGTTACAAGTTTATATTTTGATGATTTCCAGTTCTTCAGCTGCCCTCATTTTTTTCAGTGTATATGCTCAGTTAAACTTTTGGTCCCAAGACATTAAACAGCTGTCTTTTTTTCACATACTTATAATGTGATGTCATGTAGTTCAGTGAATTTCTATACGATTCCAAGAAAGCAGGGGTGTCAGGCTAACCCCACAACATCTGCTGTGGTCCAGGGTACTTGAACAATATGCATCCAGTAGCGAAGGCATACTTTAACCCTTGGCCACCAGCTCTCATGGTATAGATAAATCCTACCCTTTCTGTATCCTATTTACAATGCAAAATATTTTCTTTCTGCCTCTGTAGTTGCAGAGAGTGAAGAATGAATATGACAAACAGCCTTAAGCTTTTAGCTTTTACTTTAATTGCACTCTTCAGTACCACCCCCTGAATTATTTCACAATATACAGTATGACTTCTTGTAACGCATAAACCTGTGGTCCATTATTGGGTATTTCTTGGTGAGCAGCGTTGTGGTTTTTTTTTTTTTCCCTTTGAAGATGACTGATAGTTTTGGGCAACCCATGTTTTTTTGCTATCCAACTTGAGAAATATTACCTAGCCTTATTTTTGTGATCTTGCAAGCGGTCCATATGTTAAAAACTCAGCTGGCAGTAAATTTAGATCAGTACTCTTATTTTTTGAGGTGCTAGTTATTCTGATGGATACTTTCTTTCAGTTTTCTTCCTTAAATAACTTCAACGTTTGTCTTTTGATATGATTTCATCAATTGCAGTATTGAAACTTCTTTTTTTTTTTTTTTTTATTTCTCTACAGATAAAGGGATATTTATTATCCAAAGTGAAGACTCCAACTTGTGCATTAAAGTGGACACTGTTGGCCTTGTTCTGGAAGATTGCGGTCAACTCTCAAAAGACATGTTATGGAAATGGGTATCCAATCGCCGTCTTTTCAATGTAGGCAGAAGTACCTGTCTAGGACTGAACATCAGTAGACCAGAACAGCCGTTAAGTATGCTTGAGTGTGATTCAACTCAGTACTCATTGTGGTGGAATTGTGATGGAAGAGCATTAGTTGGTGTATCAGAGTACAGATTAGCCATTGAAAACAGCAAACATATTGTGGCCAAAAAAAAATCTACTTCTCAATGGAAACAGTACATGTCCTATGATGAAGACCTTTGTGAACAACCATTTCAAGGTAAAAATAAAATCTTGTCACTGAAATGTAGATGGGAAAAGTTTTCAAAAGTTCTTTTGCAGCCAAGTCAGGTGCTTATCATCCCTTCCATCCCCTATGGTGGTTTGGGGCTCAAAGTTTGGTTTTTTTCTATGTAGTGGTTGCGGTGAGCATACCACAAAATTGATTTTGTTCCTTCTCTTTTATATGGACCCAAACCCCACCAGTACCCTTGCAAAAACAGGAAAGTCTCACTTCAAATCCTCCATAAAGTAAAAAGGGGAACTAAGGATTTTCAGTGGCCTGTCCTGCAGCTATCATCATCATATAAACCCAAAGAGAGATAATGAAGGATTTGGAATGCGTGTCACTGAAAATCAATGTGTCGTCACAGTTTGCATGAACCCAGTGTTTGCAATGTTCAGTGCCTGGACTCTGAACAAGCCAAACTTCGGAGCAGAGATCAGGCGCTTTTTAAATCCTGCTGTACATCTAGTGAAGGCGTAGGAATGTGTGTCAAGATCCAGTTTTCCAGGTATAAGGACTAAGATAAACCCATTGACTACAAACAGCAACAGACAGACTGTACCTTGACCCCTTCCTTGGCATTTCTGTAAAAGGAAAGACCTAATGTTTGCACAGTCTGTCTCAGGCTGGAGCTGTTGATACTCCCCGTTTGAACTGGGGTTTTGGGCTGCAGATCTGATCTCAGCGGTCTCCTCTGTAGGTGTAGCTGGGCTTGGCCTCTGCTAACTCCAAAGTCATTCCTTTGGGAGCTGTGATAACTTGGGAAAGCACTATAGCGCCCAACCTGTTTTTTTTTTAAACCAGACAGAAAATATTTAAACCCACAAAAAGTCTTACATATTTGCTACGTACATGTAGCGAGGTGAAAGTAGACCTGGTTTAACCCTAGTGCTGCAACATCTGGGAGGAGAGGATCAGCATTAGGCAGATGCTTGTAGCTTAGTTTCAGGACCAAAGTAATTAACTGCGTTGGCAAAATCTCTTCCACCCCCAGTTTCTATTTTCCTCCTTCTACCTTAGCTTCTGTACATGCAAATGCAAGCAGCCTGTTTTTAGTCCACCAGGTTAGGCGAAGGTGTCTCTGCCTTCAAAGAAATAAATATATGTGACTGTGGTGAGTGGTCTACTGCTGTCTGATTTGATTTCTTGCCAGGACTGAGATAATCCCTTGCACCTCCATAGCTAGCAGCATGATAGCAAGCAGACAAGAGAAACAACTCTGATTTTTTTTTTTTTTCCTCAACCCATGTTCTTTGTATCATCTGTTCGTATCAGAAGGCTTTAAAGGGGATTTACAATGTGTAAACTGCTTTTTTATATGTGCACAGCCAGCCATTAACTCTGGAAACCTCTAGGAACCTGGCAGTGTGTACTGATTCTGTACTTGGAGGACTTTGATCTTTAGGCTATCGACATGGGACCTTTGACAAACAATTTCATTCTAAGTGTGATTGTGATTCTTTGACCTTTTGTAGAAGCTCTGAGGTTAAGGAGACACTCACTGAGGTGAAGCTTTTACAGCTTTCAGTTGTACTGGGTTATCTCAATATTTTAGTGCTCAAAGGACAATAGGAGAAAATATTTTAAATAATTTATAAGGCGGTAATTTATTGTGACAACAGATGTATGTAACATCAGTTCTTTAGCTAGATTCTTATTCACCATGGTATAAAAACTTATTTTTAAAAGTTTATTTAATATTCCTTTGTCTTTCGCATTTCCTTTCCCATAGAATAACAAAGAGAATGGAAAAAACATTAGAAATCCACTTTATAAAGAGTGGAAGGAGCAGGGGAAGTAATGCTAAATTGCTCATCTGGCATAGACTAACAAATAAAAAATGAGTAGAGTTTGCATCTGAGCATGTACTGATTCTGATAACATTTTATGTAGTTGTTCTGAAATGTACGTGCAGATTTTATATGTTAATTGTTCAGGTTTGGCTTGTTTTTTAAGAAACCATAGTAAGTTCTGAGAACGTGCATTGTTTCATGGTGACAAATTTGCAAATTCTGCTCACTGAAGATATGCTGCTCATACTTGTAATGCTGTTATCAATTATAAATTAAAATTAGAAAATAACTTTAGACATTTTTTGTCATTGCTGCTAAAAATGGGAATAATGACATATGGGGACGAAGAAATTTCTGTGGTTTGCATTCTTTTAATCTCTGCGTTTTACTTTTTCCAGAAACATACACCTTGCTGGGAAATTCTTTTGGTTTCCCATGCATTTTTCCATTTAAATATAACAACAAGTGGTATTATGAGTGTACCAGGGATGGAAAGGAATTTGACTGGTGTGCCACAACAACTTACTATGAACAAGATGAAAAATGGGGGTTTTGCCCAAATGCTGGTAAGATGTTGCATGTCTCCTCTCTCCCCGTGCCCCCAAGAGTATCTTTGCTCTTTATTGGTAATTCTAGGATGTGCTCTGGTTTGGATTATTTCCCTTCTGCTAGAGGGGAATGTATCTTTAAAAAAACAAAAGACGACTTCAGCAAATTTTATCATAATTTATCATGTCTGGCCTTTGGAGACCCAAGTCCTCATCCCCAAAGCAAAACTACAGGGGGGTGAGCAGAAGGATGTTATTCTGCACAGGCCATTGACCTCTCTCTTCTCTGTCCCAGTGATATATAGGCAGCTTCTCTGAAGCATGTGAAATAAGGGATGCTCTTGCAAAATCACGTTCTGCATTTGACTGCATTACCTCTTGCACATTCCTTTTCTTCTGAGCAGTATGTGGACACGTCTTGGGCCTAAAGCACTTAGAAGCAATAGCTTTAAAAATACTTGCTATCGGAAAGATGTGAGATATATAATCTTTGTGAATATTCCAGCTTCTTTCATAAATAAGTAAAATAGCATTTTCTATCAGCAGAAATGGTTTGGAAAGGCCCTCCCTGCTCAAGCTATGTTTCAGATCTCTGTTCCAAAGCATCTTAAAAACAGCTGTAAATGTGTCTTTGTAATGGGAATTTCCAGGCAGCCATTATAATAGATGGTATTTTAAGCCTTGCTTATACTTTGTAATTATAGCAAATTTATTCTCTTGAGTACAAGATAGAAGGAGGTCCAGCAACTGCTCCTCCATGAGTTGGGTGAGGTGTTCATAGTTTGCATATTTCAAACATTCAGCTTTACGAACAAATGGTCAGCTGGTATAAATTAAAATGTAGCTCTCTTGGCTTAAATTGCTACCAGCTGCAGGTCAGCTCCTGAGGGTTTTATCAACCTTATGAAATACAGAGCAATATTTTACTCTGTTATTGCTTATAGCCCTATTTCTATATGTTCTTTAACAAAGGAACATGAAAGGGGTTCATAATCATGCTTCCATTGGGATGCCACTGTCATTAATTAATTGAATTGTTCAAGCTGTAATATTTCTGGTTAGCTTGTAGTCTTGGGCTGTTGGTGACGAGTCTGTTTTTGAGCAGAGAGTGGCTGCGGTGCTTTTTGGAAGGAGAATCCTCACACACACCTTTGCTACCAGTTCAACCTTGGTTCTGTGCTGACCTGGCGCGAGGCACGGGCTGCCTGTCAGCTGCAAGGAGGGGACTTGCTGAGCATCACCAACCCCGAAGAGCAGGACTACATAAGTAACCTGAGCAGTGAGTAGACATGTCTCTGGGGACCTTGAATGAAACTGCAGTTAGATTTCCTCTTTAGGCATGAAAATGGGGTAAGCTTTGGAGCCTAATGCTGTGTGATGTCTCTCCCATTGCTGCTTGTGAGGCTTCATCACTTAAAACACCTCAGTAGAGCTGTTTAAAAAAGCAAAGGTGAAGGTGAGCTACAGCCTTAGTAACCCAAGTGCAGAAGTAGTACGTGTTATGTGAGGGTGTCTTAATTCTCCCTCCCCACAGAGACCCTCGTTTATTCTTGCAGCCATGCTTATGGAGTGTGTTTGTTTTCTTTGGAGAATGATACAAATATTTACCTTCTCTGGAATGTACCCTGGTGTCCCTTTCTCCTGTTAAGTTTTCTTCACAAGCTGGACTTCACCAGACATGAGTGATGGGAACATTCCTGCAGGCGTGAAGTAAATGTCCTGCTTGGGAAAAAAAGCCAGCTCTGCTTTCATAAATGGATGGCATTTCTTCTCTGATAAGCTTTTTGCTCTCCCCCGTGCAGCAAGCACCTCAAACAAATTTGGCAGAGCCTTCCATCAGCGTGGATTTCCTGGGTGTTTTAGCGTGTGTGAGGAGGACCAAGTGGGTGAATGGGTGGCAGAGCTGTGATACAAAAGGCTGTCTCGGATGTCTTGCCCATTGCTTCCCGTTATTCCTGATTTTCAATTACAGGATATAAGCTAATGGGAGGTTTTAAAAATTATTTCATTAGCTTTTTGGATATGCTTACAGGCTGTAAAGGGACTGCAAGATATTTGGTTTACGGGAAGCTGAAACAGGCTAGCGTTTATGTCGCTGCTTGTTCTAGATTTAACTTCTAAGGCCAGCAACAGCTTCTGCAGGAAGGGTTTGCAGAATGAGGAGCTTTTGAACAATGCAGACTTCTGAGTTTATTCCTTTTCATCTCTGTGTTGATTAACAAAGTAATAGACTATTTCTAAGGACAGGAAAAACATCCTGAACTTTCTGGAGACTGATCTGAGGTTTTGTTTTATTCCTGTTGCAACAAGTCAGAACAGCAAATCTATACCTGTAGGTATTTTAAAACTCGGGGAAAGTGTTTTTCTTTGTTTATTTTTTCCTCTTTCAGGGCAGTTAAATGCCACAGACATGATGCTGTGGGTGGGCCTGAATCGCCTGGAGAAAGATGCTGGCTGGCAGTGGTCAGATGGAGCACCACTAACGTTTGTGAACTGGAGAGCAAGTACTTGATGTTCCTCTTGGATATGTTGTAGCAGTGTCATTATATGCTTTTTGTAACTGCAGCTGCATTTGAAAAGTGAATCAAGTGAACCAGTGTACCTCTTTTATTTTTTTGTAGAAATATTTAAAAGTCCCTTCTAGGGATGTAGCATCAATTGAGATGGATGTGTTCAAAGCATTAAAGATCTAGCCCTTTTGTTGTTTACTTTTAAAGGTGTTTTTAGGATTCCAATTGTGTATTTAAAAGCTATGCTCTAGCTGGTTTCATGGAAGAAAGGAGTTTCAATTTGTTTACGTTAACAAGCTGTAATTAACATTAGCACATTAACATGAGCTTTGTGACTTGGTTTGCTACATTTTGAGGTCTGTCCACCAGCAGATACAACAGAAACTCAGGAGTTTATTTCAGCCTCTCATCTGATAGCAGCAGCCGTGGAGGGATGGCCACACATGTATAAATCATGGTCAATGTTCAGCTGCCCATAGTTTTGGTGTAATATCACTAGAAGTTTGGGTGTGCAGGGATGCTTATACATTCATTCAATAAGATGCAGAGAGCCTTACAACGCCATTTTACAAGTAAGAACGGAATTTTTGTAATTTTGTGCTTCTCAAAAATGTGTTTGCAGATGTCTCTGATAACCGTTTTAAAGAAAATCATTGTGCAGTGATTAATCCAAAACTGAAGTTCGGCTGGCAAAGTTATTTATGTGACTCTGGATTGCCTTTTGTATGCAAAAAAAATGTAAATAAGACAGATCATGAAACATTGGGTAAGTCTCTCAATGTTACTGTAGCCTATTTGTGGGTGTGGAAGGAGAACAAGAGGAAGCCACATGAATGTAAAGTCAGCAGAATAGAATCTTAGCCGGACTAAATGTATGGATTTGCTAGTTGAATAGTTTACCATAACTGAAGTAGTAAGACTTTCTCGTATTTAAATGCAGTCCTGGAAAATGTGTTAAGAGTCTTAAAAAAACAATCATTTTAATATATATAGCATTTAATTGGTTCCTTGCATGATCAGAGGCTTACACAATGCTCATTCTCCTTATATTGCAATAGAGCCACACTTTTGAGTTTAAAAATAGATTTTCATATTTGAATGGAATTAACCAGAGAGAAGAAAGCTGTATAAATGCAGCTCAAATTTTATAGTTATTTTTATGGCATTCTGTACTTTTGATATACAGAAAAAGCATTGCACATACACTTTCCTTAACTGTATATTTAATGAATATAGGATATATAGTACATGGAATGCCTCAGACTCCCTTTCTGTGGGAAAGTTAAACACAGAATTGAGTTTATTAGAACATTAATTTTTGTTTTGATAAGAACAAGTTATATAGTTTCAACTTCTTCCTGATAACATAAAAGAAAGTTTCGTTACTTGTTTCAGATAATGAGGTAATGCATCTGAAGAAGCTTTATCTGGTTTTGAATCAGGTTCAGAGGTAATAAGAGAGATATAACATGTTTTAAACTGAATAGCAGATCCATTAGTGTGTTTGCGCTAGTTCAGCAGCTCAAATGGTTGAATCATAAAGTGGGAGAAATTTCAGTTTACATAGAGTGTGTGTTTTGGCCTCCTTGAGTCATCTTGGATGACTGTTTTCAGCATTTGGAGATAAAAAAAATAGCTCTGAATGTGTTATGAACATAGCATAACTTTGGCAATTCTATCTAATATACACCAAATTTGTCTGCTTAATTAAAAGATACGTGGAAGTATTATGCCACTCGTTGTGAACCTGGCTGGTACCCACACAATCGCAACTGCTACAGACTTTATAAAGAGGAAAAGAGCTGGAACGATGCTTTTATCTCATGCCAAAGTGCCAACAGCGGGCTCATTAGTATATCCTCCATGGCAGATGCAGAACTGCTTCTTAACTTGCTGGAAAGTGGTGAGTGTTGGGAATTGAAGTGTGCGTTGTTTCTTGAAGTGTTTTGTGATGCTCTTTTGTGCAGCCCTTTAACGGTGTTAGCCACTTAAGCACTGTATTACATGGGGCACCCAAGTGATGTTTACAAAAGAAGAAAGCATGATGCACACTCCTTCTAGGGGTCTTAAAAATGTATAGCATCACCTTCTAACCATATTTAAAAGAAATGCATCAACAAAGTAAACACAATGAGGCCACAGCAAACCTGCTAGCTTTTGTCCTTTCCTGTTCTTGGTTGGTTCCTTGCAAACTGTTGCAAAATATTCAGGTGACCATCCTTATGCAAGAATTGTGCTTAGAAGCAACAACAATTCAGAATATCTTTTGCTTTCAAGTTGCCCTTGTCCACGCTGCAGAGTTGCTGCTGCTTGTATGTTGGTGGAGTCCCCCGTGGTGGCAGCAGGGTGTATCAAAGGAGTTCTGCTAGTCCACATTGTCCTAAGAGGTAGCGTAATTACACAAAGAACTTAATGAACGAAAGGTCTTTTGGTGCAGTAGCACCAAGACTTTTGTTGCCATAACAGAGGCAAAGAAAAGTGAATATTTTGTGCCTCCAGCTGACATCAGTGTGCTGGCAGAGCCGCGCAGTTTGGCCATGAGTTTAAGCTTTCCAGTTTAAGCTGGGGCACAGTGACGTGTTTTATCAACTCTTTCCCATCAGCTGTGGTTGCAGGACAGTGCATCACTGGATTTACTGGACATCATCTCCCATTATCATCCCTCCTGCCGTCCATCCTCTTTGCTGTTCTGTCTGTCTGTCCTGGGTGATTAACTGCTGTATCATCTTCCTCACCTCTATTAACACCCTCAGCTTCAAAGTCTACTGCTTCTGTGACAAACCTACTTCAGGCTTCTCTTCAGGAGAAGAGTTTTTGCGCCTGAAGGCCTGTCTGCTTTTTCTGGCTGTAGTAGCCAATCAAGTAAGGCATCACATCCAACCGCAAGGCTTGTCTTTCCTGTGTTTGCCAGCCCCTGGGGCTACAACTGTGCAGTCACTGGAACTTACAAGCATCACTCCGAGAAACCCAACGCTGAGCGTGCCATGGGAAATTATAAAAAGATATCTTTCCCTTCCAGGTCAGGCTTTCTGCCCTGTGCACTTCACAAAAATGCATATGCTCTTGATTTGTATTTTTCAGGATTTCAAAGCGTATTATCGTGTATGTTGATTTATTTTTTGAAACAATTTAGTCTTCAAGGGCAGTAGAACATTATCTCGTCAGTGAGGTTTCCTAAAGTTCATGCAGCTACCTTTTTTGTCCTGAAAGAAGGTAATTCTTATGAAAATTCCATGAATAATTTTGGATAGTGGTGTTGCTGTTACAGGAGCAACAGGCATTATTTCTTCACCATTAAAATCTGAACTCACTCTTTTACAGAAAACGTAACTGAAACATGGATTGGGTTATACAGCAATAACACTGCAGTTGTTTTTGAGTGGTCTGATGGCACCCCAGTAAAATTCTCTAACTGGCACAGCCAAGAACCTGACACCTTTCAAAGAACAGGACAACTCTGTGTTTCAGCACAAGGATCAGTAAGTTTCCTTTTATTTTTGAAAGAATCAGACAGGCTATTTTATTTTGACTCATAATAATTTATTTTCTCAGTGTGCACACTTTTTTAAACCACGACTTTTAGACTTTGTCTTTTGATTGCTAATGTATTCACATTGTGATAGGTGCAATGTAGCCTTTAGAAACCAATACATTTTGCGGTGCTGATGCACAGAAAATTAATCATAGATTTTGAGCTTATGGTCAATAGAAATGTTACATAGATAAAACTTCCTAAGTGGAAGAGAACAAATATGAGTATGTATTTTGATAAAGACAAAGTAATTTAAAATCCAAGTAGTCTATATTATAATTTATGATGCATGAGTCCCTGTCTTGAAAGCTTCAAATTCATGTTTTGAAAAACTGTCAACTGTGCCTATTTTATCTTGCTGTCAATATTTATAAATTTTATGTAGTATCCTTCAGAAACAGATAGTGATCTATATCTACTTAAAATTATAGAAGCTGACAGCAGTAAGATTGACCCTAAAACAGTCAGGTGTTGTAAAACTGGGAGTAATGTTCAAATAATGCTATGTCCTGTCAAATCACAACTCATGGCACAGTCAGTTTTTTCATGATTTGCACATAAATTTACTTTACTTTTACAATTAACAGTACTTGAATTCACTGGCTTACATAAGTGGCACTATAATCCTTTTTTTTTTTTTCCTGTAAATTATGTTTTGTTGAAGTGTGGAAGCTGTATCAAAAATAGTTTCTGTCTCTCCAGTAGTGGGTCCAAGTTACGATCATTAACTCATGGGAAATGCAAGACAATTACAGTGACCTGGAAAATCAGGTTCCCACTTTTTTAAGCAGAAAATTGGACTTCGGTAAAATTTTGTGGTTTAGATGCACAAAACCGTATTTTACTCAGTTTGCAAATGTAAATGAACAAATGAAAATGTAAAATAGAAAGGAAAAGGAAGTTCAATATATAATTCTTCAAGCATTATTTTTGGTACATATTTAGTACGTATAGATGTCTGAAAATGATATCAAACTTTGTAATATCTTGAGTGAAGACTGTTCAAATATGAAGATTAATCTGACAAAGAACTGTAATAGGAAGAAAGCTCCTATCTGTTCTGAACAGTAAATGTTCTGACATAGCCATAGTGTTAGTTAATTAAAATGCATTATATCCCAAAATAATTCAAAGCGACAAACCCTTTTGTATGATTGATTTGAAAAGTCCTGCTGACAGTGTTGGTAGAAATAAATGATCCATCTAAGGATAAATAAATGAACAGAGTGAGAAAAATTACTTGGTTTTACTGAAAAGTTAAAATAGGATCTAATCTAATGTTTGTGTATAGATATGCATGAGAATGTGGATATGTGCAAAACATAACATACTTGTTTTTTCCCCTCAGGAGGGACACTGGAAAGTTAAAAAATGTGAAGACAGATCTTTTTATGTTTGCAAAAAAGCAGGGGAATTTAATCATGTATCTCCTGAGCTGGAATCGAGTTGTCCAGAGGTAAGGGGTTTTGTGGCTTTTGGTTTTTTTAGAGCCTTACTAATAAAATAGGATTATATAGGAAACCTCTAAATATAGCTATGGAACTTAAGGATGTAAATAGATAGATAGTTTTAGGTTTTCATATTAACAACATGCATGTTTTTCCTAGGAAAATCTCATTGTTTGCCTTAAAAGTATGTAAACTACATTTTGATGTAAGATTAAAAGCTTTCCCAAGATGCCTTTCACGGCTCGTTGCATTGTCAGCGGTTGTGACCCAAGTTCCTATTTCTTTCTAGATCAAAAGTGAAAACCCTTTTGTCCACCATCTGTGCAAATAATGGCTGTTATATGATGCCTCATCCCACACATGGTTTTCATACATTGAAATGGAATGTTAGAGTGAAAAACAATCAGTTTCATTGACACGGAGAGTGAACTTTTCCACTCGTACATTAGCATTCCTTTTACTTTCAAACAAAAATGGGAAGGAGCACAGCTATCTAAATAGGACATTGGGACAGGTTTTCAGGCTTTTAGGCTCTGCATTCTGGTAGTAAAATGTAACATGTTAAAATAAGATTTTATTTGCCAGCCAGTCCTTTTCACAATGTGAAAATAACAAGCTTGTAGACTTTGTGTTGTTAAAATTTTATTCCAAACTCTGGAGGAGTTTTGTGAACTTCTTTTTTTTATTAACAAAAACTCTAGCTTGCTTTATCTTTTAGCACGTTGTCTTCCTTTTTTAATTTCTTGTCCTTTTTCTTGAGAAGTCAAGAAACACCACCAGTTCAGGTGAATTATAAGAAGGTTGAAGCTGAGCTGTTTGGCGTTGGAACCAGTTTTTCCTCAGATGTGCAGTGGTCAGATCCAGCATTCTGGTCATACCGTTATGGAGGCACAAGTTAATGCTTGGTTCCATCTTAACATTTCCAAAAGTTTAGGGTAACTTCCTTTGTTTCATTTGGACCAGTGTATTTCATAACTCAAGTATTCTGTGTGTTATTAGTGTAAGAAAGGTTTCTCACAGTCCTGACCATGTGAAAAATGTGCAGAACATCAGGACTTCCAGTTGCAGTCAGGAGCTTGACAGCACTTCAACTTCTGGTACATCATGGGATTGAGACTTGACACCAGTCTCTGGTCATAGGTAGTTTGATCTGCTCTGGCAAACTTCCTACTCAGGATAAATTTCTGCTTGTTGATGTTTCACACCCTGTAAAAACATATGCTGAACCCTGTTATACTCCCTTGGTATTGATAGATAATTTTCTTTCTAAAGTGAAAAAAGCGATGGTCATTTAACCAAAGGAAGTCAGTATTAAGCCTACTCAAAGCTACTTTTGATTTCAGACATTTTGTCTTTACAACTCACTTTCTTTTAACATTCAGTGTGTATGTTGTTACTAGTTACTGGCCTAATTTTCCAGGGCTGAGTCTTTATTTCATCCAGATTTACCCTATTTTTTTCCCATTTTTCTGTAGCAAACTTACCTTAAATGTAGAGAGTATCTGTTGATGTTTCTCACATTTGATCTTCTGCTTTGTTAAGCTTCTACTGTCATTCATGTTGAATTGCTGGTAGATTCTCAGGGAGTTTTGGCCTCGGGCACAGTTGTTTGCTTTTCTAAAGCTTTATGGTCTTATGTGTTATTACTGAGCTTTCATCCCATGTTGATTTTACGACTTGTGCATCAGATGAACTAGCCTTTAACATTTTCTGTGGTTCTGCTGATTGCAGTTTTTGCAATATGTCCATATCAAGTTACCAGAAACCTGAGCACTTTTTTCCCTACACTTCTGTCAACCTAAGACATAAAAAGTGCTAAGTGCTTTCTTCCCTTAGCAGGTCAACTATTCTTTTTTCCTAGTCAGCAGGCTATTACTGAGAAAAATATTTTATTGCAAAGGTCAGATTCTCTGGGCAGTTTTCCCCAATAGTGAAATAAACGTTTTAAACATTTTCTTTCAACCAGCTTTTGAAACAGGTTGTTGGGCTGTCAGCTGCTTGATAATTGAATTGGAGGTTTCTGTTTGCAGAACTGACTGTATTTGAACTGGCGACTTTCTCCGGTTCTCTACACTTTAATTAGTGCATCAAAAGATAGCAGTATAGTACTATATTGAGCATTTGTCTTTACAGCTCTTGTAACAGGAGAGGATTGTACTTTTAAGAAGAGAATGGCTGTTAAGGCCACAGAACCTTGTAAAGAGCAGAAGGGCAGCTGTTTGAATAAAGGTCTGTTCAGCCTCCCACAGGTGGCTGCAAGTGCTATTTGGGGAAGTGCAGGACAGGGCGAATATAGATAAAGCTTCCCCTAATTTTCCCTTCACCCCCAACCATTCAGGGGATTTTCTAAGCCTTTTAAGATTTGTGTATCTAACAGCCCACATTGGGTATCCCCTCCAAGTAGTTGATGATTCCCCCTTGAACTCGTGTGAATTCTTTGCATTGACAGCATTACTTACTGAGGAGATCTGCAAATCTGCTACCCTTTGACTGAAAAAACACCACCTTTTTTCCATGTTGAACCTTCCTCCTGCTAGCTTAGCTTTGTTTGTTGTCCTCAAGGTCTTGTACCAAAGCAGTTACCCACCTTCATGGTACTCATCATTTTGTAGACCTGTGTCATACCCTCCCTCGGGCATCTCCTTTTTCCAGGTTGAAGAGCCTGATCAGTTACTGCTTCTGCGGAAGCAGCACCGTACATTTCCTCATCCTTGATGCCCTTCTTTTCTAATATGTTTTTCTGAGATTGGGAATAGCAAAAAGTGAATTTAAAAGGACAGAGTAACCACCTCTGTTCTTTCTCTCCTCACAATTCTTAAGGTTCAATTTGAATTTTTGACTAAGCTTAATCATCAAAACCTCCAAATCTAGTTCCTGCCTGCTGGGAGTGAGATAACTGTCCCTCATTTCATACATCAAATGATCGGGGATGCAGGTGAGACTCCCACCTGCATCACTTCAACTGTACAGAATGCCATCTGCCATTTTATTGACTAGTTACTCAGCCTTTTAAATTTGGAATTTCTCAATCTGTGATTGACCTTAATGCAAGCTTACCAGCCTCTAGTTACTCCAGAGTTTTGTTATTTTTTTAAAGTGAAAATTATTTCCTCCAATCTTTAGGCACCAAGAAAGCTTTAAGAAGAATATTAACCAGTGCCAATCGCTCCAGATTAGTATTTCTGAGAGGCGAGGATGGTTGGGTTTGCCTCACTTGAATCAGTGCATGCGTTTGTCACTCAAGAATTCCCGTGGAAGGGAACCAGACATTTGATATTTCTTACCTGCATCCTCACAGAGGGTTTTTTAGTCAATATTTGGCCCTCTTCCAGCCCCTGCTCCCTGATTTTAAGTGCACATCAAAGTGAAGCGGCGTTGCTGTGTCTACCGTGGGACTGCCAAGAGCCCACTGGGTCCCTGGGCTATGGCAGAGCCCTTGATGCCTGCCACTGTGTTTTTCCCAGGAAGATGTCCCAGCTCATTGGTATGGAGATAGGGAAAAAGCCTCCACCCAGATGCTTATTTCTGTTTGCAAAGCAAAGGTCTAAGCCATGCACGCGTGTCGTTCAGGTGGAACCACAGAAATGGATACTGCAGCTCCTTTTCCTTCTCTGCTTTTGTGCTGTACGAAGGGTTGTGCCCAGCCATCTTCCATGCATCCAAGGAGGATGACAGCAAAAGGCAGCGGAGCTGTCAGCCATCCTGATGGCAAGCACACTCCTAAGTAAAAGCTGAAATTTGCCTCCCCAGAGTCAGCAGGGCAAAAGGATGTGCATAATGCTTGATTGCTGTCCCCAATAGCTCTGCAGCAGCTTCTTCTGCGTTTTATTGTACCTGAGGATGGAGAGCAGAAAAAGAGCTCATCTGTTTCCCCTTTTTTCTCCTTTTGCTGTTGATGTCTCCATCCAGCAGTGTTTGATGGTGCCAGCCTGGGTGCTGTGCCTGCTCCACCTTGTGCTGCTCTGTGAGCTCCCCTGCAAAGCAGCACCTCCCTCACCGAAGAGGCAAAGCCAGATTGGCTGGTTCTCTTGTCTGTGTGTATCTTCAGGTTTAGACAGAGATGGTTTATTATCTCTTCATTCTCTTGATTATTTAAAATACTCAACAGGAAGAGCAGGCAGGTACCCCACAGGTACTTATACAAGCAGAACTCGCACCGGTCCTGGTAGTGTCTTCTAGACACCCAGAGATGAATAATAGGAAATAAATGATTGAGAATAAGAAGAAATGAGGCGGGCTGACCACTGGCTCAGTTTTCTGGATCATCTGATAAACCGTGAAAATGTGTCATTTTAATTCTGCATTATGAGAGTAGGATAATTTTTAGTTTAAATTTATTTTTTTTTTATTTATTTGGAAGTTCTATTTGAAAATGAGAAAGGGAGCTGAGAAAAGGTAAATAACTAGAGTGCATTGCTGTGTGAAAGGCCAGCAATTTCTGGAATAAGTATTTCTGTTTACAGTTGAAGACAAAGGGCAGCTGTAATCCTTTTTTATAACAACTTAACTGAATCTGGCAGTGTTTGCCCTGCACTTCAGGTATTAGATATCAGCAATGAGTTACCACAAGTGGAAACCAACAAGTGTTACTACACGCTTCATGCAAAGAGGTGCCTGTCAGAGGGGCCTGGCATTCCTGCTCAGAACTCAGCCAGTAAAACAATATTCAAAGTATAAAATTGAAAGAAAAGTAATATGCGGGGAGAGTGCCTTAACTGTTGCCTGCATTTTTGTCATAGCCATCAAAGATGTTAGTGTGCGTGTGTTAAGCCAGTTTTTGCACAATTTAAGGATTTAAACCTTAAACTTTTGTTAATTTTACCCATGTGTTCGGGACCTTTAAGGTATCTACTCTTGAACTATAGTAGAAAGGAACAGGGTTGTCAGTGATGATCAGACAGAAGATACAAAAGGGGATCAAGCTTTTTAACAACTATCTAATAATTAATAATCTATAAAATAATGTTCATTTCTTTTAAGGGATGGGAAAGACATGGTGGATATTGTTACAAAATCGACAGTACCCCTCGAAGTTTTGAACATGCTTCCAGTGGTTATTTCTGCCCATCTGCACTTGTATCAGTAACAAACAGGTAGTTAATCCTATTAGACAGCGTGAAGATACCTCTAACAAGAGCTATTCTAACTTTAGAAAGTGTTGCATGGCAAAAGGTATTACCATTATGAAATAATACTCGTATGAGAGGCAAGCATAATTACTAACATTGGCTAAAATCGAAGGTGTGTTTTGCTTTATTTTTTAATTGAAAATAAATGTAGTAAAAAGCAATTGTTAGGCTAATAAACTCTTACAGCAATGTGCACACATGTAAACATGCAGGAATCTAAACAAAAGGCTTTCTATAGAGGTATGTAACATCTTTGAGAAACTTTATTAGCATACTTGGAAACTATACTGAAAAATGAAAATCTGTTTAATTTTTCTAATAAAAATATATCATATTTAAATCCAAATCAATTAATGTTTTATAGATGTTTCTATCCGTGTATGCATACGTGAGTTCTTAGCAAATAGAGGGAGAGAGTAGATGTTTGAAAGCATTGAAGCCTGTCTTCCCTTGCTTTGTTCCTGTTTACCTGTATTCCAGCTTCAGCAAAGCTTTTTTCTCTGCAGATGTCCAGATGCTTGAGTTTTCTCTGATCTCTTTGTGATTTATGCTATATGTTAGATTCCCATTAAAGTTTATGACCTACTGATAGATATATTACATAAATACTTTAATGTCCATGTAGTTATTTAAAAAAAAAAATTAAAAAAGGTGTAGGGAGGAAATTTCCCCTCCCTTTAGGATGGGAGAAGTACTGTAACCACCAGCAATCTGATGAAGGATAACTAGAAATTTTAGGAAAACATGGACTACCCTATCTAGGGATTTTCACTGATGGGAATTTGGCCTGCTGGGTGGTTTCAGGATTGTGCGCAATGCGTACAGCGCTGTACTGCAGTGTGACAGTAATCCTTACAGGGAGAATAAAGGACAAATTCTCACAGCTGAGCATTTGCAGCTCAAATATCACAGGGAGCTGAGGGCACACTGCACAGCACTGGAAGCCCATCTTCTGTCTTTTTTCTGCTTATTTCTTTTTTTTATTTGATTTTTGTTAGGTGTAGCCATCACTGTTTATTATGTTAGTTCCTAGTTCTGTTGTTGGAGTGGCAAAGGAAGCTTGTTATTAGGTTAGCTTTTTTTTTTTTTTTTTTTTTTTTTTAAATTATGGAGTTGTTTTGTTGTTGTGTGTTGAAAAATCCAAAAGATTTAATTTTATTT
>JAOXJM010000079.1:18431616-18468408 GCA_026413425.1 Tringa solitaria | reverse complement strand
GTATGAAAACATTTTCTTTTTTTTTTGCATCTTGAAACAATATAATTTAAGCCATTGATAAAAAAAAAATAACTAAAATTTTCTAAGTTAAAAATTTACATTAAGGAACTTTGTAGGAACTTGTTGCTACAGATCAAAATCTGCCACTCTTTTGTTTAGCAACACTGAAACATCAGATGCTACTTGGGTTAGGTGAGGGAATGTTGCCAGTAATAAGTACAGGTGTTTGAAAACCTCTCCATCAGGTTAAAACTGACTTTTTGCAAAGGCTGAGCACCCCTGTTACCATTACTGCAGTTTCACAGGATAGAATATAAACCCAACATTTACTTGTTTTTTGGGTTTTTTTTCCATAATTTGATATGTCAGATATGGTTCTGCTGTGGCATATCTGTCCTGTGATGCGTGGCTGAAGGCAGGCCACAGATGTAACAAAGAATGGGATTTGAAATGAGTTTTTCCCCCTGCACAGCACCAACTCTCTTGCTTGTTTTATAGAACTGCCGTGGTTGTACTATCAAGGAGCAGAATATCTTTTCCATGTCAGTCCTACAGACTGGGAAACCTATGAGTTTGTCTGTAGCTGGCTTCGTAGTGGAATGGCAACAATACATTCTTCTGCTGAACAAGCCTTTATTCTAAATAAAATTAAGAAGGTAAGAAAAACTACCCCTTTGGAAAAAACCAAACCCTCAGGCAGTAACTGGTTATTTTCTGCTGCATCTTTTGGAATATCTGGCTGCCTGTTGCTCCGAGAAGGGTCTGAAAGACATTTTACTTCAGAAATAATTCTTTTGTTGTCTGTATTTCCGACATCCCTCCCTGAAGCACTATTTAGCTAGAGAAATCATTTCAGAATCTGCAGCATAATCTCAGCTAATGAACAGATTGGTTAGTCTGCCTCAAAAGACCCAAGAGGAGCAAAGACCAGCTTCCTATCCCAAAGTTATGAAGGTAGGGGTAAAGAGAAAGGTTTGTGTTGCATGTGGTGTGCATCCTTCTCTGTTTCTTCTTCTTTAACCACCCCTTCATGACCAAGGGGACCCATCATGGTTCCTCAGGTGTTCACTGCATCTACCATGATGTCTCCTGATCCAACAGAGTTCCATTCCACAGTTCACATTCCATTCCCACTCAGCAGCTCACAGCTGGTCATCAGGGGCAATACTGAGGGACATTTTAGTGGGTGTATTAGCATGACATGGGCCGCAAGTCCAGATGTTTGAAATGGTCTTCATAGTTTAAGCCTTCAATGTGATGATTTGAAAGGTTACTTCTGGGGAGAGCTGGCCAAAAATGAAGAATTATTAATTTCTCTGCACCTTAAATGAAATCTAGAACTCTAAACCATAGAGGTGGGTGCTTATGACCATGACAAATAATTACCTTTTCCTCTGCATACACTTGGCAACATTCCCATGTGTCCACACATTTGTATGATGTCTCCTGAATTAAACCCCTTTGTGACTTTGGATATTTATATACAAAAAAAAAGACGTAAGGGTCTAAATTCCCTCCTCTGGATGAAAGCAGAATTTCTGTAGAAGGACTCTGATGTAACAAAAAGATTTGAAGCTGAGAAATAGCTCCAGAAGCAGATGAATTCCTGAGAAAGTAAGTCTGGGTTTTTTAGGTGTTGTCAGTAAAAGCAAAATAAAGAAAATATGAAAAAAAAAAATCTGTCTGCCTTACTGAGAGCAAAATTATATGACTGTAATGTAAAGGATATCCTAGCATAATCTAAAAAAATAAGTTCTTGGTAGAGAAGCTCTCAACCAACACTAGTTTTGCTTGCACTGTGCACAGCCTTCTCTACTTTTAATAGAAAGCATAAGTAGAATTGTGTTGTATTAGATGGGGTCTCTAAGTTTCTGAGGAATTATACATCATTTCTATCTGCTATTTAAGTAATTTTGTATTAAAACACAATGAACTGGATTTAGACCAACAGTTCATGGCAGAAATAGATTATAACTAATGAGCAACAGAGCTGACTAGGCTGCCATCTTCCACATTTACCAGAGACTGAGTTGTGATGTAATTACTGCCTTACAACTGAATGTTTATGACTTTAAAAATGGTATAACTTTAAAAAAAAAGATGTATCTTTCCAGCTTAAGATCACTTCAGGTGGCTAATCAGGATGCTTATTTAAAGTCATGCTTACTTATAAGAGACCTTTTAAAAGCAAACTTATTAAAATTAGCGGGTATTATGGCAGTTTGTGAGCATTCTGCGATGAAAAAAACAAGTTTACTCCCTTGGCACTGGGAGTCAGGTTAACTTCTGTCAAATTTTGTCTCAGAATATGACATACACAGGGATTGTAAAGCCTGCTGCTTTTGCCTAAGATTTCCAAGTATAGCCAAGTGTGTTCTGAAGTGATTGTAACTGGTTTCCTGTGGAAGCAGGAATAAGGATGGCAATCACTAAAATAATGCTCAGCAGTCCCAATAGATTTAGCATGTGTCATTAGAAAACTTGGTTATAGTTTCTTAGCGTGGAATTTGAAACTACATTTTTCACTATTTATTTAAAAACTGTAATGTTTAGGCTGGGTGCTGCGATTAGAGAACTAAACTCAGGGGCCAGGCAATACCAAATCAGACAGCATTCCTGAGTCTCTAGTTTTTTTGGTCAGAAATGTCTATTTTCTGCAGTTGATATTGCTATATAATCTGTAAGCTGGTGAAATCCGAAGTGTAATTCCAAGGACAGTGTGGCTGCCACAAAACAGGCTGCACTTCAGTTCTTTATGAAAAAAAATAAAATGCTTCCCAGAGACAGGGTGGCTTTTCCAGTGTCCTGCACATTCAGAACGTTTTCCCTTTGTTAGCTCTTTCCCAATGACCCCAAAACTGTGACTGTGGAGCGGCCAACCTTGAAAGTGAAGCCCATTCATAGTTTAAGGCAGAATCAAGTCAGCACAGCAATAATAACTGGCTGTTTGAATTACAACATTTCTCTAACTTATCCATAATGCTTCATCCTTTAGGGCTGGAAGTCTGGAACCTTTCAGGAGAACAGCAATCAGTCTGGAAAGCATCTCTAGGAATCTCTTGTATATGAAGTCAGTAAATGTTCATAGAAAACATTTTAGAAATATTAAGAAGGAACCAGCAGTATATTAATGCTGAAAGGAAATACTTGCTATTGTCTAGATTTAGTAGTTGGGGAAAAACAAATTCTATCCTAAGACTACAATCCTTTTCAAGCCAGATAGGCTGTAAGTTCCTAAAATGGAAAATTCCTAGTTTACAGAAGATACACCAGCAATCCAGTGGAAACTGGGGGCTAAATCATGCTCTACTTACGTGAATAACCTTACTGAAGTGACATAAATTAATACGGGCAGGATTTAGCACCTGTTCTTCCCATTGGAACCCAGTGGAGATGTTACTCATCAGAACACGAACAACCTGATTTTAGGGGTTTGTTAATGCTTGGATAGAGGGCAACAACAATTAAACATGTGGGAAATTATTTTTAATTTTTTTTTATAGCTATCGAATAATGATGTTCACTGGTGGATTGGATTGCATGCACAAAACTTCAGTGATGAATTTCGGTAAGAATACCTACACTTCTGCTGCTGGGGGTTGTACCTGACATGCCGCGTTTACAGGCTGCCATGAAGTATGATGGGCTAAAACAGTCTGATGACTGAGTGGGATGTTCAAGAAACAACTTCAGTTCTCATGTAAATATCATTCAGAATATATTACCCTTAATTTCTTTTCATGTTACAGTATTTCTTCTAAAAGGGGTTTAAAATATATAAGCCAAAGATATGAATATCAACCTTGGTGGTGGTGGTCGTTGTCTTTTTTTAAAGCTTAGTTAATAAAGGGGCACTTTCTACCCTGAATCTGCTTACAAACACTTTTAATGGAGGTTGTATTTTGAAGTAAGGCTAGGAAAAAGTGTAACTACACTCTTAACATTTCTATGCAGCTGGAGGGATGAATCACCAATAACATACCAGAACTGGAATGAAGGGAGGGAGAGAGATCTGCAGAAACCAGGGAAAAGATGCGGATTCATTTCATCACAAACAGGTTTATTTCGTGTTTCCTTTTGTTGAAATGAGTTGTGACTCGGTTCTGTTGTTGGCCAAAGGGGTTTTAGTTTTTAATTGCTTTCAAGAAATACAATCCCTATTACATGGTCCTGTATTACATAGTCCTTTTTACATGGTTATAATTTGCATAACTACTTTCATGGTTAAGAAAATAATATTAAAATTTCATGAATACGCTCAGAGACTAGGTTGTAGGATTTAAAAGTATATTAATAGTTCCAGTACTCAAATGTCAAAATATAAAGATTCCAGTGATACTGAATCTTTTGTTTTGCTTAAGAATCTGTTATGTGGCACAGCAAAAATGTTAATGCATTGCTGGTTGTCACAGTCAGTTTTCTCATAAAGAAATGAACCAGATGGACAAGCAATAATTTTTCCTATGTTTATAAATTGTTTTTCTGTCAGCACACAACTTTATATACTCAGGTTTCAGGTTTGCTTTTGCTCCCATAGCCAATCTGGTGAGAGATTTTTGGATACCATGGTTTTAGTGCTAGCCTTTATACTACCACCACATAGCTCTATAGTTTGCTTGAGTAATAAAAAAAAAAATTTACATTGCTACTGGTTACAGTGATTTCTGTCATCTCTCAGTCTCTGTTTTGTGAAGATTTGCAAGTCATATGATAAAGTAAACATGTCAGGTTCCGTGAAAAGAAAAAAATACCCAGCTTTGTATCTGTGACTGAAAAAAAAGTTAATGCTAAAATTTTTTAAAAAATTTTTTTAAAAAATTTTTATCCACACATAATCTCAAGGTTTTGATTCATGATTTTTCAATGCTTGAGTTTTATGTTACTATAGTTAGTATCAGATAAAAGGAAGGGAAGCCCACCTTCCCCCATCAGCTGGCCAGCAGATGGGAGCTGGTCAACAAGTTGTTGAGTGTACAGTGTTCCACTGAAAAATGTATTTTCAGGTCAGCGTGTATTCAGCAGGTCAGCGGTTTATGTCAGTACCTGGATCTTGCCAACAATTTTCAATGTAAGGAAGTCAAACTATTTTATCTGGAAGGCATCATTTCTATACCTTTCCTATTTTTTTTTTTTTTTTTGCATAATGAATATTTTTTTAAAGACATTATGATAGAGGCATATGTTATGTGACTCAGAGTAGAGGAATTGCTTTCACGTACTAAAATCAAAGTGGGAATAAAAGTATGAGTCCCATGGGTGATCAAATCCACTGCAATATGGTACAACCAAATATATTTGATGCAGAATCTTGTTTTACTTAATGATTAAAGGATTACCTTCTTAATGTTATCTAAGCTAGCTAAGAAAAAACCCTTTCCGATTCTTAAGCCAACACTGAACTGTGATTTTTTACTTTTTACACAGGACTCTGGGGTGATGAAAACTGTACCGTCTCTCTTCCTTGTATTTGTAAGCGTAAATTTGCATGGAAAATAGAGAAAGAGATTCCAAAAGACCAAAACCAACAAGGAATATGTCCCAAAGGCTGGTTGCACTTTGGATTCAAAGTAAAACATTTTTTCTGTTTGATAATTCAAAATGCATTCTGTACTTATGACAGAAATTGGATTTCTTAAGGTTTATTCCATATTTGAAGATTTCTTACTTTTTGAAAGCAGAGCCTTTAGGTTTATAACTACTGACAGGTTTACAGCTATTAAGTAGCTTTGCACACAGAAGTTGTCTTAATTAGATGTCAAAAATTTTACTTTAGTTGAAGGAGATGAATACTCATACATGCAAAAATCTGAGTATATTTGTCTTCTTGCTGTAAAAAGCCTGTTCCATCCTCTCTTTTCCACTTATGACAATTCCAAGAGTCTTTTGTGGTCTCAAAACAAATCTCTGACCCCTGAT
This sequence comes from Tringa solitaria, assembly GCA_026413425.1. Taxonomy (NCBI): domain Eukaryota; kingdom Metazoa; phylum Chordata; class Aves; order Charadriiformes; family Scolopacidae; genus Tringa; species Tringa solitaria. The sequence continues at coordinate 18,462,492 of JAOXJM010000079.1, read as the reverse complement.
TGTACTAAATGGTCCCAAACTGCTGCCATCATCCAAAAGATGCTGTTTCAAATAGGGCTCATCAAAGATAATTATAAACCAAAGTCTATTTGCAATTGAAGGTTGAAAGGCAATGATTTCATCAGGCTTCTCTGAAATATATACATTCCGTAATAGCAGTATGCATTGAAGTGGCTGGATTTATCCTGGTGCTAAACTGCAGGGACTAAAAGGATAAATTTAACCCAGATTGTGTTTGTCTTTAAACAACTGATTTAAATCCAAGCCTGATTGCAGCTGAACACTGAGACCAAGCATGTTGGAGAAGCCTATTGCAGGACAGAAACTAATTAAATACTTAGTTTTCAGTAACAACATGTGAAATGTTTTAGTGATCACACTTAGTGATTGATAAATGGTTTTTAAACTGGAGAAAAAAACAAAACAAGGTTTGTTTGGGTTTTTTTTGGAAACAGTGTTTTTTGATACAAATTCCAAAGGATCCAGAGCATCTGAGAACCTGGTATTCTGCACAAGAGTTCTGTAGTAGCCATGACGGGTCACTCGCTTCCCTTGAAGATGAACTGGAACAAGGTAGAGTACTTGAAAATATTGTTAAATAAATAAAATTTCATCTTCATTAGGTAGAATGCTGTAGTAAAGTTTTGTCTTGGATACAGATTTAGGAAAAAAGATCGCTCAGATCCTACTCATGGTTTCACTGCTTTAAACAAATTAGTGTTTCTCTTTCCCTATTTCCTAAAATGTAAAGATTCAAATATCTACTGAGCTATATAACAATTACGTTTTGAGGAAAAATTTTAAGTTCTTTTATGCTTATTCCAAGGATTAGAAATACAAAAATTTATGGAATACCCATTTAAAATTTGGCTATGTAAAATTTCTAACTTATGAATGCAACACCACATTGTTATAAAAGCAATCTTATTTTTATCCATCAATAGTACTTAAAATCTGATCTACAGTATACCACATAAGCATAGCACTAGGCTGGAACTGTCAGAGAAATAAATGCCAGCACATTTGTAGACATTTATAATCCCTATGCATAATAATCTGTGGTTGAGTTTCATACATTTGTAAAACCACTTATTTTGGAGGTGGGAGGAATCTCACTGGCTGTCTTCAGTGCAGAAGTCTAAAACCGAGAAAAGCTTTTTCAGTGGGACAGTACCCTGAACTTAAGGTGTTCAAGCTGCTTGAAAACTTGTTAGTTAATGGGCTAGATCCTAACCCAACTGAAGTTAATCAGTTTAACTGAATTTATAGTTAGGTCACACTGAAATGCTGCTCATGGTCTTACTTTCTAGTAACTATGTAATTACATTGATTAGTAATTTAATTTTTCACTGCTTTAGTATGATGGAAGAGACTTCGGCTGTCCCTAAGTGGTTACCAGTTATTTATATTTTATTCCTGTTTCATTTTCTAGCTTTCATAACAATGAATCTATTTGGACAGAAAACTAGTGTTTGGATAGGTTTCCAGAGTGACGATTACGAAAAATGGATGAATGAAAAGCCTCCAGTGTATTCCAACTGGTCTCCAGTTGAAGTAGTGGATGTGAGTATTTCCAGGGGGTTTAAGGACAGTGGTAAGATGTTTTATCCGTAATAATAATGACTGCCACAAAGACAGTTGCTTGTTCCAGCAACTTAGTCTTCTCTTAATTTTTGCAACTTCAAACAACTGTGGGCACAGATTTATAGGTGTAACTACAGGTAGCAAAAAAGGCACTATTGAGAGAGTTATTTATGTAATTTGTACCTACAGTCACATTCAGTTGCAATTACTTTTAAGCACCAAAGTTTGAATTATAGGGTTAGTGTCATATGCTGGGTCTGGGCAAAGTTTAGGAATAACGTTATGAATTTCATATTTCAATATATAGTTTTACATTATGTTAGTCCGTATTGGGCTCAGCATTTTAGTTTGTTCAGTGAAAACTTGTGACTTTTTTATTTTATTGTTATTGTTTCAAATTGTATTTATAGAAGTGTTCATTTTTCTACCTAAATATTTATAATAGTGACTTTCAGATAATTGTTCTTCTAAATTTAATGTAATCATTCTTATGCATTGTTTTTACACAGTGTCTTTTTTAATTAATACAAGGTTCTGTGTTGATTGCAGAGACAGCGTTATAACAGTGCAAACCTTCAAGAACAATTTCCACTATGTACATTGGTATCAAATAACCCTAATTTTCATTTCACGGGAAAATGGTACTTAGAAAACTGTCAGAAAAATTATGGGTTTATCTGCCAGAAGACTCAGGGTAAGGTTTTCTTTTGCTTTGTTTCTGTTCTCTTTTCTTACTATATTGAATTCATCTTACTTTATTCTCATCTGGAAGCATCTTGTTAGAGGTGTCTGTAAAGCCAGGAACAGAAGAGATTTCTCAGACAGTTCTGCTCTGATATTTAGTCAGGCTAGCTCTACAGCATTTAATAAATCAATGGTGTGATGTAGAAGTAATTTATGGAAAAGTATTTTGCTACCTAATTTTCTTCTTAACTTTGAGCTTTCCGTTCCATATCTAAGATTCAGGAATAGAGATTAAATTTCATGTTTTCTGCCATTGAAAGCAGAGAAACAGCATGAAATTACAAAAGGCAAAAGGGTAAAATACGATTTTAAAAAACATATAAATTTTAGGGGGTGGGACTTGCAATTTTAAATCAGAATAGACTCTAGAAAATTTATTTCTGTGAGCAGTGCGAACTGACCGGACAATCAAATAGGTAGTTTGGCTTTTCTTTTCACCCTTTAATTCTGTCCGCATAAAGTTGACTTGCCAGAAGCATGGAGCTTGTGCAGGGAACACACATTGTTTGGTTTCCTCTAGCCACATTCCATAGTGTTGCCTGTTGGCTCGGGAGGTACTGGCATCCATCCACAGGGCACTCGGGTGACTTTGGAGCCCGTCCCTGGGCTGCAGGAACCTGCCAGAGCTTGGTACTAAAATAGACCAGCAGCAAATTATTAACCCTAAAGCAAAGGGAGGGCTGCAGTCTGAGACCTGTAAGGAGTGTCCTTGGGTCCTGTACTATGGTGGGGGTGGTTTTACATGGCTCAACTTGATATATCAACTCTTAGTTAAGCCCTGGGTCTGAAGAGACAAGGTTCTCTTGCTGGCTGCCTAGGGGGTGAGGGAGAGCAAGTCGAGAAGTGGAATAAACAAATACAAGCTTTGGGCAGTGCTCACATGTGGCTCTAGCAAACCATAGCTGTATTTGACATTGCTGGGCATTGCTGGAGTAATCCTGCATGTAGTGTAGAAAAAAAAAATAAATGCATTTTCCTGCTGGTTTGTTCCATTCACCTCCCGATAGTTTGTATTTTAGCCCCTTGCTGCTGCTTCAGACAGATGGAAAAGGCATTAAAAAGCAGGAAGGAAAACTTGCTGCCTTGGGGTGGCCATGCTGCAGGGTGCCGGGTGGTGTTGGGGCTGTGGTGGGTGCTCAGGACCCTCCCCACGAAGGAAGGAAGGGTGAAGTGAGGCAGCCTCTTGCTGGTGGTAGTGAACTGCTAGATTTGCTCAAACGTCCAAACAGATGTGTCAGTTCCTGGAAAGATGAGCTGGTGCTTTGCTTCTGCCACCCCGTCTGCATCCCGTCTCCCCTTTTTTGAATTATTTTCTGTAGGAGACTAAAGTGAAATAAACCAGCAGGAGATCTGAACTGGGTTCTGATCTCTTAGTGATGCCTGAATTAGGATTGTGTCAGCGTTTTACTGCATTGCCAGCCTTTTCTTTCTTTAGGCAGTGACCCACGCTGAAAGCTGGAAAAAAATAGAGTGCTTCAGTTAGCTCAAGAACAGAACTTCTTCTTGCTTAGAAATTTCTAATTTTAAATTATTTGTGCATGACAAATAACAAATGAGTTTACTATTTTAAGATGCCTGTTAACACTTCTCTTCCATTAGTCATAAAGGGAACCAAGTCTAAAAACACTCCACCTCGTAGCAAAGCAACCACTTCATTTTGTAATCACAGAGAAGCTTTACAGACAGAAGTAATTAATCCATACTGACTGACAAACAGGATTAAAACGGAGGCATTGCTTTATTTTTATAGTCCCGTTTAAACTGTATTGTGGGCATTCATACACATTAGCTAAGGCATTTGCCTCCTGTAGAAAAGCCAGCACAGCAGTATCACAGTCAGGGCTGGAGCAGAATGGTCTCTGTCTCCTGTTTTTTTTTGTCGTGGGAGATTCTCTCTGTTTCTTAAAACTAAAAAGTCTGATTCTTCCTTTCATTTTTTTTTTTGGATATTGCTGTGTTAGTTTATCATCAAAATGAGATTTAAGTCTCTATGCATAGAGGATTTCTCTTTAAGTACCAGTACTCTACATCTTCCCTACATTGGCTCATGGATAATAAAGATGAGCTTAAGAACTTTCCAAGCACTTACTTGTGCCATGAACCGCAGTTTGTCATCCTCTCGGTTGTGCAAGAACAATTATTTGTGAGGCCAGGCTTTCTGCTGTAAACTGATCATGGAAATTATTAAAAATAACAGGTGAAAAAAGAGGTAATATAAATTACATGCAAGGTATCTAGGGTAAGAACACTCTGCAGCCTGCTGCTGCCAGTCCTTTGGGATATGCCCAGATCCCAGGTGATTTCTTACTGACCTTCAAGGAGCCAGTCAATGGAACTAACTCCATCAAGGGTTTCTTTTTTTTTGGGGGGGGGGTTATACATTAAACTCATAAACTCCTGTGATGTTTTGTGCTGTGATGGAATTTTAGATACTGTTCTAGCAGCCATCCTCTTTTTGAAGTTCTCAGTGCCTTCCTGAAACCAAGGAGTTTGTAATTTTTAGATTTGTTTTTAAGGATGGTTCTGATATTTTAGGAGCTGTTCTGCTATGTGCGAGCCGTCTGTTGTGAAAAATAAAGAAATCCTTTCTTTCTGTTTATAACAGACACATCCAGACATGTCATCAACGCATCTGACATGTACCCTGTGCCAGATACTATAGAATATGGAAACAGAACATATAAGCTAATACGTGGGAATTTTACATGGTCTTCAGCTTTAAAAACCTGCATGGCAAACGGGGCGGAGTTGGTCAGCATTACCAACCAGTACCACCAGGCTTTCCTCACGGTCATCGTGAACCGGCTGGGATTCAACCACTGGATCGGGCTGTTCACTTCGGATGTACGTAGTGGGCTCCCTGGCTATGAATATGATGCTGCAAAGGAGTTTTTCCAGGAACAAGCCAATGAGCTGTGCCATTCTTTTGAAGTCACAGGAAGTTTGGATCTGGAAATGAAACCCGGGAAAGCTTGAGCCCTAACCATTTCTTTGCAACGCAATATATAAATCTAATGAGAGCCAGTTTGGTGCAATAACTAATGAAAACTAAAAGCCACAGAAAACATTTAAAAACACACAGAAAATCTCTTGTAGTGCCAACATTGAAATGATGTCGTTTCTTTTGTAGTTGTGCAATGGTCCAAATAACCACCTGCTGAAAACAGCAGGTTAGATGTAGTTTGTGGTCTCCCAGAAGTAAGTTGGGAGAATACTTGGATCTGTCTTTTGTAGATCCTTCTGGATCTATCCAGCCTTTGGAGACATCAGACGTTCTGGAACATCTGGTGTGGATGCCACCAGAAGAAGATGAACTTTTATAGTGCTAAAGCTTATCAGAAAGATAATTTTAAATTTGTTTTGGCAGAACGGGCTTAACTTTGAATGGTCGGATGGGACTAGGTCTTTGTTTACCTTCTGGGAAGATGACGAGTCCCAGGCCTTTGGCAGCTGCGTTTACATTGATACTTCGGGGCACTGGAAAAGTGCTAACTGCGAGCGACTTCTGCAAGGAGCAGTTTGCCATGTGCTACCTAGTAAGTCAGAGTGAAGTTTTACATTAAATCTTTGCAGCTGCAAATGTGTGTCTTGACAGTGGAAGTATGTGAAAGGAAATTAATTAGTTTGAGGTTAAGCAATGATGATAGTATTATTTAAAACTGAAGTATATTGCTGGCATTTCCTTGCTGTATCTCCTATTTGCATAACCATTTTTTCCCCATAAAATATTGGCCATCAGGTCTGGTCCATAGGAGAATGGGAAGAGAACCTTCATAATAGAAAAGAAACAGTAAAATTACTTACCCTGTCTCTTTGGTGAATGCTGAAAAATGATGATTGCTAATAACCTAGCTCAAAGGGAAATAAATTCCATTTGCTGCAATTAACTGTGGGATGGGAGAAGGGAAGCATTTAGACCAAAGTGAAAAATTAGGGTCGCATCTTCGCTGATTGCACGTAAAAGATTTTGCAAACTTCTTCGTAAAGATATTTTCCTGGATCCAAAAATATATTGTGTTTCCTGCAATGTTCTGTCAATTAGCTGGACTTCATTTGAATCCAGAATTCAGGTCTGGATCTCCATTCAGTCCAGGACTGCAGATGCTTTGGCAGCATCCAGTTCTCAAAATAGTTCCTATCCGGTGGTATTGATCACCAGGGGTTTGCCTACAGCTTAGTATAGCTTTTGGATCTGTTGAGAAGAAAGACGTTTTGGAATCCTTCAAGACCAAAATGATTCTTTAGTATGTTTTTTGTTTGGAAGCTGACTGATTTTCTAATTTGTCAAGTTACGTAATCTTATATAGCCTAAAGTTTACTTCAGTTTTAAAAAATGTGTTTTGTAGCAAAGTAGGAGGCATGCGAGACCGTAGGTAACGTAGCTGAATCTACAGCACTGCCAAAAAAGTGATGCTGGGTATCACAAAGTGAGCTTGTAGAGTCGCCCTGAGTCAGAGGGACTCTGGCGTGGCACGTTGCAGGCTGGAGAGGCTGGAAACTTTCCCTCTGCGCGACGGTATTTGGCAGACGTCGTCTCTGCGGCTTAATGGGGAGAAACGCCACAGTCCTTGGAAATCCCCAGCCCTCTGGGAGACGCTGGGCAGCCCCGAGGGCTCCGACGTGCCCGGAGTTTGCTCACAACTCCCTCTGCACGTCAGTACCAGCTAGATTGTCCTGATACTGCTGTTGCAATCCAGAAACGGGTTTGATCAGAAATAAAACCAGCTTTACTGTTTTAATACAAATATATACAACCACTAGGTTTTCATTTTGAAAAATAGAGGCGTAATGCAATAACGTGCTTATTAGCATTACTCCAAAACAGCGTGTGGAATGATATATTAATGTGTATGTTGTTGTGCCAATAAAGCTGTGCTGTTATTTCTATCACAGAAAAGAAACTCCCTGCCTATAAAGGCTTATGTTCAGAAAAAACTGTTCCCTGGATCAAATTCAAAAGCAGTTGCTACAGCTTTTCTACAGTTCTGCAGGGCACAAGTTTTGATACTGCATATGAAGTCTGCAGAAATCAAGGTAAGTGCTTATTTTGTTGCTGCGAAATTTCAGCATGATATCTTAAAAGAACCCACATATTTTCTGAAATGACCGAAATCATGGCATGTGTTTTCCCTAGTTCAAGATAATGATATCGCAGCTCATAAGCCAACTTTGAAATTGGAGGGAACAGAGATCGAAAAAACGTTCCTTTCCATGTGAAAATATTGATTTCTGGAATAACACATAAAATGAATTTTTCCTCCTTCAGACTTGTTTTACAAAAATGTGAGAACAGTTTTATATCAGCCTAAGCATTTTCACATTAATTGCAAATTTAAGAACTTACAATGTATAACCAGATTTTTCAAGCTTTTCAAATAAGGCCTGTAATATTAACTTTTTGAAATGCAGTGTTACATTTTAATGGTGTGGATTGTTTGAAAATTTGTTCTGTGTTTAATCTGTAGGATCAAATCTTCTAACTATTCAAGATGAAGATGAAAATGCCTTCATTTTGGAAGAATTGCGCGGGTTTGGTTATTCTGTGCAAATGGTTTGGTTGAACATCCTGCTTGTTACAGACAGTAAGTTTTGGGTGGAAGAGAGCTGTGTGTAAGAAGCTGGTTTGGGTTTTGGTTATTTTAATGCTGATGTCACCATCTTCCAAAACACTGTTATCTTTTGAGTTGGTTTTTTTTTTTTTTTTTTTACTGCTTACTTCCTGATGTAGTAAAACCAGTCAAGCTTTCTGTAATCATTACTTATTAATATTCTGACTACTCAATATGTATGTCAACACCTTTGTTTTCTTCTTAAAGAAGCACTACAGGCTTTCTTCTATGTCAACTATATAGGATGTTTTTAAATCCTTCAAAACAAACAAACAAACAAAAGTAATAGACTGGCCAAACAGATAAAATCTTGGCATTCCATAATACAGTATTTTTTTCATGTGAGGGTAAGTCCAACTATAACTGAAATATTTATCAAAATACTATGATATTTTATAATGATTTATAATTTCTGCCCATAGATGAGACAGTTTCCTGGTCTGATGGGTCTCCCTTAAATTATTCTAACTGGGGCATCAGGGAGCCTGAATTTGAGCATCTCAAAGGGAATTCCTGTATCAGCCTGAGGACTACAGATGGAATCTGGAAATTATCTCCATGCAGAGAAAAAAAGGGATTTATCTGTAAAATGGATGCAGGTACGTGCTTCCATTAAAGAAAACAGTTCTGTCCTTATTGTTTTACATGGCACTTGTTGCTTGCTTACTTGCTCTTAGTTTTCATTTAAATAATTCTGTCCCTGGATATTAGAAAAAATAGCTGTAAAAAACCCAACCAGCCAGGGTAACCTCCTTTTGAGGAACCTGGGCAGCCGTTGCGTTACTGCCGACTGCGGTGGACTTTCTGTTGTGTGGGTGATCATGTGCCGAGCATCAGGCTGAGCTCCACAGAGCCTGTAGGGAGGGCAGGCACAGCCCAGGAGAGCGGCATGGGCACCACGGCTGTAGGAACATGGGTCTGTGAGAGCTGAAGGGTTTCCAGAGCCCACCCAAAATGCCCAGTTCAGTGTTGGGCACTAATCTGATTAATGATTAATTGACCACTGCACGGTTCTGCTCATGCATTTCTGCTTTAAAAAGTGGTTAAATATGGCTGCTTATCCTTGCACAGATGTCTATTAATATATTCCGCCAAATTTAAGGGATTTTTAGATAACAGATTAGGTCATGTTTAATTTGGCCACTTGGAATCCCATTCACATGAGTCAAATTAAACAAAGAACAGCCTGCTCTCTTATGGGTTTTAGGTAGATTGTCTTCTCAGTATCAATTTTATACTGAATGTATATAGTAACTTTTGTTAGCTCTGTAGGCAATTTTATGACAGTTCTGGATTCTCTTTCAGATATTGATGAAACAGAACCCTCTGAAAAAGGTAAGTTGCTTCTGTTCTTTCTTAATTTTTTTAATAAGGAATTTGAGCTGATATTTTGTAAGGTAGCATGTTTCACTGTTCAACCTGTAATTTAAAATGAGTGACATATAAGGAGTAAGAATATGTTTTCCATAAAACATCTATATGTTTATATCTAAAATTATCTGTAATTATAGGTATATTGGCTTAATAACAATTTCTGTCCTTCCCTTTCAGCATCATACCAGGGGCTTGTAGCTCTGGCTGTTCTCGTGACGTTGGTGATGCTGGCTGCCATTTCCCTTTTTCTGTGGTGCCTGTACAAACAGAATAACCGACTCTTCCGCAGGATACTGTGGGTCAGAAATGCCTATTTGCCGCAGATTAATGCTGACGTTCCTGCTTTGGAAGAAAGCATCCTCATTTCTGATCTTGAGAGAAGTGACAACAATTAATTAACTTGATCAGCAGTAGCAAGCGGTCACGTCTTCTGTGTGAAACTCCACGATCTACAGTGGTTTTCTGCTTCTTGGGAGTCTTTCCGGGTACCCATAACCAGAGAAACCCTCGCAGCCATCGGTGTGAACGCCGTAGGGGCTCCCAACCTTGGAGAGCTTTTGCTTTGTGGCAGGATGAGGTGAGAGTGCAAGTCAGAACCACGGCTCCTTTGGGACAAGCCAGGAACTGAAAATACTCCCACACCATAAACCTCCAACCGCTCACGTGGAGCAGTCGTGTCCGAGGCCCCAGAGCACAGGGCATTTTTCATGCAACTTTTTCCTTTGGGAACGTTTGGGCTTTTGTATTTCGTTTTTATACGTCACAGAATCTGCTCATGAGCCGTTAATAAAATTTAGCCTTGAATTTCAGAACTCTGAAACACATTGCAACGATAATGGGGTAGATTTTTTTTCTTAACAGCCATGCCTTCTGCAAAAGGAACAGTTACTTTCCAGACAGTGGATTCTTGCCAGGTGGATTTCCAAGCTTGCAGAGAGATGAAGTCACTTTTGACTTAGGAGTGCCAGAGTTTTGGTTTTGCCTGTGATGCCTAGTTCATGTTTTAAAATGAATTAGTCTAGAGATATAATGGTGTATGGGCTTTGTCATCCTGAAGTTAATATATTCATTTGAGGTATGTCCAGTGTCCTGCTAAAGATTTAACAATCTGATCTCTCACCTAGATTATTTCAGAAATGGAATCCTATCCCTCTTTTAACGACATTTTTGGGCAATATCTGTTTGAAGAAAAAAAACCCTGTTATAAATCTTGCTGAAGTTATAGTAATAAATTGCTTTACTGTTCACCTACAGTATTTCTGCAAGCAGTATTCATGTATGCTCTTCTGAGACCCTCAGACCGCTCTCAAAGCCTGAGGATGATGCATGGGGGAGCCACGCTGCTGTTCCCAAAGGGTGCTATAGTCCTATACCCCCATGTAGCAGGCCCTCAGAAGGACACTTTTCACTTTCAGCGTTTGTACTAAGGTGCTAACGAAGGAGATAAATTTTGCAGACCAGCTGGTCTCTAGGCTGATGGTTGTGTAGGACCCAGCTCAGGCCTCTTCACTACCTCAGTTGCAGCGGTCCACGAGAGCAACACTTTCTCTCTGTGGGACTCCTGCCACCCTAAACCAGTCCTCCACCCACGTCTCTGAAAATACCTGGAAGGTTTTCAGGGATTTTATTTTTTGTTTTTATTGCAGTGTGGAAAAACAAATGGTTAGTCATGAAAAGTTACTTCAGAATGGATTTACTGTGCCTTCAGTCATCTCTAAAAGCTGCTGCAAAGAGCTGCATTTATTGTTGGGTTTGTCGGTTTGTTTGTTTTAAGATGACTCATTCTAGCAATTTTGCAAGAGCCCTAAGATGGAGGTACGTTCCTCAGAATTAAGCAAGCAGCTAAGGCCAACAGAAGTGTTTTGACACAGTGTTTGTGCACATGCACAGGAATGTATGACTGCCTTTTAGTTAGATTTCACATGGCCAAGTCTAGAAACAAAAATTGCTTGTTCATGTCATAGTTATGTACAGGGCTATTTTTAAAAATCATTTAGTACATAGAATATTTCAATGCTGGTTTACAGAACCATTTAAAATGTTGTCAAAGAGGCTGCAGACTGTTTTGATCCAAATATCATTTTCAACTTACTGTTTTTGATAAGTTCTATGGGTGTATCTATCACAAATTCTTAATCTGAGATTTTTCCATCATCTAAAATATAAATAGCTTTTCTGTGTATGTTTTATCTAATGGTTTGACCCCATCGCTACTGTTGAGTAATGTTTTAAAAGTTTGGTTTTAGTCCTTTAGATTTAACTATGGGGCTGATTTTATGTGAAATCCACTATCAGAGTTTGTGGACTGCAGCTTTTGAGTATAATTGCCAGATAGCCTGCTGTTTATATATGTGAACTGTGATAGCTTCTTTACCACCAAAAGAAAAGAAGAAAAAAGGTTGGGACCATCTCTCCCTTCCCCATGAGAATTTCAACTATTTAAACTACAGTTGGAGGAACTTAAACCAACAAATCCCCTTTGTCACATTCACTGACAAGGGTGTAAATGCCGCTTTCTTACAGCGGAGCGAGCAGAGTGGCTCTCAGGATGGTTTTTGATTGCAAGATTAAGCTCTGTCATCTCTGAGGACATGTATTTATCAGGCTGCAATGCCATTGCTAGTTATGCAGACTCTGTTTGATGTGGTTAATGAAGGTATATATTTTTTTCACAAAACTTGACATAGGCATTTTATCAATTTTCCTTGAGATATGTTGTAATCATTTAAATATATTTGAAGGGCAGCGCTGTAATAAATAACCCTAACCTCTAAATAGGGATCGTTAATTAACATCGACTCTGATGTAGATGATCTTGCATTAAGGGAAAAATAGCTTAAGCAGTGTTTTCTTCCTACTTTGAAGTGGTTTTAAGGGAAAAGATATTCCCTCAAATATTTATTTTTAAATCTTTCATCATTTAACTTTTTTAATTGCAGGTATTATTCACTCAAAATGTAATCAATGATTACTTTCTAGTCTTCACTCTGGATTTTGTTACCCATGGCTTTCATTTGTTTTCCCTTAATCAGAGGTCTCCTATACTGTTCCTGATCAGTGTATGTGGTGACTATGTTTTTACTGCTGACTTTGATGATACTGGAAGTGAGATTCACTGTATTATTTCAACTGGAAGATTAAAGCGTGAATAATAATTTTCTGTGCTCTAACTTTTCTTGGATCTTTCCCCAGCTTTAAGTAGCTGCCAGGCTTTAAGGCCTTGTAACAGCAGTCCCCAGGCTTCACACTGGGTCAGCCTGGGTAGGAGAGGGACAGCGTGCATCAGCCACCTCGCTGGCTACATGACGGGACCTAGACCTGGGTACTACAGATGTCTCCACACAGGTGGTGGATCCAGTGTTTCCCAGGGCATGAATGAAGATGCCCCAGGACATGTGCAGGAGGTGCTGGGAGGAGGAAGGAGCCACAGCACCATGAGTAAGGGTGATAGATGGGAGCATGGCGCCGATGCACAGATACTCTCCCAGCCTGCTGCCCGTTCCCTGCAGCCCTGGGAGCTGGGGCCACCGGGGATGAGTGATGGGCTGGAGGAATTTTCCTGATGGACTGTGGAGGCTGTGTTGTGTGGCAGCCCATTTGTTTCTGCCACAAACAAGATGAAAATACATGGACTGCAGCGCAGTAGCTTCCATGGGTAGCACCCAAGTGCTTCTCATGTCCAAGAACTGGGTTCACCAGAGCCTGACCTGGCAAATGAATTTTGCACTTTGCTCTGCCATGCCAGCTTCTTTGAATGTGTTTACTGAAAGGGGAGTGTTAGGTGTTTTCATACCACTCCCTTGCTTGGGGGATGGAAGGGTATCCCCACCAGAGATAGGTACACGCAGGTCAACATATGATAAACCTTGTCTACCAGATACTAGGGTTTGGAAAAAAATCCATGTGCTTATTTTTGCAGACTCCATTCCAGGAGAAAATTTACCTCCTGGTTCCTTTAGCAGTCCTTGCAGCATTTGTCTGAGGGAAAAGAGGTGCAGCTGCCACATCCCAGCTAGACAGGGATCTGCAATGGGAACATACATATGCTGGAGATGTCCAGCGTGACCAGGCAGAGTGAAAGGTTGTGGCACAGGGCTGGAAGTGGGCAACATAATTCCTAAGCAAAGCCCTTTCCAGCTGTAGGGCTGTTTTAAACCTGCACAGTACAGTCTGGAGGGAGTGTAGGGAAAAAGTAGGTATTTGCACACCCTGTGAGACCTGACCAGCTCTGGTTCCCAGGGCACCATCGCACAAACTCCCATTTAATTTAGCTCCCTACTTTCTTCTTTCATCATGTTGCCTTTCCCTCAGCGTAGTAACAGGCATCCTCAGTCTCTTGTAATAATAAACCCGCTGTAATGAAATCCACGGCATACCCTTCCTCTAGGGTATTTGTATATAAGCAGAACTTTTGGGTTAAAAGCTAAATTGCACACATTCAGCGGCTAGGCTCTAAATCCTCAGCTTTATTAAAAAAAAAAAAAAAAAAGCAAAAAAAAAAAAGCAGGCCTCTTCTTGAGCTATAATAATATTTCCTTTGGTAATCAGTGGAATGTTGATTTTAAACCCCTGCAGCGCTGATTTCTTACAATCTGATGCAGCCCTCGTGTAAGTAACCATCCGGAGCAAATTCACAGGCATTAGGCTGTTCAGAGATGGTGTGAATTCAGGTCGATCTCGGTGCTTGGAAACATTGTCTCGGTTTGGCCAGTAGATGGTAGTGGTAGACACAAAACTGACAAAACTGAGCTGTGCCAGAATAAAAATCAGAGGGATCTGCTCCAGGTCCTTTAGCAGTTAAATTAAATGAGCCACAAAACTCTCAAGTCACAGGACTGCAAATATCAGTGGCAGGTCTTAGCCATGGCCACAACATTCCAAAGCTGTGTTAAGACAGCTTTCTAAGTCTCAGTGTTCGTTCTCAACAACTTTAATAGGATGCATTGAAATGCTTGGAATGGGATAATGCAAGTCCGTAATGTTGGTCTGTGGGATTTTCTTTTGTTTGGCAAGTGATGGGAAAATCCACTTGGGTTCCTGAGTATTAAGTAAATAAGTAAACGTATCTTTGTGGTATGTTTTGGTTCCGATCCCTTTGATGGAAAGGAAATTGACTGAAAATGCTCCAGCCAGGTCTTTTTACCATAAATGGATTTGTTTAAATATTTTCTTTCTTGACTGTATCAATGCAGGCATTTACTTACTAATTTACATGGGAAAAGGAAGATATAAAAGTGAAAATTATTAGACATTTTAGATATCCTTTGCATAAGTAATCATTCCACAGCGCTGTTGAAAGCAGATTTTTCTCCTCTCCATTTATTCTCTAAGTTGCTTAGAGCGTAAGAGTTGCCGATCCCTTTCTATATCCATTATCTTTATGCAGGATGACTGTGATTTCGATTCTGATCTTAGAAACTTAACCATAAAAAGGCCACTGAGAATCATTTTGTAATAAAGCTTCACTTCAAAGCCTTAGTTTTTATAACCTTGTTTCCTTGTACTGCAGCTCTTCTAGGCTTCCTTGATCCTCCTGTGATGAAGGAACTGCAGTTGTCTAAGGAAGGGCACTAGACCCAGCCTGCTGCCGTGATTGTGAGTAACACCAGGGGAATTTACAACCACTACAGTGATTCTCAACTGCAGTCATTTCCAAAAGTGCACAGCTAGATAATAGCAAAAAATGCTTCTATTACCATTTCCTTTATTTCCGATGCTTATTTTTGTTCATTGGCTTGTTGCTATTGTAACAAAACCTACTCTTTTCTTAACCTCAGCCTACAGACTAAACCTCCACAGTGCTTCTCAGAGATAAACACTTCAAAATAGTTTCAGTTAGAACAGCAAAGCTTGTAGGTACAAGATAAATCTTGAAACACATAGTGGGCTAAAAGTTACTCTCCTCTGCATGCTAGCACAGGAAAATAGGGAAGACGCTTTCTCTGAATCATGCACATAAAGGTGTAACTAACAATCTGCTTTCCATGGAGGTGGCCAGCCTGCAGCTCATGGTGGCAATCACAGGGTGCTTGAAGGCTATCCAGCACCATTGGATTGACTGGTAGAGTGCAAAAGCTGGGTTAATATCTCAGGCCATACATTGGAACAATAAAACCACCTCTTTCTTTTCAGATTCTTATAGATGGATGTTCATCTTAAGAAATTCAAAAATTCCCATTTATGCTGTACAAGAGACTCTCTGTATTTTTTCTTTCAGTTTTTTAGTGAATATCAAAAATTATCCCATCAAGTATGTTCCTCTAGTTGAAGCTATTTGTTCAGGTCATTTGGTCTAACACACGATCTTAGGCCTTTGAACCCAGTCCCAACCTGATTCAATCTGCTTTGCCACTTCTTCCTGCCATAAACTTTGTGTGCATTGTAGGTTAGAAGCCCCAGGAAAGCCCTTGCTGGAAGCCAAAAGCAAGTTTGTACCCAGCTGATAAAAGACAGACTCTATCTCATCAGCAGCTTTGGGCCGCGTGGCTTGACTGACGCTGGATTTGGGACTCCATCCCAGAGCTTGATGCTTCCAGGTTCATTCAGGTGTGCAAGCAGAATCCCTAACATTGGACATTGCCAATGAGCTGGATAACTAAACTTTTAATATAAAGTATAAGCATATTCTAAGTCATGTAATGCTTCATTTGTTATGGTCCTAGCACAGGTTACATGTACTTTGCTTTATCTGTATTAGTTTCTTTTGGGAAGTTTCTCCTGATGCTAGCAGGCTTACCTATTATGTATCTGGAATCTGACACCTACCTTAATGCTTACATGACGTAGACATTATATTTTCTGGTATTTAATATTCAAGACCTTCAGAAGGAGTCTTTTGGAAAAGGTAAGAAGATAACGTTTCTGTTGCTGCATACAGTATCGTGCTGGGATGAAAATGATGTTAAGAGGCAAATTGAATTACTTTAAGTATTGTTTCAAAAGCAAATATTGAAGATGGAGTTGTACATATGGGACACATTGTGGCTATAAAAAACATAAGGTGCTATTCAGTTAAATGTGGAAATGCATCAGAACAGCTCCAGGAGGCTTTCCATCTGGAAAGAACAGATTAATAGAATACCTACAGAAACAGCAGTTACTTCAGCGTTTAAAATAGCCGTAGTATAAATAGCAGAGTGGCTCTTCCCCACACAGCGTACACAAGAACACAGCTGACATTGGATTTATCACTGCAGGCTCCTGGAGTTCCTTGCCCCACTGAACACGGCACCTCTGGGGCACACGCACCATGTGGTCGGGTGTCCTGGTGCAGTTAAGTTACGGAAAAGGGAAGGAAAGTCAAGGTGGACTCCTTTCTCCGTCCTGTCCTTGACCATCCATCCTCCCCTGATCTTCCAGAGTCTAGTCTGGGTTGATGATTTGGAGTTTAATTATTGCTGTTTACATATAAATTTTCTTCATTCTTGCCTGACTGAAAGAATGTAAAGTGGAAGTTGGGTGAGTCTCAGCCACTGTTACAGGTTGGTTGCCCACTTGCTCTGGTGTAGTACAAAGGCAAACCCTCATGGAAGGAAAGATGAAAGGAAGAGCTGATCAGTGGTAAAAGCAAACGTATAAAGAGAACAGGGATCAGTTATTCCTACTAGTTGGGAAGAGCAGAACCAGAAGTAACTGACTGAAACCACAGCAGGAAATATGTGATAGATAACCATGGGATAGCTGGGCCAAACGATAAGCAGCCACCATAAATGGTAAGGTCACCCTCAATGTGACAAACACTGTGTGCACTGTTAAATTGGATAACTGTGATTTAGTAATAAACAAATCAATCCACCACCACTGCCAGGGAATAGATTCACAGCACTGTGAAAGCGTTGGCCCTTTCAGCTCAGTCTGGGTTGTGATGAGTAAGCCTGACCTGAAAATATTGGTGTGTACGTGTTTGTGGGACTGCTGATGTATCATCCCACTGCCTTCTAGCCCAAACCTAGTTTCTAGCCTTCTGACCCACACAGCCAGAATTTAGCTGGGCGTGGAAAGTAATGGAAGGTTGGCGAGGAGGATGGTAAACACGCTCAAGTGACTTACATGGGGGGTGCTGGAAAACACATATCACACTAATTCTTGTTCAGTCTTATGTGCTCAACAAGTAGAACATCCTCACTTAGATAACGTAGGCCTCTGCTGGACTCAGGGGCACCTTATGGAACATGCCTGAGATTCTTACTCTGCTGTTGAAGAAGATCGAGGCACAGTAAAAAACTATGCCTGCTTGAACCCTTGAAATACAGGCAAGAATAGCAAGGCTGAGCTCTCACTCTGCCACTCACTTACTAATAAGGACTCTCTCGCTCCGTGGTGCCTGTGTCCCTTCTCGCCTGCCGCTGCCTGGGTGCTGCTTTGGAGATCCCCCAGCCTGCAAAGTATCAAGATTAAATTTGTTCTTTGCCTTTCATCCGTGGCTTTGCGGTTGTTCCTGCATCCTGCCTGTGTCGGCTCACACACCATTTAACCTTTGGTTAAATTCATGGTCTGCCCCAGGATAGGAAGAGACAGCTCTGAAATGAGTAAAGGTGAATCATCCAATTCATCTACTACAGCAGTCAGTGGGACTCAGGCACCAGCCTTCCCTGGGTACCTAAAATCCACATGCAGGGTAAAGGAAGTGAAGGCCTGGAATCGCTCCATGAAGAGCACAAAAATAAAAGGATACATTAAAAAAAAGAGTTTTGTTTTGTTTTGCTTTTTCTTCTTTAACTCTTTGGTTTTGATTTTGGTTTCCCCCAGAGAAGTCACAGACCCAGATGATGCGACATCTGATGACCTGTTTGGTTGGGTTGTTCTTTGAAAGGGCCTCTGTGATGTATTGTTGAGTGGCCCAGTTGCCTCTGCAGGTCTGGAGCTGGCGCCCAGGTGGGAACGGGCTGCTGGAAGGGGCAGCAGCCCTCACTTCTGTGCAGGAGGCAGCAATCTCCCAGACTCCCCTTTCTTCCTCTTGTGGATGTTGGTGGAAACAGCAGCTTCCTGCCCAGCAACTGCCTGGTTCAACACACTGAGGTACGACTGACTTACTGGGCAGCTTTTGGCAGACTTACAAATATCTGTTCCTGGCTCCATGTGGGTCTGCTGGAATGCATCTGTGGCCAAATCTGGTTCAAGAGGTGCTGGATAGGCTGTAAAACCCATGACATTTAAAGCAAAGCCATAAGCTATGAGAAAGGGCAGGAATGGTTGACCCCAGTTCTACCAGGATCATAAAAATAATTAAAAATTTCCTGTTTGAAATTGGGCTGTACTTAATCCATTTGGATAACAACACCAAAAAGAAGAAAATTAATTCTAACGTGGACATACTTCAATGTTTCTGGAAATGCTGTTTAAACGGAGCCCTAACACAGCTAGGAGGTTTTCTGTCTCCCTGTGGAGACAGAGGAATATTCATGGGATGCTGAAAAAAGCTGGCACCCCAGAAAGCCCACTTTGGAGTTTGTTCCCAAATACAATGCAAGCACATGCACGTGCAAGCCTTAACCTAAGGTGCACAGGGCTATGTCAGTGCTAGTGTTTATTATTTTTATGATTGCATTTTAAAGCAATGGTTCTTTTGATCCATACTAACTGCTGGTCAGGGAAAGAAAAATAAAGCTTACATAGAAAATAACAAAATTTTCTGGCTGGAGGCCAAAACTTCACAAGAGAATACTGAAGCCTAATATGTTTTGTTTGACATCTTTGTTTCTGATAGATGTTGACTGAATTCAGGAGGATGACGGCACTTTGAACAAAACCAGCTGGGGAAGTCAGTTTGCTAATTATTAACCCTCTAGGGAAGAGATTGAATTGGGAATGTGCATATGAAACGTTCTGGGAAAATATTAAAAAATAATGTAGATCTCTCTGGAAAAAGAAATACATTGTGGCTTGTATTTTTAGCAGAAAGGGAGGAGACAATTTGTGAAATATGACTGAATTCCTCAAGATGGAAAACAATTCAGTCTTAGACTCATTTTCTCCCTGTAGTACGATTCAGCAGTCCTGAGGATGAAATAAGTCTAACATTAAGGAATGACTTTAAGGAATGAAGAGAAGTTATACATTTCTTGAGGCATAAATCATAGAGGAGGGGAAAAAGACTGTTGTCAGCCTCTTGACCACTTTGCAATAAGGAAAGGGGGGGATTTTCAAAGCTGTGAAGAGAGGAGTATCAAACTGCATACTGTGCCTTAGAAAACATTATTCTAAAGCTACTGTGATAAACATTCAGATACGTAATGTAAAAATGTATATAACAAAAAGCAAAAAAAAAAGTACATAATAGTCTTTGGACAGTAGGCTCTGCTGTGACATATTTACATCTCACTCTGCTTGGATGGTCTAATCCTTCCTCTGCAACCTGGCCAGAGAGGTGGCTATATAGTATAGGTAGGTATTTTTCCCCCATTTCAGGTGGTTTAGGGGTAGAAAAAAGGAAGAGTTAGATATGGGCAGCACACCAAATTTCAGTGCAGTTCAGTGTTTAACATGTGGCCAATATTAGCTATACTTATAGCATGCAATTGAAATGGAAAAAAGAGATTAAAGGAAAAAATATCCCAGTACAAAAAAAAAACCAAAGATGGGGGAAGAAAAGAAATTTAGGAACAACTTCACCATTTGCTTGGCATTTGAGCTCTTTTCCTGCTTGATACGTTGGTTGCAGCAAAGAGACATCTGCTGTTAGCAAGTAAGTGCCAAAATACATGTAGCAGAATGCTTTATTGTTTAAAACAAATAGATCATGTGGGGTGCTAAACTGATTTTTGTTTTGTTCCTTGTAGTTCAGTCTGTAGTCATTTTAGGTGTCAGATTGTTAGAGAAATTATTGTTAGGCAAGCTCTTTAAAGTTGAATTGTTTGACAAATAATTTAATATCAGATATGTGCATATTTTTTACTTGTTTTTAATGCTGTAGGTAGTATTGCAAGGTTAGCTAAAGTACTACCCAGTAAGCAGTACAGTAGCTAGCAAAGTACCTTCTGAACTTGTCCATTCTCTCATTATTTGCAACTCTCTTGAGTTGCTTTGATCTAGCATTGATCAGCTATCACAAATAATGAACTGGAGTAATTATAAAGTGTGCCGTTTCCAGAATGCTGCAACAGTCCCCTGTCCCTCCCAGGACCAATTTAAATTTGAACTGGTTATGTACAATGAACACTTACAGTATTTTTGACAGAAAGCGTTAAACTCAAGCAACCCAGAGTGGCCACGAATGAGAGTCTCAGTGTGTTGCCATACACTTCAGGATCAGAGGGGGAAATCCACACATTTGCACAGGAGTGAATACAAAAGGGACCCAACCCTGAGTCCTGCTGGTGAAGTGCCAGTTGTGGGAGATGCCTTAGGCCGGTCCTGCTGCTTTCATCCTGCCCTTGTGAGAAAAAACCCCAAACCTCCAACCAAGCCAGCCAACAGGTGGAACATTCCAGATGTGTGGGCATGCAGCGTTGCTTCTTTGCGTACGCAGTTACAATACTAATAACAAACAAGTAGCCAAATTACATCTGAGCAATGGTCTGTCATTCAGTCCCTGAATCAACCACTTTTTATTTCTTCATCTTAGAGAAAAGCCAGGCAACAAGAAAGGAAAAGCTGTGTGTTTTACTATTGTGCTGTTTGGTGGTAGGTACAGGCAAATGGATTTGCCTGATGCTGCGAGCTGGGGAGGTCCGGGCTCTGTTTCCTGGCTTTACTCTATCACTGTGTCATCTCGGCCAACTCACCTGCTTTTTGCTTTGAGTATTCCACGTATAAAATGGAATATAAATGGGGGGGTGGGAATTATTCTTTGGCAGTCTTCTAGGGAGAATGATTTCCAAGTACCATGCAAGTTGCAAAAACAGCACCTTGTTACTAAGAGGAAACCCCTTTTCAGGAACAGTGAAAGTACCTCATTCCATCACTGTTTCCAGACTGCTGCTGAGGCCAGACAGATACATGCCAGAAAATTGTTGGTAAAATTTAATTTCCCAAGTTCTTTTTTCCAGCTAAACTTGAAGTAACTTTTGTTCTCAATTCAGGCTAATAGCAGTAACAGGAAGGAGCTAAAATGACAGTGTACTAAATGGATAAACAAAGTCTATTTTCAGTTATGTGTTGGGTTAAAAATGTGTGATTACCATCCCAAACTTGTTTCATTACAGTGTTGTTAGGGTCTTATATTACAGCATTAGCAATCTTTCCAAACCCATGGTATTGTTTATAAAAATAGCCTAATTGAAGGCAACTACTGTTTAAAGTGATCTCTAGCACTATGATTGTGTTTGCTCATGCTTTCTTTTTATGTCCAATGTTTGTGTTTAAACATGTTTTTTAGATGAATACAATATACTCTGACTTGGAGTCTCCACTAACTTTTGCTTTTAAAGTCAAGACTCTTGGCTTCCCTTTCCCTTGTTCCTACTTTGCCGTGTGTCTCCGTGTCCTCTCTGGCAGGGCTTGTGGCTTTGAAAGTGTGTGGGAGTAAAGGTTAAAGATAAATGCTAGGTTTAACAAATATGATTATTGTTGCCAGAAGGATTCACTTCTGAAGTTAGTGGTTGGATCATTCTATTTTTAAGGTAGGATTGCAATTGTATTCCATGCTCATGCCCAAGTTAAAATCAATATACTTCCAGCACTTTGTCTTTCTGAAGACTTCATGTTGTCAAGACAAGGGCTAGATTGATAAGGTGAACATAGTCTAACCATCAGACTTTATACCAATAAGTAAACATTCAACGGGTTATAATGAGAATACGAGTGAGACTGTGCTCTGCTAGAAACAGTACTCATTTGTGGGGAAAGGCAAGAGTGAGACCTAAATTCCACTTTGTGCTCTAATATTTCAGTGGTTTGAATAAAGTGGATGAGCTCCAACAGGAGACACTGAGATCTTGCTTTAGCCTAGTAGTTACTAAATTAATCTGGATCAATGTGGGTTCAGATTCCTCTTAGAAAAAGGGGGATTGCATTTGAATCCTTCATAGGAAAAGGGATTGTATTTGAGGCTTTCATAGCAAAGATGTCCAAACTGTCCGTGTATTTCTTAAAAAGGGGACAACAGCATCTTCTCTTTGTCTGGGAACTTTCCTAGTGTGCCAGTGCATTGACAAAGCTTAGAGAAAAGTGAGAAGCTGAATGGCTCTGCACTGTCAAGATTGCTGCAAGTGTATCAGCACCAGAAGCAAGACTAGGGAAAATGTGGGCCTGCTGCTAAGTGGGGTGGTGGTAACAGAGGACATGGAAAACACAGAGATACTCAATGCCTTCTGCATCTCTGTCTTTACCAGTAAGATTTTTCTTTCAGGAATCCCAGGCCCCTGAGACCAGTGGGAGCATCTGGAGCAATGGAGGTGTACCTCCAGTAGAGAAGATCAAAACATTTAAACAAATTGGTCATAGTGATCAGAGCAGGACTGGAAGTTCAATGCAAATGTCATGCCTAACTTCAAGAAGAAAAGGAAGGGAGATGTGGGGAACTACAGGCCAGCCAGCCTTACCTCAGTACCAAGGAAACTGATGGAGCAGGTAATTCTGGAAAACATTTCCAAATATATTAAGGACATGAATATGATTGGGAGCCATCAGTATGGATTTATGAAGGGACAATCATGCCTGACCAACCTGATAGCCTTCTATGATGAAATGACTGGCTTGGTGGATGAGGAGAGAGCAGAGGGTGTTAATCATCTTAACTTTAGCAAGGCTTTCATCCCTGGCTGTCATAGTATCCTCATTAACAAACTGCTGACTAGACAAGTGGACAGTGAGGTGGGTTGAAAATTGGCTGAAATGCCAGGCTCAGAAGATTATAATCAGTGACACAAAGTCCAGCTGGAGGCCAGTCACTAATGGTGTACTCCTGGGGTCAATACTGGGGCTGATACTGTTTTAACATCCTCATTAATGATCCTGGACAATGGGATAGTTTGCAGAGAGTTGAAGGCTGGGAGGAGTGGCTGATACACCAGATGCTTGTGCTGCCATTCAGAGGGATCTCAATAAGTTGGAGAGATCAGCCAAGAGGAATCTCGTGGAGTTTAACAAAGGGAAGCACCAAATCCTGCACCTGTTGAGTGACGTCCCCACACATTATTAGGGGCTGGGGGCCAACTGACTTTCCTTTACAGAAGAGGACCTGGTTGTCCTGGTGAACACCAGCTTCAATATGAGGCAGCAACATGCCCTTGCAGCAAAGGGGGCCAATGGTATCCTGGACTGCATTAGGAGAAGTGTTGCCAGCAGGTTGAGGTGGGTGATCATTTCCCCCTACTCAGCACTGGTGAGACACATCTGGAGTGCTGGATCCAGTTCTGGAGTTCCCAGTGCAGGAAAGATATGGATTAACTGGAGCAAATCCAGCAAGGAACCACAAAGATGATTAAGTGACTAGAGCATTTGTCGTATGAGGAAAGGCTGAGAGCTGGAGAGAAGGCTCGGGGAGATCTTACCCATGTATCTAAATACTTTAAATTGGGGAGAGTAAAGGAGATGAAGCCAGACAGAGGCACTAGGCACAAACTGACATTATTTTTAAACAGAATAAAAAGGTTTTTTACTGTGGTTGCAGTCAAACGCTGGAGCAAATTGCCCAGAGAGGCTGTGGAGTCTCCATCCATGGAGATACTCAAAATTCAACTGGACACAGCCCTGGGCAACCTGCTCTAGCTGACCCTGCTCTAGCGGGGGGTTGCACTATGTGATCTGTAGAGATCCTGTGATTCTTTGACTTAGTTGGATTAGTTTCAACAGCATTTAAGCATTTCTTTCAGGTTCACTGGTTGTGAAGAGATTTCTGATGTTTCCAAAGTTTGTGCATGCCCATGGGACCTAAATAGGGGTCACAGGCTCCTACTGGGGCATTTAAATACTGCTTATGACAGATCCAGCCCCAGGTTTTTCTGCATGGCCAAACTGTTTCATATAGAGCAGGCTTACTCCTTGACAGCCTCAGCAAAGGACAGAGCAGGCTCAAAATCAAAGCCAGGAACAGGTTCAGCTGGGACACAACTAATGATCTCTAAAATGGGAGTATGTCATACACAGAGGTGATCTCTGCAGTGACCAAAGCCTGAGGGCTTTATAGCTTAAAATCTACTCTGAAGTTTTGTCTAAAAGCTTCTTAATGGTTAGTGCATGTGCAGAGCACTGCAGATCTGAGTCATAAGGGATCTATGCTGTTCTGTACTACCTTCATCTTCCGCATTCTCCCTCATATACTCTGTATCAAGCACATGAACCCAGTTCACCAGCAGTACCTCTGCAGTGATGAAAAGCTGATAGCAATACTCTCACAGTCTCTCCCTGATTTACCCATGGTGTCAAGCACAGAGAGAAGTTCTATAAACTCATTTGTATGCACTGTCCACCCACAAACTTTATCTCAAGTTGTGTGAGCGTTGAGTCACAGACAGGTAGTTCTTGTTCGAGTCCCAGCTTCATGTAAGCTGTGGGTAATAACAAAAGCTATTTCAGTCTCACTCTCAGAAAAAATATTAAGGTAGAAATAATTTCTTTACAATAAAACCCCCTCAAATCAATAGAAAAACGTGAACAGCAAATTCCAGTTAGGAATGCCTGCTGATTTGCTCACCCAGCAGGAGCTTTCATTCAGATCAAGACACTACTGGTGGACCATATCAGCCAGATCACTTGTCTGCATGATTGCTGACCTCTTCAAGAAACTTGTCAAGGGGCCTAGATGGTAAATACTACATATAGAGTATCATATTTATCCAGGTGCACACTGATTCTATCCTTTATCACAGTTTCTACTGCTTTGCCTGGCACTGGTGTTAGGCTTGCCAGCCTTTAGTATCGTCCATCCTATCCCCTTATTTCCCCCCTGGAATCTTTTTTTTAGAGGTTGGTGTCACATTGCCACCCTCCAGTCTCTGGACACAGAGAAAGTTTAAAGAGAAAGGCAGGTCCATTAGTAGATCTGCTATTTCTTGTCCACACTCCCTTAGAAAGCTCGGGTGCCTGGGGATTTGTTACGCTGCGTACTTTGTATTACAGCCTTTCCCGCAGCACACTTTCAGGCAGAGTCTCTGCCAACTCCCCCAGAAAGGGTTCAGGTATGAGGATCATGTGCTTACTCCAGTGAACACATGCAAATATATCATTTAGCTTCTCTGGAAATGTTTCAGCCTCTCCTCCTTTCTACTCTGCAGTTGTCATTTCATCCACCAGACTCCAGTGGGCTTCTTGGTCTTGCTATGTCTAAGGAAAGGTTTAATAGTAGCTTGGATTCCTTTTGCTAGCTGCTGCTCACACTTTTTTATTGTTCTTTCACTGTGCTTTCCTTTAACATGTCAGTTTACGATCCTTTCCGTGTTTTTCATTTGGACATGACTTCAGCTTCTTGCTTCTAATAATCAACCCTGAAGTGAGGCTTTCTGTGCCTGCTTTCTTTTCCCAGTTCTCCAGACTTTAGCAGATGGCGTACACTGATGCTGCGCGTCCTTCACGAAATGCAGCTCCGCCTGCAAGAGTTTACTGTTCCTGGCTGCTCCTTTTTACTTCCTCTTCACAAGCTGTCTCACTTCTGTCTCTGTCCCTTTTGAAACTGGGTGCAACTGCTGTGAATACTTGGCCTGTGGGAATTTTGAATATAAACACAGGAACAGCAACCGTGAGTTGAAGATGTGGGACAAGATCTTGCACGTTAATGAGGACCAAATGACAGGCTGCATCTCTTCAGTGGCTTCCCTGTTCTACTGCTCTGTGAAGCAGCATTGATAGAGTCTAATGTAGTCTATGCTGCAGTGTCCAGACGACACAGGGGTTACCAAAAATACAGTTTCGGTTCTATTACCCACCATCTTTGCCCATCTGATCTCTCTCAGAGTACTCTCTCTGTCCTCCTGGTCAGGCAGGTGGTCCGCAGGCTCAGTACTACACACGCTTAAAGCTGGGGTTTCAGTCCCTGCGGATTACTGTGTGGGTGGTGAGACACTGGAACAGCTTGCCCAGAGAAGAAGTGCATGTCCCATCCCTGGAGGTGTTAAAGACCAGGCTGGATGGGGCTTTGAGCAACCTGGTCTGGTGGGAGATGTCCTTGCCCATGGCAGGGGGGTTGGAACTCGATGATCTTTAAGGTCCCTTCCAACTGTAACCATTCTATGGTTCTATGATTCTGTGTCACCTGCTGGGTCCCTACTTTGTTAATTTGATTATAAGATCTTACTAATAAATTTCACTACCCCATCACCAGTGGGGATGACTCATCTTTTCTGTATATTTTATGTTCTGGTACTGTGATGTCTTACGTGTCTAGCATGTCATTCTCTTCGCATAAGACTAGGCATTTGATTTCCTTCAATTTATTAATTGAATTTTCAGCATTTGTGTAAAAATATGTGTTGTTGCATGGTTTGTTTCCTTCTTCATCTCCCATTTGAAAGGCACTCTGTTTGTTTTCCATTCCTTATCTCTGTTCTCTGGCCTCTCCCGCACTCAAGAAGGCACAATTTCTAAACCTTTGCTGATGGCTTACTGAACTGTGTACTTCTCACACCTGTTGCTCTTCAGTTTACAGCTTAATCAATCACAACCTTTAAATGCCAGTAGTTTAGCCCCCAGTGAGTCCATTCTTTCCACACAGGCTCTTTTTATCTCATAAGTGCTCCCAAATTCAGATCAATCTGAAATTTTGCTCTTTACACCATCCTCTCAGCTGCACGTTGAAAGTTTGCCTCTTTCTGGTCACGCATAGGGCAGTGGGGCCATTTCAGGGAGAGGGTCTTATCTTCATCTTCCCTCCAACAAGCTGAATTTTGCCTCCAGAACATCATGTGAGACTCAAAACCACAGGCTCTTCCCCAGCACCTTTAGGCAACTATTCTGCTTTGCATGTTTAAAGAAGAAAAAAATAATCTTTTTCATTTAAATGTACAAGCTCTTCTGCCTGAATTAATTTTTATTTGCTTAAAAACATTTCCCAAATTATAACTGATGTTCTTTTAAACCATTCCTCCAAACTAAGTTTTTTGCAACAAACGTAATGTGGTACAAAATATTATCTGAGTTGCCAGCTCCCACAATCATAATTTGAGTAATAATCCTGCACTGGCACAATAACAACGGGAAATGGCTTTTAAGGGGATTGAGCACGTTAATGCTGCCAGTAGAACTACTACACCAAGGCACAATTACCATTACAATTGCACAGTACAGGTGTCAGAGACCTTTTTTTTGAAGTGCTACAAAAGAATATAATTTACTACTTACTTTGCGATTTTAAGCAGTTCTCTGGATGTCGAAGTACTGCCTGGGCTATTTTGTTGCTGTTCCAGGAGCACGCAGAGATCCCGGAGGGAGTCAAAGCCAAACCAACAGGCAGAGAAAGCCGTTCCCTGCTATCAACAGACAAAGGTGCAGGGTGGATGGGTCCACACTCCTTTCTTTCTCTTATTTCCCAAACCCGTTTCTTGTATTTCAGTAGGCCCTGGCTAATCCGCGTTTGAACACAAAGCAGGACAGAGCCGGAGGCAGCACTACAGAAGCTGGCACAGAAGAGGTCGGTATTAAAATAAAGGTTTGTAATTCCTTCTATTATTTCTGGAAGTTACCTACCATGTTTCCGTGTAGTGGGAGAAACAGAACAGTCTCTAAAATGCCGTAATAACATCCAGCTTATTTATTATGAATGATGACACTTTAAGAGAGTCAAATGTAAGGATGCCCAACAATAATAAACTCTTCAAATGCAACTAAAAACTCAAACCCTTGGAACTCGTGCCAAAGACTCATATAGAGATTGCTGAAGAAATGGATGAAATACATAAAAATTCAGCTGAGAGAGTGTGGTTTCGTCTTAAATTTACTGTGCAACACAACAGTTTCATAACAGGAAATATAAAGCAACGACAGAGAAAAGCCATTTTCCTTTGTGTTGCTAAAAGCAAAATATTCTTTAATGTTTAAAAATAATTAAGTCCTCATCATCCAGTTGAGTCCAGCAAGCCAGCAAATAAAGTGCCCATGAAGAAAAGATCATCCAGGTGAAGTTAATGCAAAACCAAGTCCAAGTTATTGCTTAAAGACCTCCCTGGATACGATCTCTCTGTATGCAAATAAGTCGCTGGATGCTTGTCACCTCCCCTTCGAATTTTAGTGATTTTTTTTTTTCATGGCCACGTATGGGATTAACTTGATCGAACCAAAATTGTGTATGTCAAAAAAGAAGCATTCGGCTTTTAGACACGTCTGTGGTAAAAGATGCAATCGTCTAGTTTTCTGTTCCATTAAACTATCTTCAAACATGTCCAGGGCCGATATTTTAAATGGTTAGCAGGCACCTTACTCAAACCAGAGCCATGTTCTAATATTAAACTTAGCAGCAGAGTCTAGGTAGGGCTGAAATCTTTGTCTGCTGGCTGCTTTGTGGGCACGATGACTTTCTTAGAGAAAGTCCTCTGCCTCGGGAAATAACTCTGCTCCTGCAACTCTCATAAGCACTCATTTGTTTGGTTGGGGTTTTATTTGTTTGTTTGGGTTTGGGTTTTTTTTTTCTGCAAGAGCCTGGGTATTGCAAGCACCAATGTTGCAAGGTGGAAAAAATAATAAACAACTATTCTTCCCTGCTCAGATGTCACCATTTCAAAGCCACTGCTGGGGGGGGGGTGGGGTGGGGAGCAGAGAATAGCAGAAATCACCATCTCCCGAGCCTCCTCCCACTCTTGGGAGATGCTGGAGGTAGCAAATCCTTTTCCAGCATTCCCTTTGTGCTCACTGGCATGTGGATGTGCTCAACCTAGCCAGAAAAACTGGATTACAGTGTGTTGATTGTAAAAGAGGGAGGAAGGCTGCTCACGCAAAGTATCTATTTCATGTGGTGAGGAGAAGAGAGATGGGGTGGAGATTTATGGATAGACAGGTGTTGACACTCTCTGCAGGTAATGCTATTGTTACAAACATAGGGGCATAAAAGCCAAGAAATTATCTGTTGATGAGCAAGAAAGACTCTTACTAGAACTACAAGGCTCTTAGTCATGATGTTGGCACCTCGGAAGGCTTTTTTGACTGGAAAGGCCAAGTAAGCTGCTTGGAAGCAAGAGAGAAGGCTGCTGTGCCTTACTGTCGGCCGTGTGGTGGAGTCCCTCCTGTATCTGAAATTCTGTGTTTGGTTATCTCCATAGGCACGGCTGAAGTTTGCTCTGCTATTAGTGCTGCTTTGCAATGAGCAGTAGGTATTTGTGGAGACGTGACAACGTTTGTGATTTGCAATACAGAAATTGTTCACTGATTATGCTGTGAGTAATGCTGCTGCGCAGCTCACGTCAAAGGCAGAAGCCTCATTCATAAAGCCAGGATAAATCCTTTAAGCAGTAGGTTTTGGAATTCTTAAGGGTTTGATAAGCTTTGGTGCAAACCCACTTTTTCAATTAACAGAAAACTGTATTAGAGTTCCACAGGTTATCATATGACTTACACCGATCTTGATTTTTCCTGCACTGTTCTTTCCAAGAACAGTTTGTGGGGTTGGGGTTTTTTTTGGGTTTGTTTTTTTTTTGGTTGTTTGCAGAGTGATTGCTCTCTTTACAACCAACTACCTTGAGGAAATATTTCCAATCCTCCTTTTCTAAATCTGGCATGATTAAAACATGAATGACAAGAGGAGGACAGGAGTCTTCCATAGGAGAGAGGCACGTTGCTTAGGCCAGAGGATCAGCAAACTCAGCAGAGGAGAGGTTGCTTGAGACGCTGCCTTTGAAAGCTGGTTCCATTAGGCAGAGATGTGTAAGAAATTTCCAGTCGTGCAGTGGACGTGGGGGGGCTTTTCCAGGTAGGTTGTGTGGGTTTCTGGTTGAGCCCTTGGAACACAACTGGCTTTTGGGAGCATCCTTCTCCAAGGGCTTTTTGGCTTACACTGCTCTAGCCGAAGGCTATTTTCCAGTGCCCAGATCCATCTGATTCCTGGTCTGTATGTGTGGGGGGGTGTCCTACAGAGATCCGTGTCATCACGGTGGGCTTTGCCCTGCGCAGGCTGCCGGGCAGAGTGACGGCCTCTGCCTGAGAGGGGGAGCACGTGGCGTCAGAGCACACAAAATGTGGTGAGCCACAGTTAGCCACACTGCACCAGCCCACTGAAGGGTTAAGGACCACAGTTTGCATAGTAGCTTTTAATCGATCATTTCCACAAAATTGCAAAGCATCGTACCGCAAATTGTTTTATCTTAGTGGAAGACCAAAAAAAAAAAAAAGAAAGAAACAACAAATCAAAATCCAAGTATTTATGTTCAGGCTTTTTTTTTTTTTTAAATGGTCTTGACGTAAAAAACAGTAAAATACTGTTTACATGTGATTTTCAATAACTCCCTATTCTTTAACCTTCTGTCATCAAAACACTGACTTTGTTTTGTGCATAAACACTGTAGCCCATCAGTTGTCCAGGTGTGGGTCAATGTACTCTTGTCTGTCTGCTGCTTGGCTGGGGGCAGAGGGAAGGGATGTATTTCCACAGAATATTCTAGGTTGGAAGGGACCTTCAAGATCATTTTGTCCAACCATCAACCTAACAAACATCAACAAACAAAGTGCAACACCATCACTAAACCATGTCTCCCAGCACCACATCAAC
>JAOXJM010000079.1:18405546-18431516 GCA_026413425.1 Tringa solitaria | reverse complement strand
GCAGCCCGTTCCAATGCTTGATAACCCTTTCAGTGAAAAAATTTTTCCTAATATCTAGAATAATAATATCCTAATATTTTGTTGGGCTCAGCAGGGCTGTACATTGTGTATCTCCTTGTACGTTAACGTATGACAGAGCTTAAGTGCAGGGCACACACACACAAAACTGAAATGAAGAGGCACCAGTGCAAACAGAGATCTTTCCTATCCCTGGGCATTCTTTAATTTTTGAGTCAGGATCAGTCTGATCCTCTGTAATCCAGCATGGTATTTTACAAACAGATAAATGAAAAAGGGCCACAAATTGGAAGTGCCTATTGAAGAGTATGTTAGACATATTAAGATACCTTAAGAGAACCTCCCCTCTATTAATACACGTATTTGCTGACACATGTTCAGTAAATAGGATGCTGGTGTATGTTCAGGAAATATGCACTGCACACTATTAGTTTCCAAGTTAAACTCTTCACCACTCTCCATACCAAAACTGGGATAGTCAGTTATTACGTGGAAAATAGCACGTGTCCGAGAAGGATCGTGGGGTGGGGGGTTCACACCTTCCGCTTCTCGTTATGACGTTTTGTTTAAAAAGAGACACGCCATCCCACCACGTACTTAATTTTAGTTTCAATAGCTTGCTTTTGTATCAGGCTCATCAGTGGGGAATTTTTGCCTCCCACTCTCTGCATGGAGACTTTAAAGCTTTGCTTTCCCAGAAAACGAGCTGTTTCTGGTAGCACAGCTTCGATTTTGCTGGAGCTCCGGACTCCTCTCTGCCTGAACCCGATTTCTGATTTTTCAAACAGCTCCTGCCTTGGCAGCCAGGTCTTGCTGTGCTGTTTCCAGCAGGAGAGAACATTTGCTCACTTACAGATGCCTGGTTTTGTTCACTGTCTTTCCGCCCAATTCCCAGCCCGGCACACCCTCAACTCCTGCATTCCCTGGCTGTCCGGATTCCTACACGACGGGCACATTTGAAACACATAAAACAGACTGCACATTGCACTTCCCGTCTTTATGAAAATCTGGTATTTCTTTCCCTGAACGACTGCCCCTCCAAGCCTAATCAAAAAAGATTTTCCTAGCCAATTTTTTTTTTCTTGTGACTTTCCAAGCGCTTTCTTGCACAGCGGGGGTTCGAGCTATACAGCCTTCCCAGGTCAGCACCGAATCACCCAACGCACAGCTATAAACAGGCATGATTTTATTTTACATAGTCTCCGGCGGTTTCCCTTCTTTTCCTTTTCCTCCTTCAGGCCAACTGGTTCTCTGTGCCTTTGTGTTTCTTTTATTTTTGGTTTCCGTAACTTCCTGTAGCCAGCATTATCATTTTCTCAGCAACAGTTATTTCAAGTACTCCCGATCTCATCCCTCTCCTCCCCCTTCCCTGGCACAAACGGGTCAGACAATCGCAATTTTAGCTGCTGGCTACCAGAAAACTCCTGGAAAGCATGGCAAGGCCAGCTGGCCCGCTTCTGCTCCATCCTCGGCTTCCCAAAGGTCCAGTCAGCCCCGATGGGCAAATATGCAGAGGCTGGTCTGCAATGGTGAGGGAGGGAAGGGCTTTGAAGCCTGGCCATTGGGGTCCCCAAGAGGGACCCTATGGTGATGCCAGGCTTCCTTGGCCACCTCCCTGGAAGAGCATGGAGCCCAGGGATGGCTACTTGCCCTCTGGCCATGGGGGTCCCAAGAGGGACCCTATGGTGATGCCAGGCTTCCTTGGCCACCTCCCTGCCAGAGCATGGAGCCCAGGGACGGCTACTTGCCCCCTGCCCTTGGGGATGGCAGCGTGGCCCTCACACAGTCAGTCCTGTGGCCCCAGGGGGTTAGGATCACAGGGTAACATTTAGAAATGCATTATTTGATCCATTCTTAGGTATTTTACTTCAGTGTCTGCTGTTATTTATTATTTTTGGATTATATTCTCTTTATTTTTTCTTCACTTTTAGCACTTATGCTCTCCCTTTCTTTCCCAACTGAGTAACTTTTTTCTTACTTTTAACTTTAATTGTAATTACCCTGCGATAATTAGGTCTGCTTTTCTTTTTTTCTTTTTTTCTCCCTTAATTTTCCTAGGAATTTTCCTCACTTTTTCCCCTCCTTCCTTTTTTCCCTTCACTTTCTTTATTTTTTCTTTTCTCCCCGCTTCTCATTTCCCCCATCCTTTCCTCATTTTTACTCTTTCTTTTTTTTTTTCCCTCCCCCACTTACGCCTCACCTGCCCTTTCCCGGTGTGTCGTTCCCCTCAGCCCTAACCCCGTTCCGGCCGGGGCCGGGCCTCCTCCGCCGCCGCCGCCGCCGCCGCCGCCTCTCCCCTTCACACCCGGCCGCCGCCCCGGCCCGGCCTTCACTGCAAACCCGACGCCGCTCTTCTCCTGGCAACAAGTGACGCTCCGCGGGGCGGGCCAATCAGGTCTCCCGGTCGCTCTCCCGTCCAGCCGGCGGCGGGCGCGACGCTCCGGTAGGAGCGAGGCCGGCAGCGCGCCCGCTCAGCGCAGCCTGCGCGCCGCTCCGCGGGAGGATGAGGCGGGCGGCGGGGCTCTGCCTGGCCGCCTGCGGCCTCGTCTGCCTCCTCGCCTGCTGCGCCGCCCACCGGGTCCCCTCAGGTAAGCCGGGTGCCCACCTTGCGGGGATACGGGGGGGGGGGAGAGGAGTGAGGCGCAGCGCGGGTGCGCAGCGGAGGAAGGAGCGCGGAGGGGCCCTTTTCCGTGCCGGTGGGCTGCCGAGGCGGGGGGACAAGGCGGAGCGGTGACGGGCCTTCCGCCCCGCCGGTTCCCGGCACCTCCGGGCGTTGCGCTAGGTGGCAAAGTCCAACTGCGTGGAAACAACGTGGGAAACTTACAAGGGAGGAGCGAAAAAAAGAGTTAAAAAACAACAACCAAACAAACAAAAAACCCCCCAAAACCAGAGCAAACCCCAAACCAACCCAAATCTCCCTCCCCGGAGCCGGAGCTTCGCCCTGGGGCGTCGCGAAACCGGCCGCTGCCCCGCCGCCCCCGGCTGCCACGTTCCCGGTGCCCCCGGTGCCCTCGGTGCCGGAGGGAGGCGGGCGGGCCCCCGGCCTCACACCGCCCCGAGAGAAATAACGGGAGCTCGGGCGGGTCTCCTGCCGGCGTCTGCATTCCCAGCTTCATGCCCGGAGAGGGGGGAAGCGGGGGGGGGGGGGGAGGAGGGCTCACCCCCGTCTTTCGGGAAGCAGGTGGAAAAGTTCGGCGTTGAGCAGGTCGGTGGAAGGCAGAGCCGCCAGCCGGGGCGAGAGCGGCCGGGAAGCGGGTTCGGCTCCTCGCTAAATAGTCCCAGCTCACCCGTTTTCGTGTCCTTTTGACAGTAACGGGCTGGGTTTTGCAGCTGAGGGTGTCAGGTAAAACTTCAGGCAAGAGGGTTGAACTGGCGTAATTGAGCCGCCCCTATTAATAATAAATTTCTGTCCGGAGAGCTGCGGTGAGACAGCATCAGCGGTTTTCCTGGGGAAATTTGAAAAAGTTGGGTTTTCTTCCTGATGTCGGAAGGAGGGTTGTGTGGGAAGAAGTGAAAGAAGAATGAGGAAGGGGGAAGACCTGAGAAGAGACAGAGAACACGTTACAAGAAATGGAAAAAAAAAGAAGAAAGTCTGGAGAAGAGACTTAAAAGCAGATGTAGTGCTGAGAAAGCACAGGGTACAAAGATACCACAAAAGGAAGTTTGGTTGTTAAAATGTCTTATTTTGTGAATAGAGAGGAGGGAGACGGTTGGTTGAAGTGTGCTATTTAGAAAAAGTCACTCCAGTAGGTGGCTGACTTAGAGATTCTTCTTTACAGTTTGACCAGCTCAGTACTGTTTAGATACAATTTGGCACTTACACAGTGGAAAATTGACGAGTATACTGGGAAGTAGTGGTAAAATTCACTGCATAACATCACTGAATATTTTCCTTGCTGTTCAGCCAAACCTATTATTAAGTCATATTAAAAAAACGCAGTAGGAATGTGATTGACAGCGTATTACTACTAAATGCGAAACACTACTCAGCAGATTCTTTACTTAAACAGCAGAGTAATAGACTTGTGGGTCTGGGACAGCCAAGGACCATTTCAGCCTCATTAGTGAAAGCTTTACACTCCGGGGCCATCTTTACTGTGGTAGAGAAATAGTTTTAGGGCATTTATTTTCTTGGTTAGTTTAAACCTGCTGCCGCCACTTGTCATAGAGATATTCTTGTACTGGCAGAGGTGACAGCTTATATCAGTAGCGTGACCCATATCTTTTTAGAATTGTATACTGTGCTTTGTCACTTTCTCTTTTTTTTTTTCTTTTTTTTTTTTTTTTCTTTTTAATGACAAGCTACATCACAGCTGAAAATGAAACTAGGGTTCCTGTGTCATTTCCTAATCTTTGTGTGGTGGCTTTGGTGAGATAATCTTTCTAAAAGTCTCTCCCAAAAGCAGTGCTAGTTATTTTAGTAATACTGCAGTTTCATCCACAAACTGGTTCATATATGAGCCTATCATGCTGTGTATCATATATGATACATAGTTGGTTTTTTTAAAAAGCGCTTACTAAGTGAAGATTATTAGTAATTCTATTTTACGGTACCTGATGTGTGTTACTGCATTTGCAGATAGGTGTGAAGACAAGATTCTTTACTTAGTAAGCTTGCAAATTAATCAGGGGTTGATCCAATCAGTATGTGTTTAAAATTAAAGGAAGAGTTCTTGTGGATAGGGTTGGACTTAGAAGACAGCCTCATTTTATCTTCCCTCATTTGATAATAACTTTAAAAGTGATATTATTATTTTTTTGCCTCCCCTGAAGTATACTCACTAAAAAGCTGGAAAATGTACTTTACGTGGCTTATGCAAAAGAGATAGTGTAATGTACAAACAGCAGTTGCTGTACTTTCTTGCAAGCATGTATCAGAATGTGATTACACTTTTTAAAATGAACTTCCTGTGAAAGTGATATTGAATCATACCCACGTGTGGACATTTGTTTATTCTTATACAGGCAGTGATGCTTTCACCATTCGCCATGACACACTGAACAAATGCATGCAAGTTAAAAACTCACGGATAGTGATAGATGACTGCAAGGAGACAAGCGAAGCTTTATGGAAATGGGTATCCCAGAATCGCCTCTTTCATCTGGGGTCCAAGCAGTGCCTGGGACTTGATATATTCACCAAATCACTGTCTCGCCTGAAAATGGTTGATTGTAACTCGGAACTAATGCTGTGGTGGCGATGTGCTGATGCTTCCATCATTGGTGCATCTCAGTACAAAGTGACTATCAAGAGTACCTATGTAACTGCAAGCATAAATGCAACAGACCAGTGGAGAAGCAACAGTTCCTCTGATGATATATGTCGCTTTCCTTACCATGGTAAGTTTGCACAGGGATTTAGAGAATATATTTACTTTTTTGTTAAGGGCTTTTTGCTCTATGTCTATGCCAATAAATTCTTCAAATTAATCGTATGAAAAGACTGATCAGTAAAGCAATAGAATTTTTTGCTCTAGAGAGATACTGATACTCAAGCATGAAACTTCAACCGCTTTTAATAAAAAAGAAATAGGCAGAACTGCAGGAGTTCTGTTATTGAGTGGCTTTCTTAGCGTGTTTAAATCCCTCCACCCATGTTTTAGTGAGAGCCTATTTAATGATGAAATATCAATCACCTTGTATCAGAACTGACACTGTCCTCTTCACAGTGATGGGAATTATGCTGTTGGCAGGCTGTACAGGCAAATTCAGTGCGTGCTGGTAGCTCACAGCCTGTTGGACTGTTGTGAACCAGCTGTCTGCTTTGATCTGGTTGTCTGTACACTCATCAGAAGCTGGTCTCATCTGAAATCTCATGCTGGCTGGAAGAAGTGGTGAAAACTTGCCTTACCATGTTTAAGAGCTGAATTTTCTTTGTATTTGAATTGTTCAAAGTTGCCGGTCTGAAGAGCCCAGTAGGCTCCAGTTTGAAATGTTTTCCCTCTCCTGTTGCGTTGATTCCTGTAGCCTTGTTCTGTCGTACTCTGTGCAAACCGCCTGGATTTCAACAGGACAGTGTATTTATCACTGACTTACCAGGAAAAGGGAAACAAGTTTCTGCTGTGTTATGCCCCACTCAAAAGTATAGAAAAATAGGTTCCTCTCACTTCTTTCAGGTCTGTCTTTGCTGTATATTACCTATAACAACAAGATAGGGTGTTTTAAAAACCCTAAGTGTGATTTGCATTCTTTTAAGTAAACACTGACTGTACAAGCAGTAACATTGATTTGCTGAGTTTTGCTCCCCTAAACAACTTGTAGATACAACTTTTTTCTTTTTTTCCCCCCCCCCTGCAGAGATTTATACCAAAGACGGGAACTCCTACGGAAAACCCTGCGAGTTCCCTTTTCTGTACAATAAGACGTGGCATCATGACTGCATTCAGGATGAAGCGCATGCGGGAGGGAAATGGTGCGCCACATCTGAAGACTACGCTCGCGATGGAAAATGGGGAATCTGCTTGCAACCAGGCACGTTGGCTTTCTAAACAGACATCATAAAAACATTCTGTCACTTCTCGTATGTACAGCTCCACCTTGGTGTAGCGTGTTGCTGTTAAGCTGGATAAAAGCAGGTCCCTTTTCTGTTGCAGTGTTGACAGGACAGTCAGCGTACACTCGCTCTGCAGGATATGTGATTACCAATATAAAAATGGATAGAGCTTCAGTATTATAGTTTTTCCTTTGAAACTTTCACGATGTTTCAGTATAGTTGTAGTTACAAGTACCTTTCGCTTTCTTTAAACAGAGGATGGTTGTCATGATATCTGGGAACGTGATCCAGGGTCTGAAAGTTGCTACCAGTTTAATACACAGTCTGCTCTTTCTTGGAAGGAAGCTTATATTTCATGTCAAAGGCAAGGGGGAGATCTACTTAGCATCCAAAATGCATCTGAATTAAGTTACATACAAGGTAAGTGTAATTATTCACATGTGTTATGAAGTCACCCTCACTGATGTTCAGGCTTGGCCTGGAGGAATTATGAGTGTACCTTTGGGAATACAGAACCAAAGGACAAACATCTGAAGGCATTGGGAGGGAAGACATGTGTGGGTGAATTCCTCCTCAGTTCAAGAAAGTTTGCACGTCCGGTTATTGTAGCAATCTTTCTTTCCTCTAATGCATGCCCTTTTAGATCACATTTTTAATTAAAGGAGAGGAATAAAGGATAAGCATTTTATACTAATTGTTTTCTTTAAAAAAAAATTTTAAAAAATTATCTCCAGCTAAGGATGACATCGCTGAGATCTTTTGGATTGGCTTAAATCAGCTGGACGTTTCTGGAGGTTGGCAGTGGTCAGATCACAAACCTTTGAATTTTCTCAACTGGCATCCAGGTAATGATGTTTCTGGTGGTGTTAGCAATTTTTACAACCCTAACTAGTGTTTTGCTTTGCTTTTTTTTTGTTTTTAATTACCCTTCTCTATCAGACTTCATCAAAATAATCATTGTTCCATTTCTCTTAAAAGTTTGGAAGCTTCTCTTCCTCCTACCCAGTGAATCTTTCTGTACTTGTTATTTATGGATGATTAGGTTAATAAATCTCTAAAAAGGTAAAACTTAAATAGTACCTTTGAGGTCCATTTTAGTAAAGGATCTACACCTCGCTGCTAAATTTCTCCTTCCGCTGACAGAATGGCATTGACTTCCCTCAAATATTAAAATCATTGATGTATGTACAAGGACTGACATTACTGAGAAGCCTGACTTGTGTTTTTAAACTTCAAGGTTGCTTAAATTCGTTTTGAGGTGAAGATGATTGAAGTCTAAAACCTTTGAAAAACCTTTTTTTAATTACTTCCAAGTTCCTAGTAGAATTGGTGAGAGTCTTGTTTGTTTGGAATTTTCAGCATGTATTTGTAATATTCTCATAAATACACCACAAATATGTATATATGAGAGTCCTGGAGGAATAATAATCAGCAATACTGAAGCTAATACTGTCTGTCATTCAAGCTGAGTTTGACCTTTTTAAAGGGGAATTCTTTTTTTCCTTCAGTTTCTAGAATAGTCCTGCAACGTGAATTGTGTGAAAAGAAGTGGTTTCTATACTAAGCTATACTAAGAAATTTCCGTGAGATTTTCCAAACACGGCCTGTCTTTTTTGGAAAGGTTAAGGACTTTTTTGCTGCTTGGCACTGTGGGACTGTAATGCAGAGCTAGAGACGAGACTATCCCGAGTTGCAGTGGCAAAATTTACTCTGCAGTCATGGCAGACATATTAATGTCTGTCCCTCTTGTGGAAAATACTTACTGGTATCTAACAGGAATTTTGCTAGCTGCAGGTTGTGCCCATTACTTCTTGTCCTTTCACCGTACACCTCTGAAAAGAGCCTGGCTCTGTCTCCATTGTACTCTCCCATGAAGAGCTATGATCCACCCTGAGCCTTTGTTTGAATGAAGCCAGTGCAGGGGGAGCTGGGGTGCTCTCTGTGGGGGACACCTCAGGTTGACACTAGGGCTCAAAGAAAGAGAAGGCAAAAAGTACCATTGGGAAGGGGCTCCAAAGAAGGCTGGGGACTGCAAAAGAGAGTGCTCCTCTGTGACGCTTTTAGTTTGGGGCCTTGTCTCGTGTTTCTGCGAAAGTAAGGGTTCTGGTTCACGTTGAGAGAAGGAGTGCAGAGCTGTGTTTGGAGAGGGGCTGGAAAGGGGCTGCCAAAGGAAACTGAGGGCTGCGAAAAGGGTTCTCCCCTGAGATATTTCTAGTCTGGGAAAGTGCTCAGCTCAAGGGTTTGTTGTATTGTAAATAAAACATTCCTCCTGGTTCTATGATTAAACATTGGAAAAGAAGTCCAGATTCCTTGATTCTGAAACTTTCTGTCACACAGAAAGCTTTCTGTGGGAGCTATGGTAGGACAGGTGCCTTCATTCAAAGCAAGTTATGTTCTTCAAATACAAGGTGCTGTACTATGCACAGTATATTATTCTTGTATTAAAAAACAATAGAAAAAAGCAGTTCACTACCTTACCATTTGATAATTTGTGCCCTTCTATTTTTATTTGTTCCTGTCTGTAGACATGCAGAGTTTGTCCCCGCTGGATGGGACTAGCTGTGTGGTGATGAACGCTGCCTCAGGCCAGTGGCAGAGTTACCACTGTGGGACTCCACTTCCATATGTTTGCAAGAAGTCACTCCAGGAAGTTTCAAGCCTCCCAGGTAGGACAGCTTGCGTTTTTGGTTTTGTATGTTAATATGAGTGTAATGTTCACTTATAGACTCTTTTCCCCCCCCGTCCACAAACCTTCTTAGGCATCTCTGCCAAAACACTTTCACAACAGCTTTGGTTTTTTTAGCAGAGCAGAGGCAAACTCTGTATCTTCAGTGTCAACGTGATGCATCACAGACAGTTACCAGTTTTTGCAGCTTTCTTATTTGCATGTAAAGCATTTCCCAGCACAATCTTACCCTTTTCATCATGTTTTCCTCCATGTCTTGTGCCTTTTTTCTTGTGCTTCTGAAAGTCTGGAACTGGTAGTTGCACCTTGAACCTTTCCATCTCTGCTTTCCATTTCTCTGACTCTTGGTGTGTATTGTGTAAAACGGGGCCTGCCTGGGGGCTCAAACTCTGTTGAATTCAAATAGAAGTAGTTGAATGACTACTGTCCTTTGAAACCAGGCTTAGCACTGGAAATGGGAGTGCAAGAGTTGGTAGCTTGCCCTGTGTGTAATCTCTACTGGATCCATAACAGCTCTTACAAGATACTTATTCTCCCTACACACATACCGTCCTTCGGTTTTTACAGTGTTGAGCTGTGATATATGCTATATAAGCTTCCATGCTTTTGGCCATTTACCTACACCTGCATGTCCAACCCTTCCCATATCAAATGGCATATTCTTCCATGTGTTGCTTTGGCCTTACCCAGTTTCCAGGGCTCATGCTTGTGGGCTTTCATGGGAGGACTTTTATTAGAAGGTGATTGCCCTTGGATGAGGGGAGCAGTAGGGAATAAGAGGCATGAACCTGGAGGTGGAAAGTGTCATGGCGTGTCACTGGCTAAGGCGTGTTCTCTCCTGCTCCCTCAGGGGAGGGGTGTGCCTTTGAAGAAAAAAATTAGTAAGCAGTTTAAATTTAACTAAACTGGTTCAAATTTTCAAATGTTCCCTGGAAAACAAGTTGTCAATTAACCACCCTTACCTGTTCTCTGGCTCCTTAGTGGGTATATAGAGTTGTTACCAGTGTTTGTATGGTGTTTTATTAATTAAAAAACAAAATTCTTTTGGAGTACTTTGTAATGTATTTTGAACTAGAGAGGCTGTTAGTATATACCTTTTTCAGCGTGCATTAAAACCAGTTTGAATTCTTGAACATCATAGTTTTCAGAAGAAAAAATATTTAAAACTAAGCATTTGTTTCATTCATTTGAATTATTCAAAATCAGTCATATGCACAGTACTGTGTATAGATAATAATGCCTTATAAAAGTGCAAACTCCTGCCAGAACAAAACAAGCAACGTTTTGTTGAAGCTGCTGTCCTTCAGTGAAGTAACTTGATTTGCCTTTAATTGCTTTTGAAGTCTTGCGTACAATTACTTCTAAACCTTTCACTTACACTAAGACCAGCTCAGTATAATTCATTCCAGCTTTTTACTTTCACTCCCACTAACTTCCTTCAGCTTCTGCGTACCTCATGGACCAAAATATTATGACTCCCTGTAATGCTTCTCAGTCGAGTCTATTTGCTTGGCTAAATTGTGACCCTTTCTTAAAACATTAGCCCTGAAGAGATGTGAATGCGTTCTGATTGCTGCTTTCTGGCTGTTTTCAAGGTGCTGCTGGGTTTAAAACGTGAAGAAAGTGCCAACCCATTGCACTAACCAATGTAAACCAAAAGCCTCTAATGCAGTTTCTCTTCACTGTTAGAGTTTTGGAGCCACTTGGATACTCGCTGTGATTTGGGCTGGCTTCCCCACAATGGATTTTGCTACATGCTGATGGACAACCAGGTGTCTTGGAGTGTGGCAGATGAGTCGTGCAAAGCCAACAAGAGTAACCTCATCAGCATACACTCATTAGCAGATGTTGAACTGGTTGTTACAAAGCTTCATAATGGTGAGTTGTAACCTGAGTGCCGTGCACCATAAATTGCAAACCCCTTTCCATGTTGTAGCGTGCAGTTGTCAAAACCTCTAGCTTTTAAATGAAGGTGCTAAAGCTGAGCTTGTACCCAGGCTAGTGCTGAGCGTTGCTTTTCAAGTCCAGTCCCTCTGTATTAGCTCTCGGTTTGGGTTGATCTATTTTATTTATTTATCGGGCTAACCTACTTCTAGTTGCGTAATACCTTATGTTTAATTTTCTCATTTAAAGAGAATCATAGACAGTTGGGTCAATATTTGACTACTGGGTCACTGAACTAATAAATGCTGTCTGTACTCTGTAGTCTTACATTTTTGTGTGCACTCTAAATTTGGTTGAGCTTTTTTTTGGCTTGAGTGTTCATTATTTCTGTTTGGGTTTCTTCCCCATTTGTTACCTTCTCTGTGAAACTTACTCATATTCATGAATATAAGTTAATTTATATTAAGTTATATACCATATAAGTTAATATACCATATATATTATATATACCATACTTGTGTCAAATCCCCTTTCTTGCTGTAAGAAAAAAAAAATAATTGTGGGATTTATGCTGTGCAGTATAGTGATAAAAACCTAATTTTGCTGATTTCACATTCCTTTCCAATTTGTTTGAGTATTATTTTGAAACTACGGTATTGTCCTAATTTTAAATTACAGATGCTGAAGAAGAAATGTGGATGGGTCTCAGGAATGAAGATGTACCAACCTTGTTCAAATGGTCAGATGGCTCAGCTGTCGTTTTTACATATTGGGATCAGAATGAACCAAAAGTTCCTTTTAACAGCACTCCTAACTGTGTGTCGTATTCGGGCGAGGTAGGAATACAGTGTTGGGTTTTTAAAATTATTTTTCTGTTATAGGAGAAGCAACACTGATGTGTGTGAAGGTCAAGGGGAGGGTAAAGGAGATAACTGATTTTTTTTTTTTAATAATCTTTAAAAATGAGTATAACCATTTTTCTACAAGCAAAATTCTAAAAATTATTTAGTCGACACTTGGTAGCTGTATACTGCAAAGAATGGAAGAAATTGCTCACAGCTCTGGGAGTGCCCCTGCTGTTGGCCAGCCAGTTGTCCTAGTCACTCTGCATTTTGGGTTGCTGGATTCTCACGTGTTTGTGGCAGAGAGCTAGGAAGGAGGAGGTGGGCTGAACTATTGAAAGGAAAAGCTGGGTGCAGTTGTCACCAGGATCAATTTGGGCCACCCTAATTGAGGATGCGTAGTGAGATACCTTGGTAAGAGAAGAGGAGAGGACAGACACGGGGCGGGATATGGTAGAGAAGAAGCAAGGGATGGGTGGGGGAAGGAGGTCACAAAGGTGAGTGGAGAGGGAAGCAGGCTGTATCCAATCTCCCAGATTCAGTGGTAAACTGGGACAAGTCTCTCTGCATTGCTGTTGGGTTGGTAGTGGAGCTCCTGTGCCCTGCTCCGAGCTGTCTCCTCCCCGCCTCTGCAGTAAGCTGAGCACAGCCCCTGCACCCCTTCCCTCCCTGAGCCGAGAGAGCTGGCACCACACTGCCCTTTTCTTCCCTTCTCGGATCCAATCCAGAATCCTCCTATCTCTGCATTTGTCAGCTTTCTCTCTCCCTTCCAAACACGCGTCTATGCATATAATCCAGGACATCCCGCCCCCAGTATTTTTGCTAGAGGCATTTTGGATTTCCCACTTGTGAAAGCTCAGCCCCTGCACTATGGAAATGGAAAGATTTTAGAATTTTAAAATACTTTCTTTTCCTTTCCTTATCACAGTTTGGACAGTGGAGAGTCAAATCGTGTGAAGAAAAATTGAAATATGTGTGCAAGAAAAAAGGAGTGATTTTGAATGAAACAAAATCGGATAAAAATTGTTCATTGGAAGAGGTAATAGGAAGCCTGTATTTCTTTTACTTTCACTTGGTTCAGAAACCTATGTAAAATTACTTACTTCCTTCTTGCCTGTACAATGAAATCTATGGAACATTTTTGCTGAAAAAGGACATTTATATAGCATGAGCCAAAATTCTGAGTCGCCTAAGCAGGCTCTGGATGTATTACCACTCTGTTTATTAATGAAAGTATTATGAGCTTGGACCCAGGAGTTGTTGCATTTATTCGTTTGGAAAAAAAAAAAGTTGCCTTTACTAGATATGTTATCGCTAATGCCATTTGTTCTGTGGTTTTTGCTTGAAGTATGTTTTAAAATTCAGGATAAGTGCTTTGCGAGA
Source organism: Tringa solitaria (assembly GCA_026413425.1). Taxonomy (NCBI): domain Eukaryota; kingdom Metazoa; phylum Chordata; class Aves; order Charadriiformes; family Scolopacidae; genus Tringa; species Tringa solitaria. The sequence goes on along the minus strand of JAOXJM010000079.1, from coordinate 18,418,210 downwards.
TAAAGATACGCAGAGATTGATAAATGAGATTAGGTTTCTGTTACGCTTCACTTGGCTCATTTTTGTTCTTTGACTCAAGTAAAGGTGGGGGGGGTTGGTTGGCGGTTGTTTCAGTTTTTTACAGTATAACATGTTACAGCATAAATAATGCTTGAAGTCTTTTCTGTTTTGAACAGTCTTGGGATGGTATTACTAGCTACTTCAGAGCTCTTTGGTTTGGTTTTGTGTGGCATATTGCCAGCAACAGGAAACGTGTTTACGCCTTATCTTTCTTTCTGCACAACCTTGGAGTACTTTTATTCTGTCTCTTCAGAGACTGCCAGGATGTAGTTACAGCTTTTTGTGCTGTTCAGACACCAGTGGCATGGGTAGGCTAGCAAAGAGGTAACACATTAATGTTCCTTGAGATCTTAGTGTAGATATAGGGGAAGAGATTTGAATGATACAGGGATTTTGTAAGTTCACACACTTTCAGTGTAAAATATTTTTTTTCAGAAGTAAAGAAACACTAGTAATGCCCTCTTATTATTCCTCTGTTTGAATCCTGGCGTTGGTGGAACAGCATGAAAACTCCTATTGTTTTGAATAGGGCCAGGCTGTCACCCTTGTGTTTCTCTCTCTAAATGCACACAGCAGTCAGAAGACTCTGCTCAGTTGAGCTAAAACAGTGGTGTGTTTTATTCCCGCAGTTGCATTATTTCTTAGAACCGTGGATCTGAGAGTTGATGATACTGGAGCTTGTATGTGATGCGCTGTGTTTCTTTCTTGTATACACTGTGCCAGCTTGTGGGCACCAGCCAATGTTAGCAATGATTTATTCTCTCCTGTAGATAATGCCTAAATTAGACTGTTATGTGTAAGTGTGTTTTTCATTCTCTAACCAGGGGTGGGAGAGACATGGAAACTACTGTTACAAGATTTATAAAACAGAAGTTTCATTTGGAGCACAGTGCAACCTTACAGTGATGAACAGGTAAAACACATCTCTGTGATTTATGGGCATGTTTTACAGTATGATACTGGAGATACTGCCAGAGATTAAAAACTGTATGCTAATCAGTAGTCTATAAAGAAAAAATAGAGATAGAATTGCTTTTGCGGAGAGCTAACAAGCTGTGTTTTCCGCAGTGTGGCAATGATAAACCTACAGTGTAAAACTTTCTTGCAAGTATGTGAATTCTCAACCTCCTGACCCCAGGTTGAATATAGAACTGCCTGGAAAACGACGTTAACTAGCTCGTGCAATAATAGGCCTGGTTTTCAAATGGACTCAGTGGTTTCAGGTATTTTTCAAATACTGACTGAAATTAATCTGTGAACTTTCAGATTTGAGCAAGAATTTATAAACAGTCTAATTAGAAAACAGACCAAAGTTGAAGAAAAGTACTTCTGGACGGGTTTGCAGGATATTAGCCAATCAGGAATATATTCCTGGGGTACAGTGGATGGGAAAAAACCTGAAGCCGTGACATACACTAACTGGAATTCCTTGCAACCAGGTAAATTTAACAATTAAAAAATACATAAAAATGCTATCATTCAGAAATCCATGGATTTTTTGGAAAACCAGATGGTAGTTTTAAATATGTCTTTGGTGGCTTAAATCTTAGAGTTTTCAGGAGGATGTGTGGCCATGCCCAGTGGAAAGTCTCTTGGAAAGTGGGAAACTAAGGACTGTAAAACCACTAAAGCATTTTCCGTCTGCAAAAAATACATCGGGCTGCCCGAGGAGCCAGAAGTGCTCCCAAAGCCAACTGATCCCTGTCCCCCTGGGTGGCACAATGGATCCGGCCTTGCCTGCTACAAGGTAAAATGGTGTTCCTATTGGATGTTAATTGTTTGTTACTTAGCCATTTTGTGGCTTGTAGCTGCTCTGAAGGGTATTTCAGAGATGTTTTACAGCGAGGGCAGGAGTCCATGTTGATTCAGGTTGACTGCCAGATGTTCTCAGGCATCGTCCTCTGCCAGTTCCCAAAAAGGACACCTGAATAGGGAAGGAAAGTGCTTTGCATCGCCTTCCCTTGTCCTTTCCCTTCCTATACTCTTTAAGAGTGTAGATAGGAGAGGTGGGATTTTGTCTGGTTTGAATACGAATATCAAACTTCATCAAAAAACGTGCAGTCTCAGTTGTATTTTACTGGTTTTGAAGTAAATAGTGTAAGTAAGCAGCTGTGTTGTTAGCTGAAATGGTCGATGAAATGGCTTAAACAACTTTGTTTTTTGGAAATGCAACTAGTAATCCTTCCTATTAATAGTCAAATCGAGTTAAAACTGCGGCTGCTTATTGGATTAATTATTCATTGTTTGTGGATGCAGTGTCTGCATCGAGCCGTGTCTTGTAAACAGCTCCTGTAGCAAAGCGGGGAAACCCGGGTTGAACAACAAGGCTGTGGGCCAGGATCCCGAAGGGATGGGGCTAGCTGAGGTGCAGCATAGCTGTCCCATGGCTGATGGGATGTGACAGCTGGCCCTGATAGCTTCTCCAAAACTCTTATTGACGAAGTGCAGTGTGTCTGTGCAGAGAGATCCAGCTGATGGGAACTGGCTTGGACTGAAGTCAAGGGCATCGAGTGGACGTGTGAGCGGAGGTGTTCAAGCCAAGCCTGCAAGCCTGATACATGCAGGTAGCAAAGGGTGTGCCAAAGAACTTTTCTTCGCCTGCAGCATCCGAATGAGCCTGGTTTCAGTGAAAATTGGGCTTCGCAGTTCACTGTAAATTTGAAAGAACAGCATCCCTTAAATCCTACAGTTTGGCTTGCCGTTTTGGAGTGAGTTGGGTGTTGTTTTGTGAAATCGTTCTGGTAAAGAAAAACAGAGAAAGCCTGCCATATGGAGTACGTTGCATTTGAAACAAATTTTGTCAGCTAAACTTCAGAGTCTGGCTGTTGTCAAACAAACTGAAAAAAAATAAAATAATTGTTAAGAAGTCGAGCTCTCTCCCTATGGAACCACCAATTATGCATTCCTAGCTGGGGTGGCCATATTTGAGTAGTACAGGAGTGTTTTAAGAATACTGTCACTTGTGTCATTTTCTGCTCTGATGTTTGGCTGTTGTGAAGTTCTTCCACAGCGAAAGAGTGCTGCGAACAAGGACCTGGGAAGAGGCAGAAAGGTTCTGTGAAGCGCTTGGAGGCCATCTGCCTAGTTTTAGTCACTCAGAAGAAATCAAGGCGCTTCATTCTATCCTGAGAAAAATAATCAGGTAACAAACTAGCCTTGGGCAAAAATTTTTATTTTCAGTCGCATTCTGCAGTAGATCACAAACACTGCTGCTGACCCCAAATGGCAAGTATGAGATAGTGTACTGTGGCTGTGTTTCCCACAGCAGAAATGGCTAGATGTGGCATTTGAACTGCTGGTCATGTCACTGCCTTCCTGGAAAATGTCAAGGGAGCGCGGCCTGGGCAAATGTTTCGCATTACTAGAGGGAACGCAGGAAAAGAGGGATTTGCTTTGAGCATCTTCCATTACATGAATTTAAGTCTCTGTTGTTACAATAAGTGTTTCCTTCTTTATGTTGAATTTTGGCACAAGTGGGTGATAGTTGTTCCTATTCTTTACTGATACGTTCTTTAGAGATGAGATGTTATTTCAGTTTTTCAGATAGGTCTCATCTTTATTCATGAAATGCTTCCTGAATATTCTGGGTGCTATCTTTTGAAAACGTGAATAATGTAGTGTCCAGCAATCTGGTTGGCACAGATCCCATTTGGCATAACTGCAATAACACGATATGGGCATTAGATGGGTATGTTGAGTTTTCTGGTATCAACAAATTAAATGCTACATAATTTATGAGTCTAAGGCTCTATTTTTAATCAAAGGAACTGTCACTGCAAAGCTTTATTAGGCACTGGTGTGATGTCAGATCCTTGTGTAACATGTTTTTTTTTGATTGGCAGCATGGTTTTTCAGAACTTTTGCCAGCTTAAACTCAAATGCTGCCAGTTATATGATCTAAATTTTATCATCAACAAACTAAATCGGGTTTATTTCAGAAGCTGCTAATGTACAACACTGTGATTAAATTTAAAAACCTGATGACTGAAGAGATGCCTTCTTGAAAACCCAGTGAACTTTTTTTAGAAGTGCACAACTCATGAAAATTACTCAATGTTTATGTTAATAAGAGACAAAAAACAAACTTGTATGCTCTATATATAGATGGTTTAGCTTGTATGAAAGCCACTTGTGACTCCTTTGCTAAAGTGACTGAAGTCCTTAAAATAAAAATTAGTGCACTAATTATTTTTAGCTGTAGATCTTATTATACTGTTCTGCAATCAAAATTTTGTTTTAGTGTACCTAATCTACTCTGAAACGTGAATAGAGAAGTAACTTACCTTTCTACAAGTACTTGGACCTACTTTTCAGCTTGCAGATCATTTAAGGTATTAATTGTAGTTAATGGCCATTTTTTATTAGGAGTTTAAAGGTGGAGACTCTTTCTGTCTTTCCAGAAAGTCAGCTGACACATGAAACAACTGTAGTTCCCATATTTCAGAAAACTTGAACTTAGCCTGGAGAAGGAAAAGTCACAGTACTTCAGTATTATTCTACCAGAACTTAAATAAGGGGCAATGCTTTGAACCTATTATAAATTGACTATGCAGTCAGTTGCAGTAACTGCATGTTTTCAGTATAACCCAAAACACCATATTTTAATCTGGGTTAAGACCTTTTCAAGCATTGCAGAACTTCCTGAACAGAAATGCTATGTATTTGATATTGCCTGAAGTCTTTTAAATAATGTTTGTTTGTTTAGATAACATAATGAAGTGTTTAAGTTAGTTACGCTTTGAAATTACTCAGAGGTGGTGATTATATAAAGTATTTTGGAGATCAAGAGTGAAAGGTGACTTATCTGAAAATAAACTCATTTGAAACAGAAGAAATCAAGTGAACTATTTCACCAAGAATAAATAATTTAGGTAACTGGGAGAAACCATCCTAAGATAACGTTAAGTGTGATTAGCTGCCGGAGTGCACTGGCATGCAGTTTATCCCTGTTCCCCATGTTTACTCACTGCAAACTCTGACCTGAGCTATTCATTCCGTGCACTCATTTCAGCTTGGGGAAGGAGCCACACCTTGGCTTTTTTGGTTTCGGTTTTTTTCCCCTTGCACAGTTCTCCGGTGACTCATTGAGAACTGTTTGTTTTTAAATGTTAGCAAAAGTCAGTTTGGTTCACCAGGAAAAGGGCAGCTTGCCGAGTCCATTCTGTTCTTTACTCAGATTCCACCTTAGAGGCAAATGAGAGCTAGCATTGCTCCAGCCAAGTCGGGCGATTGCCATTGGAAAGGAAAATAAAATCTGCCTGCCAACGTTCCCCTGTCTGAAAGAAATAGGAGATAACCTCTTTTCACGTTGAGGGACATGATACAGGCAGAACAGATCCGGTTCAGTTACTTTCAGTTACTGGGTTTGTGAGCGTTCTGCAGCTTAAAGCTGGCAGCGACGCTGGACGCGAGGAGAGCAGCAGCTTGGATTAGTTCGAAATAGCATTTCCATGAGGACACCTTACTGGAAAGAAATCGCTTGCCTTTTGGATGCACAGCTCTGCTGCTGTAGCTGTCCTCAGTCTAGAAAGCCTCACCAACGCTTGAGGTTGCAAGAAAAAACCAATCTTATTCTCAGCGCGCTGGCCAAAACTGCAGTAAAGCTGAGATGGGAGTTGTAGTAATTGCATTAATACAACATTGCATTAATGTCAAATCCGTGAATCCGTAAACTTCTCTTTCCTTTCACTAAAGGGTAGGTGATTGATCAGCAGGATGGGGATTTGGGTAGTGGCAGTAGCCTGTTGTGGAGGGAAGAGCCAGGGGTCAAATAGGCTTCATATATGCTTCTAGGGCAGCACTGCCTAAAATGAAACGATGCCTTAAATTGCACCATTAGGGAGTTGGCCCAGATGTACACGTGTTACCTTTTTCAAGAACTAGGTCGAGCTGCAGGCTGCAGTAACTTCACTTAGGCTCTTAATTTTGTATGGGAGCTGATATAAGGGACAGGAAAAAGCATTTTTCAATTTCAGCAGTTAGAATATGACAGTAGAAAAATTGCTGGTTTATATTCCCCTCACATTGATCTAAACCGTATTTATCCACTCCTGCACAACATTGGATTTTATGAAGTTTTAGTTCTGTGTGAGAGAAAAGCCACTGGTGTTCTGCAGGGATTGCTGGAGACTTGGGGTCTTTCATTGTTAAGCAGTGTGGAGTCCATTGTAAAGCACAAATTGCACCTATTTTTTAGGTTACGACTCGAGATAACGTAGGTTTTAGAGGCAGTTCCAGTAATGTAGCTCAAAGAATGCTCTGGCTCTGATAAATCCGTTTTGATACTGTTCCATAGGATGAATTTTAAATGCTTTGCGATGAGGAGACAGAAACCTAGACTACAAGCAAATTCCTTGCTGCAGACTTAGTTACAATATAGTCTTAATTCCTGTTCATCTTAAATAGTTGGTGGAATTATTTTCTGTGATGAGGTGATAGTCTAATTTCAGAGGGCTAACAAAAGGCTTTATTTAAGCTTAAACATTCTGTCAAGGGTAGTGTAGCAGTTACTGAATTACTCATGGCCGTGTCTGAACAGTTCCAAAATAAGCAAAAATGTACATTAATGCGTAAATGCCCAGTCAGCCAGAAAACATTGTTATGTTTGCAGACCAGTAATTGTAAATTGGGAGACAGGCTGGAGAAATTCTTGACCTGACACACTTTTTAATTTATTTTTTTTTATTTATTACATAAAAGCCAAATACAAGTTGAAAGACAGAAAAATTGCTCTAGTTCCTCAGGTAATTACTGCAGATCCTTTTGAAATGAGTGTCTCAAATTTTCTTTTTAGTAGATGTGCCTTTGTGATGATCAGTTGCTTAAAGTGCACTAAGCCTGTAGGTGACGATTAGGAGGGGAGGGTTAAGCAATGTCTGATTCATAATTGGAAAGAATAATCACAGAAAAATAAAATCCTGAAGGCAAATTGCCAAAAGCCACTTAGCTGCTTGACAGCTGTGAATGTTTGGCTCACAGTTTTCCCTCTGGAGTGATATGGGGCATTTAGGCTCTTTAAAGGCTCTGTAGTGATATCATTAAAAGACTAAAGGCTATTCAGTATGATAAGATTGCGCTGGTGTGATCGCACTACCACACCGACGTCAGAAAATTAATACTGGAGTTGAGAAAAAAAAACCAGAAATGAGATTTGTTGGTGGCTGATGCTTTTCTTCCTAATGGGAACCCTACCAAATTGAATGTTGTTGCCCATCTTGGATTTCATGTACTTAGCCCACATGCTCTGGGCTAAGCTGTTGTTTGTGGGTGCTGCACTGTCAGCTGTAGCATCTTCATGGTGATATGTGCAGAAAGGTAGTGGCACAGTCTTACCAAAGAATTTCTTAACATTGCCCCGTGATTTCATAACATTGCTTATGCAGGTAAGCCTGGATCTGAGTTCATCCCTCCATGTAATAAAGTTATTCTCATAAACTTTCCAAGTTCTGTCCTAAAATAACTTTGTCAGCGCTACGTTTTTGGGACCCTTTTTCCAACTCTGACCTCTGCTGGTCAGACATCTCTTTCCAATTTTGAGCATAAATTTATTTCTGAGTTGTGGTTCCTTCAGACACGCTGTTGTTTTTGCTCAAATAGCTCCTCTTCTTGGGGGTTTACTCTCCTAGTATATCGTAAAGAATAATTATACCCTTTGCCTGTCTTTCTTTGTCAAGGCTAAACAATAAAATCCTTAATTCTTGTTAATAACCTCAACTCTCATTCCCTCAAATATCCTGTATTCCTTCTCTGTGTTTGATACAACACGAATTCATGGAATAGTACTCCTGGTACAATTTTAAAAGAGCCCTGTGCTGTGGCATCAATACTTCGTGATCACTGACAGAGCACATTGATGAGAGTGCCTGTTCCACAGCTTTATTGCAGTAGCGTTTCACATAGCCTGGGATTTCATAGAAGGCTCATGGTCTTTCTCCTCTCTGCTGCTGCCAGCTGATACCATCATTCAGAAAAGCATCTATTGCCTTTCTTGGGCAAGGTAGCAGGTTGGAGTGAATTATCATAAACTTTAGTACCTAGCACAAAATTGATACTTTGAGAAGTAGAGGTTGCAGTACAAAACTAACCCTACAGTTTGACTAGCACATATTTCATTTTGTTGTGGTATCTTTACATTCATAAACAATAGTAAGGACTGTTACTGCAGATTTAAGCATTTACATTGTAAACCAATTTTTTTGGACAACTTTATATTTTGCAGTATAGCTGAAATTTTGAATTTAAGCCTCCCCNNNNATGAAAAACTCAGAAATAAAATCTAGAAAAAATACAGTTCTGAATATAATCCTGTAAAATGGAGTAAAATTTCTATTGCCATTCTTTTATGCAAGCATTGGAGTTAATGGTGTTATGTGTTCATTTATGTCTATGCCCTTTCTATGAAGGTGCATAATTGAAATATGTGCCCGTGCTTGGTTTCTTGGTTTATTTATATTGCTGGCAAACTTAAGGGAAATATGAAGCCAGTTATTCTGTATGAGTAGAAATTTTCATGTGGTTTGAGGAAGAGTGTATTTGAGCTGATGGTGTAGAGGGAGACAACCTGAGATGGGCAAGAGAAAGCGAAGCAAGCCAGATAAATGGTGTGTGTGAGATTCTGGAAGAAAAGCTAGAAATTAGACCTTTATATCAAGTGACAACTGATGAATTGGTGATGCAGTGAACAAATGAATTACCTGATTTTGATTTAGTTTTCTCTATGGTCAGGGAAAGGCAACTTACAGACCTTCTTAAAGAAGAGGTCCTAGCCCTTACACCCATTTTCTCTTTGAACTGCTGCAATTTGCAGTGGTAAACCTTTGGTTTTGCTGCTTGATCCCAAGTAATGCCATGACATAGGTCAGTCTTTCTGTTAAATGAACTGAACCATATATTTGGCCTAAGATTTTATCCTCTTTATTCATAGCAATGACAGATGGGTATGGATTGGAATGAATAAGAGGAGTCCAGACTCTTTGGGAACTTGGCAATGGAGTGATGATAAACCCGTAAGTTTTAACCAGGAAACGTTATGTCCTGATTTCTTTCAGCTTGGAATGGATTGAAAGTGAATTGTTAAATATTTTAATTAAAATACGGTAGATCCTTCAACAGATGAATAATTCAGATGAAGATCGCGCACTTAAGAGCTGCCATCCAGGCAGATTTCCAATTAAGAACGTATCTTTAATAAGGTTAACCTGATTTCTGTCCCTATTGCATTAAAGTATTTTAACAGAAATATAGTAGTAAACAGGTAAGAACTGGGGAAGGGAACAAGATGTCTTCGTGTCACATCAGACAGGAGATCAGTTCATCTCCTTGATGTGTCAGACTTTTCCAAAAATATCTTCCTCACTGTAATTGATTTATTTACCTGAAAATGTGAGTTCTTTCCCTCTCTTCTCCCATAATAACAGGTATGCAGATTCAAAACTGAATCAGTAACTGCTATTTAACAGATATTTTAATAGTGATAAACAGAATGGGATCCCGGATCTGAATGGTTGTCTCTGGGGATTACCTTAGCAAAAATAGTCATAAAGTAATGATTTCTTTCATCCTGTCCATCTTGTAGGTAACTAGTGTTGTTATGCCACTCGATTATCTGGAAGACGAATATGATACAAGAGACTGTGCTGCATTAAAGGTTAGTTTGAAGTTTTTTAATAACAGCATACATAATTTTACTTGGAAGTACTTGGAAAAAATAGTTTTGCCAGCCATTTATTGAATTTGTGTTGACTGCAGAGATGATTTATTTGCACAGTGAAAAAGCTGCTAGTGTTCCCTTTATCAGTCTACACCTATTATCCGTTTTCCCTTATTCAAGCAGTTTTTTTAATGAACCAAGTGCTGTACTAATGATAACCTTTCATAAGACTTATTTTGAACTACAAAATATTTTAGTAACAATGCTATTCTCTATTGCTATACTACGTATCTCTTTTTATATTACACATAACATAGGATGTAACGTGGAGTCTAAAACAAGCAAATAGAGCTCTACCATGAACTTCTAAAGTCCAGATTAGTTTTTTTTTTGAACTGCAAATTAAGAAAATGTTTGAAACATAAAGTAGGAGAATGCAGTAGCCAGGATAGAGCATGTGTTTGTGTTTATTGTTTATATTTCCTTGTTTACTTGTGAAATTGACTGTAAGTGCTATGTCAGTTTATAATTCAAAACGGCAGGCCTCTGCTTAATTCCTAATTACATTCTTCATTGCTTAACTTAGTATTGATGGCATGAGTTTTGAAATGGCCTTGAACTTTCCTGAAGCATCACCTGACTTTTTATAAGATCATTCCAATACCATCCTTTCTTTTAACCTAATTAGAAGCACCTCTGCTTTTGGGATTTACCGAAGGAAAGGATACTTGCATCCCTTTGCTTCTGTTCACAGCCATTTCCCCTCATTCTCTTCTCCTGCGTTCATGACATCAGGCTGAGAAGCTGTCCCCATTAAGCTACTAAAAATTTTAGATGAGAGAAGTTTGAAGGAGACACTGTGAATGATAAAAAATTCTCCTTATTGGAGAGATCAGCAAGAGGGAAGTCAAATCTTAAGCTTGATTGTAAGAAATAATCTTAAATAAAAAAGGTTATTTCTGTGCTAGTTTTCGTGGTTGCTTCCTTTAAGTGGAAATGAGAAGAATTTCAGGGCAGCAAGTTGCAACAGATAATTCAATAATAAGTATTGATGAGGTGCTGTGCACTACAAAAATGCAGAGAAGCATTTTGCAAGAAGAGACTTTTGTATGTAGACTGACCTTAAGCCCTTTACCTTATTCCCTCACAAACTTGGCTGTCGTGGAGAATTATAGTTGAAGAGTTAAGTTGTATCTGCTCGTTTGCTGCAAAATAACTTGTGGGACTAAAACTACAGTAAAATATACTGGCTTTGCCAAAGTACCTTTTAAATACAGTTTCATTTCAGAGGCCTCTGCCACATGAACTCAGTTCTCTGTTTCTACTTTTACACAGACCTCTCAGTTTTCACGGAGATCATTTTGGAGATTTTATTTCCATGAAGGCAGGGACCTGGAATTCTACTTCAAGCCTTTTGACTGTGAAGCTAAACTTGAATGGGTCTGTCAGATAACAAAAGGTAAACTGCAGTTGCGTCTGTTTATTCCTATAAAATAGTGTATTTTTTAGTACCACTGAGTTGTCATTATTACCTCCTAACAGAAACTTTGCAAACAGTATTTTGTCATTTCCTTCTGAACTGTTAAAAGGTCAGTACGTGAGATCTCTCACCTATGTCACATACAAACAGACATACCCTTAGAATATTCAAACATATATCAGACAGTGACCACGAGGAGGATGCAGTATCACTGCTGTCATAGTGTTTCTCGTCCGATGAGGTGAGAAGTGGCTTCTTACTAGGAGAGGTGGTAAAACCCACCGAGTTGCAGCATTCGTGGACTTCACTTAATCTTTCATAGTAATGTTTATAACTAAATGACCGCAGACGTCTTGGGTGTACAGTTTGCTTCAACCTTAGGTGGATTAGTCGCCTTCTGGTAAGAACAGCGTACTAGCTCCTCGTTGCAGTGAGACAGAGAGGCAGGAATACAAAAGAATGGCATGGCATAGCTGCAGAGATCCAGGTTTTTCCATGCAGTATGAAAAGTGTTATAATTCAATAGGCTTTTACATTCTGGTTGTTCCTTAAAAGGCATTTCAGGGGCTGAAACTTTTTGTTGTGGGGAGACATGGGTAGATATACTACTTCGAGACTTGTATTCTGCTTGGGTGAAAAAAGCCCTGGTTGTTTAAGACTGAGGTATTCAAAAAAACCCATTAGTTTTATGTCAGCTTATTTTAAACTAATAAAACTGTGTATTATTTCCTTCTCCTTTTTTTTTTTTTTCCATTGTGCATACTAAGAAGCATGAGTATAATCCATTGTTCCCATTATTGGTGACCACAGTCTGGTTTGAAGGTGAACCTGAAGTGACTATTCCTTTTTTTCCTCTGGGCAGGTAGCACTCCAAAGACACCTGAGTGGTACATACCAGGTAAAATGGACTTCTTGCATATTCTTCTACTATGTGCATATAGTTGTTAATATTCTATGTCTTTCCTTAGGAATTTTGTTATATTACTACTGTAATACCTGTTTAATACCAGCAAAGGTCATGACTGATAGAATTTGATCCTGAGAGAGCTCAGAATGCAAGAAGGAGCATTGGTTCTTCCCAGTGCCAAACTGAAATTTCTTATTACAGTCAGAAAGAGAAGGGATGAGTTCTTCAGAATTTGTTTTTTATGTGTGTGATATTTCTTCTGCATAGATGAAATTGGAATTCATGGACCCCCACTTGTTGTTGATGGAGCTGAGCTGTGGTTTGTACCAGATAAAAACCTGAGCTTCCAGGAAGCTATTTTCTACTGTCAAAAAAATGATAGTGATTTGGCCTCTGTGGATTCTTACCCAAAACTCAGGACAATACTATCTCAAATAGAAAAGGTAAGAAGGGGTAATCTGTCTAACAGATACTTTCCACTATAGGGAAACTATCTTGCCAATTTTTTCAGTATAAGAAAATGTTAATCCTTAATTTCTTTTTTTTTCCTGTTGGCCTTAATAGTTTT
>JAOXJM010000079.1:18377472-18398312 GCA_026413425.1 Tringa solitaria | reverse complement strand
CCCCCAACCTGTACTGATGCATGGGGTTATTCCTCCCCAGGTGCAGCACCCTACATCCCCCAGTTAATTGTTTTAATTGGCAAACGAGGTGACTGACAGTAATGGAGTTCTATTTACCTTTATTTGGATGACAACTTCTGAACTGAGATATGAAACAGTGAAGGGTGAAGGAAAAAAGCTGAAACAACTGTGTAGTGACTCTTATGGAACTTCCATTTGCGGTTTAAAGACTACCTGAAAACAGTCATCAAAAGATGTCATCAATAATACTTGGTTCATTTACACTAAGAATGCATCTGTAAACCATTTTACATGCTTGCTGCTCTACCCAAGGTGAAGCATAATAAATATAGTTGAATCACACCTACAAACAAGATTTATTTTAAGCATTAAACCATTCAGTTTAATATTCTCCCCTATATTTAACTTATGAATTGTCTTTGAGTCCAGGCACCTGATAGTGTTTATGAAATAGGTAAGCTGTATTGCACCACTCCTTTGAAACTTCTTAAACAAGTTCAGACAGCTCAGGTTCTCCTAACCTCATGCTACTTCACCTTCTCTACACAAGTATGTTTATGCATTATTTGAGTCTGATAAGCATATTTCTGGTTTTCAGCTTTTTGATGAAGAATTTAACAATCAGTGTGGTGTAATCCTCAATGATCCCAAATCACAGTATGTTGGAACATGGAATTTCACTGCTTGTGCTGACAGGCACTTCTTGGGTATATGCCAGAGGCCTACAGGTAAGTCTGAAGAGTCAAAATAAATTACAGCCAGAGTTTGCAGTTAAGATACATGTACCAGGAGAACCTTTAATGCATGAAAATTGTTGCATTTGAAGAACAAGAGTCTTGTAGAGACTGAGCAGGTAAATTTTGGAAAAGCATAGTGTGGAGGACGATCTGGGACCTATTTTATCAGCCATTCAGAATTTTCCCTTTAGTTTTTCATAGCCCAGTTCAGAGGGAATCCGTTTTCCTGAAAGACTGTGTGTGGTTTCAATGGAACATACTTCAGCAGACAGGGGTTTAATGTTCTGTGGGTGTAGAGGTGATGTACATCAACGGGTGGAACAAGTGACTTCTTTTTCCTCTTCAGAACTGTGGAAATGAGAAACCCGGGAAGGAATCTTGCAATATTTGTATCCTCCTTAAATATACCCTGTGTTTTTTAGCACTACCAGAATATGAAGTATCATATACTCTTAACATTGAAATAGGTCTTCCCAGAGCAAACCTTGAGGGCATACATGGAGAGTGCTAATTTGGAGTGATGCAGCTTTCCCTAGCTTCGTACAGATCTGTTGGTGTGAGTGGGTTTTCTTTATCCGAACTAAAAATAATATTCTGATGTAGCCATGTGGGTTGGTCGACACCAGTTACTGGAATCAGATCAAACTCGTATAGCTATCATATGCATTTAATTACTGCTATGAGCTAATGTTCAGCATACCCACTTCTGAGTATGTTCCTCTATGTAAATAATCATCTTAAGTAACTAACATAATACCTTCTAAAAAAAGAAAAAAAAAACAAAAACAAAACCAGGTGCAAAGCACCCAAGAATACGCCCACCTTCTTCATTCTCAAATAGTCAAAGAGATGTCCTCCTCCATTTAGCACAAAAAGTCTCCTTTTGTCTCCTTCAGTGCCAAATACTTCAGAAATTCCAAGTGGCCAGATCAGAAGTCTGGATAGAAGAGATGTTGTCATGAACATTCAAAAAGGGTATTGTTATTAATAGGAGGTCAACAATATATCTATGTAGATCAACATATTTTTAGTTAGGGCTGACTAAAATACTAAGGACTTCTTCCTAGCTGCGGGTCTGGAAGGTGTAATGAGAAGGGGGTTTGGATGGCTAGAGAATGTGTCCTGGTGTTATAACATGGTTGCATTAGGGACCTAAGGGTAGTTCAGGCTGGAAGGGACCTCAGCAGGGTGCTGGGACAGCTGTGAAAGAGTCCAGGTTGCCCAAGGCAACCTAGGGGAAAAGATGATTCAGGTTCCCTGGAAATCTTGGCATGATTGTGATTTGCAGAACTTCTTGACATGTTAGTCATCCCCATTTACTTCTTTCAGAAATGGACATTTTCCTTACTGCCGCCTTTCCAGTTTGGTACCCCAAGATGTGTGATGGCACTCTTGGTTCCATGGCTCTTTTTTGTAGCTGTTTACTAAGTGAAAGCATTTGGCAGCAGAACACAAACCACTTCAAACAATCTGTTTCAGCCTTGTCACTTTCCGGATCTATTGAAAGCTGTAAATTGCATATAAATATCAAATTAATATTATGTTTCTGTCTTCTTGTGTTTTGGAAAATGGCCCTGTCAAGCCTATCAATCAGCCATTTATATCCTCTTATTTATAGAGTGCTTTTTAATTCCCCCCCTTCTCCCCCCTCCTAGTGAGCCTTTTAATATTTTAAATGAGATATTTTAAATGTCAGGGATTTATTCCCTTTTGGAAAGCCAGTTTATTTTTGGTTACGTATAAAAGTTTTGGGCTTACCGGGTTTGCATGCTTTAATTTACCACCCAGGGGAACGTTTGCATCTTTTATTAGCTGCAGTCGGTTCGCATGGCAGAGCTGCGTGCCGTCGGTGCGATGCCGATCACGGTGATAACGCTCAGTGCTCAGAGCACAAATAGTGAGTTATACCCCTCCCTACACAAGGTGGATTTTCAGCAATTAGTTAAGCGCATGTGGAGGCAAAATCAATTCCCACTATAGCCATGGATGGCATTAAGGAATTCTGGGACTGTGCTGTACGCTGCAGGATCTGCATAGACAAGTTTTGTGGCTCATTAGATTCGCATAAGCATAAATCCACAGGCTCCACAGAGATAAATGAGTCAAGGTTGGCTGTTGCTATATTGCAGCAGAGAGCAGTCACTCTTTCCCATTCTTGGATTTAAAGAATATGTTTTTAATTCAATAAATTGGATTCTTAACATTTACCGGTTAGTTAAAAATAGCAAATACAAAAAGATGTGAACCTAAGTTGAGAGAGATACACAAAAATAGATTGGGTGAAAGTAATCCTTCTTAGTTTTTTCTTTTATATATTGTTTCTTTAAAGTGTCAAAGATACTTGCTTCTAACTATAATCATTAGCATAATCTACTGTGTAAGAATTTATTTTTTTTTTCCAGGGGGAATTCAAACAGGCTTGGGAGTTTAAAATGTATTCCAGTGTTTAACCACCTAATGACTGGATTCCTTTCTTACATGCAGGAACTGCTGATAATGAGGCAGAGCAAGTCTTTAATGAAAGAGTGAACTATCAAAACGTTCAATACATGGTCATTCTGAAGAATTTGTCCTGGAATGATGCCATGGCTGCATGCATAAATAACAAGATGCAGCTGGTTAGCATCACAGATCAGTTCCAGCAGGCTTTTCTTGCTGTTCAGGCCGCCCTTCGCAATTACCCACTGTGGATTGGACTCTTCAGCAGAGACGTAAGTTTTGTTTTCCCCTCAGACTGTGGCTTAAGTTAGTTTTTAGACTTGTGTGAAACGGAAACTGGGAAAAAGAAATGTAATGAAAAGTTAATTTCTGGCGTAATTGTTTTCACTTGGGGATAGCCATCTGGAAGTTCTCAAGATTAATGTCCTGAATCCTCAGTTCTCCACGTTACATAGTTGTTGAACTCCATTGGGCAGATTGATGATGATGTGACAATTCTTTTAAAAGATTATAGGATCAAGGGGAATATATTGCAGGGTGTCAGCGGCGTGGATCACTGAATCATCTTTGTCTCTTTTGTTAATGAATGAGTAGCTAGTGTTGCCATTTAGTATCATCGCCACTGTTTACAGTACCACTCTAGAAAGACAAGCCAAAATCTGTTTTAAAAGGGAGAAACTAGAAGTGGCACATAAAATCCAAAATTAATCACTGAACACTTCTGGAGGTACATTTCTAAAGCGTCACTTAGACCCTGTTGTTACTTCACATTATTTGTGCCTGTGGTTTGAGGGAGACATCTCTGAGGCAGGTTAGTGCGTTTTTCTTCTTTTTTATATTTCTTTCATCTTTGGGGAAGTCAATGCTGGAGGTAGTCTTTTGCCTTTATTAGCCAGAGGACTTCTTGAAGACCTCCATTGTGGATTGAGAGCTTCCTCAGCTGCTAATGAAATGGCTTGGGCTTGCTTGCAGGGTTTATCTTTTTTGTCAAGCACATGAGCCTTGAGATAGTTGGAAGAAAAAAGTTAAAATTTATTTGAGAAGTGCCTTACCTGGAAAGGTGGCTGGTGCTCTCTCAGCATCTGTGGTGTTATGATCTTCCTATGTCAGCAATGGGCTACTGAGTATTCTAGGCAAAGTAGGGGAGGGAGGGAATAGAAATCCAAGTATATACTTTATCGAGAATATATTTTAGAGGAAACAAGCATTTAATAATAGTGAACATGGGGAAACCAGAACAACCTATTTTGGCTCCTCTTTTGAATCTTTATCTGTAAGTGAAGATCAAAGGATTCATTTTGCTGCATACAACACAGGCATGCACTAGCTTTTCACTATTGCAACACTTTGTTATTTGGGAAGAATTAAAAAGGCACATGAAAGGAAATTATAATGATACTGGTCAACATAACTTGTTACTCCAGTGCTGGAATTATAGACAGAAGAGAAAGATACAAGATAAATTAAATTAAAAAGCAACGGGGGGGATTTCCTGAAAAAAACAATTAAATGTAGGATTCTTAAAGGATGGTGTGCTTGTTGTATGTAGGCTTTTTCTTATTAGTCCTGTGTCCTCCAGGGCAGGAACACATCTGATTTATTAAATCAGTTAAGTATTTAATAGATTATTTTGAACTCAGTGAGGAATAACTGAGACTGGGCCTTTTTTTCAGATATTATCAGTTTTCAAGACCAGATAATTATATCTACTGTTGCAGGTGCAGACGATGCAATATAGACATCTCATTGCCAGGCCTTCCTTCATAAGCATAGTAGTTAAATATCAACATTTGATAATTTGCCATCCACTTCAGTTAAGTCATATTTTTGCAACTGCAAAACTTTACAAAACTTCTTTTATTGTGAGCAGCAGATCAGAATGTGAGGGTAGTGAAACACTTATAGTTTCTCACCAGAGACACTCTAGGCAATATAAATATGTTATCATGTGATTACCTGTACCTCGTATTTTTTACTATGTAAGCTCATCCCTTATACAATGTTAGGGTGGAAAACATTATGGCTGGCTGGATGGGAAACATGTTAGTTACAGTCGCTGGTCTGATGATGATGAAGAAACAAGTGAAGAATGTGTGTTTTTGGATACTGATGGCTTCTGGAAAACTTCTGACTGTTCCTCTGAAAATCGGGGTGCTATTTGCTACGCATCAGAAAGTATGTATCCTCACATAATACTTAAAAAAGCTGAATATTGTTTTATTATGAAGCATATTTGATAATTGCAGATTGTAACATCAAAATTACAACTTTTTTTAACTTGCGTTTCCTCAGACAGGCTGATTTGCATGCCAGGAAAAAACTCCAGACAGGGAGGCATGTACCTATTTGGTCTTAATCCACATGTTCCTTACAAATTAATTTGGTGTAGGTGGTTTGGGCCAGACTGTACCCTTTGTGCTGTTTCTGAATGACTGTTGCACATTAATCTCTCCCAGTTGCATGTGGAAGAGGATTCGGCTACCTCTGTAGTATTTACATCTTAGTATTGGGACCTCCTGAAATCCCTTCAGACATGGAAGTCTGTGCAGGGAGGAGGTACAGGACTACAGTGAGAAGGAAGATAGCAGGTAGACACTGAACTGAAAAGTGTAAATATAAGTCACCTGCAGTTCACAACCCCCTTCTAAATATATACCAATTATAGCAAGACAGGCAGGGATATGGCAGGACATCTTTTTCGGGGGGGAAGGATACATATGTAGCACAGCCCTTTTCTGAAAAATTAAAAAGATCTTTCTGAGAGATCAGCACATATTTCTTACCTGTGGGACCATTATAATTTGTTTTGGGTTTGTGTTTTTTTGGCAGTTAAGCCATTGTTGAACACACAGTAAAGTGTATACTTGGCACTATGACATCCTTAACTCTTGTGCTTGCAATCCGAGCAACTGCAGGAAGAGTCTTTATCTCTTCCCAGGGATTAGATAAAGTCACAGAACTGAGAACTATGAAGTAGATGATTTGTTACCGTCGTCTGCCTTCATGCACGAGGCAATAAGACCTTTTCTTTATTGGTCCACACTTACCACTTTTATGGAGGGATTTTATTCTTAAGCTCTATCACATAACAATTATAAAAAGTTGTAAGCTTCCGTATTCTTTGGTAGTCCTTACTGCTGGTTTTGTTATTTCAAAAAATATCACCATTATGAGGAAACTGAAAGCAACAATGTATTACACATTTAGAGGATGACACTTAATTTGTCTCGCATATTTTTAAATGGTACCTGAAAGAGTTCTGTGGTGTGTAAGCCTACGTGTTGTTATTAAATCATGTCCTGAATGTCGTCTTTCCCTTCTTTAGAAAAAATTGAAAAAGAACAAGTTACACAAGTTAAGTGCCCACATAAGATTAAAAATACGCCCTGGATATCATTTAGAAACAATTGTTATACTTTTATGATAACAAAAAATAGATGGAGAGAACTGAAGTCTCAAGAAGCTCATCATTTATGCAAGAAAATGAGTAAGTTCTTTGTCATATTACAGGTATTTATGGACTTACATTAGCTGGAGGGAGATAAGTTTCAGATGTGAGTCACTGTCTTAGAATGACAGCAGAGTGAGTGCTGAGAAGGGTTGTAGCATTTGGAAATGTGCGTTAGGTGTTGTGCTGCCTAATGCTGTTTGCCTTTTTGCACTACTCTGACAAAATTCTCCAGAGCATGGGTGGGAGAAACCAAGAGAGAGGTGGGTAGGAATTCTGAGATTTCTGAAAAATTGAAAGGTTGTGTTGGGGTTTTTTTTCTAACATAAATTTTAAATAGGTTGGGTAATTTTTATCCCCTTGGCAACATTCTGGCTTTACGGTCACATTTAATTTTTCCCCTCCTGCCCCTTGCTGTGTGGAACACTTGGGTGAACAAAGTAAACAGTATGAGAATAGTCCAGTTCAGAAAAGCAGGTGGGCTTTTCCTCTCCATCCTGAACAAAGTGTAAGCTTAGGAACAACTTCCCTTTTATATTAAACCATTGCTCATGGCACTTCAGACGTGCATCTTTCCAGAAGTTGTTTTTATTTTTCATTGAATTGATTTAATTTCAGTATTTTTCTTAATAGTTTATGAGGCAGTTCAAGAAAATCAGGGAACGTTGCTGATATTTTTATGTTCTATGCACAGAATTTTTACTACATAGAACTTGAAGTGACAGCAGAACCCACAAATATTTCTGGAGCTGGTGCCTTTCATTTATCTGCAAAACCAGGAGAAGCACTGTTGATAATACCTTTGAAAATTGTTTTTGCACAGTTCATTTAGTTATTATGTTATAAAGGTCTAGCCTTTACATATTTTTGACCTACCTGTAATAATTATTGACAATAATAGCAAAAAACCCCATTTAATTTATTTTGTAACTGAAAGGTGAATTTGTAAGCAAGTAATTTTCAAAAATTTTCAACAGACCCAGAAGCATTTGTTCTGAGTGTTCGAGATGAAGAAGAGAATGACTTTGTTACTGAGCAGCTTCGTTCGTTCAGCGGTCTGGCTATGTGGGTCTGGCTGGGCGTGATTTATGATGACAATGGTAAGATTTAGGGGTTTTTTTTCTTAACTGAATTGGAGACAAAGTTTGCAGTATTTTAAGTGCATCTTTCTTGCTTGTTTCAGGATACAACTAAAGCCAAACTGAATGCAAACCTATAATAATGCTTTCTATTTCTATTTATCTTCTAGCAGAAAATAACCAGACATGCTTTCTGTTTGAGTGATAATTAGATCCAATGTGTTCTGTTTAGTCTTTTGATTTCCCTGGAAAGCAGGACTTAAATGGGCCTGGATGAGTAATGTTAACATTTAACATCGTGTATGGAACTGATTTACTGTAACTTAAGTATCACTGCATTTTTTTCCAAAGTGAATATCTGTTAATGTCATTAATATATTCAAAGTTAAATGGCATTTGTACACGTAATGCCAATGTTTTAATAAACATGCAATCTCTTCCACAGATAAAGTTCTCAAGTGGTATGATGAAACTCATCTGAGTTACAATAACTGGAGGTTGGGAAGACCTAACATAAAGAAGAACAACTTTTTTGCTGGTGTAAATCTTGATGGGTTTTGGGATATTTATAATTATTCTCAAAGTTGGCATGCTCATCACTATAATGTGTACAGTATTCTTGCCTGCAAAATCGAAAGGGGTAAGTAGTGAAGATTTATGTGTAGTATCGGAGTGTTGGAGTAACATGAATGAAGTGCACAGAACTTGTTGTCTCCTTATTCTTTGAAACAGGACCCCAGCAGCACAAGCCTCCATTGCCTGAGTCTATTCCACATGGAAACAGGACGTACAGGATCCTTCAGAAAAAGTTAACATGGTATGAGGCATTGAGAGAATGCAAACACAACAGGAGTGATTTAGCGAGTGTACACAGTGAATCACAACAGTTATTTCTAGAAGATATTGTCAAAAGGGATGGCTATCCTCTGTGGCTGGGGCTGTCGATTCACGATGTAAGTACATACTGTTGGTAACCTCAGCGACAGGGCTTGTAAAGAATTTTCTGCACAGAATAGGAAATATTTTTTTATGCTTTTCCCAGTTTCTTGGCATTTCTGTTCTATGTAGTAAATTACCTACTTTCTCAACCCCATGTAACGTATGTTAATGTATAGTAAATTTCAGTGCATGTAGCCACACTGAGATATTTTTCCAAATCCTTGGAATTTTAAAATAATATATATAGGTCTCACGTCATGCCTTGTGGCACAAAGTCCCTGTGTAGGATCAGGTTTTGTTAGCAAATAGTCAGACAAGGCTGTGTGGAGCCTGTTGAGCCCAGGTCAGGACTGACTCTCCAGGGCAGTTCAGGAACTGGTTCTATAGCAAGAGCTGAAGCATCCCTTCTCCTAGGAGGTGAATCAAGAGGCAGTTCCTCCTCTTCCTCCTTCTCTGTCTGCTTAATCTTGGAGCCAAAAGATTGTGGCCCCAGCCCTGCTCCCCAGACCTGGCCATGTAGTTAATTGGCAAGAATTAACCTCTGCAGAGGGTTTCTACGTGATTTCTATGCATACCTTTGCTACCTCTGCTCATCCTTTGGTCTGAATGGGTCCCTCCACTTCTCACAACTTGACCTTTCATTGCCACGGGTTGCCAGCAGTGGCTCTGAAGTAGCAGCTATCACAGCAAACTGTTCCCAAGCTGGCCCACTGTAGTCTGTGAGGCCATCTCAACAGTTTAGCCTTTTGCAGCATATCTAACGCTGTTCACAGCAAGGAAGACAGACTGCTTAAATGAAACAGCAGGATGAAATTAAGAAAGATGTTCCCCATAGAATAAAATAAGGCACATGGCAGGTTTACAAACATGCCACACCACTTTCTCAGTTTTCACAAATAAGCAGTATTTCTATATTAAGCATTGATTGGAAAATGCAAACTATGTTCTACGTTTGTTCAGTATGGATTTAGAAAATAAGGCCACCTGCATTTTACCTATCACTGTACAAGAGATGAATGTTGCTACATGATTTACTAATCTTACTACAAGATTTAAACCACAACTATATGCTGTGTTTTAAAAGTTGGGGTTTTTTTCTTTTATTAGGGAAGTAAAGCTAATTTTGAATGGTCAGATGGAAGTGACTTTGACTACTATCCTTGGGAATTAGAGAACTCAAATACCACTGAGAACTGTGTTCTGTTGGATACTAAAGGATCTTGGAACCGTACAAAATGTACAAATATTGCTGAAGGTGCCATTTGCTATAGCCCTCCAAACAGTAAGTGTTATTTTTAATATTTTGTATATTTTGTCTCTACACGTTGTATTTAGAACTAGAAATGAAGGCCGAAATACTACATGTGATTCCCTCTTTAAGAAGAGTTATCTATGAGGAACAATAAAACACTTTTTAATACGTAAGGGAAATTAAATCTCTCCATTCTAGTGGTGAAAATCTAAAGCAATCCTGGTCACTTTTTGATCACCTGTGATATGAATATCAAACCGTATGTATTTTTTCTGAATGGAATTCCTTATCAAACATACACACCAAACTTCAAACCCCCCCAAGAGGAAGGAAAAAATGGTTCCCAAGCCTTTGGGACTTGTCTTATGCTCGTTTTCAAATAAATTCATCTATGACACATGAAAAAGGAATATAAGCTATTTGAATTATGGTTGTTGAGAAGTCGGCTTTGTTAGTGCTTACTGTCCTGTTACTAAAAAGAGACTATGCACAAACTCCTGCAGCAGAAATAACGCCAATTTGTTTTTTTTCTTTGCAGAGAGACAATTACAGCCAAAGCAAGCGAGCAGAGCTGCAGGGTGCCCGCAAATCAGTGGTACCTTACAGTGGATACAGTATAAGGATCACTGTTACGCATTTGACATGGCGTTCTACAATTTTTCAGTGTATAATGTGGAAGATGCTAAGAAAGTCTGCCAGAAACTGAGTAAGTTTAGACTCTTTATCACATTACAACTTGTAATGAGTCCATTATTTGAAAAAAAGGGAAAAAAAAACCCAACAGCCAAAAAAAACACTACAGTGGTTATACTTCAGCTTTTCAGCTTTTATGCTTCTTTAGTTTAGGAAAAGTGATAGAAAGCTTTATCTTTGGACATCCGATTAAGGTTCTTGATAGAACTTGCAATGTGATGACTGGCACGTGGATATCTGCAAGTAAAATTCAGAAATGTAAGGCTTACATTTTGAAGGAAACCATTTTATTTGCATTCAATTAACTTTATAATAAATAAAGTTAGTGCTATTAGCAGTGCTTTCTTATTGTATCCTTGCACTAGCTGCTTGCTAAGGAGGCGCTTGCTAACCTATCAGATGATTCAAAGCATGTACTTTGTAGATATTAAGGCACACAACATCACTAAAAAACTTGGGTTTATGTCAAATTAAAGGTTCTTCTCTCTTCTTTGGTAAGCTATCTAGGGAATTGTATTGTGACGTTAAGCAGTCTTGCTTACAGAATTTTTAATCGCCTTCTTAGCTGAGAAGCTAGTGACAGTCATTATTTTATTGAATTATCTTATGGTGTGAAGTTGAATTTGCTATGTAGGATGAAAAGAAAAGGTGCAAGTAGTCCCAGTCCTGGATACAGTTTTCTGTTGAGTCCTACTGGCCTGGTAGTTGAAAGAGAAAGTGATCTTTCTCTAAATTAAGCTTCTGGATTATATTTGCATATACTTGTAAAGAACGGGTACGCTCTGAGCCTGCCTCCAGTATACCCTTTCCTCCCTCTTATTCCTTAATGGCTATAATACTGTATATAAAAAACCTGAGGCAGAATGAGGGATTGATTTAGAAATTAATTTTACTCAGCAAAATACTGAGCTTTTGTTCAACTGTATTTTTGAAAGGGGCTTATTACTTGGACAAGACTAGTAATTCTGAATGTGGCATATCTTTTGACATCTTCCGTGTGTGTAGTACACAGCTGCAGTTAAGTTTAGAATCATAGAATAGAATCCTCTAGGTTGGAAGGGACCTTAAAGATAATCTAGTCCAACCATCAACCTAACTCTGACAGAAAAAAAACCCCAAAACAACAAAAAAAAAACCAACTCCCATTCTATTTTGTATGACCTGCTTGAATAAGCAGTCATTTGAAGCAGTCTTGTATAACAAGCTGTATTTCAGGAAATAGCGGGGTTGTGTCTTTACTCTGCAGGTTACTTCAAGCTAATTTCACAAGCCCAGATCAGCAAATCTTTTCCCATAGTAATTGTCCCCACAGAAAACTCAGTGTGCAAGCACAATGAAAAATCTCTGAAGTTGCAATTCTGACCAGTTTCCTCTTGCCCTTAGGTCCCTCAGCGACCCTGTTGACTATAGGGGATGCAGAAGAAAATGCATTTGTGAGCACACACATAAAGGAAAACGATCTCATCACCAAGAACGTGTGGCTTGGCCTAGCTCAGAACTCCAAGGGTAAGAAGTAGCAACTGTGTATGAGTGTTCCATGTGGTAGATAAAAATGTATAAATCCTCAAATAAGAAAACAGTTTTGTAGTGTTGATAACCTACAGTCGCTCCTGCCTGAGGCTGGAATCCCTCAGTCAGCATTATAAAGCCTTTTGGACTTCATTGTCTCTTCCTGTTGCAAACTTAAGATAATCAAGAGGTGCTGAAGTTTGTTTTCCCCGACATTGTCAGTGGTGCTTAATGGTTAAGCTGCAAATGCATCAAATGCTAAAGATCTGGAAAAGAAGTGGGGCTGAAAGCGTTGTGTTCATATTTGTTGCTTTTAATATATAGGATAGCCCTGTTTCTTTTAGCAATGTAAAGAAATTAATAGATTGTGAATGACGTTGTGTAGCATTACAGCCTCTTCTGATGGTCTAAACTAAGCACGTTTTTTTGCCCAACAGATCAGTCCCTGAATTGGGTTGATGGCTCATCAGTTAATTATGCCAACTGGGAAAACAAAACTGCAGAAGTCAATGAAAAATGCAGCGTTATCCTGTCCACAACTGGCACGTGGTCCAAAGTTGACTGCAGTCGTAGTCAAAGCAGAGTGGTTTGTAAAGCTCCTTTAGGTATGGAAGCATTGATTGTAGCAGAGACTTAACTTTGCAGTGTCTATATCCAAGATTTTCTTTTTTTTGGTGGGGAAAGTCTGTGTTGAAATAGAGAAAGTGCAATTCACAAATGAACCTATCAAGTACCTCTGCTCAAGCAAGAGCCTTCTGTTGCTGTTTTGCCATGAAATTCCATTCAGGGACAAATTGTCTAGCAGTATACTCCTCCCAGTTCTCACTATCCACTTAAAAGAGTAAGGGAGAGAACTGAAATTTCCGCTTAAAAGAGAGCATAGAGTAGTTGCTATTACTTCTTACCGGAGGGTATCTCTTACGGATGAGTCTGAGGTGGTGGGAATAGAAAGACTCCTGAAAATGGCTTCCTGCAGCTCCGGAAAAACTCAGGCCTCGTGTTACTTCCTCGTGCTCTGCTGGGTCCAGGGGAGAAAGCAGGTGCCCGAGCATTGAGCAGACAAGTTCTCCAGCAGCAGCAGAACCTTTCTGACTTTTTGTGTACCTCTTCACTGAAGTGCAGGGATAGATTTAAGGTCATGCTGCTAAGGAAGACCTCAAGAAGATCTTTTCAGTCCAAGGGGAGCATAATTCCCTTCCACTCCAAGAGAGTCCAAGAACTCATTAGATTTCTGAAGTATGCAAACCTTGAAATAAGTGCAGTGTTTACTAGTAGGTTTTTTTGACTTCAGAGGTCCCTTCCAACCTAAGTATGTTTAGGAAGTTAAGTTAGCAACAGAATGATCAACAGAATGGTAGATGCCGACTCATACAGGAACCCAACTTCCTGCTTGATGGAGACTGTTACTACGATGAAGCAGTTTGCCTTAATTTCAGCTAAGAGTGTGCAGTATTTGTGCATAGCCACCTAAGCATCAGCCCCGTGAGAAAATATTCTTACCAAAACACTGAAAGAATAACTAGTTGTGTCTGTTTTGTTACAGGTTCCAGTCATACTGGCGTGGCTGTAGCATTTGCGCTGCTAATTATCTTAGTCTTCATCATCGGATTAGTGTGGTATCTCTATAAAAAGAAGCGCCTTCACTGGAGTGCCTTCTCTTCAGTACGCTATCAAAGAGGAATGAACGATGATGAGACTGAGGATGTGTTCGCAAAAGATAGCTATTGAGAAACTGTTCCTTCTCGGCAATTTAGGATGAACTTCACTATGTGAAGCCATAATGAATGAACTACTTGATGCTTTATAACTTCTTCTTGGGAAAGTAATTAGAAGGTTATTAATGTGGGCTAAATTTTGTTCTTTTACACAAGTGCAATTTTTATTCAAGTCCGTGGTAATTATTTACATTTGGCCTCAGCCATTTATGGTGCAAGGTTTCTAGAGTTCTGTGATACTTCTCAATTTACAGTATTTTCTCTTTTTACTGGAAAGAGTTTTTCATGGAGTAGTTAATGCCAATGGTATACTTCATGCAACATCACCTTAACAAACGCACTTAAAATTGCTGCACGAATTCTGTAACTTTGTACAAGTATCCATCAATAACTTCATGCCAAATGATGTACCATTTTGATATATAAGGGTCTTGCTGCTGGCATTGGGCTACCCTGTGGAAGCTGCCAACACAGACGATAAATAGGAGACAAACTCTTTATGTAACAACTTTTGTTTATTACAAAAGTTACAAATTTTGACACAGCAGGGGAGAAGGGAGTTATCAGACAACTAATTCTTCATTCCCATCTAACTAGAATTTAAATTTTCTTCTTATAGTGGAGGAAGATCATATTGAGATACCCACCACGCTACAAAGACAAACCAAAAAAATCATGTTATAGTGATGAGAGAAGAATCTTCCTTAGAAAGTACATTTTGAGTAGACAGTTATGGGGAATACCCTGAACTAAACCCATGCCATCTGGGAGTAAATTTATTAAACATAGAATATTTGAAGCCTGAGACTGCGGCAAGCTGTAGATTACTACTCTTATCCCCTGATGTTGGTAGTGGGGCTAACAAAAATACCCATTAAGGGCTAACTACAAACACAATGCAGAACTCAAGATACAGTAAAAGCCTTAGCCCTATAAAAAACAAAGGCAGGAATGTTACCTTTTATCCTGTGAAGTAACTCCTCTTTGAGTAAATGGTTCAGTTTCTTTTCACAGCTCCTTTCACAAAGTTTTGAAAGCACAAATAGCAGGAATGTTTACAGTGAAAATCAGTGTCTGGACTTAAGCTTTAATTAAATAAGATTTAAAAACCTGCACTTAGAGTAATATTTAGAAAAAGACATACAGCATTCTATCTTGCGTCTTCAAACTACTCTGAAATTAGACCTCAGTGATTTTCTTGCAGATCAAAACACAGAAGAGGCCTGCTTCGTTTCATGATGTGTTGCACTGTGACACCGAAGGATGGGAGTGTTGCAGTGACAGCGTTCCTTGTTCTGTAATGAGATCCTGACTCTTACTTCCCCTAATACTCTTATTTATACTGGTGTTAAGTGCCTAACTCTATAGGTGAAATGCATCATCTGTCCAAGAAATAAGATGAAGATATATATATAAGGAAAGAGTGAGAAAGAATGTATGGTAAATAAACTTGTGTACATAAATGCTAAAAAATACTTGAGTGTTTTACATAAAACTCAAACTTGATTTTTCTATGTGATGTGTCACTGTGGCCTTTTCTATGCACTCCAGAGAAAGCTATACAGGGAAAAAGGGAAGACAGAATTGTATCTATTAATTACTCTAATGATTTGGTAACTAATGTTTTGAAAAAGTCTTTAGACTTTTTTTGATGCACGATACAAGGAGCAGGCACATTCGCTTTTATGAAGGAGGATCTGTGAAAGACCAGCTCCGTTCCCGGTGGCGCGATGGTGGGAGCAATAGGAATGCGCTTGGTCTCACCCGCGGAGCAAAGTACTACTGATCTCTCCGGGGCAGCCCTGCGGGGTCTCCACGCCCAACCGCCTTTTTTCCCCCCTGCAGTTTACTTAACGTCGACAGCACTTTTCTTCATTCCTGTTTGCACTATTTTGATAAGCAAGTGTTTATCATTTGTATTGAGAAACAGAGAACTTGTAGAGACCGCTTTAGAGCCTGTTAGAGCAGCAGCCCGAAGGGGCACTGCAAAGGAACCGTCCTGTTAGTTTGCTGATCAAAGAAGTAAGCACTTTTGTTGTTTATTATTTGGTACTTTGGGCACAATTGTGGACATTTTCTTTCTTCTTTCCTAAGGTAACTTGTAGAAAAAGTAGTTATGATGCTAGTTACTACGTAATGAAAATCACCCTTGCCCACCTTAAGCTTCCCCTGGTGTGAGAAATGTTTGAAACGTACCAAAACCTGGTTCCTCTCCTCTTCGTGGTGAGCTCAGATGCCTGAGTGCTTCGCCAAATGACTCCTAATGTAATGGACTAAAAAAAAAAGAGTGGTGTTTATTGTACTTTTCTAACAGCAGTAGCAAGTGGGGAAAATTATTTACAAATTCTCATGTTTTAAGATTTACTGGTTTTATAGATGTTTATACTTTGAGCATTTTTAGGTGTGAATCTGAAATGGAAAAAGGAAATTAGTAGTAAAATCCTAATCTTTCAACGCACATGAGTATATACTTTTTATAAAAAAAATCGTATATTTTAATCTTATGAATGATGTAAATAATTTTTAAGGCCCCATTTTGCATGTTTTTTTCATCATACCTGTGTTGTCTAATCACTGGTAATTCTTATTTGAGTAAGCACAACTGCCTGGGTGCAGGTGAGTAACCCACTTTATTTGAAATCCATAGGACGATTATTTGGCAGTATTGTTACTGAAAGAATAAAGTTAAATAAAACACTGAACTGCTTACACTGGTTTTATTTCCGTGGGAGCAGTTATCGCAGTGAGGGTACAGCTCATTAATCACTGGGCGAAAAAAGCACATGGCACAGGGGCTGTGATCACAATTAGAGCAGGTAAGTGTTACCACGGTAAGAAAACTAAATGGTAATAAAAGTCTTTGATGTATTTAAAAAGAATGCCAGTGACTTTTTTTTTTGCAGTTAAAAATACACTTTATCCTGGCACATGGTTATACCCAGCTCTTATCAAGCTCCTTCTGGGTTTGCACACAAAGAGAACATTACCCTCTGCCTTTTTTTTTTCCCCATTTCAAGGTGTATTTCATTAGCCCCTTGTGGCCCATCATAGCTCCAAAGCAATTTATAAGGGCTCCCAGCACAACTCCTCATAGAATATGGGCAAAGTTAAATTTCTTTCAGCTGTGTAACATTTACAATTAAAGCATGAGATGTGTTCTTTTTAAGTATCATCTGAATTCCAGACCTCCGAAATCCGCGGCTGCTGGTCGAAGGGCAGTGTTATTTTTATGCACAGTAATGGCTGCTGGGAGAAACATCCTATCGTGCAAGACCATGGACGAGGTCATCTCTTTCAAAAAACCTTAATTAAAAACTGAAGATGATGGGCAGGTGAACAAGCAGCACAGAAATAAAGTTCCTTTCCCCGGTCCCACAGCAATGGAGTTGGGAAGGCATCCTAAAGCTCCTTCACCAGCTGCTGGACTGGGGTAGCTCTGGGCAAAAACCATCCAACTTCAGGTAAATGCACAAAGGTTTTTTGCATTCTTACAACTTGGCATGTGACTGTTTCATTGGCCTCCCTTGTGGGGAAGGAGCTTCTCCCGTGGGGAGTGGAGCAGCCTGGGCTTCGGTTCCCCTTCCCGAATTGTGCCCAGTCTCTGAAGGCTCTGTGTCATGGAAAGGTTTGTCCACATCTGCCACGAGACCATTTTTCTCTTAACGCTGCTTCTGTTTCAGTGACTTAACTGACAGAGAAATGAACCACAAGTGCTTACGAGTGAGCATCATTTGGGCCTGGTGCATTTGTTCTATTTCTTAACATTTTTTTTTTCCCCTTTTTTTCTTATAACCAAGCGCACCATCTGCTCATTGCTCTGGACATATGTTATGCATCTAAACATTTTTGAAAGGAGGGAGTAAATTGCATGGCCCAGCAGTAGTATTTTTTTCGGTGTGGCTGCAAGCAAACAAAGACCAAACATTACCATTTCTGTTGCTGAAAGTGGGAATCGCCATTCGTCCCCGTCGTGCCCCCGCTGTTGCTGTGTGTGTGGAGCACGGAGGGACGTGTGACACCCAGAAAAGTTAGTTGAATTCAGTCTGTTGTCAAGAAGCACGTAAAGTTCTTATCGACCAAATTAAACAGACTGCACAGTTTTAAAGCAAGAACTATAAGCAATATTAAAGAACTAAGAAAAACAGGAAATTAGCTACTGGAGAGAAAAAAGCAATTGTCACTCTGATGGACCTTCCCCATTTAGTTCTGAAGAGTTTTAAGATGAAAGTTGACAAAGCACTAGAAAAGGTAATTTTCTGTTGGTAGCAAATTAACTTGCAAATGGTGCATAGAATAAATGCCACTATAAAGTGCTGTTATCTGGGTTTTATTCCTTTATGGTATTTTCACATTGAAAACTCCTGTGCACTGTCGTATTATCTGCCAGTAGTAGCTAAGGTTTATAAGAGATTTGAGGGGGTAGGGGAGGATGCCAGATGAGGTTTTTATTGTGATTACACAGTAATGCAACACAGACCGTAAGTCTTTCTGGATTTTTTTCCGAATGCAGAAGGGACTATAATTATAAACAGAACAACAGTTGTTTGTTAGCTTTGCTCCTTTTCAGCATAAATAGAATAATTTACTCCAAGGTGGCTCTTAAGAAAGTGGAATTTCAGTAATACAAAATAATTACTGCAGTATGTGCTGGCTTCATTATGCTGGCCCCTTATGTGCACATCTTTTTGTTAGAACAAATGAGAACAAAGATCTTCCTCTGCACGTTGTGTCTCGGGACACTCATATGGAGAGTGAGCGTTCTGCTCCTGCTTTCTATTAAGCTTCTCTTTTCAAACATCATGTGTCACAGTTCCTCTTAAAAGGATGATACAGAACAGATAATTATACAAAAATGTGCTTAGTGAAAACTAGGAAGCCTTGTATGCATATTCAAATCAAACTTACAAAGTAGTTGGTTGAGGTGACTTCACAAATATGCATGATTGAATGTCATCCCCATTAGCAACCGAACCGCTTTCTGTTTCATTGAAATGACTTTATTTTCATAAACAGGATCTGGGTATTTAAAGATCATCTTGTGTCAAGTGGGACTATGAATTATACATGCCTGGGTCTAAAGCGAGGGCACATTCACCCAGGGCTTGGACTGTGAGCTTCTTTGAGGACAAGGGCTGGATTCCTGACATTTCCATCCTGTGTTGTCTCCTGCAGCCACCATTCTGCTTTGTGCCTGCTCTGTCTCGTAGCAGCTTTGCAGCTCCGAAGCCACCCAAATGCTGCACGTGCCACCAGGGACACAAGAGCCAAGCAGGCAGACTGCTGGGAAAGGAGACCAGAAAGCACCGCTTCCCGTAAGAGCAGCAGCTAGGAGCCTGGAAGGCGTGGGATGAGCTCTGCCAACAGCCCTACCATGCTGCCAAAGGCCCAGAACAGCCAGCCTGGACAGCCAGAATGACCCGTGACACCAGGACACCTCAGCCTTGGCAGGGGTGAGTCCTTCCCCTCCTCCACCAGCAGTAAACCTACAGCAGCCATGGAGCAAGCAGCTCTCTCCACCCCAGCCCAAGCACTCGCAATGCAACACAGAGGAATTTGCCAGGGGCAAGGGGCAACACTCCCCTATTCCAGCCATGTGGGACTCCCAGTGGCCACCCCCAGTGACCACTATTCCTTCTGCAAACTTCTAGCTTCTCCTGACATGCAGGCTCTGCCCCTTCATGCCCCCACAACGGTCTCACCTGGCAGGACCAGCTCTGCTTCCAGGCTCTTGAGTCCCAACCTCCTCTGCATCGCCACAGCCCAGAGAGGACAACCAGCCAAACTGCAGCCATCCCAGGGGAGCCAGAGGAGAAAGCTCCTGGTTTAAATACTGCTGTGCTCACGGGCACACCCTGATGAGGCAAAACTGGGGACAGCTGAGGTTCCCCTTGCTTACTCATCTTGGGGCTGCAGCAGGAGGAAGCCGGACGGGTGAGTTGCTCCTGTGAATGTGTTTGCTCCGTGGCAGAAACTGCACCCAGTGTCTGACCTGTCACAGGAACGGCTGAGTTTATTCTGACGGGCTGTCGCTTTTTTTGATAAAGCATTGCATGGGATTTGCTGGTGCTTGGTTTAATAGGGAGGACACGTGTTTGGGATGGGTGGTAATCTTGAGCCATCTGAATAACTGAATTTTACTTGTAGTTCTCAGCAACCGCTTCTCTTGACAGTGGCTTGGGGCCAGAGCACACAGCCAACTGTAGCATTAGGAATCCCTGGTATAAAATGTGAGCAAGAGCTTAGCAAATCTGCAATCTGCAGGTTTGTGTTGTAGAGTAGGGGCTGGAATTCACCTGTGAGGGATTTGCTTGAATGCCCCAGGGGCACACCTCATCTTTAAGTTGATGCACAGCGTAATGATAAAGGTACAGCCCACATGTGGAAAGACTGTGTTTTGGAGCAAGGTGTAAATAAACAGTTAATGTTTACAGTCAAACTGGTTTAATAATTAGGTACAGGTGCTCATGATATAACTTACCAGGGGCTGTGATTTTATGTGTGAAATAGTTTATCTTTACAGTGTAGGTGCTGATTATAAATTGTACCCTGTTCCAAAGACTAACTCTAGCACCCGTTGGCACGAAACTGTTTCATATAAAACAAACATTGAATTAATTATTGGAAGTGCAAATACTATTGCGGTGGAGGCCAGAAGAGACTGCACATCACACTGATAGGGCGTTTGGTTTTGACACCCCCCTCCACCCAAACAAGTCACCCCTGATGTGAGCAGGAAGGAGGCAGAGATGGTGTGGGCTCGGAAGTGCACAGAAAGGAATGTTAACAGCCGAGGAAAGAAAAGCAACCTCTGAAGGAAGTGTGGGCAGTTCCAGCCTCAAATAGAGACTTGGCAAGACTCTACAAGGTGATAAGGGTGAAGAAACTAAAAAAATCTGTGAACAGTTGGTGATAAAATTGCATAGACCCATCTCCATAGATGGAGACTGCATAGACCCTGGAGACATTCAAGGTGAGGCTCGACGAGGCCCTGGGCAACCTGGTCTAGTT
>JAOXJM010000079.1:18360426-18377372 GCA_026413425.1 Tringa solitaria | reverse complement strand
GATGGCCTTTGGAGGTCCCTTCCGGCCCAGATGATTCTATGATTCTATGATCTCCAGGGTCCCACAGCTCTCAGAGCATCTGACCAGGGGATATATGAGAGCGCATTAATGAGGATTATAGATCACTGCTTGGGTTGATGGAGCGCTTTGTCTGCTCAAGGACAGTCTGTCTGTGTTCCCAACAGCTCATCTGCCCCAAGCCCAGCAGTGTCTGTAAGGTGGGCTTCTATTTAAAAACGGTGCTAGATGTTTTACTGTTAAGAATGTTCTTAGAGGAGTGGCCCTTTGTTAGATTATTTTTTCCAAGGGCCAACTGTTGAAACAGGCTTGTAGTTGGTGAGGCTGAATTGGATGTGGAAAGTCATATTTCTTTCTGGCCTAATTGATATTATGCCTAGAAAACACTGTGCCTTTGGTGGCACGTGTTCTTGGGTGAGCACCACGCCTGGGTGGTGCTATTGTAAGAGAAGCGCAACCGGCAGCCTATGTGAGGTGGAAGTGATTTTCTGTTATTACTGACTTGGGCGGTGACGAGGAGAAGGGATGGAGCTGATCCTGCGGAGTGGGACTTTGGGGTTGATTCATTCATTGTGCTGCTTTCACCACAGTAACCGCCTCAGAACCAGTCCCTTGAGCCTGCATCACTGGGGACATCTCCCGCTCACCAAAGGTGTGACCTGGCCCCGGTGTTAGCAGCAGGAGCTAGAGACAAACCTTCCTCACTGTAGCTGCAAATTTGCCACAAAAGCAAAAATTAGACTGTGAGAGGAAGGGCTGTTGTCTCCTCCTGCTGCTGATGTCTACTTTTCACTTACAAGTTGTGAGCATTAGATCGCTGAGTAAACACCTCCACATGAGCACACAATGTCTGTGAGTGAATACAGCCTGTGCAATCCAATAATTTATTAAACTTTCATCTTGTAAAGCCAGTTACAAATTAAAAAAAAAGACAGCAGAAGGAATTCTGTAATAGAAATGAGCAAAATTACAACAAATAGTAACGGGAGTTACATTCCCAAGTGGGTTCAAGCTGCCTGCAGCAACCCAAGAGCCAGAACACGGAGATAGTGCAGAGTTAGGACAGGGATAATCAAGGCTATTCTGATACGTAAAGAGATGTAGTCAGTGTATGGACCGACACAAAGTGTTACTTCTCAGGCTGCCTCTGCATTCCTGTTCTCTCTCACTTGTGACCTGCTCATCTTTTTATTCTTTGTGACAAAAAAAGGGGAAGTTTGTAGGATCCTTCAGTAAAGCTATTTAAGGCAAAACTCCAGTTGAATGAATGATACACAGTCGTGGCCACCCTCTTCGGCTGGTTGTGTGGCAGGTGTTTGCACATGCTGCAGTGTAGTGGAAACGAGAGAAAAGCACAGATTATCTACAGTGTTTTTTCTTGTACTGTCAACCTCAAAACTAGTGTTCTGCGACACAGTATTAGTGACATGGCACAATTTGGTGATGGATTGAACGGAAGCTGTTGCATGCTGATTCCTAGTTTTCTTTTCTGTGAAAATTCTATTTCATAGCTGACAGGCCTTAGCTGCCGCTTCTTCGGAAGTGGAGGCATCTGGTTTTAAACAAACATGCAACAAGGCCCACATTAGATACAGCTCTTCAGTTTCATTAAGAAACTGAACCAGCCTTTGCATCCTGGGGTACCAAGACTAGACAAGGTCAGAGAAAATGGCTACCCACCGGGTTTCTTGATTGTTAATGCAACCAATTTATGATGTGACTGATACCGAGTATTGTTTTAAGCAATGAAAAAGTTTCTGAATTCAAGAAACTGAAGATGTCTGTCATCTTTCACTGAGAAAAAAAAAATTCTGCTTCTTCAAGTAGCCATAAAAACCTCCAAGAAGCAGTTGTTTTGGCAAAACAGCATTGTTTTCAAGTTTTACTGATAACTGGGGAGCTAGAGGAAACTGGAAGGGGATTTGGGGATTCAGTGACGGGAGCAGTTCCAATTAGAATTTGGAGGAGGATGAAGGGTTTGGCATCTGCTTATAGTAGTACAGAGGAAGTGAAATTCTTGCCTATAACCATTTATCTAGGCACCTATTCACTCCGTAGGAAACAGTTCACCTAAAACTAAAGTTAAGGGGTCCCAGTCCTCCTAAAATCCTGTACAGAGAAAGAAGGATCTTAAAGCAGTCAGGCTGCTCACCATAAAACCCCCTGACCTCCACCTAAACCCTGGAGTTTGTGAAGACCAGCTCTTTGAAAATGCAACTACATCGCTCTCATCTCCTGGGCTGTACAGGGGAAACGCAGTAATTGATTTTTAGGCAACAGGGGCTGCTTGGCCTGTTCCCAGAACGGCACCTGATGATCTGTTTCAGTGGTGCTGCTCCCAAAGATTTTTCTCCTATATTGGGAGTATTTAGAATTTTAACTTAAAGTGCCGCTTTTTACAGTTGTGTACCTGTGAAATTCTGTTGGAAGGTAAATAATCACTTTGGGTGTGATTATTTGTTTTTTTTAATGCTCTCTCATTGTAGGGTTTGACCTCTTAGTTGGACCACCTGGCTTCAGTGATACAAAGGCATTTTCTTTTATGACCAGATCATTAGCATACCCTGGAGAAAAACCCACAGTGACTTATATTATAGAGTTGCTTGCAAAATAAATAAGAAACAAATATTCTTTTAACAGACCATGCTGCAATCCCATGGTCCCGGATGTCTGCATGTTGGAAATTCGTAAGGAAGCTTAAGTCTGCCTCCTGTAGTGCTGAAATGTTTCTTGTGAATTTTTCTGCCAGTGTGACAGGTAATGGTGAAAGCAGCAGGGAAGACAGGCAGGAGGAGGAGGATGCTTCTGACTTTGCTTCCTTAAGGTAAGGTACATTGTTCATCAAACAAGCAAAGGGAAAACAAGTTTTGGGTCATTAACGTCTAACAACAGTTCTTACTGTTTAATGTCTTTGGGCAGAGGTGCAAATCCTATGGTACTGTAGATGTCACCTGCATTTTTAAATACAGTAGTCAGTCAAGTGGAGTTCTTAAAAAACATCTTTGCTACACTTGTGCTGGCAAGTTGCAAACACCAATCATTAAACAACTGCCTCTCTCTCATTGCAGTTTGTTCCTATCACCTAGTCCAGATGCTGGCATGACTGTCCACACTGGTGGCTGATTTGACGCTGCAGCGTTTCTTCACAATCATGTTGATGTAGGCTTTCATGATCTTTATTATCTCGCCCACCTTCAGAGAGAACACAGTAACAGAGGATAAGCACATTAAAAACCTAATTCCACTGAGGCGCACCAGACATTTTGCAGAAAAACATTCCCCTTGTCCAAAGTCATGGCACTATAAATTTTGTGTGTAATACTAAATGTGCACATGACAGTAAGGAAAGAAATGCTTGACAAGTTTGCACTCTGAGTAGTGACACTTAAAAGACTTGTAGTCCCCAAAAAAGCAATTTTTATGCTATTGAACTTCTTTATTTTTTGAGTTTGTGAACTCCCCATTCATATACTGGAAGGGAATGAAAAAAATGAGCATGCTCATGAGCACCCAGAATTTGAAATTCCCAGTGCATTGGAAGACCATTCAACCTCCTTCACTTTCTAACCAGAATCATTTTTTTCTGTTTATCCCTGTATTCAAGCAGAGGTACTGTGATGCTTTAGGAGTAAGCTCCCTTCATCTTTTTCCTTGGCTGCCCAGTCCATTCAGCAAGAGTTCATGCACATAAATTTGTCTAGTCCATGGAAATTAGAGCTTTACTGAAGTGCTAGTAAAACTGCACATGCAACAAGTCTCGTGCTTTCACATACCTGGGATGTTTCAAAGAACATTTCTCTCTCATCCACTGTAATTTTGAAGGTGTTAGGCTGTGGTGCTCCAAAGAAAACAATATGCTCATACTGGAAAGTTTCTAGTGGCTTAGGATCCCCTCGTTTGTAGACAGACACATTCTCTGTGCTGACTCCAAGCCAAAGATCATTTGGAAATCCACCCTCCTTGCACTGCAGAAAGAGAAACAGGAAATTTTGCATAAATGCCACGGAGGATCCAACTCTCTTTGATTCAAGGAAAAGCCCTCCATTTCTGGTTCCTGTAGGACATTTCAACTCTTTACCCCAATAGAAAAAATAGGATGTCTGCAGCAGGAATTTTGTAGGTGCTCCCGCTGCAAAGACTTCAAAGTGACATGGCTGTGAGTTAAATACTAGTTGAGTAAAAAATAATTGTAACATCTAACAGCTCTTAACAGATTTTTAAAGTGATTTAGGATGTCAATATTCCACTTATTATTTTACAGATAATATAGTGAGTAATCCACCGAGGCAGCAACAAAACTGACAACTCTGGATTCCTGCTCTAGCAGGCTCAGCACAGTGGTCTATGTGACCCAGTCTGAGCAGGTTCTGTGGTACCGCTGCAGAACAGCACTGCACTTTTTGCCAGAAAGGACAATAGAGCTTCATCTACTTCCCTGTCACTGGGTGTCACCTTCTAAAGCTCAGAAAAGTTTCCCAAATTCTATTGCCCTTCTAATGAAGTGGGAATTTGTTGTCTCTCTTTATTTACCAGGAGGCACCAACTTGCTTGCTCTGCGATCTCTGCGTCACACCTCTTTGGGTATGTGGTACTGCAGGCTCACCCTAGGCTTACTATGGCAAAATGCAGCCTCTTCCCGAAATTCCCTTCTGCTGCCAAGCAATGTAATACACACAGCTGTACCTGTTCTCCAGACTCGCAATAGTTACATGAGTTTATACATCACTCACCTCAACATCAAAGAGGGTTGACCCATAACCCGGCCACTCCTTTACAATGGACATGTATTTCACCATGGCCTGATGCTGAGAGAGTCCCTGCAGCTTGGTCCATTTCTGTGCTATGCTTGCCCGAGCAGCCGAAAGCTCTTCCTTTACCCACATCTCCATCATCTGCTCCTCTTCTACCTTCTGCTTCTTCACAGAGCCTGTCTTGAAGCTACGTTTCAACGTTCCTTCAAGGAAGCTGGTCCGTCTCCTCTCCAGCGTATGGCTGGCAGTGCCGCTGCTCTTTGTTGAGTGCAGTATTTTGGATTTCAGTCTGTTAACTGGGTAGATTCCATCAAGGGTCCAACTTATTTTAGAATAATCTCCATGAAGATACTGCAGCCGTAGAGCTGCTAGGCGCTGCAGAGTGTCCTCTGGTGCAGGAAAATGACCGTCTATGAGACTTTCATGAGCCTAAAAAACAAACAAAAAGTCCCCCAAAGTCATTAGAAAGCAGAAGCACACTTTATTCACAGCTGGCTCCATGTACAGATTCCTATGGCATCTGCCCATCCCAGCAGGAAAGCCAGTCCCAGCGGGAAAGACGTAACTCAGGAGGTCAGAGCAGACATTTTAACGAAAAAGTCAAAGCCTGTAAGTGGTCAATGTGGGGGGAACACCTCTTTCTGTAAGCCTGGACAGGACAGAGATCTCTACAGGGCCCCTATCCTGTACTGAAAGTCTTACAATAAGGACTTTTTACGTCTGGATCACATGGGAGAGACTGGAATTGTGACAATTTGTTTTGTGCTGTACCAGCTACAGCTCCTGTGTGGAGATTATATTCAACATCAGAGAATTAGATGTAATAAACTCAAGACTTAACCTCAGTCCCATTGCACACCATCACCTCCTTCCTCCTCCTCTTTCACCTATCTCTCCCCAGATCCTCTTGCTTCCCTTTGCCTGTTTTTCTGTGAAATACATGTATGGGTGTTTTTGCTACATCCACGTAACGTCTGGATAACATCTACTCTCCTACTGTTACCCCTCTTCTTTGCTAGCGGAAGCTGCGTAGACTGAAAGCCTTGTCAACAGGGAGTTTGGTACAACTGAGTTTTCACAGAGCACCGTGATGTCTTGTTCTTGACCGTTTCCCAGATATTCGTTAACAATACTTAATATTCATTTCAAGAAAGCCCTCACAGGGACCCACTGTCTGTGTGATGTACGTGCCATCCTTTTGACTGTCAGTGAGTTTCAATCTTCATGACACTGACCCTCTTTAACATATATTAATTAATTTTCAACAGTTATGACTTTTCTGAGGCAAGATCAAAGTGTTCATTAGAAGTTAAGAAAGATGGGATGGATCGCATAGCTGGGTACTCCAGTCAATTTAGTTTTGCATCCCTAATTGCAAGGTTATTTCATACCACTGTGATCTCTGGTCTAACCAGCATCATTGTGCTTTGGATTAGATTGACTTAAAAAATAAATAAATTACTCAGCAGGTAAATATTATCAACTATATTCTCTATTCCTTCTTTTGCAGTACTGTTCTAGTGCCTCTCTGTTAATCAAAAGAAACTGGCCACAAAATAGGGTTTTTTAGGCAATTCCTGTAACACCTCAAGGATATGCTGTGCTTGTAAGCTGATATGCAGATAGGTAGATTTTCCAATTTTCTTTACATCTATGTTCTGCAAGCAGTTTCTTTTAATGATTCTTCTTGAATAATTATTCAAATTTTTATCTCTTTCGAAATTAAAGATAAATTTTAAAAACATTTTATTATCATTGGTCTTCCATTTTTTTGAAGCCTTTGTTCCTTTTTGTTGCTTTTGTTCCAATACTCTTATTCCCTATAGAATTTTGCACTGTGTCTGCTTGGTAGATTCCAGGCAAAAATCTAACACGCTAAATTCTTCTGTTCAAACCAGCATTCCCACTTCCAGTGCAAATGTAAACCAGTTTTCTGTAAACTCTTGTGCGCTTCTGCCACCCTGGAAACTTAATCATTCTCTCAGAGTGAGCTTACCTGCTCAAACATGAAGGCAAACTCCACCCCATCTTTGGGAACATTCTCAATATCCAAGAAGCAATAAAGCTTAAAATACAGCTGCCACTGTCCTTCCTCCTCTTCTTCTTCAGATCCAGCAAGTCTGTAACATAGGAAACAGAGTGAGAGGGGAAAAAAACCCAGTAACCAGAAGCACCAAGGTACTGCCATCTCCACAGTGTAAGTCATAATATGAAGACACCCCTGGATTACTGAAACAGAGAGCACACAGAACTACCTAATTTACCAGGACAATCTCAGTGCTGTAAACTTTCCGGTAACTTCCACCTTTTTCTCTGAGTCACATGAAATTTTGACTCAGAAGGACCCAAAGTTCTTATCAGATATCCTTGATCAAAAAAATGAGATTAATGGTTATAGATAAATACAAGAGTTGGGGGCAGGACACAAAGTATTCCCCATTTTCAAGATACTGTTTCCATGTAACCTTGTGACTCTGAAAAGCATCAGCCTTGCCACCATTTGGAACAATTTTATTTTTGTCTTTAAAACAGATATAAAATAGACAATGGCACTGCCAGTTTCTTTCATGATTTATTGTTTTCTTTGTATATCTGGCCGCAAACCCACAATCCACAGTAAGAAATTAGAGCTGCACTTCTATGCCCAAATCTTTGTTCTCTCTTCTGACGTAGCCATCATGATGTAAATCAACAAGATCACTATCAGACTTAAGCAAACTGTCCCTGAACACTGCTCTTTGATAAAGGCAATGGTGTTGTCCTGACAAGACCAATAAAGAATGCTTCTTTGTCACCAAAATAGATGTGACCATGGTCTTCCACAGTGAGAAAGAGCACTTGAACCTGACCAAAGGGAGGTTCAAACCAGAGCGGATGGTTGAGTCACTGTGGCTGCTTAAGATATAACGACCTGTCTGTACTACCACTTAACACAGTGTTACATTCAACTAGGAGTTAAAGATTTTATGAAACATTCTTGTACCTCTCAAACTTGGCCAAGATATCAGCCACAATCACCCGACTCTCCACAGCACGGTCCACCTGCTGATTATGTTCAAAGAGCGCAAACATGTTACGGCTGTCCTCCATCGCTAAACCTCGGATCAGCTTTTCCACCACCTGCAAAATCAGAGAGAGACAGATCATACTGGAGATCACACACACTTTCACAGTGAAGAATCAGAACCTCTTTGGGACATTTCACAGACCTCCATCACACTTCTCCCGTGGTTATCTCATTTTCAGACTAAAGAATTCTAACCCTAAAAAAATCATTCCCTGCAAGACAAGTCATTACTTATATTTGATCATCCTTGCTGTTCTTCTCTGGACCTTTTCAGTATCCACTACCCTTTTGGAGATGGGGCAATTAGAACTCTGCACAAGATACAGGCACATAATGGATTTAGGTTATCAGGATTTAGATATCCTGATGATATTCTTGGTTCCTCTAGTAACAATTCCACTACTGCTCTTTTTACCTCTGTGTAGCACCAATGTTTTCACAGATGTGCCTATTATAAACTGGAATCTTGCTTCTGACCTGCTAATGATTAAGTTACTGGTAGGATATCCCTTCCAGAAGGATTACACTATGAACTGGAATTTAAAATTGTCCAGAAAACTGTGTTTAGCAATTTTTCAGAATTATTACCTTTCCAATGGACAGGACACCAAAAGTATTTAGATTTTGCAACACAATTGTTAAGTGATATTCTACAACCTGGGAATAGACCTTGCATAATTCTGAATCTGCAGAATAAGCTGAGCCTTCCCTACAGACTTTGTGGTTACAGCAAAAAAAAAATTAATTAAAAAAAAATAGTGAGAAATTGGAGATGAATGGGAAAAAGGAGTCCTTTCAACAGACCCAGTATCCAGACACAAAGGTGTGCTCACATGCAATTAATGCTACTAGTGCATTACCTCCCCAGCACTTGTGTGGGAATTGATGGTTATTTTACAGGAGCCACCTCCATGGCAGTACACTGTTGTGGTCATTTCTTCACGGGTGAGTAGAGCCTGTATTTCCTCCTGGGAAGGCACAAACTCCCTTGTCTTTGTTCTCTTCAGGGAATCACTTATGAATTGCGCATACCTGTCTATTTCTGAGCCTGGAAAGAGGTCTTTTACCCTAATTGTAAAGAGAAACAAAAGAACCCATTAGACGGTGAACCAGAAAGCATGTGCATTACCATATAACTTGGACTAATGCACATAAGGAGTTCTGTAGAGATAGTGACATCAAGTGCAACCACAGGGAGAACGAGCCTGCTTATTTCCTAAACCATACAACCTGCTTTTACCACTCATTCCAAAGTCACTTCAGTGGCATTTCTAAGCAACATATGAAATAAGCAGTTCAAAATTTCAGGAGTGTAGTACCAGCTGAAGACAGCAGGATTAACTATCTTCATTTGCAAAATTGAGATTAAGAAATATGAAGTCAAATGTAAACTTTTTCCATTTACTCTTAATTGTTTTTTAAGTTGCTGGCTGTGCTTGAGCCACTTTTACAGTACCTTCCAGAATAAAGAAGGTGGAAAGTAGATGCTTTTACATGGTTCTCTTCCCTCCAAGGCCAGCAGTTCTAAGTATAACATTATCTGCAACTCCAGTGATAAAAACATGAAATGGCAGCATGGAGCATTCCTCAGCATCTCTGAG
Organism: Tringa solitaria; assembly: GCA_026413425.1. Classification (NCBI taxonomy): domain Eukaryota; kingdom Metazoa; phylum Chordata; class Aves; order Charadriiformes; family Scolopacidae; genus Tringa; species Tringa solitaria. The sequence goes on along the minus strand of JAOXJM010000079.1, from coordinate 18,367,935 downwards.
AATGAGGCCCTGGATGTAGCTATTTTGTGTATTGGCACAAATTTCACCTCACTCTTTCCTAGCTTAGAAGGAATCAAATAGATTGTATCGATCTTTCTCATCTGCCCCAATGCAGATTGCTTTGGAAAGCTGCATTAGATGCTGAACATAAATTGGGAAGAAATGTAAATTATTTAATTAATGAAAATTGGAGGTTAAAGGAGATTAGAAATACAAATTGTAAGCATTATGTGCTTAGTTAAGCAACAAATATTGAAAAAATTATAGACTGGATTTATAGTATATCTACTACTCCACAGTACACATTTTGCTCTGTGGCAGCTGCAAGGTGCTAAATATTTCAATTTACATGAAAGTATGGTCCTCACCTTTCCCCCAGGTTGAGAATGTTTATATGGACATTAGTAAGCAATGGTTTATCAGCTGTAAATCCACTTTTAACACAGTCTCACAGTATTCTGTTTGGGTAGCCTTACTTTCCACATCCTTTCGACACAATAGATGGGAGGCAAGGGGGGAGTTTGAATATAAAAGAACAACTGGTAGCGAGAATTGTGCACAGAGGTAGGAGGCTGCAACATCGCAGGAAGATGTCTGCACAGGAGGAGGGCGACACAGATAACTACAATGGGCAGTGGAAGAGAAGCAGAGAGAAAGCAGACAGGCTGCAAATGAAAAGGACGTGTACCTTCTAAGGTGGAACTTGAGGTAGCGCAGGATCCCTCTACTGGGGAGAAAAGTGCAGCTCATACATGACATCAGCTGCCAGTGGTGCAGGTTCCCAGTACTGTTGGGATGCGGCATGTGATTAGTTTGTTTGATGAGCTGACAATACACTTCATCACGAAGGGGCTTTAAATCATGGCAGGTCTGCAGGATGCCTTGGATAATGGGTATGGGGTCAGACACTGTCTCGATTTCCTGAAGGGAGTTAAAGATCTTCACTGCTTCATCCTGTAAGCTGCTGTAACCCTTCTCTTGTTGCACTGGGGAATGATCACAAAGGTGACAAGAGGTGAGCATCTCCTTCAGTTTCTATCGACCCAGCAACGCTACCAGCCAACTGCACTAGTCTGTCACAGAAGAACGGCAACCTGAGCATTAGCTCACCTCCTCAGCTTAAATTTATACTCAGAATTCACTAATGCTTCCCCTTTATATGTGTAAATGCAGTTTTAGTTAGTATTTTCCAACATCTAACTGCAAAACCATTTTTGGATATATGTGCTGAAAAGCACAGTAATGTTTTCAAGGCAAACTAGCATTGAAATCTAGTTCAGGCTTCAGTGTCCGAAGATGAGGTGCCAAGAGACAGCTTTTGGCACCTCATCTGCAGACACAGGTAAAAGGCTGGCCGAAAGTCATCTCCTCACTTGAGAGCTGCTATAAGGCAGAGGGTCACTAATGCAGTTCATGCTTTAGGTGCCTGAATGCAGACACCGAAGCCTGGCTTACGTACCTCCAAAATTCTCTGTTGTGCCAATGTTAGCTTTGACCCCTGAGCCAACACAGAATTTTGGCAAATTGCTGTACCACAGATGCAGCTTCTACCTATCTTATGGATTTAAAATGCCTACACCAACAATGATTACGTCTTTTAAGCACCTAAATGTCTGCTTTGAATTGCTTGGAAGTACGTGGTGATACTGTACTGCTGCAGGCTTGTGTTCTCCCTTGTGCATCTCCGGGACTAGAGGTCCTTCTGACTCTCCTTCACAGCCGTTGCTTCTGCAGTGGCCATGCATTAATTGTACAATACAAATACACAGCCCCATAGCAATAAGTTCCACAGTGTAAGGACTTGCTCTGCAATTTTTCTGTATTTCAGAATTTATTTTTTTCTGTGCTTTAAACCTGCCACTTAATTTTAATCCTTGTATCATAAGAGACGGCAAGCAGTTATTCCCCTTTCACTTCCTCCATGACAGTCTTCTAGGCCTAAAAACTTATTTTTGAGGCTGAATAGTCCTGCTCTATTTAGTCTCTTAATTGTAGGCAAGTCTTTCTATGCCTTTGATTATCTTTGGGTAGGTTTTTACTTCTCCCGTATCTTTATTAAGATGTGGAAGGCCAAGCTGCATCCTGTGTTCAAGATGCAGGTGGATGATACATCAATACAGACTTTCTTTTGCCTTCTCTAAGCTTTCAAAACCTTGAATTAGCTGTTTTGTTTCTGCGTTCAGTATAAGAGGTGCCGCTTTCATAAAGCTATGTAAATTTGTGTTCACTTTCATAAGCAGAACTAGATCACTCAGACCTGTCGCTGCCTACGTGGCAGACTTTTTCCCATATACATTGCTTTGCATATCCAGATGGAAATTAATTTCTGAAAAGGTTTTGTGGCCCACTCACACCGTATTAGAGATGCTCCTATAGCTCTTCAGCAGCAGCTTTCAGTATTTCTATCCCAGTCTGGAATCATCAGCAAACCACTTTGGTTTTCTGGTGGCCTATCAAACTGCCTACCTCTTTTCATGTTCCTGAAGCATTTGAAGAAAGGATTCATTTTAGTCTGGTTTTACAGCAGCTTCTGTATGAATTCTACCCCACTGCCAATTGCATCCTGTTGTAGGATTTTCACTGGAGCCACTTGCAACCCGGTTGTGGCTCAAGGATGACAGGCTGCACGTCCCTTGGATGGATGATAAACTATCTGTCCCCATTTACTTTAAGATTCATTGTTGCTAAGATACAAGGCAGTGGACACAGAATACATTCCAGGTAGGGAGATGGGACTGCTCCCTCTCTCTGAACCCTGTGGCATACACTGCCCCACATGGACTCCACCTGCACAGAGAGAGCTTACAGATCACTTTTCTGGTGCTCAGCCTCCAGACTGATCCTCAAAATGTGAGGGGATTCTGTCACATAGATAAAATACTTACAGCTGACACTAACATCTCCGTATGGCAGTGGGAGCAAAGGGGAATGCAAAGGGTGCTGGGTATATCGCAAAATTGGGTTCCTCCTATATGTCTGTTCCACTATTTCAAAGTTTGTGCTGTTTTCCTAAAAAAAACCCAAAACAAACAAATGAACAACAACAAAAAAAACCCCCCACAGTTATCATCAAATGGAGATAGTCTTTCACAGGATGTCCATATACATTTAGGTTCTACTTTTAGCTAAGTATCTCGAGGTCCACAGAGGGACTACGTGACCAATGCATAATTCATGTACAAAAATTACTTTATATATTATTTCTGAGAATTAAACACAAGAATAGCCATGCTGGGTAATACCAAAGGTCACCAAGCACAGGATCTTGACTTCAAATGTGGCTTGCAGCTGATACCTAATGCAGGCATGTAACAGGCATGTATGGCATGATTCCCTGCTGATGTATCCTTCAGGCTTTCAACAGTAAATGCTTAATGGACTTTCTGACCACACATCCACCATGAACCTGTCCTCCTTGAACCAGTCTGGTTGCACTACAAGTGCTTATGAAATGGACAACCAAAATGCACATGGTGTTCAAAATTTAGGCCTGTCACTATCACACCCACTGGCATCAAATTCTTCCAAATTTTGTCCTATGTTCCTTCCCTAAGAGTACTCAATGTTCCATTTGTCCTTGAACCCTGAAGTTTTCCAAGATGCTCCACAATCAATCCCAGCTCTTTCTTCCTGAATAGTTACTACCTAATTGCATTTGATTTAGAGCCCATCATAATGTGTATGTTTACATATACATTTTTCTAAAGTATGCTTTGGTGTGTCTTCTAATATGATTCTATGTTTAATTTGCCACCGTTTCTGGAACGGAAGTCTTTTCAAAAATTACTCCTGCTACAGTGGCACAATTTCTGCTGTTTTGAAGGATACTGTCCTCCCACCTGCACTCTGCTATTTCATCACACAAGCCTTAGGTATGAAGAGGATGTTAGGGTACAGCAAAGTCATATGGCTGGTAAAAATGGAAATTTTTCATATTTGTGTCCAGAGGATGCTTAGGAGAGGAACGGACGAAGCAGGGATTTGCAAGTACGTGATGGTGTAATCCTGCATGTGATTTGCAATTGCACAGCAGTGGTAGTCTACACTTAAGCAGATCAGTTAACATGCTAATTCAAAATAAAGTTCACCTAAGATTTGATTATTTAGTTGCACAGTCATTTAGGTTTTTTTGTTGCTTGTTTGTTTTTAGTTCCTAAGATGAGCAACCCTGCTTCTGGCCACATCCTCAGCAATGACTGGGTAAGGCCAGCAGTGATCTGGCTGCCCCCAGCTCACTTGGGAATGAGCGTGATGCCACCTACCCTGATGTCACGGATGAGTTGCTGTGTAGGTGTTTCTATGGGGACTTTGCTGTCAATGACACCCTGAATGGCAGAGGCCCAGCGCATGGCTTCATTCAGCAGCTTCGTGTACAGTCTGTAGGAGTGCTTCCGCCCATGGACGATGATGTTCCAATAGCCTGTGGAGACACAAAGAAGACAGAAGGTGAAAATTGCTTCCATGTTATCTTCTCTTTTTGGCTGAGGAAACCATCGCTGCTTTGATAGCAACGTGTGATGTGTCTGGTTAAAATTGACTAGGTAGACATTAATGCCCCCCATTCCCATATTTATCAGCCTGAAGGTCCCAACCCTGGTTTTGTACAAAGACAGCTTTCCAAGATACAAGTATCTTGCAGTGTAACGTGAATACTTCTGTGCCAACCAGGCAGCTCACTTTCACAGACAGGGTTTGGGCTATACTGTGCTATTAATCACTCAGAAAATGACCACCCAAAACACAGCACCCAGTCAGATTGCCAAATCAATGCTCATAACTTTTAAAAATAATAGGTCAGGGTGATAATAATTCACTCTGCTAAAGGCAGCCCTACACATCTGTTGAGATAAAAAGATGTTGATGATTTCTTCCAAATAAGCAGAATAAATTTCCTCTCATCTCACTTTAATGAATGCTTCCAGCCTTTTTAAAAAATACTCCAAGTAACTCTGCTACTCAAACTTGCAGTATTTCAAGTCTTGTTCTAAGGTTCACCTTCTTTGTCAGGGGGATTCACCCTTTGCCTCGTAACCCGAGTTCCCTCCCAAACTCATAAGGAGTGGAGGATCCTCCCAGTGGAGGATCGTGCCACATCCTGCCTTCCCAGAACTGCACAGAAAGCAAACACAGGCCCTTGTCATGTTTTGTTTCTAAAAAGTTGAGTTATGCTACAAAAAAAGACTTACAGTGTATGCCATTGCTCTTAGGTAAGAGAATAACATTGACCCCAGAGATAAGTGTGGGTCACGCCACAAAATGAGAGTTATTTACAGAGATGGACTGAAAATTAGTATCAACTATAAGAACTCATACCCCTTTCCCTGTCTGGGAAACACTCAGATAAACAGTGACACTACTCAGTGAGAAAACATCAGCATGGTGTATCTCTGCCAGGTGTGTAGGACTTACTGTCACTTACATCCTACTCTCTGGCCCTCTGCAAGTCTCTTACAGTTTCTGTGGGGAAAGATGTTTGCAGCCAGATACAGAGCCTCAGATAACATCAAGGCTACCTTCTCAACACAACACGCCATTACATTCATGCACCATCCCCTCTTCAGTCGACTCCACACAGTGAAAGTCTACTTATTACTGCTTTCTTGTTCTTACCTGTGTCTTTGAAGACCCTCTCATCGGGCTGCACTACGGAGCAGAGGCTATTGAGCACGAGTGTGCCAAGCTTGGCAGCTGTGCGCTCAGATGACTTGTAGTAATCGAGGGCAGTGTTTGTCAGAACAAACCAGCGTTTCTTCATCTTCAGAGAGGACATCTTGTTGCTGCTCTGAACCTCTTTATGAAGCCAGCCTAGCACAGGAATGCAACATGTCAATGGTCTCACCACCACAGCAATCCTGTCTCTTGCCTGGTGGCTCTCTAACTCTGGGACCAGAACTCCACCCTCTCTGCAAAAGGCTCATGCTGGGACCAGCTCTGCTTTTACTTTATGTATCCTGCATAGTCACTGTAAGATATTAGCCCAAAATTTTCCACAGAGCTGTTCCATCCTTCAGCCCTATGTATTTTTTTATCAATGATGCATGGTTTAGTTTGCCATCACCATGAGGGCATCTTCTTTTCAGGATGCTTCCCTCACAAGTCACAAACATCTGAATAAATAATTTACAATTAATTCTTCCAAAGAGATGCCAAATGCATGACACATGGTGGTATATTTGGTGATACGTGTCTTCTAGTAGAAAGATCTGTAAGCATGGCGTACATCTCTTCCTCCCACAGTCATGAAAAATAATTTCTCTCTCAGTTTAGATTTCTCACAAAAGAAAAAAGAAAATTCAACGCTAGGAAAGAAAAAAATGACAGTCTGTGTTGCTAACGTTGTCAAAAGACAATTTTCCATTTCGAGCTGTAAAAAGCAATGTCCACCCACAAGGCAAAAAGTTCAAAGAATGTGGGACTGAGCCCAAAGGTTCTATATAAAGAAAATATAAAGAGACAGACCTTCCTGAACACATGCCTTTTTGGCTACACCCTGTCACACACACATCTTACTGTGAAGTGCAGAGAATACACTGACTTTGCAAAGGAGCATTCCTTTTTTTCTTTAACTAATGAACAATATGAAATAAAAGGAACTGTTGCCTTGCAATTAGGTATTTTGAATTTAAGGTACTTGAACTGTTATCTCAATCTGCTTTATATCATTCAATCTCCCTGAAATGTTTAAGACTAGGATGGAATGCTTATGCTGCTTTTTGGTGACCCTTTTCTTCCTGTCCTCCTGCCTTGCCATGACCACTTTCAGCCCTTTATTCCCTCATAGACACTTTCTGGAAGATGTAAGGCAATCTGCTCATGCATTTGTTTTCCACAGATTGGATCAGAACTGTCTTCATACATTTAAAACCACGTGATAAGCTGAAAGTACTAAGAAAATTTAAAAATATTTGAGACAAATGGGGGAACATTTTGTAATACGTGTGTGATCACTACTCACGCATCAGCTCCTCCAACTCTCTAACTAGAGATTTAATTTAAATCTTTTGCTCAGCCTCAGAGAACTACTCTTACCTCACTGTGTCTACCATAATCAGGTTAGTTTGTTTAGCTGAGGACAATAGACAGAGATCTCTCTCCCTCTCTCCCTACATGACAGGTGTCAGAAGGAACAGAGCTTTCTGAAAACAAAAGCTGCAGTGTCATGTTATAGTCAGCCCAAGCCAGCTGCTCCGAAGCGGCAGCCATGCTCCCTCCTATTCCCTGGTGGAATTTGCTGGACACGTTAAAATAGGCTACAGAACTAACATCAGAAAACTAAACGTATAAAGAAGTGCTTATTTTTTTCCAGCTTTAGCTTTCTGAATCCACCTAACAAGGAATCACGTAAGAGCCAGTGCCAGCACAACACAGGACATGACGAGCAGCAGGCAGGAAGGTGGGAGGTGGTTTTGGGGAGCAGCTAAACCCTAGACTGTATTAGCTACAATCAAACCTCCCCCTCAGATTATAAACGGAAGATGAATTTCACATGTCTTAATTGCACGTGTTTCC
>JAOXJM010000079.1:18340663-18358373 GCA_026413425.1 Tringa solitaria | reverse complement strand
GGACTAGATGATCTCTATGGTCCCTTCCAACTCTAAAAATTCAGTGAAATTAAGTACAGATTTCTAAATTCATCCATTAATCTTCCACAATGCTGTTTCTTTCCCCTAAGTTTACAAGATTAACTCAAAATTACTCTGTTGAAAAACTGGAAGCGCTGCTTTTGCTGTAAAGTTTTTTTGAGTATCAGTAATAGGTAAGAATATAATTTCTTGACATTAAGATCATGCTATTTCCACTTTTAAGATGGAAAGGAGAAACTTTCACTCAAAGAAAATACATGTGTGAACTTCAGTTATGTTTATTTGTTTGGAGATAAATTCCTATGAGTTTAAACAAATGCAAATCCCAAAGAAAACCCGGACCTACCCACAAAAACATTAGAGAGTTTCTAATCTAAGAGACGGCCAGGTTGCTGTACCTACCTATCAGGATTGTCTGAGGCACAGACAGAGTCAATAAGCCCAACATCCAGGGTTCCCTGTACAGTGAAAAAGACACAGATAACAGGAATTGCTTGCATCTTAAATTACAGACATTCTCCTTCGTGAATAGGATTGGAACTGAAAACATTCTTCTGAATTCCAATAGCTTGAGTAGTAATGAACATATGAGAAAGGCACGAGTGAGTCATCTTTGCTCCCTAAACAGCATGAGAAGATGTGTAAGGGCTCCACAGGACTGGAGAAAAAAGCATTACTTCAGAGAGCATTATGAAGGTCTGAAATAACCTTTGCTAGTATGTCAGTACTAGGAAAATGAAGAAATATATAGCTCTTCAACTGTGTATCTTCTGTCTGGAATAACTGTGACCCAGACTAGTCCCATAATCCCATCAAAGACATTTCATCTGCACAAAGCAGCCCACACCTCCTCTTCCACTCACACCAAAGCGAGCTATTGGTGATCAAGCTGAGCCACCCACCACAGCCACCGTGTTCCCCACTGCTTACCCTCTTTTCTACCAGCTTTGCTGTTTCATTATAATAATTGTTCAGCTTTTTTATACTGCTCGTGAACTACAGCACTGCATGTGCTGGAAAAATACGCACAAAATGGTTAAACACAGAGGGTTCTAAGCATGCCCACAGTCTGGTTGCACAGTAACTCACCACAGCATTCTTTGGATTGGCCTGTTCATCTTGCATTTCCCTCAGCTGCTGCGCTGTAGCGCTGTGTACTCGGCTCAGGACATTAAACCAACCGCTGCCAATCGAAACAGACTCGAAGTTAGGATTTGGGGAACGAAGCTTGCTCTAGAATATGATCAAGGAACCTGGAAAGCTGCCTGTGGGAAAATTTCTTCATTCACAATTTCCTGAGGACTGTGCTACAAAATATCTCTTGGGCTAATCGTACCAGACTCTTAATGTCTCTCTCCTTATTTATCCATGAAAATTCTGCGCACGTTCTTCAACCCACTGACAGCTGCTCCCGCAAAATCCAGTTTTCTACTTGCTATTCAAGGAAGTGTAAGCAGGCAGTGGTCTTACCAGGGAGCACGTCAGCAGACAGAAAAGAGCATATAGCAGTTGTAAAGACAGGGTCAGTTGGGAATCTTCCCAGACAAGAGTCCTGGAGACGCCTGGGAGCCTTCTTAACTAGTCTCTCTCTGATCTGCTCATAAACTTGAAAGTCATATGGCTGTCAATTAATCATGGGGTTTATTATACGTTAATTTGGAGTTACTTGTCTATGAAAAGGCTTCTCGTTACAGACATATCTGCAGGCTAATCTCTGTTGCAGAACAAGCAGATTCTTATCTGCAGCTTCCAGTGAGATCCGCAAACATGTAGACTTCATGGAAGATTCTCAAATTCGATACTCTATGACATTTGCTGCTCTGCCCTTTGCTAGTGCAAGTGTTGGTGCTTTCTTCTCCCTCAGAACAGGGGCTGACAGGGCATTGACAGAGGCCAGAGTTGGTTTACACTTGCCTTGCAATTCTGCAGTGTTATCTTAGGGCATTCCCATTCCAGTTGTGGAAGTTCTGGGTTAAGACGTTACTGCTTCTCCAGCTACTTCCCCTTGAATTTGCCTGTTTCTTGTTCATGTGGCTGTTCTTTAGTCTATTTCTGTTAATTTATTTGCATCCACACGCTTTACCCCTTCCTCTCTCTACATTCAAATGAAATAACAACAGACCCTATAACTTCAGAGAATCAGATTAAAGTAGATAAGAGAAACAGTTACACTGGCTGGGCTGAGAGACCAGAAGCCTTGGTAAGAGTGGGCAAAGTGGTAAGATACGAGCAGCTGGGGACAGTAACCTCTTAACTTGGCTTTGCATAGCCAGAACAGGTTGTCCAACCTGCCCTCAAACAACTGATTCCCACTGTCTGGCCAGGACGCCAAGAAGGAAGGACATGAGTCATTTGTTTGCTTTACACTGGGAAGATTTTATCAGATGACACTACAGACTCCGATAAGCTGCAGCCTTTTCTCTGTCTCCTGGATAAAACCCAGCTGCTCTTGCAATCATTTACAGACAACATGAATAGACTTTTTGTTTGATTCAAGATTCCATGTAATAAATAAATCAGCTATTAGATGTCCCAGTTTATATTAAGGTTTTGTGTGTCTCCTGAAGTAACCCTTGCCTTCGGCGTGCTCACAGCCACATAAAAAGGTGGCAGTCCTGTGACTGACCGACAGGCTGAACCACCATCTCGGCAGCTGCAACAGAGTCCCCAAAGGAGGTGTGGTACCTCCCAGTAAGCACAACATGACACTCTGGAATGAATCCCCTCTTTTCTGCAGCAAAAGGGAAGTGATTGTGTTTCCCAGGCTCTCCTATGAGTACTTGGGTCAGACCTGCACTGACTGAACAAACCTGACAGAACTCCCTCTCATACCTGGCATCTTCAGGTGACTCTGCGACAATGTGATAAACTCTGTCTTCTGTCACAATGTCCAAGGCATTCTCCTTTTCATGAATGTCCACAATCTCCCTGGAACACAGCAAATCACAAGAGCCCAAACTGAAAACCTTTCACAGGCATAAATTCCATCTGGCCAATTTTTTTTTCACATCGTACCATTCACCACCATACAGAAGGGAAATCACTGGTTTGGATGGCTTGTAACTCCAACAGAAATACAAAATTCCCCTAATGCATGTTAAGACTTTTAGGGTCCCCTTAAAAAGATTTGTACAGTTAACCTACTACAAAAGCAAAGCTTAAGGTGTTAAATGGATTTTCTCCAAGACACCAGCAGACTAGATGGAAGAAGAGATAACAGGGAGGTTGATACAGAGGGCTGTTTACCAAGTGGGATGTGCCATTCTTTTTGACACTTTATGGGCCCACATAATGCTAATAGGTGACCAGTCTCTCTTTCTTAGCAGCAGGAGCTAAGGAACTGGCTATGGCAGCAAAAACAGCATTCAGGGCTCAGAAAAAGGCATAGTACATGCTGCCAAATTCAAATCCCACTGTGAGCTTCATACCACCTCTGTGAAATGCCTGGAGAAGCCAGGAAACAGATGGAGTCAGGGGAGGGGAGCATGCATGGGGTATGCACTTAATTAGCCCCTCCTGGACTGGCTCCATCCATGGCTTGGAAAGAGCTTCTGCCAGATTATGAAATGCAAGACTGGAAAAAGAACTACCAAGTAATTCCAGCCTCCCTCCAGAGTAGAAATAGAAGCTCTAATCGTCTTTTCTTTCCCTTATGTTTCTGATTCTCCTAGTCCCATGGAAGATACACAGGCTGATGAACTGGCAGCACTGGGCACTTCAAGAATGAATGCTAAGGATCAAAAGGATTTATTTCTTCACTCACTTTGCCTTTCTGATATCAATTGTCCCCTTCAGCTTTTCCTCGCTATCATTCTCAAAGTACATCAGCTTGGATTCTCGAAGCACAAACCAACGGCGTTTCCAGTTGCGGCGTGAAAGTGTTGACATGCCTCCACCCTTTTTATAGAGCCAGCCTGACTTCAGCGCCTCTTGCTTGGTGCGGAACCACATGAAGGCCTCGTTCTTCAGAACACACCAGCGCCGCCTCCACGGGTTCATGAGACCTCCTGCAAAGTGAGGGAGCAAGATTTCATCAGACACACAAGGAAGGCCAATGTGTCCATTCTGATCCTCCTTCATGGACACTTGAGTTGCTGCTTCAGCTCCTACACGAAACAAAGGAGCCAAGGGAGAGGAACAAGGTTATGCTTAGGTTTGCACAGAGAAAAAAAAAAAACTGAACAAACTAGTGAAACAAACACAAAATACAGAAATATATGCACTACTCAAATATCTTCGTATTGTCCTCTGGTTTGTAGCTTAGAATGAGTTATTTAAACCCATACTAAGTGGTCACAATTAGGTCTCAGTGGCAAAGATAGCCAGTCAAATTCTCTGACATCCACCTCCTAGGTCTTTGTTTTATTTGCTTCTTTTAATTAAAAGAATACTCTATATAAACAAAAAAAAGAGAATAATCAGAGAACTAAGAGCACATGAAGGCAATGATTCTGGAGAAACAGAAAAGGAAAGTGGTTTTCTAGATTTCATCCTTCCATGGATTTTGCTAAAGGCACTTACCTTTCATGTAGAGATAGCTGTGAAAATAGGGTGGCCCTGAGCCATTGAAGATAGTGACTCGTCCATTACAAAACTCTTCATCTGTATCAATGTAAACATCCACTTCTTCTTCACTGTCCAAAAACTAAAAAGAAAAGAAGGAATACAGGCTCCTTGGGCTCTCCCGGTCGCAGGAGGAGTGGAGCCACATAACAAGGCTGGAGAAGTCACATGATCAGAAGGTGCAAAACTACACATACTCCCTTTATAAAAAAAGCAATACAGTAAAACTAGAGGCTTGTCAGCTTACATATTAATGCCTAAAGCAAGAGTCTCCAGAGCATGGAATTTTCATAGCAGAAATGAGAGTGACATTCGGCAGTGGACATGGCTAGAAAACTCCAGTTATTTCAGTAACAAACCTTCCTGTTTCAAGGGAGAGGCCACAGTCCAAAATCTGATTTAGTGGGATTAAGAGAGAATTTTTAATTCTGGAGGATTTTTCTGATTTTTTTGGCAGACATGCCAAGATGCTGGGCAAGATGGAGCACTACTCTAACCCCAGCAAGGAAATGTCTTGCTTTGGGTTGATTAGGAAAAACGGCCCATTCCAGCATAAATGAACCCTAAAACCAACGATCTAAATTACTGAAATAATAGTATAGCAGTTACTCATCCCTGTTCTCCAACTAGATAATGGCCTCAGCCATAAGAAAGTACTTCACACATGAAATCCCAAACTACCCTGTCATTTCCTTTACCTTAGATATAACTCCCTTTGATCAGCTTTTTTCATGTAATACTAATGAATTCAGCTCCTTAGACCTTTTCCTTCCTCAGATGCATGCTGCTTCTTTTCGTTTTCCCTTCTGTCCTCTCCCTGTGACCCCTTTGCCTTTCTCTTTTGTCTCATTCCTGTTCCACCGATTCATTCTCCCTCTCTTGCCATTAAGTTTCAAAAAGCAGGTACTCTTGAATCAGCAGCTACTGATGGGGTCTTGACCCAGCTGCAGTTACCTCTTCCTCTGGCTCATGCCATGACACAGTATCAACTGGATTTTTCATGAGTCTTAATCACTGAGGAGCTCAATAAAATCCTCCACTTCTATTTACATTTTAAGAAGAATGGTAGAAACTGGCCTAGGCTGTGACAGAATGATTCATGACTTGAAGATTACCTGACAGTGATCTGTGAGTACCTGCCCACAGAGAAGGTATCTTTACTCAAACAGATCATATCTGATGGCTGGCAGCTGACACTAGAGAAATGCAAACAGCAAAAATCATGCTGCTTTTTAAAAAGGGTGACAATCTGCCTATTGGAAAAAACAGCAAAGGAAGTAAATTGAATTCCTGAAAAAAAAAATCAATAGTTGTCTAAAAGATATTTTGTAGCTCAAGTCTCTGTTCTCAGGTACATCATTTATCTGAAGTATTTTTATGGCTGTCATTGGCTTCACACCTAACTCCTCACAATCTTATGTGGGCTTGTCTGACATCCTGTTCTGTAAGGGGATTTATAGCTTCATTATTAAGCAACTAGCCTGAGGGCACTCAGGAAGCCCAGAGCCTAGTGGGGGATCTAAGCTGAGATGCCTCAAGTGAGAGGCAAATAGCCCAGCTTTACTACCCCGTGGCAGGAATGAAAAGGTTGGTTGGTAGTGTGCACCGGGACCCAGCCTAGATCAGCACAGTAATTTCTTCAAGCCTTAGAATAGCTTAACTTGTACATAGTGGCTGAAAATAAACCCTTGACTCCGAACACTAACAGCACTAGAACAAGAGAAGTTTTAGTGATGGAAACAAATCAAACTCCGGCCTTCCCCATTTCCTCTTGTGATTATCCACTAGAAGCTCAGGCTACTTCTGTGAAACCTCTCTAAGGTAGAACATATACCTACAAGGTACTAGTTGCCTGCTTTCAGTCTTCCTAAAAGGTGTTACATTAATATATGGGATGGAAAAAAATCTAAAATAGCCTAGGTACATATGTGCTAGCTTGCATACCAGTAACAGTGGAGAGTTACAAGCTCTCTGGTGTCCAGCCAGTCTCTGACTCTTCCTTTATAATAATAATATATAATAGTAATCCTAGTTGATTATTGATGTAAGAGAGAAGTATGTATTAGTAGCACTGCCCAGAGCAAGCAGGCATACATTAAGAAGGCAAGGATGCTATAAATATAAATAAAGTCACACTAATGTCTGGAAAGGTGAAGGGAGGGATCCTTACCGAGTCCAGGCTGCCACGGTTGGAGTCCAGGCTGGTACCATGGGAGTGTCTCAGTCCTTCCTCACCATTCAGGGGCTCGGCTGAGGCACTACCTGCATCTCCACAGCCATCAAACTCCTCGTGGTCGTAGTCAGACTCCACATCTGGGGGAGAAGTGTAGATTGGCTCTCCTACCTCTCCGCTGTTACTCCGCGCATCTGAGACAGCGCTGCGCACGCTTTCTGCTGGGTCAGATAGGGCTCTCTGCTCTTTGGGGCTAGCAGTTCTTTCCACAGGTCCTGGAGCTGGGACAACCTCTCCCACTTCCCTCTGGAGAATTGGAAACCTTGTGTTCGCACCTTCCTCTGAGTAGTTATCGCTGTTTCTTGTGCTATGCTGATTCAAGACCACCAAACTGGAAGTTGGCCGTCCTTCATCATCAGCATGAAAACCCTCATCCACTTCTTCCTCAGCCAGTGGTGCCACCAGGCTGCACTCAATGTTGAGTGTTCCCTCACTAGAAAGTGAGCGCTCTAAGTTCTGCACACTTTCATCCAGATTGCCAAAATCCAGAAGCTCCAAGAACTCCTGGGCCACCCTAGATGCCTCCTTTTCCAGCCTCTGGATCTCCTCTTCTCGCTGCCGATTGATTTCATTCCTGGTATTGTCACAGATGATAGACATGTGATCCTCCTTCTGTTGCTGCAACTTCTCAATCTCCTTCTCCAGTCTTAAGATCTCCTCCATCTGACGTCTCTCTTCTTCTTGCAGGGGAATATCTACCTCTTCAGTCTTTACTGCCTCCACCTAAAAGAATTCATAAGAGCATTAAAGCAGCTTCTTCAACCTGTATGTGCTTTTTGCTTGGACCTTTCATTCTTCCTATCTCCTGTGCTTGCCTTGTACCTCCCATGTGCAAAAAGGTGACTCTAAGCATCCTCTCCTTTTCTGATCAGCATCTGCCATCATCCATGATGTAAATGCTAAAGGTAGAACTAGTAGATCTTCAGGTACCTCCTTTTTTTCAGCAGCCTACCTCCTTTCTGAATCATACAAAGTATTTCACTGGGATCAGTGAATTTTTGGAACAGCCTCTCTGTCTGCTGGTCATGTTACAGCCCTTTATACACTAAAATTTGTATAAAAGCATTCTGGAAGTCCATCCTCTCTTTTTGAACCATCTCACACACATACAGGAGAAAGGAATTATATATGAATATATATACGCATAGCCTGCTTAAAAGCTCAAGATTGCCCAGAAATTCACTGAAAGATTTGGGGATTTCGTTGAGTTGGGGGTCTAACCACCAGAATCTAAGTCTGGAAGGAATATTAGCAATGAAGTAGGACTCTATCCATTGCAACCCCACCAAAATTCCACCCGGAACCTCTTGGCATTCTTTAGCATCACTGGATGAATGATGGCTGGCTGGCTGCTGAACACTCTGCTTTCCTCTATTCTTCACACTGAAGTAACAGGAAATTTCTAGCAAGTACACAATAATTAGAAGACGGAAGGTACTGGTAACTTTCACTGACATTTAGCTATAAGATAAAGCCAGCCTCCCCTCCACGGAGGATGTTGAAAACATACACACACAAGAAAAAACAAAAATAAATTCCAAAAGGATTTCATGTACTTCCTGATAGGAGTATGACTACACAGCCAATGAATTGGCCCATTTAAGCTACAATAGTTGTTTTATTTACAGTTACACTGTTGTTTGTTCTCTACTTCATTCTTACTTCTGGACAAGTGCATTTTTATACTCTAATCTGACATCTCTCCTGAACAGAGCTGGCCTGAAACACGGGAACAAGTGGTTTGGGAGAAGAAATAAGATATACTGCTGTTTTCACACACGTCAGGGTAGGTGGTCTGCTCTTTGATATATCAAGTACCAACAAACAATTAGATCAGTTACAAGGGGTTTATTTTAGCTATGGTAGCAGCCATCTGCATTCTTACTTTGGCTGTTACAGGCAACAATCCAGCAAAACAGACAGTGCAGCACATCACAAGGTCATGTAATAAGCTCAAGCAGTAGAGATAAAAAAGGATGCTGCGCACACAATAGAGAAATTTTCAAATTGGAACTCTGCAAGCTGGTACATGAGCCTTGAGATAAAAAAATGACCTTATTAACTCCATGCGCCTTTGCCAAACACCTGCAGGTTTTGAGTGAACAAAGCCCATTTTTTAAATTGTGTTGCCACAATAACAATAGTAGCTCCAGGCAAAGTGCAGGCAATGAAGGACCCTTCACAGATACTCAAAGACATATGAAAAGAAAACTTACCTGAGGCACCTGGAGTAGCACATTCAGTTGCTCCTTTTCTCTGTTAAAAAACAACACACGATAGTCAGAAACAGACCCAGTTTTCCTACATGAGGCTTTTCGAATTACACGGACAGATCATCCCGCCATGGATAAGGTTAAAATAAGGTACCTGTTGTAAGATTGATTTAAAAGCTTTTGTAATTTAGTAAAAATCCAATTCTCTGTGGTTGGCATGACCTTTGTGGATACAACAGATTTTCCCCATGCACTTAACTCTCAGATCAATCAGGAAATTGGATTAGTTGGAACACACTAGGAAGGACATTGGAAACAGTGACAGAAAGACACATCAGTTAGACTCATAATAAATGTAAATAGAATCTTCTGAAGTACTATACATCCGTGGCTATTACATGAGGTTGTACATGCCTAATTGACAGGTATCAGGAAACTGTGTTTGTTTTTTATAAAACGGAACGGAATTATTGCAATACCAGCATTGAATTTGTGTTTTGTTTTGCTTTTATTATATTAAACTCCCCCAAAAGTTATTAAATTTTGTACTTTGGGAAATGACTAAGCTGAGGACTTTCTGCTCTGCAGACCTGGGTGCTCCAGCTTGCATAACTTCTCAGTGGCATGCAAAATGGAGTTTACTAGTAAAGACTGTAAGAGTCAGAGTTTGTTAGTAAACATGAGTAGAGGAATAAACTATCACACGGTGCTGCATCTCAACCCAGACCAAAAAGGGTGTACTCCAAGGCAAAGCTGTCACGATGGCCAGTTTCCCCATAGCAAACACGCTACAAGCAACTGAACCCGCAGGAAGCCAAATGCCAGAGTCACGCATAGGGAGCAAGCATAGGATGTGGCTGGAGGGAAGAGTCTGCCTGCAGCAACCACCGTACAGCTACATTCAGACCGGCGGTGGTAACTTTCAAATCTATAATTCAATCCCAAGCAGAACAGGAGGGCAACAATATTTATTTCCCAGGCCCTGCAGCTTTCCCCAGCCAAATTCTAAACTGCAGCTGCAAGTCACAAAGTCCCTAAAGCTCTCACTCTTGCGCTCGCTCTCTTTCTCTCAAAAGAATCAAGAAAATGTTTATAGCTGAAAGCTGTCACAAGTGAGATCCAGATGGTTCCAACTCTACTGAAAGATGTCTAACAGTACTCATGAGTTAAACAACTGCCTTAGATGATATAAGGGTTCAAGAAGCAGAGCCATTTTCAAACAAATCAGGAATACCATCTACAAGCTCCACACTAAGTCCTGCAACTGCTCCTTGCATTTTTTTAGACCTCGATATTTCTTGCTGCTTTCCATCCATCTCCAACTGATCC
Source organism: Tringa solitaria (assembly GCA_026413425.1). Lineage (NCBI taxonomy): Eukaryota > Metazoa > Chordata > Aves > Charadriiformes > Scolopacidae > Tringa > Tringa solitaria. The sequence continues at coordinate 18,348,014 of JAOXJM010000079.1, read as the reverse complement.
ACACTCTTCCTGAAATGGGATACCCAAACCTAGGACAGTACTCCAACTGAAGCCCTACCAGTGCCAAGCGGAACAGAAGACTCACCCCCACATCTTAGAGAAACAATTCTGTTTATAGACGGCATTTGCTTTCTCCTCTCACACAGCATGACACTGGTGAGTAATACTCAACTTAGCCTCCAGACCTTCTTCCTGCTGTTGAAGCAAGCATTCCTCCTCCTCTCTCTGTGCATTTGAATATTCCTAACTGTAGATCTGCATGTCTCAATTGAATGCTAGCCTATGCTTTTCAGGCCATTTCTTTAAATTGACAAAATTACTGGAACTGTAATCCTCTCTAGCTATATACTTACAGACACTCACCACAAGGTTTTTATCTGCAAATTTAGTAAGAATACTCATATTTCCTCATCCAACTTATTATGAAAACACTGCAATAGTACCATATCCAGCACAGACTATGGAAAAATCCCATCCAAGAGTTCTCTCCTATTTAACAAAAAACTTCTATTGTTTACTAATTAAAACGCAGTAATACAATGCAGTAAAACCATAAATCCTAGTCTTGTTTCATTTACTTTTTTCCAAACCACATTCCTTACAGTGTCTTAGAGTATTGTCATAACCTGTCAAAGCCTTTATCTACTCTCTACCTACCCAAAGTCAAGTTACCTACCCTCTATGGCTTTTCCCTATCCACAAGGGCATACCATAACCTATCACAGAAGGAAACAGATTAATGCCATTTGTTCTTCGGAAATCCACATTGGCTCTTTACTCCTTTATCAAGCATTTACAACTGTTTCATTATTTGTTTCAGTATGTTCCTGAAATTGAGGTTAGGCTGACTAGTCCACAATTCCCTCCTTCTTCCTTTTCCCATTTTAGATTATATTTGGAATTTTCCAGTTTTATGGAAACTCCATTGTTATCAATAGAGGAAGAGAAAGAGAATAGCTCCTGATTCAAACTGCTTCAGCTGGTTCTTGATGTACCCAAACATCAATTTCACTAAGTCCAGACGACTTCTTTGTAATCTGTTTTACCTGAGCATTGTCTAACATTTTATTTCCCTGCTAGGTTCTGAATTCTTTCACATTTGTGCTAATTGTATTCAGGGTCCAACAGCTAAGCCTTTTGGAAAAGACAAAAAAAACCTCCAAACCATTAAATATCTCAGTTCTCTCAACAATATATTTTTTTCTTTCTGTTGAACAGTAGACCAAATTTCTCCATGTCTCCCTTTTACTAACAGTGTATGCACAATAACTGCATGCCAATTTTGAGTTTGTTATAGCTCATTTGCAACTTAGTCCTTCTAATTTTGTCTCTGCACGTGTGTTGGGTTTTTTGGCTTGTTCTCAGCAGATTAGCTGATTTGCAATTTCTGTGGACTTCCACCTCATTTTTGAGGTAAAATGGAAGTTCAGGATTTAGCCTAGTACCTTTGTGGCTACTCACTTTGAATGAAGCTATTTGACATCAAATAGAAAATGACAGCAAAATGAGCAGTTCAGCTCATTCCTAGAAGCACTGACACTTCTTCATGATGATGTTGAGGTCAACTCATCTTTCATGGGCTGGGAACTATAGGGCAGGGGCAGAAACACTCTAAAATAAGCTAAATAGATGCTTTTATCTAACACTAGGTAGGGACAAACTCTATTTAGCACAATGAGGAATGTAGACCTGAGAGAGTGTCTGTGGCATTTGATATCTGCAAACTAGTTACTGACATTCTGAACTTGTACAGCTTCGTGTTGCTGACGAGGCTGTTGTTGAAAATTGACACATTGATAAAACGGAGCCTTCATTGTTGTTCAACAAATGCCTTGACCAAACTGTTCATCACTGGTGTCACTGACTCCATGTCTTGTCCCAGCAGATGCATCATCTGACAATCTCCAGTGAAACCACGGGCAATCTCTTTTCCTTCTGACAGCCTTCTAACCTTAGAATTTTCTGATGCTTGTCGTACACGTTACCCTGCCAAGATCCAACTTCAGGACAAGTATGTAATGAAAGCCTGTAAGAAATGTAACCTACTATTTATGAAAAATTTGAAATGTCAGAGGATTATTTGTTTAAACTTATATAATAATCTCATAGTTGAAGCTTTATGCTTCTTAAAACAAAAGATTATAAAGAGAGACCCCCAGTTTAGAAAGGATGTAATTAACCATGGAGTGAACAGTAACTGATGCATGAGGTGCAGGATTCTCAACAGGTATACTGTCACTGCTCACAGATTGCCTCTTTTTGTCACATTCGCTTTTCCTTTCCCCTCCTGATCTCCTGACACATCCACATCCCTGATGAGAGGTGAACAGCAGCAGGAACAGGGAGAGCACGTGTGTTCTCCTGAGTGCAAGAAGAGCAGCAGCGGTGTGCTGCCCACCTTGCTCTCTGGCCCAGCTTCATGGACACACCAAGGTACCCATGAACTCTGGTACCTTCTCACACCGCTAATCCCTCCAGGTTTTGGAAGACTGCATAAAGCTTCCTTTACCACTGCAAAGGCAACAAGAAACTTATGCATCTCTGCCCTGCCAGTGAAACTGTCCTTTTTCATATATTTCCAAAGCAGAAAACCACTAGAAACCAGAGGTACAAATACACCAGAATTAGCTTTCCTAAAGGAAGCAGGACACTCCTTTTCCACTCCGCTTTTCTATTCCGAGTTGCCCCCCAGCCCACCCCAACTCGGCCCCCTGGCACTGGGACACTTGGTGGTGTCACCATCACGTCAGTGCCCCCAGACCCGCCTTTACACCTCAGCAGCTTTAGCGCTGGGGGGGAACTGTGAGTGCAAGATACCATCTTGTACCTTTCCTTCACCTCTTCCGCTTCCCGTTTCCTCCTACGCTCCTCCTCTTCTTGCCATTGTCTTTCCTCTTCCTCTCTTCTGATCCGTTCTTCCTCTTCTCGCCTCCTTCTCTCCTCCACCTCCTGCTTCCGCCGGAGTTCCTGCTGCAGCAGGTGCTGGCAGAGGCGGCGGGCCAGGCGGCCGCGCCAGTGCTTCTGCAGGGTGACGGCAGAGGCCTTCAGCTGCTGCAGGCTCTTCTTCCAGAAGTACGCTCGGTAGTTCTTTTGGATTATCACAACACTGGCTAGCACCTTCCGGTACTTCTTCCTGGAAACAGAACCAGACACTTAATGCGCCGCCAGGCGACGCCTGCTTTCCATCTCCCGTGCATTGGCCAATCTTACCGCGCCCACAGAAAAATGAATTTGGAAAAACGCTGCTTGGAAATGACACAATTTCTCTTCCTCTACTGCCCCTACCCGCAAACCACATTCTCCTCACTGTTCTCACTCCTGTATCTACCACTGGTTTCTTTCCGTGGGCATCTACTTTTGTGAAGACCCTGAAAGGATGAAGAACAGATATTTGGCACCTGGAAAGAGAAGGTCTAAGGTCTCCTTGCATCGCATATCACACACATTCACTGTGCAGTTGGCTTAATCACTCAGTGTGGATTTATTACAATAAAAATATAGAAGTGGCCTTACTATATGAGAACAAAGTCCCACATTGCACCATCTTTTAAGTGCCCAAAAGCAAATCACTCCAGGAAAAGCAAAAATGGGGCAAAAATACCTCTGGTCACATTAATCTCGTACTGTTTGGGGGAAAACACAGTGATACTACAATATTGATTGCTGAATGTAACATTGTAACGGGCTCACATAAACATACACTTATATTGCACAACATTTTGCTTAAACAATAACGATATCAAAATAAACTCTGCAGCACTTCAAAACCAAAAAACATGTTAGGGCCCCAAAAGAAATAAATAAACATTTCAGTATTTCTGTAGGCTAGTGACGTTCTAGAAAAGTCAGTTCTTGCCTCTGCATTACAGAATAGTTTTATCAAGAACCTGAGAAAAAAAAAGTGACTGGTAGAAGTTTGTACATGATAGACAAACTGGACAAATAACAAAAGGGTTACTATTACATGGTAATCTGGATCAATTTGTAAGCTAGATTCAAGCAAACATTAAACTATTCAAAAAGCCAAACATAAAGTCTTCTATTGAAGAGCCAAAGGCCAAACACACCTGATGTGGGATTATGTTAGGAAGCAGCAAGTCAAAAAAGGATTTATGGGCCCCAGGGATCATCAGGTGAAGGTGATCCCAACACAATATTATACTTGCAAGCAGAAATCCTGTGTAGGAGGTGCCCGCACTAGTACTTTTATCCTCTGTTCAGTGTCAGCACCTCTATTTCAAGAACAATTTCAGATGCTCAAGTGATTTCTGAGGAAGCAGGACTGGAACCAGAAATCCTGGCTTATAGAAAGAGACTGTTTGCTCCATGAACCTTAAGAAGGAGAAGGCTAAGGAAAGGCTTGTTCCCAGTCAAAGTACCCGCAGCTTTGGGTGCCATTTCTATTCATCCAAAAGGGGAAAAAATAAGATTTCACTCACCTGAAGCTAAGTCTATCCAGAATGGAAATAAGTGGACATTCTTTAAAGTAATTCAATATATTTAGAAACCTTAATATCTTGCTGTAGGGAAATAACCATTGGTACTATTCAAATAAAAACCTCCTGTAATCCAAAACAGAATTTGCAGAGGGAGATTCTATGGGGCTGTTATCCAGGATCTTGGGCCAACAGGCTACAATAATCCTGCGAGGTCTTACAGTCCTAGAAAGCACACTGGAAATAGCACAGTATTCTTGCATATCCTTCCCACAGACCTTCTGCAACCCCTTGAGGAAAAGACACACCTCAAAATCCCCTTCCTGGCAATCAACCCTCCTTGAAATGGCAACGGGGACCCATGCTGACAACTTGCCACCTCCCTCCACATCAGATATGTCAGTCTACTCAAGAAAATCAGGAGAGAGATGCTAACAGCAGCAGCGTGCAGAGGTCACGCTCTTTTCCGTAAGTATAAAGTCAAAGGGAGGAAGCACAAAGAAAAGAAGAGGAAAGGGATGAGGTGAGAAGAAGTGGGAGGTTTTAGATGAATTGCTGCTGGGCTGCAGCCCCCTCACCCCAGCTCCCGCTGCCCTCCCCGCGCCCCGCACAGGCGCTGTGAGCAGCTGCGTGTACACACACCTTCTGCCAAGGCAGACAGAAGGGCATCAAAAAGGGCACTCTGACTTTTACAAAATGCATCTGCCAGAATGCCTCTCTCAAGTGCAACATGTGCCAAGCCCTGCCCAGCCACAGGCCGGCTCTGCCTCCTCATCTGCCAGGCCGAAGTGCCCCCTCATTCCTCATGGCCGCAGCCAGGCTGGAGGATGCCCTTCAGCTGAATCGCATCTCACGGGCCCTGCATTTCATCCCCCCCGTTCAGCCTTCCACTCACCCTCTTGCACTGGCCAAAGACATTCCAACCTGCAGCCCACGCCGAGGAGCTGGGAGACACCCTGACCCTGTATCACAAGAGAAGGTGGGGTGGCCGCAAAGGCTCCAATGCTGCATTTAGAATTTAGTTAATTATTCCGTCGATGAGCTGTAGCTAGCAGCTATGCCTCCAAGGATTAGAGAACGCAGGGCTATGGAGCAATTTCCTCCTCTTTTCCCCTGAGCTATAAGGTCCTACAGAATCCAGGGACACAGCCAAATTTGTACATGAATCCTGCAAGCCTGGGAACAGTTAGATGTGTTTTAGCTGGTGAAGCTGTTACCTGCAGCCCAGAGTCCCACAGACTAGCTACGAAAAATGGGCTTGATTTGAATGGGCGTGATATTCTTGTCTCACATTTTAGTGATCAGTCAGAGATAGCAGGCTGCAGGGAATCAGAGCAAAGAAAACGTTCTAACCCTTAGGACTGGTTCTCCAGGCTCACGGAACAAGTTTACAAAGGGGGAGAAACCAGTAAAATCCTTCCTGTGGTATACGTACCCTTCTTCCCCAACCTACTTTGCATGAGATTAAATTAATTTAGACACACTTTTCCTTGCAAAACTAACCGAAATGATATCAAGCTTAAAGCAGCGCACATTGGTACTCCTGACCTCTGCCCAACTCTTCACTATGGTCAGACGAACTCCCTGTTGCTGGACCTTCTCCAATGTAGGTGCAGTGCAACTAGAAACTCTTCACAGAAACGCTTTCCAGTCTCCCCCCCTAGCTCTTTCCTCACTCCCTGCTCTCCTCCCCTGCAAAGTCCAGTTACCTCCAGCTGCTTGTGAGGACTTCCATTCCGGCTGCAGAAGCACAGCTTGTTCTTGAAGATGAGGCTCAGAAGAGCAACATGTGGGACAAGGAATTCAGATCTGTGGAGACTGGAGGACCGCAAGATTTCTAGCCAAGAACATCACTACTGCAACGCTGTCTCCATAAAAGCCCCGCAGGGCAGCAGCTACCTTCCCAGGAACTCAGAAAAGCAGTAATCCAGTTTGCCTGCGGTGATGTTTCCCAGAAAAATCAATTTTCCTGTGCTAATCCCTATTCCTCTCTCCAACTGCTAGACACAAAGTAAAATAGAGCAGAGGCCCTGACACAAAGAACTTGCAATCTCATGTACAAACAATAGAGCCAGCTCATTTGTCTTCCTAGAGGGAAATAAATAAATGAATAAAAGCCCTTGAGACCAAATGTGTATTTTGCTGATACTCCACATTGGCAAGGCAGGGTACAACCCTCGCACACATTTCCCAGTGCAGAAATGAGCTACCTGGTGTAACTGGGCCTCTAAGAAGAGCGACTGCTGGTTCAGCTCTGCTGGCCAGGGATTTCACCTCCTCGCACGCCTGACTGACAGGTGTCTGGAGCAGAAACCAGCCAGGAAAGAGCATCTTACTGGGATTAAGTGTGCATGCCACAGCCATTAAGGAGTCAGCTGTTACCCTGACTGCGAGGGGCAGAGGAGGGGCAGTGTGTCTGCAGTTGGTTCTCCCAACCCTCCTCTGGTCAGGTGCAGAAGGGAGCGGCGAGAGGAGATTACTGGTGCAAAGCTGGCCCAAAACCAATTCTGAAGAGTTAATTAAAAGGAGAGGGAGATCACGAGGCAAACAGGCAGGGCGAGGAAAGAGGGTGCGCAAAAGGCAGAGCTGCAAGTGAGGAAGAAGAGATTTGCAAGGGGAGCAGAAAGCAGAGCTGACAGGCGTAAGGAAAAAGGAGGGGACCCGAAGTGTAGGTGGGGCCCGGCTCAGGAGAACCCCGAAGGCAAGGAAAAGGTGTCACCGGAGGCGAGCAATGGGTACAGAGGTGTCCCGCAGAAGCTGAGGGAGGGTGCAAGTGTGCGGGGAACTGAAGAAGAGGCGGCAAAGGTGCGGAGCGGTTGGGGCACAGGGAGGGCAGATCCCGCAGCTCTCCCTTAGGATACAGGAGGGGAAGAAGGGAGGGATGCCAGGGGGCCAGAGAGCAAAGCGGAGAGGGG
>JAOXJM010000079.1:18327597-18340563 GCA_026413425.1 Tringa solitaria | reverse complement strand
CCCCCCCCCCCCCCCCCCCCCCCCCCCCCCCCCCCCCCGGGGCAACCCAGGCACGCAAGCACAGGGACGGTGGGGCAGCCCCCGGCACTGACCTTGCCATGTAGCCCAAGACGTGGGCTCGGATGACTACAGCTGCTTTCCTCAACTCCTCTTCCCGAGCCTTCTCCAGCTTCTGCTCAAGAGCTTCCTTCAGGAAAACCTGACGCCACGGGGAGGAGTTTCAATAAACACAAAGAGAGGAAAGAAGTCAGTCCCCGGGAGAGCCGGGAGATTTCATCCCCGGGTGACCGGCTCGGGGTGCGCTCTGTGCCCGGGGGCCCCCCGCCGCCGCCGCCGCCGCTCCAGCCCCAGCCCGGGCGGCGCTTCCCGGGGCGCCCCCCCCCTCACGGCACCGGGAAAAAGTTTTGCGGCGACATGAGCCAAACTCTGCGCCCAACCCCCGCCTCCCTCACTCTGTGGTCAAGACTTAAAAGAGAGAGGGAGGGAGGGGAGCAGAGGAAGGAGGGAAAGAGGAGGGAGAAGGAGGAGGAGGAGAGCCTGTGCTTGCGCCCGGGATTAACTCTTTCCCCGCTGACGGCTTTCCCTGCACGACCCAGCACCTCTCCCTGCAGCAGGCACTGATACCTACCGGGGCGATTAAATATTTGGCAAAGCAGCTCCTCCGCATTTCAAGGCAAGGGAGGAACATTTAGGTTTCTAGACTCCAGGAAGCAATTTTAACAGCAATCCTGGTAAAGGAAGACAGTGGAAAGCTAAAATCCCTGTCGAGGTGCAAAGCTGAGCAGCCAGTCCACCAGCTCTGGGTGGAAGTTGAAGCCCTCCACCAACCTCTAGGGGGACCCGCTTTGGCAGGGGGGTTGGACTAGATGATCTCCAGAGGTGCCTTCCAACCCCGTATCATTCTGTGATTCCGTAACCTCCAGAAACTCTGAGGTGGAGATGTTTCCTTGCTGAGGAAGTTCAGCAGCGCAGCATGCATTGGGGGAAACAGCCCTGATGGGAGAGGTCTCCAAATATTACTGATTGCATTTCAGCGTCCAGTATTTTAATTCTCAAGCCTCTTCCATCACCTGTATTTCAAACCTCTGCTCAGCGCTAAATGCCTGCGTGAGGGATGACGGTGCTATCTTAGAGACAAAAGGACTGAGATACAAGCAAGATAAGGGCATGTTTACAGGAATTGCGATGATTTATCTGAGCTACTTTAAATAAATCAGCTGGCTTGCCTTACGTTAGCACAGAGTTCAGCACAAATTGCTGAGATAAATGCTTTGCTTTTCGAGATGGGAGGGCAGCCTGCGTGGAGCTCCACGGTCCTGCTAGCAGTACCCAGCCTGGATTAAAGCTGGCCAAGGTATGTCCATACAAGCTGCAGTCACAGCAGCAACTGCCATATGGCTCTGCTCGTGTGACCTGCTGCCTGACGTGGGCTAAATCACCGCCAGGGCCAGCAGCAGAACGACTCTTCGAGGAAGGTGCTGCCCCGCTGGGTTAAAGCCCTGCTGTGAACCCAGCCTCTGAGGTGACACGCACCAATCTGCAGAACTACATTAATCGGTAAAAACTCCTTTACAAATTTTTTGGATCCATGTGGCTATGCTGAGAGGCCAGAGGGATGTTCAGAGATTTGAACAGTCATTTAGTCCAGTGTTTTGCACAAGTTCTCCTTCACCCCACTTACCTCCACTTATGTCTCTGTATACCTTCCCTTCCCTCACTGCTTTTGGCCTAATCGCTTCTTTAGTCTCCTTTTTCCCTCTGCAAAGACCACCACGTACTGACACCGCTCCCTGAGTTAGTACCCATTGCCAGTTGCTTCCCTGGACTCTGATTTTTCCTGGGGAGCCATTTCCACTTAAATGGCCTTAAGAAATGAGCTGTTTTATAATGACTAAGTAACCGTGGGTAGCCTTAAAAGAAAGTTCATTATCAAGGTACTGCCAACCATGAAGCTGGCATCCTTCCCTGCAAGTTGTACATCCACTCCCTCTGTCAACTCAACAATCTTTTAAAGATTTCTTTGAGGCAGGGATTGCTCTTTCCGTTACATTCCAGAACCAAGCAGCAGTCACCCATTTCAAGAATGCAACCAGCAAAACAGTATCTCAGTCCATTATCTTCATCCAATTGAAAAAGAAATACCCAGTCCATCAGTATTTCCCTAGTGAGCACAGATTTTGCTGTGCCAGTAAGAAGCAGTAAAAAAAATCCAAAACTTTGAGGCGTGCAGAGTTCAACAAGACCCAACTCTAATTTAATAGGGTTTTCTATATATGCTTGAGAGTGAGGGGTTAATCTCAAATAACATAACAATATCTAGTTATAAGCTACTGGCATTTTGAGGGTATTTTTTTAGACTCCCCTAGATGACAAAGATGAGTAAAATTTGTTCAAATCCAGAAATATTTTTGATGCCTTGTGGAAATAACTTGGAAGGTGGCCATTTCTTTGTCATAATTCAGTTACTTTCAGAAAACATGGGATCACTTTCATCTGAGGAAGGAATGATTAAACAAAACATACAAGGTTACTTCTATCATATCTACTCCTACTAGACACTAGCCAAGTTTTAAACCCCAGTGCAGCACCACAGTGCTCCTTACACAGCCTCAGTGCCTGCACACACCCTCATTGCAACAGTGAACATGTTAAAGTTACGTGTAGATCAGCAGACACAAATGTAACTGTGTGTGCACCCATGTGTACATAAGTGGGATCATATGATTCCTGGGGACAACACGGGGAAAGCAGGAAGTGGGTCACTGTGACCTGGATGCCAAATAGTCTACAGAAACCTCCTCCTTCAAACAGGCCCTGCAAAACAGCTGGTTGAAATGTGGAAATTAATGCTTTCTAACAGCAAGGATTACTGTGTTAAACAGCTTTAGGAAATCTGTGTTGTGGGTATGGGCGAGTATGGCAGGAGGTCTGGGTGCACTGAGGGAAAGGGCACAGAAGCTGCTGCTCCATCCCAGCGCATCCCCAGTAAAGACAAGGGCAGCTTGGCACAAGCTCTTCCATCATCACACTGCGTGTTTGCATGCAAGCCCTCATCTCTACCATGCCACCGGATAAAACCTGCCTTATATACATTAATACCTCTTATAAACATTAATTTGACAATTGCCAGCACAGCAGCTGCTCTATTCTTAATGAAAAACACAAAGATCATCCTGCCCTTCCTCCCCCATTTCCTTTCCCAAGCTTCACAATCCCCTGCACTAATTCAGAGTCTTTTCCTTCCTCCTCCAAACAATTGCTAGGGATATAATTATCCTTCCATTCATTTTGCAGGAAGTATTCCCCCTTCTATAAGCTTTGCTCTTCACCCACCCCTTATACTTCTTCCTAGGTTACATCCCCATTGGTGTGTCACACCCTTTTCAGTAGCTACTCCTGACTCCATAAGCCAAGGTTGGTTCTCACCTGGTGCTGAGAATCGCTACCTGGGTACCCAGAGCTGCACCTGTAGCAGCAAAAGTGGCAGCAAGGGCACACAGGGGACTTCCCCTTCAGGACAATGACCTACACTCTGTGCCCCTGAGCTGGTAGCTTCATTTCACCCTTACCTGAAAGCCTCTGGAAAAGCTAGGGCTCCTTTCTTCATCAACCCAAGTATTCTAGGCCTGTGTTACCTAGCACCAGCTAAACCATCAACACAGACAAAGCGCTCTGTGACCCAAAACCAAGGCACAACAGCTGGATACAGGCAGCAGGGAAGGGACTAAGAGGAAGCACCACTGCTCTGCTCAGCTTCACCTTGGCAGTTATTTTCCTACGGGCAGGCTTTCTGAAGGCACTGCCAGAAATGAGTTGCAAGAGTGGTCTCCAAGGGAGCAATGAAACGGCTTTGCCACCATCTGATCACGGGAAAGAACGTCAAGCAACTCATCTGAAGAATGAAATGGCAAGGCAATGGCAACAGCACCTTGGAGCAGCCAGGGGCCAGCCATTCAGCATGGCAGGAAGGGTGGAACAGCCCAAGACAGCCTTGGAGTGATAGAATTAATAGACTCAGAGAAAGGTTTGAGTTGGAAGGGACTTTAAAGATCATCTTGGTCCAACCCCCCTGCCACGGTTGCTCAAAGCCCCATCCAGCCTGGCCTTGAACACTTCCAGGGATGGGGCATCCATCCAGTCCATCCAAGCAAATAGAACTGCTTCCCTCTACCAGGACACACATCTCTAATCCAAATCATGCTGGATTTAAAATAACTTCTGTAACCAAACAAGATGGCTCAACTGCTTCCCTACTCTTTTCATTTTTCCTTCTCAGTTGTAAAGAAATAGAAAGACTGCCATTCTTAATCATTTCTTTCTTCCCACAATATTCAGACCCTTCAGCAACCAGTGCCCTAGCAGAGAGACTGCTGTTTACCAACATGCCACATACAGCTCTTCAGCCAAGTTTTCGTTTATAGGACCAAATTGTCAAAAAAAATTATGTTACGAGTACATCCAGTGTTTTGGCAAAATACAAACACATTTTGTTTGCCACAATTTACCACCTGTATTGTTTGTCCAAAAGAATTTGTTTGTGCAGGTCAAGGAGTGAGTGAAAACAGACAGAGGGACTCAGTCCCTCAGGCTGCACAATGGAGACTGAAGAGAAAAGGGATCCTACTACTGCCAGGGGTTCAAAGCAGTCTGGATTTCCTGCTTGTCATCAGTCTGTTGTAGTCCCTGGACTCCAGCTGTATAGCTTACAACCTTTCATACTCTAAAAGGTGAGTTTGGTCCTCACATGCATTTCCTTGCTGCAGCCCAGAAATCTTGCATTTCTTGTCATGCTGGGAAGAAAGTTCAAACTCCATGTTTACCAGCTCTAACCACCCCTTTCTAAAGCTTCCGAGGCACAAGTAGCTCTGCAACACAGACACACACTCCACACAGGCTTTAACACTAGAGTGCTGTGAGACTGCCAGCCACCCAAGCAGTGTGGGTTAACTAGAGACAAGAATGAATGAAAAGGTTTCCTGGTTTGCTGGGACCAGTGAGGAGACACCAGATTCCCAAATCAAAGATGGGGAACACTTTAATTATAGAGTGGAAATACGGCTAAGTGATAAAACCTTGTTTCTTGAACATCAGTGCAGGCATGTGAAGGAAGGCCTTAGAAACTTCAGGTTAACACAGCTCCTTCCCACAACAACGGCCAACGTTTTCCTTGGTTGTCACAACGGGTTCATAGCCCAGGCTACCAACTGGGCTATTACCACTCCTCTCAGAAAGGGAGAGAAAGATCTCATTATAATCTATATAGAGAGAAACTTTAGAGTCTATCCACCCATTAAGAAATGATGGCTCAAACCAACAAATTTGTCTCCTGGACAAATTGAATGTGAATATTCACTAGAATTACTTCCAGTTCCATTGTGACCCTGGAAATACTCTAAACTACTTTTTTGAAGGCTTAAGGGCAAAAAGTGCAAGAAAAAATGCTCTGATAGACCACCTCGTGCTCTGGATATGGACTGCATACGCACTACTTAGAAATGCTGTCTGCACTGGACGCCAACCATCTTGGAATATTCTTTGAAGAATTTACTGGAGTCCATGGAAAGTTGTGATAGAGACAGTTTCTCACTCCCGGATTTCTATAGCAATATACCTCACAACGCTCATGTCTATTTCTGTGTGAAGCTGTCTCAAAGCTGGAAAAAATTCAGACTGAAACGTCCAGTTCCCTCCCCATTAAATGAAAGATAACAGTACATTTCCAGCTGGATGCCTGAAGAAAAAAACCCCAAGACTATATCAGGCAAGAGAGAAGTGTTAAACGTTCACCAAAACAGAAGCAAGACCTGTATTATTCAAGTGGGGAGAAGCGTTTGGATACCTTTTCCTAGAAAATGTATGCTAGCATCTGGGCTAACTGCACAAACCCTCAGCTGAGCTTCCACAGCAGAAGGCTGTCAGACATCTGGTGATCTAGCTACCTCTTCACAGTTTAGATACCAAGCAGCAGCTTACTGCCTCTTGCAAGAATTTCAGTTAGCCAAGCAAAGCGAAATACCTGGTAAGAGTTATGTGCCAAGAGTTAATGGCACACATTGCAATTGCATACAATGACACCCCTGCTTCTTCTCCTTGGATCCCTAAATCGGATCAGACACAACAAAATCAATCTGGCTTGGTCAATGATAGACAAAATCAAAAAGCCTCCCACATCTCTAGGTACATAATATGGGAAATATTTGAGATGCTACAGATCAGTGGTGCAGTCCAATGTATTTCACTATTTAGCCCTTTTCACTGACTTGAATCTCACCAGATGCAATCGCATCCCTTTGCCGCTGGAACAAAGCCATGCCCTACCCCACACTGATGAAGTACCTTGGTTTTACCCAACTGCCATTCTTTCTTGCTGCTGTCATAGGTCTGAAGAAAGCCTGCACATACAGCTTTGCTGTTGTCTGAGAAACATGGCCCCTTCACAAGCATCTTGTACCTAAGAACCAAACAAAAGCTCATGAGATTATGTATAACAGTAACCCACACTCCCTACCCCAATCTTTTAACTGTAATTATCCTCCTCCTATTAGTCCTTCCTCTGGGGTCTCTCTTCTTCATGTTTGCCTTCCAGTTTGGAAATTTCCATCCCCAAACCTTTATATGTTCCTACAACACTGGCAATTATTGTTGCAAACCCAGTAATAAAATACAAATTCAACAGCATTTTTCAGTAAAGAACAACTGTCTTTCTGAAACATGTGCTTTCATCAGACACAAGTTATTTTGTTCAGTATAGGGGTGGCATTTAATGCTCCAAGAGACAAAGGAAGCAATGTTCAATGGTCTCTTCTAGCCTTAAACTTCAAGAAATCCTTTTGATGCAGCTAATTAAAAGAAATAATCACTCTTTCCAATATTTGTAATGAACTGTACTGTCCATTAAGATTTGCTTCAGCCAGCCAGATTAAAGGTTTTAAGTATGATATTTTCTTTTTACATATTATGACCAGCTGGGTTTCACAGCATCACACAAGAAAATCTGTGGCAAGGCTACAAAAAAAAAAAAAAAAATTAAAAAATGGACCATCTGGCTGTTTTTCCATTGTGACTTTTACCCTAAAGGCGGGTCTCCGAAAGGTCCTCCAAATCAGTCTATGATATGGGCAATAAGGGCATGGTTAGAAAAACATTTCACAAATTATATACACCAGCAATAACAGTTATAGAGGGAACAAATATATAGAGTCGTATACCTTGGGGCTGTTACAGCATGTGGTACAATGATAGCAATTACCTGCTGAGAAAGTCCTGGTAAAGGCGTCGTATAGGGAAACCTGCTCTCCGAACTTTCACTGTCTCCAGCATCCCTGAATAACGGAGCTGATTTAGCACCACATCTGGATTGAAGAGGTTCGGCGCCTACATAATGATCCAGATTCAAAAACAAGTAAGAAGAGAGACAGAATAAGTGTTGATCTTGGTATTACTTCTTTGCCGACTTGAACAGAGGCTCTTTGAGCACAGTCACACAGGTTGTGCATCTGTTTCTTTCTACAAAGTCAAACCTGCATATTTGGGCATGCCAGGTATAAAGGGGGAAATTTAGGTCAAGGAGAAAGCAACCTCACAACACTGCATGATGCAGAAAAAGGGATGAAAGGAGTTGGGCAGATCCAGGAAGAAAACAGTCTGCAGGCTGCTGTCGGATCATGGCAGTAAAGCAATGATGCAATGGATTAACACATACAAAATGAGAACTCTGACTCAGTTCTCTTTGCAGTCTCTCTCCAGTCAAACTGGAGACAAAGTGCAGAATTCTTTTCTGGCATAAACCCCCAGCAGGCTTTCCACTGCCATATCGTACATGGTTTCAAAACACACAAAGAAAATGATAGGTTCAGAGCTCCCCAACCAATCTAGTTAGCAGCACATCCTCCCATCACAGTTCACAAAACAAGCAAGAGCCAGCCGGTCTCTAAGCACTGTGACTTGCTCATGAAGCTTCCACCTCCTCTGCCTCAGAGCCAGGGATCTGCAGGAGACGCTTTCTACTGCACAAGGCTTGCATTCCAGAACACATTGTCTACAGGCACCACAAATAGGAGCGATTGCGTCTTCTGCCCCAGCTCTGGGCTCTGCACAAGCCTGGTTCATCTTCCGGGCTTCATAAGCACATAAAGAAGTGGGAATGGCTGTATCTTATCATACTCAGCATGCAGACTTTTCATGTGATACCAGGAGGAGAGTGTATTATTTCCCTCAACTATAAAACCACCAGAAGGAAACAAGGAAGGTGAGGGAGAACTGCTCTTATTCTAGTTTGGACCCTGACAGAGGCACCTGTCGGGGGTTTGTGCAAGTGAGCGCTCATGAAGGCCTGTGTTGCATGCATACATTTTGCCAGAAGACAGACTTGCCTTTTCTGTATTTGGTTTGATGCAGCGGATGAAGAATGGATTGGAAGTACTAAGCGTGGCCATCAGGGAATGGAGAGAATCCTAAAAAGCAGGAAGACAAAACCCTAAGAATCAAGCCGTACAGGAGGGAAAGAGGGTACATCTGATGCAATAGGGTCTTCGTGCAGCCCTCCCGTTCCTAATGTCCTTTGACTCTGCCTACCAAGACCCCAGCAGCCCAGGAGATCCCTTCCTGTCCAGAACACACCCGCACAGTTCACTCTAACACTTTTACCTGACCGTCCTTGTTCTCAGAGCTGTATAGCTGATACAAGTTATTGTTACAAGTCTCTCAAACTTTAAATACAGGAAACTAAAACTGTGAAACTAACAGAAGGTTTTCAGACAATCATACCTGCAAGGTCCCCCCAGTAAAGTTTGATTGGAATTGCCACCATACATGTAAAAAATGTGGCCTAAAAGGATACACACACTTAGCTGAAACCCCAAACCAACATGAAAGATCGAACAACCTCAAGAACTTCATACACTTAGCAAAGTATTCTTTTCCTCTGGCACCCTGCATGTCTTAGCATCTCACATTTTACACCACATGGAAATCCTTGGGGCAGTGGCACTGTCTTTTCTTAGCACTACAACATTCCTGCACATTTTCAGTGCTGGACACAAAACAAGGATGAATGACTCCTCTTGGCTGCAGGCCTTGCTTTACCCATCTGCTCCTCCCCAGAAGCCTCCTGCTCTCTTGGAAAACTTCCTACCCTGAACTGGGAACTGACAGTCGGTCTGCGCCTCTGGGTGCCCATCTTCAGTGTCTCGTCACTGCAACGACTGCAGACTCTTTCAAAAAGGTCATAGATGAAGTCCAGCCTAAGGGAGAAGAAAAGAATTAAAGAATACGCAAGACACCCACCACCTGTGAGAAGATGGCTCTCATTCTCAGCTACTGCTCTGTCCCAGTTTAAAACACCTCATTTTTACTCCTGCTGTGCCACAGGGTGGCTGCAGGAGGCAGTTCAGCTGGGCACAGTGAGGAAATTAATACTTTCCATGTGGCTGCCCAGACCCTGTGGGCTGCCCTGTATGCCACACTCAGCTGCCAAGCCAGCCGTGCTGTCAAGCAGGATATTACACAATAGAAGATCTCCATTCTGCACTGGCTAGGACACCTCTCCGAGAGCGATATGTCTCCAGGCAAAACTACCCTGAGAGTACTTCAGCTATAGCGTGTGCTTTCACGCCTCTCCTGACCTAGCTCTCATAGCTAGCACCCATGACATGCTCGTGCAAGTGCCACCACAGCCCTTCTGTGGTCAGAGGACTTCTAGAGCTACCCTCAGTGTAGGTCAGCTCTGGGGAATCTTCCAACGTTTTGCCACTGCTTAGACAGTGGTGCCAGTTCTTACGAAGTGGCACAAAGTTCTCCCGCACTTCTTGTGCCTGTTTTTTGTTAAGACTACTTCTTAGCAGAATTTCTCTTTCTGGATTGTTGAAAAACCCTGAGTCTTTCTATTTTGCTGGACAACAATGACCACAATTCTGGCTTCAAGCCCTGTGTAAAATGTTCCCCAGATGCCACTGTCCGAGTGAGGCAGCTATGAGCAGCTCATACTCTCAGCTCCCTCAGGTTGTTTCAAGGATGCTCAGAGTGTGGACTGTGCAGCAGGCTTCAGAGAAGATGCAATTCTGAAACAGTCTCATCAGGCCAGAGCCCAGAAACAATACATGGACTGCGGTAACAGGAACGTGGTAGAGTTGCTACTCAAAAACCTTCTAGGGTCTACCATGTCATTAGATGCCTCTGTCCTTCTACTAGGCTCCACCTCTGTCTTCCAGACCTTGCTCAAGGTCAAATTCAGCTAATTTCTCTAGGTCGTGTTGCAGTACTGGGATATAAAATTCAGGGCCATGACTGGTCCCACAGCAACGGCTCAGTCTAAGGATAAGGAAGGAAGCTCTCCACAAACAAGCAGGCTGGAAAATAAGCAGCTTCTGTACAAATCTTGGTACTTGACAGCACAGCAAAGAGCCTTGACTCCTTCAGGGGCAAATTTGCCATTGTTGGGACAAGGAGGTAAGAGGAAGAAGAGGAAAGGGAGAAGAGAGGAGGGGGAAAAACCAGCATTCCCTGGAGGGATTTCTGTCATTCTTTTATAGCTCTTTTCAAAACAGGGACAAGAGTACTGATTAAATCTGTGCTTCGACTGACTTCTCCAGCTCTCTTTTGCCAGGACACTTAAGCACAAAGAGAAGAATGATAGAGAATGATGCCTGATGCTCAGACAAAAGCAATTGCTTTCCTTGGTCTGGTTATTAAATGAATGTGGCTTGGTCCCGCACAATAGATGTGGCCTCCTCACAAGCATAAGGGGGGCATACCTGCTGTCTTTCAGCATGTTTAAGATGTCATCTCGAAAGGTGTCTCTGTTCTTCTCCAGAAAGCCTCTCACATCATATAGCACCTGCAACACAGACACAGCTACTAGAACCGTGCAGTACAAATCATTAAGCACTTCTACATTAGCAAGCCAATGTACAAGACCTCCAGCAGAGCTACACAGTTACGCTGCAGGTGTGTGCCGAGATATGAACTTTTGGGGTCGAAGAGCTCCAGAGCTCTGCAGTTACCGGCAGGCAAGTGGCTTTTAGCCATCAATTAAAAAACCAAACAACAACCAACCAAACAGAAAATCCTCAAAAGCAGGAGCCAAGTGAGACAGCTGCAGAGATTTGCCTGGAGTGTGTATGTGGGGAAATCCTCTGCAAGGTGTGAGGTACTCGGTTCACATCAGGAAACACTAACCGGTGCCCTGACCTCCTAACCACTAGTGCTCAGCAGATATGATTCTAGGAAGAGGTTAGCCCTTCTTTAGTGTGACACACCTCCATCTGCTCCATATCTCTCCACAGCAAACAGCATTTAACCTTGAAGGCTTGGAGATCTTTTCTTTATGCAGTAGATATTTAGCTTTTTTTCCTCCTCTACAAAAGTCAAATTTTCCTTGTCACTTTTACTTTGGATTTTGTTTGTGAATGTGCAAGAAAAGACAACATGAATAACAGAAGCTGAAACAAAAGTTACCTAAGAAACTCAAACAAACATCCAAGCTGGAGAACGATATGATATTTTAAGCCCATCACACTCCTTGCACTCTACTACAGGGCACAGACTGTGAGGAAACACACAGCTCAGAGATATTATTGATTTTTGGAATCTAAAATTCAGGACCTCAAGCCCAAGTGCAAGCATCTCACAGATACACCATCAACACCTACCTCCCCAGCATAATGTCTTATGCCAAACTGATGGTCTGTAACCCGAGGTTTCACATAGTAGTGGTTGCTCTGAAAAGAAAGACAAACAAGTCTTATAATACCAGTGTAAGAATAAATAGGCTCAGTCAGGAACTCTGCCATATGACAATGCTGAGATGGGCAAGGACCGTAGCTGTTGCAGAGCCTGACCACATCTGCTGCAGTTACCTGCGGCTACACTACAAATATGTTACTCCAATAAGATGATAAAAAATTCAGCCCTTCAAGGCAGTCCTCACGTGAGCAAGGGCTTGCACAATCAAGGCTGAGAAGGCATGACATGGATGAAATGTTAATTCTTGGTAGTCCGACACCTGAAGAGATTGGGCTCCACACAAACCATTTGGTGCCGGACACCAGATCAGGATGCAGGGAAGATGGCAGCTTTGCAGAACACCTACACATCTTTTGTGTGTCAAAGGAAACATCAAAACAATCTCCTGTCTTCCTCTATATTTCACTATATTTTCTTTGCACCTCTCTTCCCCTTTTTCAATATCACTTTTCCTTTCTTTTACTAGCTATTCTACTCTCTCATTTTTACCTGCCTTTCTTTGTTCTGTGAAAACTGTGTAAGAACTTCCATGCGACTTGAGGTCCATATAGCTGAGTATTTGGCCTCCAGGAGTATGCAGGGTAGAAGGCAACAATCTTACGAATAAGGCAATGTAATGACACTTTCATCCTAATAATCTCTCAAACTCCAGTTATTTTCATGAGGTTTGCCTAACTAGTAACCCCAAGTGCATTTCTCATTTAAATACTTGCCCACCTGAACTGATTCAGACTTCTTGCATCCAGAGTTTTCTTTCACATGGAGCTCTCAACCAACTGCACAGGGAACTACAGCCAGTAGGTTTTAAGCTTGGTTCCCTTTAGTGCCATTTGTCTTCTATGGGCCATGTGTGACTTTTAAACACACCACATCCCCTCTTAGTCATCTTTTCTCCACACTGCAGGGTCCCTTCAATGTAGTTTTCCATAACACTGAAGCTATCCCAGACCTGTTGCTTACCAGATCTGATCTAACCTCTTCTTGAGTGGAGCAGCCCAGTGATGTACACTGCTCAAAGTGCAGGACATCCATGGATTATACAGTGGTTTTCTGTTTTTATTCGGTTGCTTTCCTAGGAATTTCCAATACTTGATCCGGGTTTTTTATTACTGCTGAGCACTATGAACAGCTTAATTAAAAGGCTACTCAATGCACAGAAATCACCAGAAATAGCAACCAAAATGTTGTGGAGCATAAAGGAATGCAGAATAATACTGAAAGTCT
>JAOXJM010000079.1:18311099-18325406 GCA_026413425.1 Tringa solitaria | reverse complement strand
AATGAATTCCTTGGTTTGCTTTGTTTGCATGTGCAGCTTTTGCTCTACCTATTAAACTGTCTTTAGCTCAACCCACGAGTTTTTTCTGACTTTAACTCTTCTGATTCTCTCCCCCATCCGAACTCGGGAGGTGAGCAAGTAGCTGCATGGTCCTAGTTGCTGGCTGGGGTTGAACCACACAACAGTATGTTTTCTGGCTTGGATGGAGCCTGAACTGGACAACTACAAAACATATTAACTTGCAATGTTCTTACTAAGTAGTAAATTACTCCATAACTCCCTGCTAGAGGGTTTAATTTGCTTTGTTTTCGGTCTATTTACTATTAAGAACAGAATATTGGCTGCACCAGAGACAGTGTAAGAGATTGCTATGGTGATCTCACTGTGGTTTCTGTGTCCCCAGGATAACTTTCTGACCTGGATGAAAAAACCCTTCTACTCCTGTGTCCAGAATACAAGGAAGAGGAGGAAAGAATTTAATTAATTAGGAACAATGAGAGTGCTTTCATTAAAAGTCATGAGGCAAAAGCCATCCCCGGCCCCAGGAGACAGAGATTTGACATGCTCTGGAGCAGACTCCTGTGAGTCAGCTGGCAGGAGAAACCCATGCCCGCTGTGCAGCCACATCCTGTGCCTGGGGTGCTGCCTCATGTCCTGTCGCAGACCAGCAGAACCTGACCTGAACCCGTGCTACGAATTCAAATATCCTCTACCCACAGCCTGTGGAATGCACACTCCCTCTCTCTGTGTGCACAAGAGACCATTTGCAGGTTTCTTCACATATTACTTTTGTTCAGCGCAGCCTTATTAAACACTCTCGGGTTCAGGCCTAAGGCATTTGAAATTTCCTGCACAAAGCACATATTTTACATCAACAAAACCTTCACTTTCAGTTTTGAAATGCCGATGGGGCTAACATACTGATCATTTGCCTGCTGGTTTATTTTCTTACTTACCATATGCTGGCTGTGAAGTTTTTCCAGAAGGGTGTTGTCTGTGCCTTTGGGGAATCGACTCTCTTCATTCACCAAAGCCAGGAGACCCAGTTTCTACAGCCAGATAAGAGACAGGCTTTACAGTCAGCAAAAGTTCTACCTGCACAGCACCAAGCCAAGAATTGGAGATCTGGACAGCACATTGGGCAATAACCCAGCAAAGCTCGAGCTGAAAGCACAATTCTGACCAGCCACAGCAGAACATAAGTGGAGATTATTTATTAAAAAATCACATTAAGGTATTACTTAAGTGCTGCTCCCTGTCTAAAACTATGACCCCCCTCCTAAGCTTACTCTCAACCATGAGCAGAGATCTGTTTCCTTGAGCTGTGATGTGGCTAGAACAGCTCATACTTTTTCCAGGTCATGATAGGAAAATGATCTAAGCAACTACCGGATTTTAAGACCAGAAGACCCCAGGAAAGGTCTCAAGGTAATCAGCAGTCCCAGTTGTGATCCCTGGAAACTGTCACAGATAACTGCTCACCTTCTCGATAAGGTCCAGGCACTCTGCATTATCCATCCAGTCAATGGCTTCCCAGTTTATCCCTTCCCTGACAGTCAAGAACAAACAGAACAAAGATGTGAAATGCAGGATCCATTCCCCTGAAGTGCAGAAGAAGAGAAGCAGCTAAGCGTGGCAGCTGTCTCAGGACTCAAAATGATGCACAGGAATTAGGCTTTGCCATGGCTGAGGAAAAAGAATGGGACACGGAATGCACTGCTAACGCACAGAGATGGAAGTAGGAGACAACCTTTCTTATCCATCCCAGTGATTTAGACTGATGCTTATCTTGTAGTCATTGAGCAAATTCCACACCAAGCACTAACAAATTGTAGTTCCTCTCAGTTGCTTTTTCAGGAGTGATAAGCATCAGCCCAAGTGGCAGTGATGATGGACAGTTTGCTACACAGCTTCAAGAGCCAACTGCTAACCCACAAATCTGGAACGCACCCTGAAGCACATCTGCCAAAAGACTGAACCACGATTTATAGGTCCACCAAGAAGAAGAGACAGGAGCAAGTTTTCAGTGAGAGTTTGAAGAGGATGACACAGATAAGCTTTGGCCTGATGTGCAGGGGACCTACAGGGTGGCCTTGCATCTTTCAGACAGGAGCTGATGTAGGCACAGCAGTGCAATAGACATATTTTGATAATCATCTCTGAAATTCTGTAAATCTGTGCTGAACGTGTTTCCCCTGCCCCCTGCCTTATCATCTTCTTATACTCCCATAAGACAGGCCATTTTTGTTTTCAGAATTCAGAGAAGCCTGGGAATAACTCTTGCTCAGGAATCCAAAGAAGACTACATGCCATGTGTGAAGCTACTTACTGACATTTTGATACAGACACCTTTCAGGTGAAGGCTAATGTTTTGAAGATAATGAAGCTGTTGTCTACAAACCCTTCAGCCTAGGCTTCATACTTTCAGGTTCAAAGCATTCAGAAGCCTGTGGGCAAGAGTTGGAAGCAACAAACTGGAATAATTTCTGATGAATGGAAAGAACTATCTATTCCCCATGGGTATGAGAAACAGAGTATCTTATCCAGTTAGAGACAAAAGATACCACTCCACGGTGTTTCAGATTTTTGCAACAATGGGTATCAGAGAGGCCATATAGTTTTACAAAAAGACCTTTTGGATTCCTTCTAGGAGCAAGAAGTCCTTCCAGAGTTGAAGGGATCAGAGTTTTCTGAAACAAATCAAATCACAAATGAATCAATTTGTTTCTAGTTTCACAGACCTCTTTGCTAATTGAATGATGAAATACAGAGAGCTACTTACTAAACCTGAGGAAGCAGAGAAGATACTGTGAAAGATAAGCATTAATCACATCACCCTAGAATAACTTGAGTAGTCAACAATAAAATTCTCTCGTTCTTTCCAAAGTTCAGCCACAGAACTTAAACTCTTCCATAATCATCAGGAAAAAATCTTTTGTCTCGATGATACCATTCTTAACACAAGCTTCCTGCAATGGTGGCATTGGCCTGAGAAGTGAGTGCATAAATAGCTTTGCAGTTTTGTAATCTTTAGAATTTCATGAATTGCCTATTCAACTGTCTCCCTTTACAAGGCTGCTCTCATTTGCCGTCACTGACCCTATTCAATTGCTTCATTCACAAACATAAAGGCTTCTGTTTCAGAGCAAGAACTGAAGTATTTGTCCAGCAGCCTTCTCTAGAAGCAGAAACACTCTAGAACATCCCAGGTACTTCACAAAATACAATCCAATATGAAGCCCACAGAAGAGAAACAGCTGGGCAGAAGGCCCCAGGCTCTTTAAGCTCAGGAAACAGCCTGATGCAAATCTCCTTGCTGAAGAAAAGAGCCCTTTTCACAGCGTAGGAATCTCTAGGACAGAAAGAGCTGTCGGATATCTATCCATCTATCTTAAGGGACTTTACTTTTTGCACTCCAAGATTCCACCTGCGTAACACCACCACTACCTTAGGTAAATCATTACTGAAGTCAGTAATAAGGCCAGTGACCATGTGTTCTAATGGGTTAAAGCCTAAGATATTCTCATGCAGCTGAGAGGTAGAAGGGAATCTGGACTTTCTAAATACCACAGGGAGAAAGTTTTTGCTTGCAGACAAGTGACCTATGCTGGCAAAGCACATGGACAGTGCTGACAGAGACATATCTACAGCCAGGATTGCACTAAAGTCCGGCTGCCTCTCCTGCCTTAGAAGCAGGGAGTGGAGAGCACAAAGGAGGAATGATGTCCTCCATTCTACCACCCATGAAAATAAGAGAGGACCACTCCCTCCATTTGTCACCTGTTGTACTCCAGCTGCTCCAAAGAGAAGATGTGTTTGTTGAAATATTCCTGGAGTTTCTCATTTGCATAGTTAATGTTAAACTGTTCAAAACGATTCACCTGTAAGAAGAAACAAAGATTATAAAACTTAACATTCTTTTCACTAAGCTCCAAAAAGAATGCGTAACAGTGATGGGGAAGGTGGCAGGCTGGAACAAAGCCAGAGACCATAGAGGCAAGGTGTGTCAGATGGACATGAGGAGGACAGTATGGGGAGGTCCGCTAGGAGAACAGCTTTTATAGCTCATGCAAAGCCAATTCAGTATGCCTAAATGGTAGTAAAGAATGCTAAAGGCAATACATTTCTCTTTTTCTTAGGAAGAAAGAAAAATAATTTCCTAAGTGTTAGGTCACTGGGCTTTCTCTTCTGTCAAATATCTGAGCAGTCACTATATGGCTGGTCAACATGCATCTCTCATCAGTTGCAATCAGAAGCGTTACACACACCGTTCTCAATACAAGGCAAAACAGATGTAAACAAACAACATGCACATAGGAGTTGAACATTTAATTTGCATACAAGTCAAAATTCAATATTATCTATCACAGTACATTTGTTTAGTGTCTGTGTCACAAACCAGACCTTGAACATCAGCCTGCATGAATATAGGTGGCAGAAATGAGAAGCTAAATGTATATTTCTGCTCCCGGAGGAAAGCGACAGTGCAGAAATCCCAGAAAGCTCTACAGTAACCTAAACAGGATAGAAACCTACCAAAATTCCTTCCTATATGCACTGACACCTCCAAAACCAACCCACCCTGCAAAAGACAAAATCCTGACCTGAAAGTTCTCGAAGCCAAAGATATCCAGGATGCCCACAGACTTAAAGTTTTCCTTGCCTTTGATCTTCGTATTAATCTTGCTAATGAGCCATGAAAAACACTGGGAATACAGCGCCATAGAGAGGGAGTCCCTGGAGTCAGCTGCCTGTAAGTGCACAGAGAAAAAATGAGTCACAGGGAGAAGAGAAAGCATAAGGGGCACAACAAATCTCTATGGGACTTCAGGTTCCTCCACTCCTCTTTAGCTGTTTCAGACTCTGTACTGCTTGTACATGGTGCAGTATTTGTATGTACAGTCAACATTCAAGTTTGCAAATAGCCCAGACGCACACAGATATACCATGTCTGACCTTTGGGTAACTGAACTTGAGAGGCTGAAAGAAGTAGCAAAATCCTTGACATCTTTTGGAACAAGTGCCTTGGCAGAGAAGGTCGCAAAATACCTCATGACTAAGGCGACAGCAGTCACTTGCATCACCTGAGCAAAGATTTGCAATAACAGGCAAGGTATGTCGGTTCAGTATTCCTAGTAGAGCTGTCAAATGGGCATCCACGCAGTTTTTAAAAAACTGGCAGGGCAGGATTTAATACAGCATTCTGTCACCAAGTTAGTCTCAAAAAATCCCCTCTCCAAAACCTTCCTGCAAACAGCATTATCTTACTGGAAGACAGGGTATGCCGGCCAACAGCCAGGACACATGCCCCAGAAGAGCATGGGTTGAGAGACCTTTCTGGAGCTGAGCCAACATCCCATACAGTGATCATAACCAAGTGTCAGAGGTGGAAAAAATAACTTGTGATGACTAACAGGCAGTAGATAATAGGGTGTATGTAAGCATGTGGATGAATGTCCAAAACTGAACTTTTGAAATCTCAAGCAAAAGCCTGCTACTTGACAGCTGTAACAGGAATGGGCTGGTTCTAAGTTTTGGTAACACTTGAACTAAACAAAAGTGGCATGCCCCAAATCCTCCAATTAATAAAAAGACATGAGACAAAACCACAAATTAGGAGGTTGATTGCATGCTCTCCTGCACATACAATATTTAGACTGGGAAGCCAGGGCTTAGGGTTCTGGAAAGGAGGCCAAACATATGGATTCCCAAAGAGATGTGATCCCAGAGAGTAGAAAAAAGGGCCAAGAAAGATGGTGGCAAAAATCTTGACTGGAAGAAAAATGCTGGAAGTGGGGAAAGATCCTGGAGATCAGAGACATGTGGAGACAAATGTCAGGGTATGCCCAAGGACCTTGGCTGGTAGTTCCCGAGACTTGTAACTGCAAGGAGCTACACAACATGAACCAACAAACTTTCTGCCCGACCCTCCTGGACAAGCAGCAATCTCCCTACTGGGAGAAGAAGTTGACATGTAGTGAAATAATCAAGTGAGGTAAAAGCTATAATTTTGCCATTTCATAAATGAACTGCAGTATCTCAATCAATTACAGGTTGTTTACTCTGTCTCACCTCTGACACCAGGGTAATTCCTTCAGCAGGCCTGACCAGCAATGACAGACATCTTCTAAATGCACCCTCATCCTCTGTAGGTTTACAAGCCTGAATAACATTATCTCTCCTGTTCTGCTTTGCTTATGGCACAGGCCAAATGCCTCTGAATCCTCCCAGCCACTCTCAGCAAGCTTCTGAGGCCCAGCCTGCAATATGTTGATGGTTGGACAAGATGATCTTGAAGGTGTCTTCCAACCTAGAAGATTCTGTGATTCTCCTTTTCACCCAATGCCACTGTTTCTCTCCTCCTTTCCCTTCCTGGTTAGTATCTCCTCTCCAACAACCCAAGGCGGAGGACACATAGCAACCTCCCTTCTGCACAGAAGAGAACATTTAAAAGCATGGGCACACACACCTTTTCTGGGTATTTCTTCTCTCCATCAGATGATCTGTCTTACTAGTTGGGGCTGAGAATGCCCTCGAGGCCATGCAGTAAGTTGGACTCATTTTCCAGGAACGGGCCCTCCCCATCCAGCTGTAAGCAAAGCCGCTTTCCCCACAATATGGCTCAAATGAGATTCTCAAAGGATCCTTTCATCCTCCCAGCCCTGCCCGCCTTCAGGCCAGTTCATCCATTCAGCCCACTGAAATGTCAAAGCTCAGGCGGGCAACGAGCCCGTTACACAGTGAGAAATCCCTGGCAGCTCTACCAACGTCTTCCAGCAACAAGTGGGAATAGATGGACACGGTACATGAGGGCTTAAGCCTTAAGTTTGGGGCTCAACACACACAAATGTCAGGAATAGCTATACAACTGGGGAAAGCTCTGTTCAGGGAGACTCTAAATCCTACAACCGCACACTGTTGTTCTGGACATTATGTAATGTCTCTGGCATTACTTGTTATCCATCCTTTTGCACCGTTACAGAAAGGTATGGCTTATTTAGGACAGACAGCTGAGAAGAGAAACCGTGATTCCGATACTGAGGATATCTACCGAAGACTGTAGGCTGAAAAATAATTTTCACACAATTTCATTGCAAAGAAAGGTCACAAACTGAAAAAAAAAACCAAAACATTTCTTAAAGGCAAAGCTTAGTTTGTGATACATGAGCAGAATTGTTCGCAGCAAGATAAGAAGGAACTATTCTTCTGTAATGAGCACTTCTGAGATTTCAGCTTGACTATGGTGTCCAGTTATAGGCACTCCACTTCTTGAAAGATGTGGGAAAACAGTGACAGAGGAAGAAGAAGAGATTTAGAAAATTACTTACAAGGAAACATTGAAGGAACTGGATTGTTTAGCTTAGAAAAGAGAACACCACGTGAAAAACTTCACAGAAGCGGAAGCTTATAAGGTGGACAGCTGGGATGTCAAAGGTAATCTAAATACAAGGAGAATCTTTTCAGCTCCAGACTCCACCGCAGCTAGAGCAGGATACTTAAAGAGGCTGTGAAATTCCTTCCATGGGAAATATGAAGGAAAGTTAGACAGACATCCGTCACAGAATGCCTAGTAATTCTGGTTTCTCTGCCATGTAGGGATTGTATTGATAACCCTCTGCAGTCCGTGCCAGCACAAAATTTCCATTACAAATGTTCATTTTGCTATAACATTATGTTTCTTCCATCCTAATAATATTGTTCCTTGTTTCCCAGTGACTTGCATTTTATTAATGACAGAAGATTTTCCACACTTATCTGTCCATGGACCTAAAACACCAAGAGTGCCCTCAAGTGATCAGCAACACCACAAGTTAAAGTTAGTAGGCACAACACTGTAATGAACCAGAGAGAAACGTAATAGATAAGCAGGACTGGCTCCAGCACACAGCACAGGTTCAGAAGATGAGAACTACCTATCAGTTTATTTGTCCTCTTTGTGGTTGTACGGGTACACAAAGACACTACAGTGGAGTAACAACCTACCATCTGCCAGATGTTTCGTGGTAATTGTGTGCAAGCTTTTATCTGCATAGCAGCATAGCAGCGTAACCTGGGAGCTCTGCAAGGTAAAAGCATGCACACGTGCAATTACCACAGAGCATCTGATGTACCTTCTGCATGACACGAGCACGACCAATTCCTGGCGAGTGAAGGTGACTTAAAACCAGTATTGTGCGTTGCCATTTGCAGGTGAACTCCCTTGTGAAGCCTAAAAAAACAGAGTCAACACTGGGACCTGAACTACCAATAAGGGCAAAATACTCGAGGACACAGCTGAGCACCCAGGGGTGTAACAGGAAACCCTGAACTTGAGTGGATAATACAAGTGGGAGACAGGGAGCCTGGAGGTGCAGAAGTAGGAGCATACACTAGGACACTTACCTGCTCCACAGTGAGAGGGGAGCTGATCTCTTCGCCGCGCAGAATCATGGACCTCTGTGTCAGTACTTCAGAAAGCTGGAAGGCATCTAAGCCCAGGAGGTCACTGGCAATGTTCAGCACTAATAACAAAGGAGGACACACAGTCTTCTACTGCACGGATCCCCATCACTCATGGGGGACCCATATTCTGCAGCTCAGTGAGGAAATCCCAGAGACTCCTGCAAGGCAAGTGACTAAGACCCAGCACAAAAAACACTGCCCTTTACTTAATTCTCTTCATCATAGCCAAAGCTGTAAGCTCACATATCCAGTCTGAGGCAGGGTCAGCACCTGTTATGGGCCACGGCCAGACACTCATATAAGTCAGCCTTTCTGCTGGCAACAGGAAGAGCAAAGCACTGTGTAAAGCTCAACACCAGCAAAATATTTACTGAATGAGAATGTATACATTCTAAAGGCACAAAAGTACAGTCTGAGCATGGGGTGCTAAATTTGGATATCAAGAAGAGAGACAATTAACTTAAGACTTAAAGCAGTTTTAATATATATGTATTCTGTCTGTTTAGGGATTCACTTTACCAGACCAGCTCAGATTGGGTAACTGTAACAGAGAGCACACTAACAGATGCTTCAAAGGAAGATGCGGGAAAACCTGTAACAGGCTACTTTTATCTCAGACTCCTCCCTGTTCCTATTTTTTATTGCTCTTTCAACACAAAAGAAACTGCGAGACTGTGGACTCAGTCTGAGAGTATCCAGGAGAACAAACGGGTCACAGGACCACCGCCCAACCAAATCGTACCGGTGCTCCAGAGCCACGCATCCTGTTGCAATGCTTTTGCAGGGTTAAACTGCAGGGAACCTGCTGGCAAAGTCACTGCAGATCAGTACAGCAGAGGGAAAATTAGCT
Source organism: Tringa solitaria (assembly GCA_026413425.1). Taxonomy (NCBI): domain Eukaryota; kingdom Metazoa; phylum Chordata; class Aves; order Charadriiformes; family Scolopacidae; genus Tringa; species Tringa solitaria. The sequence goes on along the minus strand of JAOXJM010000079.1, from coordinate 18,316,114 downwards.
TTTTTGGGGGACTACAGGGCTTTGCATGGTCTACCAAGTTGCTAGGGTCCCACTTACCCGCTTTCGTTGTAACCTGGGCCCCGCCAGCTGTCATGAATTCAATGTTTCCCAGATGAAGTGTGCCAGAAAGAAGTTTGAAGATGTCTCTGATTTCTTCAGTGCTGAAGTCCACCACCTTCATGGCAGTCTATGCAAAACCATACAGCAAATGTTGGCTGTAAATACACCTGCGGTCCAATGCAACCACCACACTCCTGCCCAGCCCGTATAAGATGTAAAACTCAGAATTACAGTTATCATGTATTAAAGTGAAGTGGGATGGCACAGCCCCTCACTCAGCTATACATCTGTCAATGATGCTCACTGTCTCCCATTCTCTCCTTCATTTACCCAATCCCTATCTGAGGCAGGTGAGCATTTGCCCTATCCTCAAGTTGGACTTTGCTGCTGCCGTTGCCTGTCTGTCACAGGAATGTGACATTGGTTTGTCTGTGCCTGTGAGAGGAAATCCTTCCCTGACCACTGGCAGTAGAGGTTACAGATGCCACTGGACTGCTTCCATATTCTGCCTTACTGTCTTCCCTGAAGGACAGGCCCATGCAATATGCTTAATTTACTCTGAATCCATGTAACTCGCTTAATTTACTCTATGTTAGAATAGTAGACTTAAAGCCAGGCTTTCAGCATTAACTGCTAGAAAGTTAGAAACAGATAATGAGGAAGTATGGCACATTCCCTCTGTCTTAGTGCACACATGTGAGTCAGGGTTCTTGGGGCATAAATTGACTTTGAGAAGTAGATCCTAGTTTTCAAGCATCTGCCCTTGTCAGAGTTCTAGTTCCCTTCTTTCCTCCAGGCCTCCCCTCGACTGAAGTATAAATACCATGTTGCCATTGAAACCTCTGCTGTACAGGAGGCATTTCCTTCCCTTAAATCACACCAAAGCAGGAGCTATTAAAATCCTAAACTGACTCCTCTCACCTTGCCTATCTGTTTTCACCTGCTTTTAATAAAGCCCTCAGGCCGATAAACCACTTATCAAGTAAAACATGAATTGTATATTCATCCTGCTAAACCCATAATCTCTGGAAAAATTACAGATGTCTGTTGAAATCTATGTAGTATTTCAGTATATGGCATTTGCACAGGTGATACAACTTTACCAGAACATTTTTGGAGAATGCTACCTTCAGACCAAATTGTTCCCCTTCTAAAGGTCAATGTGAGGTTTCCTGCATCTGGCCATTTAGAGGGCTCCCAGGAACTGTTATGGGGTGGCGGGTGGGGTTCATGCTCTCCAAAGTCTCCATCATTCTAAATTATTATTCATCCTTGACTGTTTCCAAATTCCCCCATTTCTGTACACTAAAAACACTCTTCGAGCCTCGTTTTTACCATAAACAGTTAGAGCTGAGTTTCAAACTCATTGAACACCAAATTTTGTCTTAGACCAAATAAATTCCACCTGCAGCATGTCCCTGTGATTGTGCCCAGAAGCTCAGGAGGAGTTAGGACAGGACTCACCATGACCTTACGGAACATCTCTACATCATTGAGGTTCTCATCAGTCACACAACCAGACTGGTTCAGGTAGTGATAAGTCTCTGGCTCAGAGAGGGAGAGGCTCTCTGCAAAAAGAGGAAAAAGAGGCAGGGGAGAGAAAGACAACACTTTATTTATCAATCAGCCTTTTCATGCTCTGATCTTGGTCCCCCAAAACAGTATGTATGTTTACCATAGGGAGAGTTCATCTGAACAGACTCCATATCCCTGAAAAGCCACACTGAATGCCCTGGGGAAGGGGAGGAGAAGGGTGGTATGGTATGCAAAATTATTTAGAACAGTCAAATCCCAAGCTGCAGAGTCACAGAGGAATATTTCAATACTGAATTGACTCAGCAAAAAAACACAGAAGATGAAAATCTGTCTCATGTACAGAAAAATAGTCTTAACTATACATATACAGTAATGACCTCTAAATTAGGTATCACCACTTGAGACAAAGTTCAGGGAGTCACAGTAAGATGCCTGGAGACATCATCTCAGCGCTGAGCAGCAGTCAAAAACTAAACACAGTTCAATTCCTTCACTTTTAGAAGGAACACAGAACTAAACATCAGGGTTAGGTCTCTGTACTTATCTGTAGCACAACCACATCTTAAATAATATCTGCAGGTTTGATTCCCCATTTTGAAAAGGATAGAGAACTAAAAAAACCATGGAGAAAGGAGACAAGGGTGATCAAGAGACAGATGGGAGAAGTAAAGCAGTCAGGGACACTAGTTTGGAAAGGAAGATGGGGAAGAATAGCAGAGATGTACTGAAGAAAATAATCTGGTTTGTATGCTTTCCCTAAGTGCCTGCTGATAACCATGGTCCCTGCTATTTCCCTTTGCTTTAGATGGATCTCTGAATTGACCCACGTGGCTATTACTACATGAACTCCCTAAAACTAGAGTCCTAATTCCTTCCACTCTGTATCAGATACAGTTCTTCCATTTGATAATTCTAACACACACAGAACAAAGACATAAAGAAATTCCCCAGTCCTTCAAAACCAGAGTGTAGTTGTAACATGTTCCTGCCCACCTCTCTGACCTCTTCAGCCAGACCATCAGTGCTCAGCAGTGCCCAGGGCAGGTACATACAAATGTTATTAAGGGGGTGATGCTCTACAAAGAGGATTCTTCCACAGCTGCCGCTTTCTCTGCATGCTCCCTTCCAACCCACCTCTCCCTTCCCCACATATGCAGCTGTAAACCCTTTGTTCAGATCATGTTTTGATTCTAGTCCTGCCACTACGTCACTGGTCTTTCTAATTCTTATCTCTCCTATTACCTATACTATGGTACACCTACGAAGGTTTGTTGTAAAAGTATTTCTGTCAGTCCAACCTTTGAACAGCTTTAAACAACCTGGAACAGCTTCCATCAGCATCTGAATCAAGACTCCTTCCCATCCTTCGCCTCTACCCAGTTTCATTACCTCATGTTTCTATGCCCCCTCTCACTTTGCACAGACTTTTCCCTCCAGTTCAGAATGCCTGAAGTGTTTCCGTCATCCTCAGCCTCTTTCTCTCAACTCCCCTTTCCATTTCCAATGAAATCACCGTATGGCCTTCAAGAAAGTTTTACATCAAGAACCTGAAATATCCGTGCCCTAGTTGACTTATACCTGCTTCATATGCTGGACTGGAAAGAGGACAGAGCCATATCCAAAGAAATGAAATTACCTTTCTGCTCCCCGCTCACACCAGCTAGCAGAGCATAAAAGATGTGATAATTCCTCTCTCCGGGGTTCTGGTGTACCACTCTGTTCTGAAACAAAGAATACAGGAGTAGCCAGTAGAAAGAGATCACACTTATGGTTGCAAAGGCAAAGAGAGGACCAGGATACAGGTAAATCTCCAAGGGCCAATGCACAAGAGGAGCTTCTTCCAGTTTAGTGATGGTATTGTCTAAATAAGCTGTACATCAAGATCTTGTCATGTGTGGCTGTGCAACTGAGTGCACACAGACTTCTCTGAACTCACTTAGAGAGTGTGCTCAGGGGCAAACTGAACCTCATCTGTTCTGGCCCTGCTGCTCAGCGACTTCCTGAGTCCAAAGCAAACTACATCAGAGTAGAGATGTCTGCATTTGGAGTTGTACCCCCACGTTCCACTCTATGGAACCGAGTTTCCAGGTATTTGTTCTCTCTCCCTTTCCCCTCAGTAAGCAGCTTTTTCTTGGAGTCTCTCTGCAATGCACAGTGTTTAGCAAAGACGGGAGAACAGGCTCTGACACATATAGGACAAACATTGCTCCTCCACCATCCTCTTCTTCAGTTGGGACAGTTGCAGTAGTAACACCTAAAGAGCTAATGTCTATGTGCTGTGATGGAAGCATCATCATCCAGGAGGAGACCTGGCACTTCCCCACCACACTATGAGGAGGGGGCTCAGCCAGCAGCCACTAGAGGTGATACCTACCTTTTCCAGTAAATCTGAACAGCACGTTAAGGAGAAAACATTCAAATGACATATGGACAGATCTCCTGAAAAAGGGCAAAGAATCTTCTAGACACACTGGAATGAACCCTGTAACAAGCAACAAATCATCAAATAATTGGTGCTTTGCAAAATGGACAAAGAGTAATCCCAAACATCATCTCAGATCCTCCTCTGCACTCTTTTTCAATGGAGGTATTATGTGGCAAAGAGATATTTAATAGATAGGGTCAGATAGAGCATAGGATCTGCACAATGGTGAGGTATCCTAACAAAGGATGAGCCCCATTAGGGACACCTAGAAAGATTAGAGAAGCCACTCTAATCTGAAAGTCTGTATTGTGCACAGCAACTCTTGCATCAGTTCTCATTGCTTCTGCAAGACAACGCTATCTTTAATCTACCAACAACACAAAGAGCAGAGACTAAACAATTCAAACCTGTTATTTACAACAGTAGTAAATTCATCTGGCTGCTACTCCAGTGGAAATTGCAGCACTTTGAACATCAGCAGCTTTGAACATCAACATCAAAAAACGTAGCCAGGGCAGCTTTAGCTGCCTCATGTAGACAAAAGATACGTCAAAGCCTTTGGGAGAGGGGTACCTGGGCATACAGGGAAGTAAGTCGTCATGGCACAACTTAATTCGACTATATCCAGTCTCCCTTGTCCTTGTTCTCACTGGAACAGGCTCCCCAAGGAAGTGGTCACAGCACCAAGCCTGTGAGAGTTCAAGGAGTGTCTGGATGATGCTATTAATCATATAATTTAATGTTAGGTAAATGTTAGGCCTGTGAGGAGCAGGGAGTTGGACTTATGATCCTTACAGGTCCCTTCCAACTTGAGATAGTCTATGATTAGACTTCAAAGGTCCACTGGACTCAAGCAGCCCAAAACAGGGAGTCGTAATTGGCCTCTAAATTACTGTTCTTCTCTACATCCAAATATTGTGCAGAATCTATTGATTCTTAGCTTGGTCTCACTTTTCTAAATCATGACTTCATTGGCAGAACTAACATAAGGGAC
>JAOXJM010000079.1:18290350-18310999 GCA_026413425.1 Tringa solitaria | reverse complement strand
GAACTAACATCAGGGACCAATCTTCTGCAAATACAGGATGCAATCTACATGAGGGATCGTCATAGGGAGCAAATTCTATGACTTTAAGTATCAAGTGTTGTGATTGCCGAAGTGAAAAGCCAAACTATGTCCCTACCTAATGAAGTACCTAGACAAAAAAGTTCAAGAGGTAGGTGCTGCAGAGCCAAAACCCAAAAACTTCTTCCTTCTTTAAGTTGCAAATTTACCCCCAGTTATAAACTAGCTTTGAGAAACTGTGATGAGGGATTTGCGGACCCCTCTGAGCTCTTCCTCATCTTCACTCACTCCATCCATTGATCCATTTTCCACTGAAGAAAAGGATACAATCAGTTACTCGTCCTCCCTGGATATGTCCATGTTGAGAGAAGTGCAGCTGGATGAACTTGCCAAAGCGGCTGGAGTTGTTGTTATAAACTGTCTTGGCATTTCCAAAGGCCTCCAGAATAGGGCTGCAGAAACAAAGCAGTGGAGACACGATTGGTGATGGGATACCATTACAGTAAAGCGTGTGCCCAGCCTTTTGCCGTTTGCACAGCGTGCACTGCCATGTGAGATTAATTTGTTACAGCACCAGACTGGACAAGCAGGAAGAGCTCAAGGGCAAGGACGGATGGCAGGAGCAATTTAAGACACTGCTAGATGAATTTTAAACCTTTGGGATTGGAGTTAATTAAATCAGCCCCCAATCAGTATGGGCAGCTGGTGTTCACACTGTCGAGGGCATTCCCCACCAGCGTGGCTTCAGGAAATAAAAGGTGCCAAGGCTCAGTCAGGTTGTGTGCTTAATGCAGCAACATCCCACGAAATGGGCTAATGGGTTTGTTTGGGGTTTTTTTAAGGGTTTTCAGAAGCATCAGACACACAGGGCAAACGCTCTGTATGTTTAAACCACGTACTTCTTTGTTTCCGTTTCTGCCTTTGAAAGAGAAGACAGTATAAGCCATCTCTTAAAATTGCAGGCAAATATTTTCAAACTAACAGGCAACATAGTACTGAACTGATTTGTTTGGTACCGAAATTTGATACCAGAACACTCAAACCCTTGTTGTTACTTAAATCTTGGTAAGGTTGATACAAGCCACACGGTTTCCAAACAGAGGGAATATACACACATGACAAATTTGACGAGTTCATTCTAAGAGACCCACATTGTCCACTTTAGTAAAAAAAAATGTTAGAAAAAAAAGTAATCTATCATCAAACTTCAGATGGGTGATGAACTGAAGAATTTTGTCTCCTGGTCACCTTCCTGTATTCAGGAGGTTCATACAACATGGAAAATAATGAGTTAAAACGTGGCTTGGTTCTTGCTCCACAGAATAGTAGAAGGGAAAAGCCTAAACCATTCAAACTGACTCAATGAATCCAGGATTAAAATATTCATTTTTGCAATTTAGCCAATTATAAAATAATCGTAAGGCCTGACAAGCAAGAAGTCACAGAGATGCTACAAGAACAGCTTGTATGTGGTCATGCTTAATCTAAAACATACATAGTTTTTAACTTAAGTAATTGCAGTTATTACCCTTTTTAAACATCTCCATCGATCTACTGTGCAGTTCCACTTGAGATGGGGCAGATACGGGATTATTCACAAGTTAATAATTATTAACATGACAAATAATCACAATTACAGATACCACTGGAGTTTGTTTCAGGTCTTGCAAGTGTTAGCTGAGTGTGAGCTGTTGTTGTGGGAAAGGCCCAGCAACCTTCAGGAAACTTCAGGCAGTATTTTCCTAACGTATCCCTTGAAAATATAACTTTAAACAAGAAATAAATTTGCTCTAACACATTACAACCATAGAAAGCTGTGTCATAGAAATCTGCGTGCACAGATCAGGACGTAAGTTCCTTGCCCTGGAGACCCACGCCTCTGAAACAAGTATGTAAATAAGGACATTGCACAGGAATATCCCCCTGAGCACACCAACGCCATGGATCAACAAAAATTAATAGGACAGCTAGCAAAAGGGAGGACAGGGTTATGTTATATGGCCACCACAGTTGCAGTGAGAGTGCAGTAATCAGCCAGCCAGTCTTTATGGCTCTAAGTCATGTTAAATTAGATAAGCAAAGCACAAGGAAGTATCTTTATAGTTTAGCTTGGCAATGGGCTCGCGCACAGGAGTGCCTGAGTCTTCCAGGGATGTGGGTGCCTGAGGCTGGTGGCAGCTGGAAGGCAGAGGGGTGGGTGGGCTGATGCGGCCAGGGATGAGGGCAAGGAGGGCAGGTCCCCGGGCCAAGCAAGCCGCTGGTGCCAGCAGGCAGATGGCAAGGTGGCACTTGAGGCAGCGGTGAAGTGCGCCGGGCGGAGCGGCGCGTCGGGAAGGCGATGCTGGAAGCGGGCAGGGTGGGCTGCGGGACCCCAAAGGATGGGAACCAGTTTCAGCAGGGCAGCAGAAAGTGAAGGCTGGGTTTTAGAAGCATCGCAACACGTGCGGCTCCAGGACTCAGACGCATAGGTGAAGGTAAAAAAGGCGCTTCTAAGATTAGAGGGATGAATCGCGGGAGAGGCGGCTACGCTGTCAGCAGTGGCACATGGAGAAGACGGGAGCCTCAGAGTCAAGCAAGAAAGAAAAAAGGCCGAGAGGAAAGTCAGCAGTTTTTTTTAATGGACTGATGGATATTTTTAAGATGGAAAACAGGCCAAATCAAAAGTGCCAAGGGAGTTTTCAGAGCTTGATTTCTGAGAAATAGAGCAAGCATGAATGTTACAACACACAAGTAAATGATAGAAAGCTGACGTAACGCTTTGTTTATAACGCTGTCTGAAATGGAGAAGGAATCCAGCATTGTTCTGTGGGTATGTGCTGGGGTGCAAGGATGAAAATCCACCATAAGCTAACCCAAGGAGGGCGGCTGGCAGAACAAGTGAAGCTGATCTGCAAACACGTGAGGTAGACTCCTTAGGAGTGGCAGCAGCTCCTGGCTCTGGGCCAGGTCTTCACCTTCTCTTCTTCAGGGAAAAAGTGACAAATGAAATTCTTTTGCACTCGCACTGCAATAGCTCACACAGCACACTAGGGATGTACACAAAATGGGTTGCGAGCTCTTGCCCCACCTCACAGCTGTGGGATCTTGCAGACTCAGGAATCACCTACCTACTAGCATCGTAAGCTTTCTGGATCACAGTCAAGTTACCACTTAACTGCTAAGCGGGCTTGAGCCTTCTAAGCCACTTGCCTTAAAGTGGATTTTGCAGATCTTGAGTTGCAACTGTATCACACTTAAGAGCTTTTTCCAATTTACCAAAGTTCCTGGTAAAATCCACACACCTGCAAAGGATAAATCATCCAACAACGGTCTCACGAGCACCAGGGCCAAAGGCAGCAGCCCTTCTGCTAATGCTGCTCTGCTTTTGAGGAGCCTAGACCCGCACTGCTCTTGCAGCTGCCATGTTAGATGCTGCATGTCTGCTTAGGCTATTTTCCTCACAGTTGCTAGTAACTTTTTTGAGTCACTGTCTTCCAGGAAACGTTCCTTCTCTCTACTCCCTGAGCCCTGAAATATGCCACTTGCATGAGGGCCACTTTTACACAGATGGTTCAAAGGATTCCAGCTTATCACACAACTAGATCCTGTTGCAGGCATCTGATTTACTCCTTTGGAGGTTTCTGCCACTATCACAGGCTCAAACTGGGACCAACCTGCAGCCTTGCCCTTGACAGCATCAAAGAACAAGACCCACAGCAAGATCCTCCAGTCACAGTCTTGCCTTGGGAAATTTTTGTTTAATTAAATTCAATTTATTAAATAGAATTCAGGTGTTAAGAAAGAGGATGACACAAACAATAAAACAGACACTTAAGTAAACACCTTTCCTACCTCTTCCCAAGGCTTACCTGAAAGTCAAACCACTATTATCCTCCTTTTCTTAGCCTCAGCTTCCATTTTCACCTCAGGTTACAACCAGTCCCTTGCAGCTCCCCCCACAAGGCAGTGGGCAGCACAGGAGGCTGGGATCACACACAAACTCTTTCTTTCTTTCTGTTGCTCTTTGCTTCCTTGTTTTCTCAGCTGCTCTTTGCTTCTTACTGCTTTTCCTCAGCTGCACTTTGCTTCTTTAGGATGTCCTGGCACTTTTTTTCCTTGGTGTCCCTGTTCCACCATGGGTCACCCATGGTCCCTCAGGGGCATCCCTGCCCTAGCATGGGCCATGGACCCTCAAGAGTGTCAGGATCTCCTTTAACATGAAGGATCCCCTGCATGGTGCATCTCCACCCAATCATGGCTGCTGGTTTCGTTCCATTCACACCTGATCTGGGCACCGTGCACTTCCCTGCCTGCCTGACACCTTGGCAAGGTTTTGGTGGTTATTCCCTGGTGCCAACTGCAGCCATGACCAGCTCTGACCAGCCCCAGGTCACCTCCACACAGGGTCTGCTGCAGCCCGCAGGCAAACCTCCTCGCTCCTGTCCCTTGCAGCTCCCATGGATGTTTCTCCATGAAATCACCTCACCTGCCTGGAACAGCAAGAGAGCTGCAAGGTGGCCCACAGAACCTTCCGAGGGCAAGATGTACCAGTGGTCTGAGACAAATGGAGGCTAGGGGAGAGCTCTGGTGAAAGGAGGAGACCAGGAATCAGAGCGTGATGGAGACTCACTCGTGGGATGTGCCACGAGCACAGCCACAACCGAGAGCTGTGGGAGAGGAGGATGACCTGCCTGGACAGCCATTCCTGTGGCAGAGAGGGACATTACCTGCGTCTCCTCCAGCCACTGCCACAAGAGACGTGGGCCTGAGAGCCATAAAGAGGGACAGTGCAGTGATCTGTGGCTGAGCTCAAGGGTATGGCCAGGTGGGCACTGAGGATGAGACCCCACCTGGAGTACTGCATCCAGCTCTGGAATCCTTAGCACAAGAAAGACATGGACCTGTTGGAACAGGTCCAGCGGAGGGCCACAAAGATTATCAGAGGTCTGGAGCACCTCTCCTATAAAGACAGGCTGGGAGGGTTGGGATTGTTCAACCTGGACAGGAGAAGGCTCCAGGGAGACATCATATCCCCTTCCAGTACCTAAAGGGGGCCTACAGGAGAGATGGGGAGAGACTCTTTATCAGGGAGTGCAGCAATAGGATGAGGGCTGATGGTTTTAAACTGAAAGAGGGTAGATTTACACTAGATATTAGGAAGAAGTTCTGTACTGTGAGGGTGGTGAGACACTGGAACAGGTTGCCCAAAGAAGCTGTGGATTCTCCATCCCTGGAAGTGTTTAAGGCCAGGCTGGATGGGGCTTTGAGAAACTTGGTCTAGTGTGAGGTGTCCCTGACCATGGCAGGGGGTTGAAACTAGATGATCTTTAAGGTCCCTTCCAACCCGAACCATTCTATGATGAGTTACTGAAGGAAGGAGAAATCCCAGCCTCGGCTAGAGCACAAATTCTCTGGCTGCCACACACCCCTCATGCTGCTATGGGATAGAAGACAAATTCATCCACAAGCAGCTATGGAGAGCAGCCAGTGTGAGGCATCCCAGTGAGACCACAACCTCCTCATCTCCCCGACACAACGCCGTTCAGCTGCACGAACCTCACCGCCCAGCTTCGGCTCCATACATGGCCCAAATGCAGGTGCTGTTCCAAAGGCATGCCCCTGCCAAAGGCAGGCCACCCCAGCACGCCAGTGTCTGCAGGGATAGGGCTCACACTGCCTGTGGGAGTGACCATACCTGCTTTCCAGGATGGCTTCTTCCACATGAGTGCTCTTCTCAGATGCAGGGCTCCCGAGGGAGGTCTGGCTCATGGCTGACAGAAATTTCAGCAGCAACTTGGTGCTCTCAGTCTTTCCAGCTCCACTTTCTCCACTGTTAAGGAAAAGACATGGTTTCCATTCACAAATCCAGGACAGAACAAGCTAAAGACCGTCCCACCCACGGCAGAGAAGTGATCTCCAGGAATAAACACATGGCATTTCCACTGCGGCAAGCAGGAGTCAGGCACAGGGAAGGGTAGGATGGTGTGGATATTTAGGCAGATGTCATTGCAAACGGAGCAGCAGGAGCAAGGCATGTAATGCAGTCAGGGAGTCGCTGGTTCTCCCATTTCTAACCTTATGAGAACACACTGGCTGTCATGACGCTTCCACAAGCAGCAGTAGCACTCGTTAGCGGTGGCGAAGATATGGGGAGGCAGCTCACCCAGGCGATGCTGTCTGTACAGGTCTATGGCATCCCCACTGTACAGACCTGGGATGGGTTTGTAGGGATTTACTGATGCCAAGATGGAACCAATGTTTGTCTAGGGGGAGAAAACAAAACACAGCAAGGAAATAAAGCTCCTGAGGAAAAAAAAAATCACGACAAATCTGGACCCTAAAATAACTCATGATGAAGGGAGAAAGCTTAAATAAGGAAGCTGGGCTTCAGCAGAGAGGTCCCCACTTTGGCAAAGAATGTCAAGCCCCAGGGCAGGGGCTGCACGACTGGGTATGGATGAGGCGGTTGAATTTCACTGCTTTACAATAAAATGGTCTTAGTCTGTTGTCTTGGCTAAATTAAGCTTACACAATTTAAAAACATGAAGCCATCTTCATACCCAGCTACTTTGCACTGTGCTTGAAGCTGAAAAGCAGAGCCAGGATGGAAGGAGTGTCAGGAGATACCTTCAGAGCCCCTATCCGCAGTCTTAAGCCCCAAAGAGGGGGCTTGGCAGGGTTCAAGCAGCTCTTGAACGAAGAGGTGGGACAGAGACATGCACACGTGTACGAAAAGCCACTAAAGCCTATCGGTTTTATTCTACTGAAAAATGCTGTTTGGAGCAGCTTAAATCATTTGGTAAGCCAAATCAAAATTGACAGCTAAAGATGAAGCTCCGGATTTCAAGTCAAAACATTCCCACATTTTCTAAACATTTTTATTTTGAAAATATTTATTTTCAAAATCTCACAGTTTAAAAAAAGAGTTAGTAAGGTTTAAAACAAAATATGCAAAGCCTAATATTGAATTTCAAATTTATTCTTTTTGTGAAGTCAGAAGGAAATTAATTTTGTTTTTTGGGGCATGACTTTTTCGGTTCAGCCAACCAGCTCAAATCCAGTTATTCTCAGAGCTGTAGTTCAGAGCAATGGTGCCACCTCTCTCCTAACAATGGCTTTGTAATATGGTCAACATCCATCTTAAATCCTGCTGCTGTTGCTGTGGCCTCCTTCACAGGGACATCTTGGGCTGCTCTAATCTAGGAATACCCATTCTCAGCAGGGGTGATGGAGGAAACACTTAAGATTGCCAAGGTGCCAAGCTTTGTGGCCAGGGACAACATCTAGTATTATTTCCAAACCATGAACTACGAGTTGGCACATACATATACAGGGATTTAAGTGCATCCATCAGAGAAGCTGTAAACAAAATACTTGGTGACAAGAAAGACACATGCTTCCTCCCTGCCAACTGAAATCTGGGACCGTACTGCAATGCCAAGCCAGATTAAGATGCTCTAGTCATCTAAATATTTAAAAATAATTAAAGCAGCAGTCACAGGTCATCAGGGGGAAAAAAAAACCATCACCTAGGCCTAATTGCATTATCAGTAGAACAGGCTAGCATGGAACAAGTCCTGAGGACCCTCTGACATGGATCTTGGTGGGCAGAAACATTAATTCATTGGTGATGAAAGCAAGAAGCAAGCAGGTGAACTTTGGCAAGACAAGTGGGAGGAAATGGGAGAGCATTGAGAGAGAAAACACAGATCAGGAAAAAGCACTGTACAACCAGCTGGGCAACAGACATTGTCCAGAGACTGCAAGACAGCGATGTCCATCCTAACACTTCTCCTAGACCTTCATGGCATTTTTTCCTCTCGGATGTTTGATTTTGCATTTCCCATTCTAGTTTCAGCTATCCCAAGGAACAGAGCTCCCACCGCAGCCTCCTTTCTAGAGCTTCGTCCAGTACAGTCATCTGTTTCAAAGGTGTTTCTAGGGAACCTTTCCATCTCCCAGTTGCAGTCTCTTCATCACCTGCAGTCCCTTATAGGCAATTTCTGTCCACAATTTTTAATAGTAGCATTTGTGCATCAGCCATGAACATATCTGCCACTCTGTTAGTGAGGAGTGATCATCCCCAGAGAACTCTATAGAGCAGGCCACGGCATGTCTACTTCTCAAGACAACAGATCCTACTTGGGTGGTTAGGCATACCAGGGCTGGGGACAGCACAAAATGTCACCGTGCATCCCTTGGATTATTTATACATCACTCACACTATGCTGGATGTACTTCATTAAGGGATACAGGAATGGAAGGAATGCAGAGGGAAGATACACTTTTAAATGCTGCAGGATGTTGCTGCACTCACATGATTTCGTTACACAGTTTGGTAGAGCTTGAATAGTATTTCTTTGGGAAACAAAAGATACTGTTGCCATTTTCAGTATTCTTGTGGCACACTAATTATGGGTACCACGCCAGTACTGCTACCTATACTCCCTGGCCAGAAAGGATCCTCTCTAGGAGCTTATGGTAGGATTCCTCCAGGTGTACAGCTCAGAACTGCGCTGCCCTTCTTCACAGCAGGTGCCCAATTCATGTTCTCAATTTTCCATCCCCTCACTATTTATTTTTTATTATTTTTAATACTAGTTATCAGTATTCCAGGTTACCCATTCCTTCAGGTGAATTTGTTTTCCAGAAGATGATGATATCTCTCACCCGTTTCTGATCTCTATGATTTCCTTCCAAATGTTTTTGGCCCTGACTGATAGACCTAACTCCTCTCAGCACAGCTTTACCTGCAACCTTAGCCTAATATGCTCTCTCTGTGGAGCCCGTGGAGAGTGATATTAAATGAACTCAACCCCTGTAACATTCATGGTGTTCCCAGATCACTGCAAGTCATTAGAGGGCACTACAGCTGACATTCTCAATTTCTGCTTAACTAAAAACTGTACAGAGCAGGGCCATGGCAAAAACTGGTAGTTAGTGATAAGGTAACTGCAATATTAACGTCTGCACCACAGAAATGCAGAACAGCACTTGTCCAGTTTGGTGTCCTCCAGGTCAGACATTGCACAAATGTGTACCCAGATATGGTCCCACTAAAGAAGGGGCTTACGATCCTTCACCAAGGATTTTTTCCCAGTGCTCAGCATATTACAAAAGTCAGGCCCCTTCATAAATCTCCCAAAAATTCAGATCTGAGGTGCACTGCTGACATTCATGCACTATGTACAGGCAAAAAAAATTACATTATATTTAAACTTTTAACACCTTTACATGCAGATGGAGAAGCCACAGAACTAATGCTGAAGAGGAGAAGGAATGACATATCAGAGCTAGAGGAAAGGTTTAAGGAGATACAGCTGCTGTGACACTGTCACAGTGCTGATGGTGTGGCATTTCTGGTGCAAGGCACAGATTGAAAAGGGAGAGAATCCTGCCTCGCTTTTTGAAGTGTGAGGAAGAGTTAATAGGAGGAATATACTCAAATGGGCAAAGAGCTGCACAAACACATAGCACACATCAAACACAGGTCAGGAGGAGCAGCAAGGACAAGGGCCATCAAAAGAGTGTGTGTATGTGGGTACTGCCACAGGGTCACAAGGCTGTGTTGACAGACAACAGGCAACAAAAAAAGAGAATTTGCAGTCTCTTCTGCATCCCAGCGCAAGAGATGGTTCTGAAATGGGGTCACTTTATTGATCATTTCCTGCAATACAGGTGCATATGGTTTGGTTGTCTTGGTAACAGTTGCTATGCAACAGATAGAGATTTACATTTTTCTTGTCATAATCTGAAAAACTCTAGGTGCACATAGCGTGGACAAGCAAGGTAAGAGTAAAGCAAGGTAAGACAGCCTTTGTAATATTTCCTCCTCGTGCTCTCCAAGTCTCAGCAGAGCACGCTGCCACCCCAGCACTCCAGGGATGCCTCATCCCAGATGTGCTTTTCCTCACAAGTCCCTTTCCTGACGGCCCAAGAGGGAAATCAGGAGAAGGCACAACTAGGAAACCAAATCTGTTACCTAGTTCTTCTGCACGTAAAAGCAGAAGAACTAGGTAACAGATTTGGTTTCCTAGTTTCACTGAGCAGTAGCTTTATCTGGATCACGAAGGATATGCAACAACAACCTGTGTACACTGTGCTTTTCAGTCTGCTTGGCCATATAAACCTCTGACCGGTAATGATGGGGAATCTGGAGAATGTGAATGCCAGCTTTTAAAACATGGATGGTCACAGAGGGTACAGAGCTGCACAATAACCACAAAGCCTAGAGGTGAATGTTCATGTTTTGGAAGTTCTTCTACAGGAGGAAAGAGTCCCCTCTAGTAGGGGTAGGGTCTCACAGGATTGATGGACACGGCAAGGCAGAAAAACCCCTCCATTTCTATCCACACGAAACAATGCTCAGGAAACAATGCCAAAATAAGTATTTCACATGCAAAATGGCAGCCCCAAAGCTAAATAAAAATTATTGGCCAGAAGGGACATGGCCCAGCTTGAGCACTTACATAGATGTTACCCTGTTGGTAGCGCTGGTGCAGGTTAAGCAGGATGGCAGCTTCATGCAGATCTCCCAGCATGGACATGTCTTCTACCCCATCAACGCTGGTCTGGTGCATTGGCAAGACCTTTTGTCTGGAAAGGGAGACTCTGGGGTACTGGAATACCTGGAAGAATAGAGAGAAGGACAAATAAGCTCACGACGCCTGGACACATGGTCTGATTTCCTACCAGAATCAGGCCCCTTTCCACAGCTTTATACTTCAACACTGGAAAAGGCAATAAGGCACAGGTCCATTACCTACTTTTGTTGTCATTCTTCCGTTCCTGTTCCTACCTATTTGAGCTCTGTGGCCAGAAACCACACAGCACACTCCCTTCTTTAGCTACAGAGTCAATCTCTCACTTTTGCTACTGACAGGGACAGGCCAATGCAAGGACACTCAATTTTTAGTGAAATCCCCTTAGCAGGAGCAGGGCACCAGCCTCCAGCTGCAGGAGGCTGGACAGGTATTACACACCGCACTTCTGAGTGTGAATAATGGTGGCAGCTGCTCCCAAAAGACCAGGAACAGTCTTTCACAAAAATATAGGTGGGAACACGTCTCTGACTGTGGGGAGGCTGAGGCAAAGCTCATTCACATTCCAGGTTTGGCCCTGCACTTTCTGTAGGAGCAGCCAGGGAGTGTCTGGGAGAGGCTGTCACATCAAGAGCAAAGGAAAGCAAAGCAGATGAGAAGGCAAATAAAGTAGTGACATCCTGTGTGCATGCTGGCATGTATATATGTGATGCAGCTTTCAAAATGTTTGTACAGTGACAGCTATTAACTTCTGTCGCTGCTCTGGGAAGTGCCCCCTTCTCTATGTGGTTGCGCTCCTCTTGCCTCAATTGCCTCATCCTTCTTCCTGCTAGAGCTTTCCTCCTCCTCAATAACCCACTCTTCAGCTATCAGGTCATCTTCCTCACCCGCTTTCAACACAGCTGAGATTATGTGACTGTTCCCCTTCCACCATTGCCACAACCCATCCCTCCTTTCCTCCTCCTCAAGCACGATGCTGGCATTTCACAGAAGTTATTTCAGTTGCTTCCCACTCTTGGATTCAACCACGCGCCATCTCCCACCCGGCATCCCAAGCTGCGCTAGATGGTAAGACCCAAGGCAGACAGATGGGAGACTTCATACAGGCATCCTGGAGAAGCAAACTGGCCTGCAGTAACCCTTCCAAAGAAACTCAGGCTTTTCCTTCCTTTCTGGGGCTCTGGTCTCTACCTCATTTCCATCCCTGCTTGTCAGACCTCCTAGGTGCCAGCAGGGAACTGACAGACTCCACAGAGAATGAACTGTGATCTATAGCGTTGAGCTAGCTGGTTTCTCCTGCCTGCTTTCCTGGAGTCCTCGGGCTGCTGTAACTGCTAGGGGGAGGCTATCCACGCTGCTGCAGGTTGAAGACAGAATGAGGTCACCCTGCCCCCCCTCCAGCGAGCCACCCGTGCCAGTCCCTTGCCAGGAGATCACTGCCACAGCACCTTGCAGGTGCCCATAAGCACCCCTTCTCACCTCCCACCTGCACCCTGCCAGCAGGGGGAAGGAATACCCCGGCACGGGATCTCTTTATGAGACCCCCGTGATGCCTGCAAAAGCATGGGGCAATCGGAACAGCAGCTGGAGGGAGCAGGGAGGGAGGAGAAGCAGACTCATTTCCCCAGATGCATTTGGCCCAGTCACACCTGATGTGACAAGGACTCTGTCTCTTCCACTGGGAAACTGCCCCACGGCCCTATTTTCTCACCAGCCAGGAGGCTTTCAAAAATACCTAGCTCATGTTTATGAACAGCAGAGGATGAAGCCCACTCCAAGCGCACAAGCTGTGTCCAGGATGCTCTGGTGTTTCCCAGACCACAGCTGCACCTGGATATCAGAGAGGTATGACTGCCAGCAGCAGGACCCCCCCTCTTCAAGCATGGCCCCCAAAAAAACCCACATCAATTTATTTTTTCTTCTTTAGAACAGAGGTCTCAGGCACTTCCACAAGAGAACTGAGGGAGCAGGAAGGGGGAACAGGAGAGTACAAGCTGCAGATGCACGATGCGAACTGGACTCTGCCAGGAGCAAAACCCTTACAGCACTTCCAAACCATGAGACAGCAAACCATCCTGGCTCACTCTTCTCTGGTGACTTGGGCAAATTCTGGAAGGGGACAAGTCCAGAAGGGTATGACGTGATCTTTCCTTACATCTGCCTGGCACTTACTTATTTACCACGTTGTCAGCACTTGCAGCCATTTGGGCCAGAAGAGAAACATTAAGAAAACATCTAGGGAAAAAGCTGAATGGACAAATGTCCCAAAAGATGCCAGGCAGCTGGCAGCACCTGTGCCAAGAGGCTGCTATGGATGAAAAATAACTGTGTGATAGGTTAGAGATTGTCTACTTGCTCTTGTAGGCAACGCAGGAGAAAATGGGACCCTGAAGAGCAACACGGGCCCTAAATGCACAAGTAAATGATTAGTGGGGATTAGATCATCACCTATTAAGCCTGTTTTGAGCCACCTGGTTGGAGTTATTCGGTCATCCCTCTCAAAATAAAATCAGGTCCAAGATCCTCAAAGAGTGAAGCAGGTGCTCTGGCAGGACTGCAGGAAAGGTGGATTAGGAGTTGTCTCTGGTACCCTCTGGACAGAAACACTGCATCGGTAAAATATACTCCCTGGAGGAGTGGTCTGATGCCACATTGACACCCTAGATGGGGCCAAGATGTTACTTGCCTGTCCCTGAGGCTGGGGAGGTTCACCAAATACCCTGGCCCATCACTGCACCCCTAGCAGCTCTCCCTTCCTCAGGGAGAGGCTGGGGCCTCCAGCCTCACTGAGATTTGGGAGGTGAAGTCTCTGTGCCTCTGGAGGGCACTTGTGGAATGTGGGAGAGGTTTCAGGCTTTCCCTGGCACTGGGAGAGAGCTGGCTTTTAATATGTCTTCTCCCCTTCAGGGTCGAGACAAGTTTCCAGCCTCCATATCACCTGCATGCTGCTGAGATCATCCAGGCTCCTGGAAATAAGTGTGGTGGTTTTTTGGTTCCCAAGATTGTGTAAAGGGGGCTTTCCCTGAAGAGCTCTGAGGTGGTTCCCAAACATGACCCAGACATGATGACCTTCACCCCTTAGAGCTTGCAAGGTGCTGCACTGATCCAGGCCAGCCAGACCCTTTCCCAGCTCCAGCCACCCCAGTAAAGAGGTTCTTGTTACCCCACTGCTCACTTCTGGACTCCTCCAGCAATCTGCTAGGAGAGCAGTTTGGATGAACTCCCCACTGTCCTGCTCCAGGTACAGTGAGCCAGTTTGGCTTCAGCAGCTTGCACTACTGAGCTGAATATCCTGGCTAATTTTGCCTGAAGCAAGTGAGAACACAGACAAACTGATCTCTCAGCAGAGCTGCCCCTGGAATACCCCTTTTCCAACAAGTTAATACTTAAACAGAAATTTATAGGCATTAATAAGCAGATCTTTTTTTATTGGGGAAGAAAACCCATCAGCTTTCAGTGTAACTACAAACAAGCCAGCAAATACCACCCAGGCACCTTGCAACACAGTCAAAGTTTTTTCCCCAGTGATGAACTGATTGTCTCAAATTTAGCCCACAGTCAGAAAAAAATGACCAGGACTTTCTCCAAGCTCCTGCAACAGTCAGGAAAAAAAGCATAACCTGGCTGGCAGACAAGCCAACATGAGGATTGCCAACGGTGCCAGGCTGAGCAGGGGAGAAGTGATCCCTTCTCAACCTCAAATCCATCCATTAGTGCAACCCTGGGCACGTGAGCTCAGCTCCCACCCAGCATCTGAGTGATGTTTATCCATAAAGCATTTGGCTGGTCTGTCTGGACTGTGGTTTCAAATCTTGTGTTTCCTAAGTGTCGGCTCCTCCTTTCCTCCCAGGAAGCCACATTTCTGATGGATTTGTTGCTTGAGGTGTTTTTAAGGAAGTGAAAACAAATGGCCAAAGCTCTGAAGCATGAATGGCCCTCTTACCTCAGAGCTGCAGGAATGCTGGACCACAGCAAACATGAGGACACCAGATTTAGAGATCCTAAAATCAGAGAGAGCAACTGGCCCACCCAACCCAAATTAAGGTGAAGATGTTTTCAGCTGTGTTTTCACCTGGGGTAAGACAGCCAGTCCTTCCTGCAGTTATCAAGCCATGAAGGCAGGGGAAACACACAGAACAGCTATTGTGGAGGGCACTGAAAAGAGCAAGCCCTTTAATGATCACTATGTGCTTTTTCTGCATAAACCATAAAGTACATGCTCTTTCAGCCAAGCAGTGTCTTCTTTCATGGAGCAAAAAGCGAAATTCAGCTTTTTCAGACCTATGACTCCACCTAGCATTATCCTGTGTGTTTTTTCTAGCTCCAACACAGGCTGGCGGTGGGTACTACCCACTCAGCTGGCTCTGTGATGGGATTCCTGGTGTCCTTCCAGAGGTGCCAGGTGGGTTTGGAGGATTTTCCAAGGCCACAGCAGCATATCAGAAGAGACAGGAGCACATCTGGGAGAGTCACAGAAGTACTCACCACCTGTTGGTGGCCCGCTGGCTGCTGCGTTACCTGTGATGAATGCCTCTGCGCTATTAGACTTTTCCAGCACTTCTTACACAAGATCCAGCTCCTCCAGAAAGGATTTGAGAGGCTTGAGTAACCTGATGGAAATTCTATGAGTCTGCTAGGTGACATTCTGTCACTGAGAAACAAATCAGGGTCTTTAAAAAGAAACAATGGCTTGCAATCTAGCCCTTTCAAAGCAAGACTGGAAAATATGCCAGTCCTACCACTGACTATCCACAAGCTGGAATCCTAAATCCCCTTTTTCCTTGCACCTTCCTTTGTTTGCCAGGTAAGGGGCTGAAAAAAACCTGTCCAATTTTCTGTAACAAAGAAGCTGCCTGCAGAGCACCCTTCATCAAAACAGCTGAGTAGGTCTAATTGCTCACTGCTGGAAGGCACAGTCCTGCCCATTTCCTCATCCTCCTCCCAGCCCAGGCACCAGTTCGACTCAGTAAGAACCTCAGTGAAAGCAGTGAATAGTTTTCCCAGGGCTAGGGAGCCGAGCTGACTCACTGAGGACTTGGATCATCCCCAGAGGTCCCTTCCTAACCAATATTACTCCATGGGCACTGCAGCAGGCACTCCAGGGAACCACGGGGAACACGGGGCTGGAAATAAGGCAGGGAAAAGACCCGATTGTTGTTGCCAGCAGTGAGCTCTGCTCTCAGAGGAGGTCAGCTGCCTTGTTGAACTGCCCTGTGCGTAGCTGCTGCACTTCCATGGGGAGCTCACTTCCACATGCTCCTGACCCAAAGAGCTGATGGCAGAAGCTGATGGAGCAGAGGGTGGTGGACACAACAGCCCCTGCAGCAGCACAGCTTGCAAGAAGCACATCCTGGCAGAAATGGCTGCTTAGTTGGTGGAGCTACCTCCCTTCCTAGGAGCGTTTTGCCAATATAATGGTTTTCCTAGGTTGTTAATGCAACTCCTTCAAAGACGGCACAAGAAAAACCAAGCAAAACGAGATGGGCAGACAAATGAACTGAAGAAAGAGAACAATCTTATCTTTTTAACCTTCATTAGAACTTTTGCATAGCTTGTAAAAGAGCTGAGTGAATTTTCAGACAGAATTGCAGGGTTTCAATTGATGAATTTCCTTTTAACATGAAGGTCAGGTAAGAGCAAGAAGTCCATCTTGCAACTTGGCATTGGCTACAACCTCATGCAAACGTCACTTACCGTGCCATAATCTGAGGTGAAGAGGATGTTTCCATCGGCACATGAGCCAACAGTGCATGGCTGCAGCTGGTCCTGCTCCCGCAGCCATACCCTGGCACCCTGCAAAAATCAGAAGACCTCCCATTAGGAAGAGCTGGAAGTTTCCAGATCCATACATGAGATGTGAACACCCAAGGAAAGCCGGGGGAAGCTGTGGTATTCGGAGGCTACTTCCAAGCTACAGCTGCTTAAAATTTTTAAACAAGTCCTACTTACTTTTTCAGGGAACCTGGTTTTGACTTTTTTAACATAACACAAGAAGAAGAAAAAGCAGTTTTAATCAGTTTCACACAGAAACCAATGTAAGGAAACATCAGTTTTTGTAGGGAGAGTCATGGAAAGATACAAACATGCAGAATAGTGGGTTTGACTGTCTAAATATTTTCAAACTTAGAATAGCCGGTCATTAAAAGTCATGCTATAATAATAATGGAAAATGTAAATAAAGCATGTTTAGAGTTTCATACACCCACTCATCATTGTAAATCAAAATGCTTCCAGAAGTCATCAGCAACAGCTAAGTAGACTTCACAGAGCTTTGTTTTCCTCTCTAGCAAGAGTTTCCTTGGGTAAATGACATGACTCCAGTGTTTCTCTGATGTGAATATACACTGATGTATATACATCCTGATGTATATATAATTTCATACACACCACAACATCTTAAATTGCTCAGTGTCTCTCAAGACAAGCCTGAGCACAAAGGCAGACTGCTGGTAACACATATGCATTGGATCTGCAGGACAAGCAGATCTCATACCTCGCCGACCAAAAACATGCCGGGGAAATAAGTTTTCTAGGTTGGCCTCTTCTGCCCTGCCCAACTTTGGGACCTGGCACAAGGGAAAGAGCAGGAGCACGAAGGCAAATCGGGGAGAGCGTGACCTGCAATTATGCAGAATCAGGCATAACGTCACACCACATTTCAGTTATTGCAAACTAATCTGTTCCATGTCTTCCCATAGAAATCACATGAACTCAGTATTGAGAAAAAGCCAAAGTGCTGAACTGTTGAGTAATGTTAAGGCCATCCTGCTTTTCATCGATTCATAGACCTACTTTCTTCCTAATTTGTCTTCTGCCCCTAAGTTATTGATTATAAAAGCCCTTCCTATCCTCTTAAACCCGACAGCACCATTAGCTCTTTGCTTATAGGCTTATTATGTTTGAAGAGATGCAATAGTATTTCTATATTACATTATACAGAATGTGGAACGCTAATTCTATTTCTAATGATTTATTTTAGTTTAGGTGTTGTTTTTTTTTAAACTACTCTAGTCACTTTAAACACTTTAGTACCCTGGATTTTCCTTATTGTAGAAGATACGTCTATTGGCCAACCTCCAGTCCTCAGAATAAAGAAACTAGTTTTAATGACATTTAAAGGGCCTACATAATTCTAGCTTTGCTGCTGCATTCTGCTCTAGAATTTCCACAGCAGGTAGATTAATTTCCCCTCACCAAGTCAATGAAAAGTACCAGTGCCTCCGCCCAGCACCTAAACCCAAGGATGGTGTGCAAAGATCACCCTCACGCGCAGTGAGCAACAGAAAGAAATGTTTTCTTATGTTGCAGATTCAAGTTTCAAGACCCCAGAGAGCTGGTAAGCAACGCATTGAATACAGATTTTGGGGAACTATATAGAGGTCTTCATAACATCCTCTTCCATTTTCTGAAAATCTTGATGCTTGAGACAAGGTGTCCTGAGGCATCTGGGCAAGACATTACTGTTGAGAAATCAACCATTTCCCAAATCATATCTTGACTGTTCTGCACAAACATATAAACAGCAACATGCATTAGTAAAAGATCTTTATGCTGTTTTCACCAGAGGCTCCTACTGCCATCACAGCATCAAGAGCCAGGAGTCAGAAAATAGCAAATTCACGTCTGGAGTTCCCGACAGCGGGATGAAAGAAAACCTTTTCTAACACATTTATCATAAGCACTCATTCCTAGCAGTGTATTTCAATGCCTTCAGACACCAGTAACGTAAAGGAGAGCTTGCAGGCAAGTGCAGTTTAATCAGGAGCCAAGCCTGCACCTTCCCAGACAGACTGCACCCCGATGCCATAGCACGCACACAAGCACACACCCCCCCCGCAGAATTAGGAGTGTGCCATGGTCACAGAACCCTGCAGACCGGGCTGGGTCTGGGTTACACACACTTTCCACTCCCTAAGCTTGGACATAAGTTTGGAGACAGAGGCATTTGTTAATCTGACACACAAGAGAGACTCTGTGGGCATGAACGCTGTTATTTAATAGGTACATTTAGAGGGAAAAAGAGGGGAGACGGACAATGAGATCCCTCTGGTATCTTCAACACCTAGACATTATCAGAAAGTCCAGACTGACCCAGACTCCTTTCCCAGCAGAAGTCCATGTGCAAAATTAGTAACAAATACTCCCCTAAAGGAGACCTAATTCTTTTGTACAGTATCGCACCATTTCCTGCAGACTTAGGGCAGATCCTGCTGCTTGCTGCCAAGTAGAAGGCACCACGATGAAACTTCCAGGCACTGTGGCATTTCAGCTACCCAGAACTACTTACTTCAGTTTACTTTGATGTTGTAGCTGTTTTTACAACAGCAATTGCCTCTGCCCAGTAGAATAACTGCACCCATTTATGTTGTTTCTAAAAGGAACATCATGCTGAGACAGCCAGAATTAGGAACCACAGAGCAAATAATGATTGTAACTTCTGCCCAGCATAGCCCCCGTTTCCTGAAAGGCTGAGTTTGTTTTAG
The DNA here is from genome assembly GCA_026413425.1 of Tringa solitaria. Classification (NCBI taxonomy): domain Eukaryota; kingdom Metazoa; phylum Chordata; class Aves; order Charadriiformes; family Scolopacidae; genus Tringa; species Tringa solitaria. The sequence goes on along the minus strand of JAOXJM010000079.1, from coordinate 18,291,978 downwards.
TGCATCTCCTTCCATCAGCCCTTTTTTCTAAACATGAAATTCCCCGAGGAGCTTTGACTAAACACAGAAACAGATGGCGACACCAAAGAGTGATGCCCTCGCATCACTCCCCTCTCCCCGCAATACCACACATTTCATTGATCAGTTGAAAGGATTAAATTGAGCAGAAAACTCCCAAGAACTGCCATGCGGCAAGGCTGAACTTCCATGGGAGAAGCCAGGGCAGCAAAGCAGAGCTTGGCCCCGCGCTGCACCGCGGTGACCTGTGGCTCTGGTGGGTCCCAGCTCCTGCAGGCACCACAAGTGATGGGAGAACCCCGCTCTCCCAGCACTAGAGTAAAAACCCTTCAGTTTTCAAACTGGGGTACAGAAGGTCTCACCCACATCCCGAGAGAAAACAGTTTAACAAAATGAAGCAACAAGCAATCACAGATTTGAAGAGAACACCTTAAAAGAGAGCTAAGGAACAGCAGAGCGACGATTTTGTGTAACTGCTTTCCATTGAGTAAAACTGGCTGAATACTGAGGATGCAGTTAATTGAGCCCCTTATATAATGAGAATAGCTCATCCCCTCCCAATTCTTCTTTTAACTAGGAGTTAGGGGGGTTGTTTTGTTTTTAAGGGGAACAACAACAGCAGGTACTGAAAAAAAAGAATGAAGTAGTAATGTACGAGAGTTCCTGTATCAAGGGTAGGTCACTCAGATGTTAAATGAACTCTCAGAGACCAGCATCCTCATTCCTATGGTCTCAGTGACAATCTGTCCATGAACTGGCCTTGCCACAAAGTGCAAAGCAAAGCACAATCCTGAAAACTGATCCCATAACAGGGGGTTATAATTTAGAAAATAAAGTTTCTTGCATACCATTTCACCAGTGCTGCCTCACTCTCACTCCATGCTGTCTTCCACTCCACAGTAAACGCTAAACTTCTACTCTAAACAGTAAACTCTAAAATGCCATTTTTCTCTGTCCACACAACCACCTGGCACTTCAGACTCCTAGACTTGAAAATAAATAACATTTCCTGGTATCTGTGATAGCGAGAAATCAATTGAAGCCACAGATTTCTTTGGCCTTCTGTGTCTTTTTTAAGAGTGACCAATACCAGGCATTACCTCTTGCATTCACATGCCCATATCTGCACCTCAGGGGAGGAGGCATGCTGGGTTGGCAGGGAAAGGATGAAGGAGGCCTCGGACACTGTACCCCAGGGAAAGGGCATAGAGGCAGACAAGTAGGGCAAAACCCTGAGTGCAGCTGCAAAGCACCCAGGCATCAAAGCAAAGCAAGTAGCTACCAGTGGGTGCACCCTCTTCATCATCCATCCCACTAGTGAAGGCAAAGAGAGTTCCAGAGGACAAGACACAGAGCTCTCTACTCACCTTTGCCTCCCTGCAACCTCCCAGCTCGGCAGGAGACAGATTCAGAGACTGACACAAGAAAGCCACTGCTCTGCCACTGAGCCACGCTTCAGAAACAAGTCATCATATCCTGCTCTCACAGGATCACAGAATGATACAGGGTTGGAAGGAACCTCTGGAAATCATCTAATCCAATCCCCCTACCAAAACAGGTCCACCCAGAGCAGGTTGCACAGGAACATGTCCAGGCAGGTTTTGAATGTC
>JAOXJM010000079.1:18242322-18290250 GCA_026413425.1 Tringa solitaria | reverse complement strand
GATGGAACTTCTTATGTTCAAGTTTGTGCCCATTTCCTCTTGTCCTGTCACTGGGAACCACTGAAAAAAGACTGGCCCCATCCTCTTGACACCCATCCTTTAGATATTTATAGGCATTGATCAGATCCTCCCTCAGTCTTCTCTTCTCCAGACAAAAATGACCAAAGTCCCTCAGCCTTTCCTTGTGAGAGAGATGCTCCAGGCCTCTAATCATCTTTGTAGTCCTCTCCTCTTATTTGTATAGCCTGGACTACCCTGGAATGTTCACGTTTCCCCATGACCTCCTCTTTTCTGGAAATGGCTTCTTCCCAGGTGCAAGTGAGAATGAGCTGCCCCAGCTGCACGGAATTTGAGGAGACAGGGGTGCTGCCTCTCTCTGACAGCACTCACATGCCCCGTTCCTCCTCGGGCACAAACCTGCACAACTCCCAAGAGCAACATGCTTGACTGGGGCTACAACCATGACGGGTGCCTCAGTTTTCCAAAAGTTATTTATTCAGAGCGGAAAAGTGCTTTTGGTTGGAAGTCACCTCCCAGGGTATGAACCACGCACACGATTGTCCACTCTGCTCCCATTATGGGAGGGTTTTGTGACGTTTGCTTTGTGAGTGAATGTAGTGCTCGGGCTCCAGATCCACCTGCAAACACAACACTAAAGAGGCTCTTGCAGTGCCTTGGTTTGGGTACCTCTCCCCGACCGCTGCTGCAGCCACGCTGCGAGGGGCAGGGGTGTCTCAAAAATAGACCCCTCTGCACTGCGAGCCAAGTCAAAAATTGCTCTAAGTTTTTCGGCTGTAAGTATTGTGCCTGTACATACCTTTGTCCTCCTAGCACACTGAGGATGCTCAGTGGGTATTAGGCATCCAAGCCTGGTGCTTTTCCTGGTGGTGGATCCATATGCGCCTGGGCTTGGAAGCAGCATTGCGCTAAGCCAGCTTTCTTCCCAGCCTCAGTGGGCTTTGTGGTTGTAAACCACGCAGCGGAGATTGGGCCAGAAAGGCCCTTGCAATCCAGACAAAGCCAGGATCGGGTTTCAATAAATGCACTTTTCAACAGATTGATCTCGATGATCATGAATAAGTGATAGGACAGATATAGAGAGACTTAGCTAATGGATACGAGATTGGTGGGGAGGGGGAGTTCCTGACACCCTAGACCCTTATGGGAAGGAATGCAACCTTGCTGTTTTTCTGATGTCAGTCTGAAATGAAGTCATAGAGCCAGTCCCTGGGTTGTATCTGATCAGCAAAACCTGGACCAGCTGCTGGAAGGGAGGAGGCAGCCCAGGAGGCCACAGGTGAGGAGAGGGATAGAAGCAAGAACAGCTGAGCTGGCAGCAGCCTGGCAAGAGGGACGATACCTGCAGGGACAACTGAAACAGAAGTCTACTTCTTGCAAGGCACCAGGGTGACAGGCTGCAGAGCAAGAAGGGACTGGATTTCACCTGGGAAGGACCCATGGCTACCACACAGCCTCTGCAGGCCAGCACAGCCCCCAGAGCAGAGCACAAAGCTGCAGCCGTGGGTCCTGCTGCTCCGGAGCTGTATCCCAGGCTAAGCCCATGACTCAGACTAGTTCTGCCAATTAGCAGCCCCATTCCTCACTAATTAAGGAGCCAAGCCCTCGCTCTGCCAGCAGCTTTGCAGAATAGCGGTATCAGGAAGAGGTTTGTGCATTTTAAATCATCTAATCTAAGAGCAGTTTGTCACTTCTGGTCACTGATGTATGTGCACTGCTTCCCAACCCTCTTTCGCCTCCCCCTCCCATCTGTTCTGTTCCTCTCTCCTCCCCCAGTTTGGCTGCTGCACAGCTTCTCTTCTCCCCACTCTCCTGCACATCTCCCAACTTCAGATATCCCCCAGGAAATGCCTGGTCCTGGAAGGTAACTCTTGCTCTTCTCAAAGGAGCAGCTCCCTGCTACAGCAACCGCACCAGCTCTTCACCATGGGAGCGGAGGGAATGAATCCCAGCCCTTTTCCCGTGCTTCAGGGCTGCCCTTTGCCATGAGCACGAGGTGCGCAGGGAGCAGGCAGGTGTGCATCCTTCCAGACTTCACTGCAAGCTCTCTCCAGGCTCACTTTAAGATGAGCTTCCTCCTGCAATTCCACCATGAGGAGTGGAGTCACTACCCTCATCAGGTGAAGCAACAATCCTGCAAGGTGTGCAACCATCAGGGAACTTCTCACCAGCCGTTCATAATAGCCAACACCGCTTCCGTGCCTTCTCTAAGAGCTCTTCCCCACCTAAAATCCAAATTAAAACAAGTCATTCCCTAAGGCACATTACTCACACAGATATCTACAGATGTGTATTCCTTGTCTCTGAACATCCCTGACACATCACAGAAACTCTGGATTTCCCACATCTTCTCCGTAGCTCTGAAAGGAAGGAAACAACATGACATGTGCAACAGCCTCACCTGGCCCTAGCAAAGCCTTCACTGACTGGTTACCAGCTCCAAACTGAGCAAGGGAAGAGCTATCCCTGCCCTGCCCTCAATTTGGACATTGCTTTGGGTCTCCTCTCCATCACATCACTGAGTAGGAAGTTTCCTTGCAGTTCCCTCCCTCTCTCAAATTCTGCTAATGGCTTAAAGACTGAAGCTGTGCTGGATGGATGGCTGAGTGGCATGCGAGGTCCACAGCGGAGAGCCCAGAGCCTCGGGAAGCCACGAGGATACAGGAGTCTGTCACAGGGACACCAGCTCCAGCATCCTGCCTCCGAGCAGCCGCAGTGCAACACGTTTTGTAAAAATCTCAGATGAGCGCCCTGAAACGGCGTTTCTTCGGCAATGTTTATTACATGTAATTTGGGATTATGTCCAATACCTTTTTGCATCTTGCCACATCCTTGACTTCAATAATTCCCTGCCATGTGGAGTTCTACCATCTACTCACACATTATAGGGAAACGTAGACTTTTTAATCAATCGGTCTCATCACTGTGAAGCAGAAAATCCCTTTTTCTCGCACTCAGAGGTGAAGGAGCAGAGGAATCCAATCCACCTTCCATGTCTCATCCATTATTTTCTGCTCTTTTGCCACATCTCCCCCTATTCGTCATTTCTCTAATGAAGTATTCTCAGGGTTTTTAAACTCTTCACGAGATATTTTCCTAGTGTCCTTCCCTCAAACACCACACAGAAAGCAAGTGGAGTCCCTCTGAGCTGGGATGTGCTGTCAGCCAGTCTGAAATAAGAGTGAAAGTGGGGAAAAGGGGGGGAACAGCCCACACAAGTAAGAAGTTGGGGAACAGTAACGACAGTTTAAAGAGCCCATGTTTTACTGTTTTATCTTCTAAAATTGCTGGGGACAAAGACACGTGCTAGTAGCAGCATCCAACTACTAGACAGGGATGGCAGCATTGCAAATAGCAATGGAGACATGCAGAAGTTTTTAATAACAATCCCTGGAAAGCACCCCTCTTGCATCACACTGAGATGCTGAAATGCTTTCCCATATATTAGTAAAGGGAAATGATGTAAAATATTTTAAAAATCAGCAGTTCCGAGAGTTCCCAGAGATAAGTGCCCAATAAAGTTTCTCACCAGCTGATTTTCCTTTTTGATAAGCCTGGAAATGACGAGGAAATTCCAAGAGAGTGGAAGGGTCAGAGCCTAAACAAGAGTGATAGCAGGATTATCCCATGAAACCATGGGTTGCTTAGTCTGACAACCCCAGGGAAAATACCGAGTTTTTGCCTTCAGTTTTTCCAACTTAAAGAGACTCTAGCTTTAATCAGTGTCCAGTGCCAGTCAAGACGTGGAAAGAAGTCTAGTCAAAAAGACTTCTTCGTTCTTTGCCTCCAAGCATAAGAGGTGGGACATGGGACAGTAACAGATTCTCATGGCATTGATCATATAGAACACAATATTCTGATAGAAGTCAGACCTTGAGGAGCAAAGAGCAGAAAAGGGATCTCAAACCAGTTGTTACGAATGGGAAAATCCATGAGTAATTGAGGGAATTTCTAAGAAAACTCTGCAGAGGCAGAGACAGTGGTATTTTGTACTCCCATCAAGGACCTAAAATCAAGAGTAGTGCTGACAGTACTAGCAGATGCCAACATCTGGTAGATCAGTAAGTACCCACAAGGATGAGACCATCAGAGCAGTGTGGATTCCACAGTCCGCTTGTTTGAACAAAATGGGATTAAAATACAGCCAACAAACTGAAAGGTCAGTTTCAGAGTAGAAGGAATGTAAGGAGCACTTCAAACGGAGGAATGTCTTCTGGAAAGTCAGAGACCCAAAGAGGATTGCAAAGTGCTGAACAGAAACTCCCGGGACATTTGGTTGCAACAAAAGCTGATGCATGTCTGGGATGTATAAACAGGAGGAAGGAAGTTTACTGCTTACTTATGCTTTGAGGTGTGAGAGAGAAGCCTTCCAGAGAAAATCTAAAAAATTCAGTCATTTTTGCTCTTCAGAAGGATCCCTTGTAATGCAGAAGTACTTGTGAAAATGTTAATGTAGTTATGTAGATTGGCCGGAGCTAGGGCTGCCTTGTCTACCCCAGATGCTGATAGCAGGGGGATCACAGCAGCGTGTGGCCCAGCATGGGCTGCAAACCTCACCTCGGTCCCTGTGTACTCAGCTAATTAAACCCTGCTGCGAGGACGCCGCTGCCAGCAGTACCCAGCCCCCTGCTCTGCTACCTGCTGCCTCACCTCGGTCAGCAACCCCGTGCCAGAGGACAATGTCTCCCAGGCAGAGAAGTTATCTGGGACGAATCAACTCTCACGAAGCAAAGTAGGGCCCGAAAATGGATGGAGCTGCCAGACACTTTAGGAATGAAGCAGGATTTATTTTAAAACAAGGTTGTGTAACCACTTGAAGAAACTGCAAAAGGCGGGGGATCCTCCAGAAATAAAAAGCCTTTCCAGAAAGTGTGATTCAGCCAAATCTTAATCGTTGGCTCAAGAGGCAGGTAGCAGGAATCAACAGGACTAACGCACAGCCCTGGTCCAAACCTGAATTTCCCCCCTGCTCATCAAATAAGCCGATCACTGTATCTACGACAGGCCCCACCGCTGGTTCAGTTGTTACGGTAATTACTGCACTTATAACGACAGGACCCAAGAGACCCCAGATGCTGTGCCATCAGCGCATGGCAGACAGGCTCTCCGTAGGTGTTTTTCCCTGGGACTCGGCTCTGTGGCGCTGCTGAACTGTGTGCCACCTTGGGTGGAAATGAGGAGACAGAACCAGAGAGCTTAGGGTAACTGGAGGATAACCAGGAAACCCAGACTCGCAGAAGTTTCGGTCTTAACGATCACATTCAAATAGCTCGCGCGCTCTCCTCAAAGCAAAACGGGAAATAAGAAATTGCGAAGGATTTGCGATTATTATGTTAAAAAAAAAACCCAAACCCCAACAAGGGAGGCAAGAAGTGAAACTGGAGCGGTACGAGGTGGTTTTGGAGGCAGCGATGGGGCCGCTGCAGGCTGGCCCAGGGGAGACCCGGCTTCCCTGCACGTGGGGGCTCCCAGCCCAGCGCCTGCGCCAGCCCAGCCTCGCACCGCTGATAGGATCTGACAAGGTCACAGCTCACAGCCCGGCTCCAGACGAATGCCCTAAGGAGGGAGCTAACAGGACTCCCTCTCTTCCGCCAGACGCTTCTTCATGTCACCTTTGGCACAGGAGCTTTCTCCCCTGCAATTGCTGCTCCACAACAGGGCGGCAGTTTTTTGCCCTACGTCTGCCTCCCTATCACTCTGGATGGTTTTGGGAAGATGGTTTTGGGAAGATGCAGCTGGGGATGGAGGATTCTGCATCCATGCTACACCAGCCCCATTGATAACTTCAAGGTACTTCTCTTTAGCTGAACTACACAGGTTAATTAAACAGAGAGGGGTTGCTCTTTTTGGTATTGACACAGAGAGCACGACATACACAGCATGGATGTAATACTCAGCATTTCTCTGTCTCTTCCCAGTCTCTCCAGATCCTCTTTTCTAAGAGGTCACCATATTCTTGGTAAACTGAGAGGAGGTCACCAGGGAAAGTCAGCAATGCACGTGGTCCTCAGGGGAGGAGAGAGGCTTGGTGGGAATACTCCTTCACGGAGCAGCTCTGCTGCTGAAAACGACGATGCTCCGTCTACCGTTTCTTTCCAGGACGGCATTTTCCTAAGCCAAGGATTGTTAACAGATGAGCACTCGGCCCACTGTTATCTGGGAAGACAGCACATCACTCATGGTCAGCGTCATCCAAGTCAGCTGAACCATTTCCCTCCTCTCAGACAGGAGTCTCTGGAAGGATTCTTTGGGACATCCAGCCACACTCCTCTCTCACAGGAACTCCACCTTCTCCCAACTGCAGGGAGCATGGGGAGGGCAAACCAAGCTGTTGAGAAACCTAATCCGGGATGCCATGTACGAGCCCTCCCCACTCAGCACAAGCTGGGCTCCCTGGGGACACTGATCTCTGCATGATGCAGCCAAGCAGCTTCAACCAACAGCTCAAAGGTGGTGAGAATCGCGTGTGCAACCAAAAATCAGACCAGTCCTGTACCTGCTGCAGGAGGCAGGCTCCACACTGCGAAGATGCGTTTGCAGACAAGTCCCTTCAGCTCTTCTCCTTACCCATTCAGACAGAGTACACTCTGCGAATGCTTGCACACATGAGTTTACACCAGGATTATGGAGCCATCAGACACCTGGAGGACAGCGTGTACAGCCAAGTATCACGTGGCCAGCAAAGGGCCAGGCTCTGCAGACTGCCCAATGGCTTTGTGGAGTAGTCAGACATTTTCCAGTTGCATCAAGCGGCCAGCATGCCTGCACAGGAGCCAGGGCAAAGCTTCCAGAGCAAACTAGACCTGGCAAAGCTTGGTTGCTTGCTCCTCACCATGATGCCTCAGTCTGGAGCCAAGAAAGCAGCTCAGGTACAGGCATGGCGGCAACTCAGGCAGCCCTTGTGCTCCTCCATTGGCTTGATCCTGGGGCTCTCTGCTGGTCTGCGTGTGCCCCTGGGGGAGGTGGCTCCTCTCCCCACTTCCATGGCTGATGTCCCAGGCCACAAAGAAGAGAAGGGCTGTAGCCAGGGGTGGACCAGTGAAGACCAGACCAGCCATAGGGAGGACAGCTCAGATCACCATAGCCACGCAGAACTTGAGCACAGGATCCCCCCGCCTTTCTCTCTCGATGTCAGAAAGCTTAAGGACTTCAGGGGATTTATTTTACAACACAGATGAAAAACGTTGCACTTCACCAAAAGAGAAATGAGAAAAACTGTTTAACACTTAAAATGCCAGCATTCCTAGGCCAGTAGCACATGAGCAGAAGGAGAACAGCATCTGTGACACCACTGGATGCTGCTGCCCAGTGCAGGCTGACCACGGGGCCGTGCCGGCTGGTCACTCTAACTGGAGGGCAGAGAGGGATGGGATGGGAGAAGTGTCTCCTTTAACCCTGGCCACGACATTCCTGCTCCTAGGGGAGAACTAGCGAGCGAGTCACATCCTCTGTGTCACCCCCACATCCTGCCCACACTCCAGACACAGGGAAACTATCATCCGTCACCGTCAGAGTGCCACAGCCCTGGCCTCCAGGGCCCCTCCTCCCTGTCTGGGCACAGGACTCGATGCAGCAGCCACAAAGGGAGACGGCGGAGCGCACGCACCATCTCAGCTCCTCTGCTCCTGCCCGGCTGGAGCAAAGGCATCATCCGTCACATCTCTGAGCCGTGCCACACACCAGACCTCAGATGGCAGAGGCACACGTGCCTGTGCTGTACCGCTTGCTGAGGATGAAGGGTTTCTAATCTGCCCTGCTTGGGACACCACAGGGGAAGAGCGGTGGCAGCACACACCCCGCCAGCTCTCCGTCCCTGGGGTCAGCAGAGGAGGGCACAGGCACGACACACGGGAAGCCCTTCAGAAGTGTCAAGCTGACACAACTGGCCAAAACCATTCCCACCTTGGCAGAGCCAGGACGATAAGTAGGTTGAATCCATCACTAAGCCACTTATCATAGATAAACTTCAAAGAATAGGAACTCCTTTGGTCTCCAGCGTGCTGAGGGAGAAACCAGGGAAGCTGGGAAGATCCACAGCATCCCCACCTAGTCCCAGACACTGATCACATTGCTGAGCGTAGTATCTAAATGCTGCACGCACAGCACAGGAGCCTGCTAAGGCAAGACCAACAACACACTGGAGTTTAGGCTATTCATTGTAAGGGAAGACATGTATCCCCTGGGACAAACTTGGCTTCTGCTGCAGCAGAAAGAGGTGGAGCAACTCCCTTCTGCTCAGGCATTGCCCTCCCACCAAGAACCCCCCATGGAGAAGGAGGAAAAGTGGCTGGGGTGCAGCAAATGCCAAACATTCCCGCTCCAGCGAAGCCACGTCCCCCCCCTCCCACCCCTACTGCCTCTGCTGCAAAGCAAAGCTTGATGCTTTCCCACGCATGCTTTCCCCAGCTCTCCAGCCTTGGCCACCTCGCTTCACTAGGTTTTAAGCCCATGATTTACAAGAGATGTAAGACTCCTAAAGAGTCCCTGGCTTCAGGGCTGCCCCTCAGGCCTTCCCTGGAAATCCTTGTTTCTCTAGATGAGAGCGGAATCATGCCTGGACAAGTGGAGCCGGACAAAGCAGGCAGTTCTCTGCTGGGTGCTACTTGATGAGACACACACCTCTGGGCATCTCCTCTCCAGCCTCCCTTTCCCATCAGGCGCTTTGGGCTCCTCCGTGGCTACTCCTGTTCCAAGAGGCCAGGAGTTTCCTCGTGACAGAGGGGTGGGCATACAGGCTCTGGTGAAATGGCCCTTTGGGAAACCCTGGCCTCCATCTGATTAGATACAGGCGGCCCAGGCTTTCAGGAGCAGCAGGTTAATCAGTTAATGGTTGAAAGGAGCCTGGGTGATGTGCTGCGCACGCCGTGGGGCAGCCCCAGCAGCACAGCCCCCCCCGGGGGCAGCCACTCCTTCCTCGCTGGGGCCAGATCTGGGAAAACATCTGTTCTGATAAAGAAAGTGCTTCACTGGGGAGGGGGCAGGCCCGAGCCCATCAGCTGCTCCAGCCCACCGACTACGAGCTGCTCCCGGGGGGCTGCCAGTTCCCCCACCGCACCCAGGACACGGCAAGAGCCAGACACTGGGTTTAATGGCCTGGAAACCAACTGGGGGTTGGAGAAGGGGGGATGTGTGATGCCCCCGCCCCCAAAACGGGAGGCTTTCAGGGCTCAGCTGCAGACCTCAGGATGGCCCCGTCACCTGACAGTGCCTGCCATGCCTGCTGCCAGTGCCATGGGGCACCCCACTGTCACCCATGGGGTCAGCAAGGGCTGCCCCAGCCTCGCACCCACCTGCCCCTCACAACCCAAAGCAGCATCAGGTTGGGCTGGAAACCTGTGTGTGCTCAAAGGAAGAAAGAGAAAGAATTTCGGGGGGGATCCGGGGTGTGCACGGAACCGGACCACGTGCGTTAAGGCTGCACATCACTTTCCCCCCTCCCCAGCAGAGCGGGGCTGGCGTACGCCCCCAAGGAAGGGGCACGGCAGGCACACACGGGACCCAGAGCCCACGTCTAACAGGTAGGAGCCTGACTCCGGGGGAGCCCGTTCTGCCCTCCAGCATGAAGGTGACTGGGCAGGGGCACGGAGGAGGCAGCCTCCCGTTCCACACTTCCCGGTTCCTCACCGGCGGGGCTCTGGCCCGGTGCCCCGCGCGGCGAGCCGAGCTGTGACACGCACACACGCAGGCAGGAGCAGGCTCCGGACCCTTAAATCGCTCCGAGGGATTAAAGCAGCGTGCGAGCCGTCTCCGGGCAGCCATGACTATCATGCGACAAATCCTCTCCTCCCGCAAGCAGCCCTCCGCCTGAATCGCCGGCACCGCGCATCACCGGGGCTCCCGTAACCCGTTCAGCTCCTCGCAAAGGGCTGCTCCGGTGCCGCGCTGGGCCTGGCCAACGCTGGGCGACAAGCCCCGCCGCCTCTCAGGAAAAGTGCAACCGGGACCCCGGCCCGGGGAGGGGGGCAGCGGGGCCGCGGCGAGCCCCGCGGGGCGTTCAGCATCCCTCCCGCCGCTCCCGGGGCTCTCAGCGTCCTTCCCGCCGCTCCCGGGGCTCTCAGCGTCCCTCCCGCCGCTCCCGGGGCTCTCAGCATCCCTCCCGCCGCTCCCGGGGCGCCCCCCTGGCCGGGGCAGCACCCGGCGGCCCGGAGCTTGGGCACGGCACCCCGATGCTCATCCCACCCCGGGACCTGACCCTGCCGCCGCCGCCCCCCGCATCCCCGCCGCTGCCCACCTGGCGGAGAGCGGCGTCCATCGGCGGTCTGGCCCCGCACGGAGCGCTACCGGCCGGCTCTCAACGCCGCATCGCCGGGGCCGGGCGGGCACGACTCGCCGAGCCCCCCTCACCGCGCTGGCTCCGCCTCGCCGGCCGCGGGCAACGGGGAACGGCCGGGCCGCCCCGCTCCGCCCCGCACCGCTCCGCCCCGCACCGCTCCGCCCCGGGGGCGCGGGGAGCGCGGCCGCTGCCTTGGGCACTGAGGAGCCGGGGAGGTGGTCACGGTGGCTGGGGAGGAGCCAGCATCTCGGGGCTGGAGGTTGGGGGAGATGCTGGAAAGGGTTTGGGGTGCGGGAGGCGCCGGCTGAGCCCGGGTGGGCAGTGCCACCCGGGGACACGCAGCGGGGAGATGGGACCGCCTCGGTTATACAGCCACAGCAGCCACAGCAGCCGAGCCTGGGGTTTGGAAGGACAACCGATGTCTTCTGGAAGAGCAGACCATTTTTTTGGGTTCGGGGTCCCTTCAGCAGGTCAGCAGAGCGTGATAGCGTGACGGGGACCGTTATCAGGAATCCCGACAGCACTCCAAAGCTGTATCTCTCAGATCCGGAACAGGTAGCGTAGAGCAACAGGCTGGGTGAAGTTTGTCAAAAAGTGTGGCCAGACAACAGTCCATGAGTACCTACGCTGTGGGGGGTGTTTCTTGCAGTAGGAAGAAATAGTTTCCTTATTCTGAAAGAAAGGAGACCAAAAAATGGGGGGGGGGAGGAAGTTTTGAGGATTGAGATTTTTTTGTTGTTGGATAAGGTGCTTTTTGAACTATTTAGAAGACACAGGGCTCTTGAGGAAGGTGGCGGTGTCTTGTCCAATCTCTGCCACAAGACAGAGTCACACCTAGGCCACTGCAACAGATGCCTGTGACAGCCACCCCCACCAGCCTCTTCCACCTTCACTATCTGGACCTTTTTGTAAGGTTTCCTAATATGTGTCACTGTCGTGTGTCCTTCCATTTTGACATCAATCACTGAGAGCTACCCCGAGCATGACGGTCCATCCTCTTTTGTACTTGCGCTGGATTAGCTTAATCTACACCACTTTCCCTGTCTTATGAAAACATCAAGCAAGACGGCGCCAGAAGCCTAACTACAGTCCTTATCTCCCATCTAATACTTCTATCCACAAGGCCAATTACCCTGTTAATGAAGAGGATTAGATCAACTCAACAGCGATGTGTCCTTGAAAGTCCTCTCTGCAGCTCCGCGTTTGTCATCGGGTTGTTTCTGCCACGTCCAGCCTTCTCCCCTCGAGAGGACAGTTCCTCCTCTGCTATTGCTGCCTCTGCAGACCATTTTGGCTGTCCAGCTTCAACCTTTTTGGTTGTCACCAGAGGGGTTAAGGAGCTCCTCACAGCCATGGGAAAGTTGAGGAGGAGCACACGTGTCCTTTACCTCTTCTGTCTGCCTGCCAAGGGTCTCCACCAGTACATATCTCCAGCACCAGATGTCCCCTCTCAGACTTCTCCAGTGGAGAACTTTGGCTATGGTTCCTGTCATCCAGGACTGGGTTGCCCATCAAGGGCAATGACCCTCACAGCTGCATGTCAAGGGAGGTCTGACAACGAAGTGGCAAACTAACAGCAAACCTATTCCCAGCGAACACACCAAGCAACCCAAAATCACACGTTATAAGCCTTACCTTTGCTTCCCAGGATGGGGTCCTTGTGAGCCCCCTTTCCCTTTCCTATTCATCAGCTCCCAGAGAGTGCTGCAAGGTTGTGTTTCCACACGCACCCTGGAGAAAAATTCTAAGCTGGTAACTGCTGCAGTTTTCATCATGGTGACAGCCAGTGCAGCCCGTGTGTTGCTGGGCTGGAAGGGAGCAGTCGCTGTTCCAGCCTGGCAGATCTCCCTGCAGCTCTGAGCCAAGGGGCTAACGGGGCTTGGAAAGCCCAGGGCGAGGCATGGAACTTTCAAATGTTATTCAAAAGACAGGTTTTTTTAGTATTAACACAACCGTCAAGCAACACGTTCTAGGAGGGAAGAAGAAGATGATTTGACCCAGTCCTCAGAACAAAGTAGCTTTCCAAACCATCCAGGCAATAAACATTGGATTCCCAAAATGCAGCAGCAGGGACTGATGCTGTCAGCCCTGTGCTCTGTCTGCCTGGTAGGAAAAGTGGCAAGAATCTTGATAAAAAACTTATGCTGGACATTTGCTCCTTTCTGTTACAGGATTAAAACATCAGTCCTACATTCACCTGGAACTGAGGATGTCTGAACTGTCTCCTAAAAGTCTTTAGGTGCTGCTTGCTGGCAAGGGGTGGCTACCACGATCTGCTTCTTTGCAGGGCTTTGATAAGCAGGCAAGTTCTGACTTGCCATTGCTGGCTGCCCGGATGCTGCCACCACCATGTGTCTGGCACCTCACCGCTGCATCCCAGCAGCTCCAGGGCTGGCTGCCACATCAGCCATGCCATGAACTCCAAGCAGACAACGAGGGCTGGAATGGACTCCACCGCCCAGAACAAGTCTGAGACCCCTCTCCAGCCAATCAGCCCCCCCCCCCCCCAACTCGGGGCTGACCCCCTGCCCTGAGCCTGGCACAGCAGTGCCACTCGCATGTTCGGCGGCGATGCCGGCAACCTGGCAAGCTCCCAGCCCTTCTGCCAGCCCAGCTGCAGATGGTACAGAAAACAGGGTGCCACGGCTGTCCTCCTCTGCTTGTAGGCAGAGAGCTGGGCTCTGGCAGAGGAGAGCCAGGGGCAGGCGGGTGCTGGAGGGGGGGAGGTGGAGGGTCTGGCGATGAGCTATTCCTGCATCTGTGAAAGGAGCAGCCCTCTGGTGCTGCAGGCAGCAGAGCCCTGCACCCAGCCCTGGCGGCAGCAGACAGTGAGTCAGCTTCCTGCTGGGCTTTCCACACCGAGCGAAGGTCGGCGGAGGACTGGCAGGAACAAGCCGAGGCAGGAATTCCTCCTGGACACCAGACAATATCCCGATTTCCTCTTCTGCCACGGGTCTGGCACATGGCAGGGAGGTGGGCAGGCCAACGTGCCCCCGCTGCGGATGGTGAGCATCTGCCAGGCTCGCTCTCCCATCACCTGCAAGGGAACCAGCTGTGACAGCTCGGCCGCGGGTGCCACCTCCCCAGATAGCTCTTTGGAGCTGTGATCGTAGGGTGGGGAGCTGATCTCCACCGTCATCCCCGGGATGATCTCACTCGGGAGAGCTGGCAGCCGAGACAGGATACCTCGGGCACAGATGGGGGGCACAGGGGGGCATGGACGCAGGAGGAGGGCACCCGAGCTCTGCTGTGCATTGCCACCATCGCAACCTCTGCTGCTTTGCCAGGGCCACCAAATCCCCCCCTTGCCCAAAGCACGGGGCAGCCAGAAGAGGGTTCTCAAAAAGGGGGAGAACTATTGAGAAGCAGTGACCAAAAATCAAGCGTGTCCCTTTGCAGGAGTGTCCTGACCCTGGCAGAGCAGCAGACACCCAGGCGCTCTCCCGCCACAGAAAGCACGTGTGCGAGGGGAAAGGGACACACAGCAGGGCACACGCTGTCCCCACAGCTCTGCCCCCCTCCCCACTTCAGTTTCACAATTGCTTGAAATTAGCTTTAAAAACGGGCAGTTCCTCCCTTCTCCTGTTCCCAGGCTGTGGGGAGCCTGTCCACAGCTCAGACCAGGGCAGGGTCCGGCAAGGCCAGCTCAGGGTTGGACTGCCCCAACTCGGCGTGAAGCTGTGGACCTCCCCTCCTGCCCCGCTGCTCGCAAGCCTGACCCGTCCCCACTAGGTGAGGATGGTGATGATCAAAGCTGCGCTGAAGCTCTCGCTGCCTGGGGCTGCTCTGGGGCTCTGCAGCAGGAATTAGCCCAGGCTCCTTGGGGACGGGATCATGTTTGTACCAGATGTGTCCCTGCTCCGGAGGAATGTGATTAAAGCCGCCTGGAGAGGCTTTCAGAGGGTCACACCACGCACTGCGGCACCTGCTCCCCCAGAGAGGTGCAGTGTGAGGGGGAGCCCTCCTGGCAAAGAGGGACAACATGGGGCAGGGGGGTGTTTATCTGTTCTGGGCGCCCTCCTGGTTCTTGTCTCGCTTCAGCCACCAGCAGCTGTGAGCCCGTCTCACCTCCGCAGGCTGGAGAGCCCAGACCAAGGCCATCTGCACCCCTGCTTGGTCTGACCACAGCGGGAAAAGCTTTTTATCCCAGCCAAGCGGAGGAATGCCCTCCAGGGCTGCCCTTTCTCCACAGGTCAGGAAAACAGGATGTCTTCTTCATTTTCAGACAGAGTGCAAGAGCATAGAGCTGGAGCAGATGGGCCCAGAGGGCAGATGTGGGGAAGGTCCACCCCACTGCCACTTCATGCCGCCCTGTAGCCTCTGAAGCATCTTCTGGAGCTGAATCACTGGGGCCAGCACTAGCTGTGACTTTCTCCTGTCCCCATACGCACTTGGCAGTGCTGGACAGACAAAACCCATGGTCAGATATCTCCAGCTTTCTCTGCTGATAGGGATCCCGGACTCGTTCCCCCAGCCCAGCCCTTCCCTGCCTTCCTGGTCACATCCCAGGCCACACGTACGTCTCTCGGCAGCGATGAGCTGAGATTCCCTGCCATGGCTCCCTTCGTGCTGCTGCAGGTTTGCCTGGGGCCAAAACGTGTCCGCTTGTGGCATCAACACCTCGGTCACGAGAAATGCGGTCCTGGCGGCGAGATGGCACAGGAGCTATGTGCTCAGCGAGATGGAGCCGAGCTGCACAGGGCTATAATTACAGTAGGAACATGCGGGGATGAGGCCAGCCAAGCACATCCACCTAATTTCCTCTCCTATTAAGCCTGCCCTGCTTTTGTTTGACCCAGACCCACCCTTGCTATTAATGGCGCGACGCCGTGGAGGTCACAGATGGGGCTCTGTTACAAACAGCCTTACGGCTTCTGCTTAACGGAGTGGATAAAGCAGGGCTTTGCTCGCAGGCACCACGACTGCGGGATTCATGCTGTGGAAAGTGTGTCAGCCAGCTGCGCTGCGCTCGCTCCCCGGGCTCGGGCTGTTCTACCAGCTCTCTGTCTTTTGTCTCCGCCTGCACGATAAACCCAGGCGAGCAAGGGAGGAGGTTAAATGGTGTCATATCACTAGCCCTGGCCGTGGCCAAGGTCTGCTGACGGGTGCTGGGAGCCGGAGCTCGGTACATTTCCTCTTCCTGGTCTCGCCTGAGCAGCCTCAGCCTGCAAAATCATTTCCATGCTAAAGGAGAGAGCTCTTCTCCTCGCTGTGCGCCTGCAGCCCAAACGATGCCATCCTCTGCCCTGTTTTGGTGTATCTGTATCCCTTGTGAGACCCCAGGAGGCAGCCTGCGAGGCTGGGCTGCTGGGTTAGCAAGGCCAGGGAGCAGGTGAGGCTGTGCTAACACCTCCTGTCAGCCAGAGCGCCTGGTTTTGAGGTCCGTTTCCAAGCTGAAAAGTGAGTGCAGCCCCAGTTTGGAGCTCCAGGAACCGGCCCCAGCAGCTGGCCGTCTGTCCTTGCTGGGGACAAGAGCCTGTCACAGCAGGAGCCGGCCGCTGCCCGGTCTCTCCCATCCCCGGTGACGTTGCTGCACCCTGCATGCTGGAGTGGAGGGACGTGCTCCAGGGACACTGGGGTGACAGATGAAGGCTGTTATGCAGCTGGGCTCCCACAGCAGGGACCGCAAGGTTCCCCCCTCTCTGCAGAAGTCTACAGTCTGGTCACAGAGAGGTCACATCTGGCAGCCCGTGGCCCAGGAGCGATGGGGGATGCCGTGCAGCGCTGGTGCTCAGTGCTTCACCTTGCTCCAGCTCCTGCCTAGGCCCCCCTTTGAGCGAGACAGGACACCCATGGGTGCCAGACCATCTCGCTACTTCTCCCTGCAGGAAAAAAGCTTCAGGAGCCACATTTCAGAGCTCAGCCTGAGCCTTCCCACCCCGACCTTACAGCAGCTTTGCCCCTTTCTGCAGGGGAGCTCACATGAACCACCTCTGCACAGTGGGACACAGCGGCTCGTGGGTTGGTGCAGCCCAGCCAAAAATGTGCACCCGGATGGGGAAACCTTGTACAGGCACAGGACAAGTGTCTGAGCGGTGTCCCTCGTGAAGAGCTCCCAGCCTGGGGCCTCTGGCTCCCTCCCCGTGGGGTCCTGGCACCGGGCAGGAGCGCGCTGCCCCAGCCAGCTCTCCCAGCAGCAGGACTTCCTCACTTGAGTGGGTTGAAACATCATGGTCAAGGCTCCCACTCCCATGGGCAGCCAGGTGGAGGTGGAAGGGGAACCGTCAGGGTCAGACCCCTGTTTCCAGGGATGCTGTCCCCATCAGAGGTTTCTGACAGAGGATTTGCTCCCATTCCCCATTCTCACTCCCTTGAGAGGCCACTTAATTCTAAGAGTCCCTGTGGGGAGCAGTCCCAGCACAGGCACCTCTGAGAGTGGGAGTGTTGAAAAGCCCTGGAAGGACAATATGCTGGGTAGGACAGGACAGGGGCACAAGGCAGCAGTCAGGCAGAGAGCCACAAAAGGCTGTGGAGCCTCCCTCTTGCCAAGGCCAGACAAGCCTTTGGGACAAATTGAGGGCCATGCGTAGTTGTACTCATTTGTATTGAGCAAAAGTGCTATCCAAGCCTGTGCCCAGGATTCAGGCATCCCTGCGAGAGAAGTGTCCTTTGCAAAGACCAGTGCGAGGCAGAGGGGCTGGAGGAAGCTGCATCTCTCCCTGTAGCTCCAAGGCAATGCCCATGGGGCTGACAACCAGCTCCGGGAAAGGCTGGCTCTGGTGTGAGGGACGTGTCCAAACCTGCTGTTCCCATGGGGAGGAAGGTTTGTGTCCGTGCCTGAGGAGTGCAGGTTCCTCTCCTGGCAGGCAGCAGGGCACAGCTCAGCCCTTTCTCCTCTCCCTGGTGCTTCTCCTGGGGCTGGTGAGTCCCTTTTTTCAATGCGGAGGGGAGGTGGAAGGAGGGTAGATGGGGGCAGCAAGTGTGGGGCTGCCACCATGGCCGGGACGTGCTAGTTACTGGTGCTCAGCAGCACTCGCTGGTGGTCCTCAGCATCTACAACAGCGAGCTGGGCACCTGTGAACTGGGGTTGATCTTTGTCTGGTCTCTGCTACTTCATGTGCAGGCATCATCCCCCTCAGCATCAGTTCTGCTCCCTCCCAAACTGGTGCAACTCACATTTAAGCAAACCCAGTTACAGACGCTTATTGGGGCAGGTGAGTGCCCTCTCCAGCCCACATTGCAAGGATCCCACCGTGCTGCTGCCTCCTGCCATTTTTATCTGCCACCCCCGCCCCCAGGGTGCAGGGCTTCCAAATCCCCTCCTTATCAAGAAGAGGAAAAAGGAGTTTTTAATTTATTTTAATAAAATTTGAGTGCCTGAAAAGCAGACATGAAAGCCCAGGCAAGGACTTCCAGGTACACAGGGGAAAGAGGAAATTTTGTGGGTGGCGCTGATCCCCAGTTTTGTCATGGGAATGACCTTAGCCAGCAATTTCCTTAACTTCCCAGCCACACAGCCATGTGAACTGGTGCCAGTGGTATCTCACAAGAGATGTGCCAGCCCCCTCCTGGCTGCAGAGAACAAAAATAGCTGGAGAAGATAGCTTGAGTGAACCCCGGTGGCAGAAACAGAAACCCAAATAGTTTGCCTAAACACAAAATAGTTTAAAATAATAGTTGGTAGTTTTGGGAACAGACCTCCTATTTTTAGTTCTCCAGACAGGCAAGTGTGGCTGCTTACTTTTGTAAAGATAAACCTCTTCTCAAACAGCGAAGAGATGGGAGAAACTGCTAGTCAGAGTGCAGCCCTGGTCTGGCACGACATAGTCCCCTTCCAGGGGGCAGGAGGACACTTGCCCCATCCCAGAGCATCCCCTGGGCAGCTGGGGGGAGCTGTGGGCACCCAGGCTGTTCTCCCCCACCTGCAGCATCCCCTGGGGCTGCAGGCAGCCTCTCCACTCCTCTCCCTGCACTTCAATGGCATTTTGCGATCCAACATGCTCCTGGTGCAGCAGCACCCAGCAGCCTTTCCCTTCCCTGGTCCAGCAAAAGTGGGGGTGCCTCTCTGAGCTCACCCCATGCAGATCCCTCACTCCTCCTGCCCCAGCTCACCTCTGTTGCCCTCCTTCCAACCCATGTGTCTTCCCTTCTCCAGCAGAGCAACCAAGACCAACTGATCTGAGCTGGCCAGATGTTCCATCCTTCAAAGGAGGATGCCAGCCTTTGGTAGCACCGTCCGCTGGCTGAGACCACAAGTGTGACCCAAACCACAGCCCCGCAGCAACCCTGCCTGCGCCACCCTGAGTGTTGCATCCTGGTGCAGTGTGTTTTCCAGCACATCCAGGGCCCAGGACCGTGTGGGTGAACTGCAATCCCAGCTGTCTCCTCTCCATCACCGTGGCTGCCCATGGAGTCCCTCTACTCTGCCCTTGAAGGGGAGATCAGCACCTTTGTGGGACACGTGCAGCGGTGCCGGCAGGGCTTTGACCTGCACAGCCTGTACCAGGTGCTGCTGGTGGTGCTGCCACAGAGCCCCTCAGGGCAAGTGGAGAGCTGGCAGCACCTGCAGAAGCTTGCCCAGCACTGGCCCGGCTCAGCCAGCCCTGACGTGGCCAGCTACGTGGGCTGGATGGCCTCTTACCTGCAGCACCTGAGCATGCTGAAGGAGAGGTTTGACTCCAGGGTGGTGGTCCCACTCTGCGAGTACTTGTACATGCACGAGGAACCGACTGCCCACCCCACCCGGCGGTCCTCCCCAGCATCCATCCCACACCTGGCTGCACAACTCTTCGCCCACCGGCGTAACTGGGGGCTGCTGCTGCAGGGGGGGTCCCTCAGTGAGCGGGTCTTCAGCCCCCGGAGCCTGCGTGACCTGCGTGGCTTCACTGGCGTGGAGCCCTTTGTGAAGGTCTTGCGGCTGGTGCCCGATGTCTTTCACCAGAGCTTGGCCATGGCGGAGCTTGCCCAACGGTGGGTCCATCTCCACCGCAGCAGGTACAGCTTCTCTGTGCCACCATCACCATCTCCAACTCCATCACTGCCACAGCAGCCACCAGTGTGGGGCAGAGCAGGGCTGGCTCCCAGCACCGTGCAGCCCCCACCACACAGCAGGACCCCCCGGCAGCCTGGCTCTCCCCTGGATTTGCCCGACCTCTTGGTCCCACCACGGTCCTCGGGCGCAGGCAGCAGCCCTGGGGTGCTGCGAGCCCAGCTGCGGGAGAGCCAGGAGGAGCTACTGGCCCTGCTGCAGCGTGGGGAGCGGGCGACCACCCTGCGTGCCCAGGTCCATCACGTCGCCCGGCGCATCCAGGTCCTGCGCCTGCAGCAGCAGGGTGAGGGGACAGAGCTGGCACGGCACCGGCAGAGCCCACGGAGGGGGAGTTGGTGGCACCGGGCTGCCCTGGCTGAGGAGCTGCAGAAGAGCCTGGAGCTGGAGGAGTACCACCACAGCATCCTGGAGGCCGACTGGCTGCTGGAGCTGGAGGTCAGGCCCATCCTCATCCGGAGGATCGATGCGGTAAGAGGGACACACTGCCTCTGCTTGAGCTCCCTGCCCTGCATCTCAGGGCAAGAGTGGGGGCACTGCCACGGGCAGGGGGACCTGCATGGAAAGGGCTGGACATCAAGGTGGAGATATGGATCTTGTGGGACTGGATAGAGCCACAACCTCTCCAGTCCAAACCGATGGCCAGTTGGGCAGCCCTGGGCATTCAGGTGTGAGGAAGGAGAGCCATGGAGTGGGGAATGGGAGAGTGAGAGTTTCCTAATATGGTGGACCAGCCTGTGGGAAGCGTTTGTGGATACTCCCGTCCAGCCCACCTGGATGCTGAGGAGCTGGGCACCCACACTGCCTTCTCCCGCAGGTTCAGCAGCGCTGCCGGGACCTGGAGAGGATGCTGCGAGGCCAGGCACTGCCTGCCCCACAGCGGGCCCAGCTCAGAAGCAGAACAACCACCACCCCTGCGCCCAGGCAGGCTCAGCCCTCTGCCATGTGTCCCACAGCAGTGACCAGCCCCAGGAGCAGCCAGCAATCTTGACCACGGGAGGTGGGACCACCGCCTAGTCCCAGCAGCACCATCCAGGAGAGCACGACTGGAAGACCTCCAGCCCATCACCACGTAGGGTGGAGGGCAGCCAGCCATTCATGGGGACCTGGCCTGGCTCTGTGGAGTGAATTAATGAGATGTTTCCTCCACGCTCAGCCCGTGGCCCTGCTGTTGGGTGTGTGGCTCCAGGCTGGGTAAGGAGATGGGCAATGAGCACCGCTGAGCACGCAGGCACACGGATGCACATGTGTATGGATGCAAGCAGGAAGGAGCACGTGTTTCTGGTTAAATACAGGGCTCAGCCTCCTGTTTCCAGCAGCCAGCATGGGAGCTCCAGCTGGGCCCACAGTAACCGGCCTGCCTAGTGATGAGGGAGAGCCCAGCTCTGTACTGGTAGTGGGTGACAAGGTGACAGTCCCCCTTCCAGCTGGGGCTTGCTCCCTTGGTGGGCAAGAAAGCTTTGTGTCAGGGAATTTCAATCAATTTAATTTATTGCCAATTAACAAACAAAAGCGGAGAGCCAGATATGGTTCCTGTGAAGAGTTTATTGGTGTAGCTGTTTCCACTACAGTCAGAGGAGTCACAATGCACAGCGACAACAGGCCTCCTACACTACATGGGGAGGACAGGACACACACGGCCACAGACACACAGAGACACTCGTCTCTCCGCCCCGGGCCCTGCAGGGGGGCCAGGCTGTGGGGCAGGAACCTGTCGTGGGGGGAGGTTTCTCCCTCTGGTGGGGTATTTCTGCAGCCTCCTGGGGAAGGCGTCAGACCCTCCAGGTAATGAAGCACCCACCATCTCTCACAGGAGCCAAGCTGAGAAGTGGGAACCGGGGCAGCAGCTTGTCCCAAATCCAACAGTGAAGCGAGCATCCCAGCCTCCTCCACAAGGCCACTCTGGCTCCAACCATCAGGGAGAGGCTGGGGTGCCCACTTCCTCTGGCACTACTCTCAGAGCTGCCACAGGCAGCAAGGGCACCATCAGCGGTTTCTGAGGCAGCTCTGAATGGGGGTTACCAGCCCAGGGAAACCCCAGAAGACAGCCCTGCCAGGCGGAAAGGTGCTCAAAGCTGCCCAGAGGTGACGGGAGCTGAGTGCTGGGTGTGCTGAGTGCTGCCCCTTCCCACTTGGAGGGCACCCCTGGACATGAAAGGTCACCCCGGTATGGCAGCAGAATTGGGGCTGGGGGTTTCAATGACTTCCTTGTAGGGCTGCAGGGAGCCAGACCCAGTGGCACAGGGAAAGGGAGGGGACCCAAAGGACTGTTTTGCACTCCAGCACTTTGTCTCTTTTATAGCTTCTTAAATACGGTTTGTTCTCGGGGACAGGAATGTGGGGATGGGGAACTGTAATGAGTTTTCACCCCCGCAACCTTTGTGGAGGTGCAGAATGGCACAGGACTCCTCTTAGTCCCTGCAAGAGGGCAGGCACTCAAGGCTTCAGGATACCTGCTTGTTCCCCAGCCTCCCTGTGCAGTTTTCCTTTGGGAAGAGGGTTGGGAAAACTGGGAAGAAGCAAACGGCCTCCCCAACGCCGAGCAAGAGCTGAAAACAGTCCTGTGGGAGGGTGCTTGGACAGATGATGGTCTGGAGACAAGGCCAGGGTGTTGGTCCCTCCTTGCCCAACCAGGCTGCAGCAGCCCCGTGGGCCAGGGGCTGTGGCACAGGCCCAGCACGAGCGCTCCTGGAAGGGGGCAGAGGGAGCAGGAGCAAGGCATCTACCAGCCAAGCAAAGAGGCTGCTGGCTTGGGAGAAGCCCAGTGGCCAACCACAGGCAGCACCCAGCCCATCCCTGTGATTGCTCGGTGGCACGTGGTGCTGAGACAGCCAAGCTTCATGGTGGCAGAAGAGGACACAGTGGCACTACCTGGCGTGGCTCCCCTTCACCACCTGGAGACCAGGCACAGGCTGCCTCCAGCGGGGAGGGGGCAGACCCTTGACCCACGGGCACTCGGGACCCACGCAGCTTCGGGGTGTGAGAGGCATCTCTTAGCCCACCAGGTCCAAGAGGAGAGAGACTCACAGGCTCTGCTGAGCGAGCGATGGGGCAGCAGGAGCCATGGCCGCCTCCTGCGGGGCTACTGAACAGCCATTCGTTGGTCCGGGCAAGAGACCGCGTGACTCACAGCAAGTCTCCAGTTTGTCCTTAGGAGGGATGAGCAGGCACGAGCGGCCTGTCCCATGAGTGGGGAGGGCAGCTCCCAGCTCACACGGGCATGTGCAACTCGTTGTACTCGTCCCGGCCGTCCTCGTCGAAGTTCGGCTCTGCATCTTCCGAGTCCAACTGGGGAGAGGCAGAGACCGGGCTCTGAAGGCCACAGCCACCCCCAGCGCGGGGTCAAGCCTGGCACGGAGGGATCGCTGCGCGGCCAGCCGGGCAGCTGGGCTGTGCTGGGAAGAGCAAAGCTCTTCCTCCTTCCCCTCCCAACAGGCTCCTTTCTTTGCCCCTCATGCCCATACACGCATGCCCAGCCTGATGCCCTTTACTGTAAGTGTTCTTGTTTGACAGTGCCCCATCTCTGGAGCTTTGGTTCAGCACAGGAGCTCTTCCTTCCTCCCCTGCCAGAAGCACCCACTGCTGGGTGCTGCTCCAGGCTGCTTTCCAGCAGGAGCTCAGGGTGTTGGCAGCAGCAGAGGAGCTGCCAGCACTTGAGGAGCTGCCAGCACCCTGGCACTGTGGTTACGTGCTCCTGTGCCAAGCAGCCAAGGGCTCTGGTGTGCCGTTTGGATGTCCTTGCTGCTGTCTCAGTGGGGAAATGGGGTGTCTCTTAATGAATGAGCCACAAATGGGGAGGAAGATCGAAGAGGAAACCCTTATTCCAGGCCTCTGTGTGGTAGGATCTTCTGTCTCCTTGTCCTAGGGTGCCCATCCATCTCACACTGACCTCCTAGGGCTACAAGCTCTGAGGAATCCATCCACCTACCTACTGCTGTTGAACAAAGACCCCCAGACAACAGCAGGGAAAGCCAAGGCTTTGTCAGCCCAGGATCTCCCAACCTTTCAGTCTGCCAAATCTCCTCAACCTCACCCCAGTGTTGCAACCCAGACTGTGAGGACAGTTATCTGCTTACCGCTTTGAGCTCCCTGTCGTGGAAGAAGCGGGGCAGCACGAAGCGTCGCAATGGCACTGTCATGATGAGGACGAAGGGGAAGGCCAAGGATGCCACTGTAGATTTCACCACCCAGAGCAGCACGATGCAGGCCAGTTGAATGCAGGTGAAGAGATTCATTCTCCAGGTCTTCACCTAGGGAGGTAAATCCAATCTAACAATGCATTGTACTTCCACAGAGATTAACGAAGACCCAACTGGCCAAATGTAACCCTTCTGCAATGCACAGTACATAATGCCATCCTGCACACTCTACCTGCCTGTACTCTACAGCAAGGCAGAACTCCATAACCCATCAGCCTCTGTGCAACCCAGCAGAGTACCCACCTGGCACTGCAGTGTCCCTACACCCACGCAAGCAACGCATCACTCCTATGAACAGCCCATCCATACAGCATCCTGGCAATACACTCCTGCGTGCAGCCTGTCAGCACACTCTCCTAGTGTTGTATCACCTCTGTGCATGGTTTGCACTTACTTCTTGGCACAAAAATGCAGCCAAGGAGGGGGTCACCAAGCCAAGCATCACTTTAGCAAAGCACCATCCTCCCCTCACCTGCCTCTTCTTCCTCTCCTCCTCATTACCTGGTATCCCCCAACCTGCCTTTACTCACCTTGACAACATAGATGTGGTCAGGGTGGTGCTTGGATGGCATGAAGATCAGGAGCAGCCGCTCGTAGAGCTGGATGCCAGTGAGCGACGTAACCCCCATGTAGAGGAAGATGCCGAAGAGCACAGCCAGCGGGATCTGCCGCAGCATGTTCCCCATCACAATGGACAGACCTGCACAGACAGAGCTCAGGGCACAGCATGTCCCACATCAGCCCCTCCACAAGGCACCTTGGCCTCCATCCCTTTCCCACCTCCTTTCTGTCTGTCCCGGGGTGCAAGGGAAAGGAAGCTCAAGAGGGGTCTAGCTGGATGGGTTGCAGAGATGGACTGACCATGGAGGGGTATCAAAGGCTGCCAGAGGAGAGCCGAGTGTAGTTGGGGCAGGCCTGCAGCAAGCAGGCAGAGTGCAGGCTGGCCTGTGGGGCAGGGACACTGCCAGGACATTCAGGTGGTTGGCCCTGACCTCCCCCCTCACTCCTTCACCCGAGCAGAGGCTCACCAACGAGGGTAGCAATGAGCACTCCAGTCACACGCTGCTCCTTCACCTCCTCGATTTTGGGCTTCTCTCCCGGTGCGATGGCCTTGCTCATGACCGTCAGAGCGTTGACGTGGGTGACGGAGCGCACTGTTGCTGCCGTCAGCCAAGGCAGCCCAAAGAGGGCACAAAGCCCCCCCATAGTGCCTATGAGCAGCAGGTCCAGGTGGAAGCCAGAGCCTTTCAGCAGCTTCCTCTCCTTCTTGCTCACAATCAGCCTGGGAGGAAAAAGAGCCCGGGTCAGTGCCAGCCTCACAGGGACAGCACTGTGGCTGGGGACAATGTTCACTCCTTGGATAGGGCACACAGGGGGACAACAAGGAGATGGCTGAGGAGAGGGATGGTGGCTGTCTCCCTCAGGTTAGAGGTTTCCTCCTGTGCTTGGCTTAGGCAGGTCCCCACCACACTGTATGCCAGGAGGGGAGCCAAGAGAGAATGGGAAAACCCAAGAAAGTACAGACCAGAAAGTGTCCAGGATCCTGCCCTTGCTGTCCTGTTGGGACAGGTGCATCTCCACACCAATGCTACCAGCACCCATCCCAGCCTTGCCTGCCCAGGAGTTTGTGATGGTTGGTGTTGATGAAGGAGGTACTCACGTAGTGATCTGTGTCTCCATGAAGATAAGAATGAAGACCAGGAGGGCTGGGATGGCAGAGGCAAACATCATCCACATTGGAAAGGTCCCACTGCTGCCCATGGGGTGAATGAACCAGCCACGCTTGTGAGGAGATGTGACCGACAGGCCAGAGGGGACATTCAGCTTCTGGTGGTGCAGCCACAAAACCCAGCAGTTACTCATCAACATACACGTGACATGGCCTCACACAGGACTAACCTTGATCATCCTGATCTCCCTGGTCCGACCATCTCAGATGATGGGACAGCCACCCTGACCCAAGTGGGACTTTCTCATGGATAATCCTCTTCAGTGCAAAAAATCCCATGTCCCCTAACATGGGCCTGTCTCATTTCCTTTCAGCTACTGGAATTCTCTTGGTTTTTGTCCAAGAGACCAAGGAAATATGTTCCCCTCAGGAACCTCACCCCCATGTCAGTGCTTGCATGGCTAAAATGCTCCCTGACCTCTGCTTGGACAAATCAAGTGTTCTGAACTGCCTGCTCTTCTCTGAGGTGGCTTTCCAGACTTTCCAAGCCTTTTCTGAGACATTTTTCCAATATTGTTTTTGTGGTGTGGACCCCAGAATTGGCCACATTCTCTGGAAATGACCTCACTCTGATCATGTTCAGAGGGAATATCATGTTCGTGTTCCCACCAGAGACCACACAGACTCCTAGCTGTACATCGTCCCGACCTTGCGTTCATCAGCATTTGAACTGCCAGCTCTGTGCTGCTCTTCAGCAGTTCTTTCTATCTGCCTGTGTGAGCACTGCAGGAAGAGTTTATGATTTGCATTTATGTTAATCAGCATAAGTATGAATAATATTCCTGGAATGCTTGTGCTTGAGCTAAGCTGTGTAACTAAGAACTGTTCTCTCAGAAAGCTTTGTACATACGCTGAGTTAATACTGAAATGATAATGCTTTTGATATTAATTGTACAAGTGTAGAAGGGTATGAAAAGGATGTAACAAAGTGTATGATTTTACTAACGTCTGGTAAAACCAGATTTTTCATTGAAATTTAAATGAACAAAAACGCATTTGGATTCCATTAAGCCTTGGGCTGTCTTGATAAAAAGCTTGCACGCTGAACAGGAACTACCTTTCACCCTCTCCCTGATGTCAGTTGGAAAAAATACCAAAACAAAAAGATTTAACTACACATCTACTAAAAAAAGGTAGGGGGAAATGGAAACCTGTGAGATGGATTCATCTGACAACACTTAAGTTTGTGCATAAACTGGGAAGAGATAATTGTGTTTGAGATAAAGTGGTCAAAATATTTAGTAGCCTATAATCACGGAGAGTATAAATATGTTAGGTACTAAACCCATGACAAATACCTCACTGAAACCACCCTATATGCCACCCCTTCAGCGTGCATAACCAGTTTATGTCTTCTTGATTAACTGCTAGTTTTTAGAGTTACAAACAAGGAATTAACTGCACTGAGGCTCTCTGGTCCCCTAAAGTCTCCCCTACTAAGAGCTGGAATACCAGAGGGAGACTGTAGCTCTGGTCTCAGTCTCAGCAAGACCCTTGGAGCTTCCCTTCAGCGTGGGAGCGAGGAGGAGAGGAGCGTCTCTGTTTGCTTTGGGCACTTATGACTAAAGAGGCAGGAAATACAGATCACCCATTGCACAAGAGCAGGCCGCAGGGATCACTGCTGGGCTGCAGGAGGGGCTCCGAGGGCAGCGCTGGTGCCTACCTGTGTGTATGTGTCAGTGATGGTGTAATCCACAAGCACCATGACCAGGATGGAGATGGGGATCCCGAAGTCTCCGATGATCCGCCGAGCCTGCAGAACAGAGACCCTCGCTGGCAAAGGAAAGGGGCTGGCTCCATGCACCCACCTTGCTACAGGGAACCTGGGGCAAAGCAAAGCCCCAGGTGGGGCCAAGTGCTACTGCAAACCTCAGCGCTGCTGATGAGCAGGGCAAGGGAACCCAACCTTGACCCATGGGGCCAACATAGCCACAGTCCTCCAGCTACTCTTAAGTGACCGGCTAATTGCTCCTACTGGCCTATTCCGATGGTGCTCCAGGTATTACAGAGGCGCCCTGCATGTAGAAAGATGTCCAAAGGGAACCAGTTGTAAGCTGTCCCTCCTATATTTTAGTTTAACAGACTTGCATCCAGCGAAAGGAGCCTTCCCAAGGTCCAGGGGACTTTTCTGCAAAGCTCACTGGAGCAGGACACTGCAAACACCATCATCAACAGTCAGCTCTGGTCTACAACCTAAGTCAGGCTACCATCCCCTCTGCATGGTATTTAAGGGACAGCTGGTGGTTTTTTAGGAGACAGCCCAAATGCTCTGGAGAACAAAGGGCTGTAGCGAGAAGCATTATTTGTTTGGCATGTCCCTTGTCCTTAACATCTGGGTCCCACAGACTTCTCACCTTTCCTCCTAAGAAACGGCTGTTCTTGAACTTGCGCATAAAGAAGGCAATGAAGAAGGTGCCTAGCATGAGGATGAGGGAGAGGAGAGCAGTGTTGGGCTGCATCCTGATTCCCAGCGACATCGCATCCGCAGAGAGCATGCTGGCATTCAGGCCGCTCTGCACGGTCGGTGGGTAGAACTTCAGCAGAGGATGTTCCGCAAACACCTGGGCAGGCGAGAGAAAGCAGCGGACACTGTCACCGCAAGGAGGGGCAGGGGGCACTGTCACTACTGGGGGCAGGGGGTTGCGGAGGTGTCCTGCTCTACGGTGAGGTGAATGCAGTAGATGGTGGGCGCAGACAATCCCAGCATCCATCACCTCGCCTCACAACCTACCCAGCTGGAGAGGGCTGGGGAGAGAAAAGTGGCCCCTCTTTAATGCTTCCTGCAGGAAGAGAAGGGGAGACAGACATTAGGGCTCATCCTGCCAGCCTTTGTGGTGGCACAGGGGCCAGCTGGGCTGGGGCATGAGAGGCCAGCGAAGAACTGCTCTGCAGAGCACCTAGGAAAGCTGTGGCTGGGCTGGCCCTGTTCCCCTGTCTCCTGTACGCTAAAGCAGCAGGTTTCCTGGGGACTGAGAGACGTGGCAGCCCATCTCCCTGGGGAAAGTTCACCTTGTACAGTTTGTAGAAGGTCTCGTAGATAAAGATGAGGGAGATGAGGAAAGCAAAGATCTCCTGGGTGAACGGTGAGATGTAGCGCACCAAGAAGCTTCCCTCAGCTGCCACAATAATGAAGATAAAGACGATGAGCCACAAACCAATCCACACTCTGCCTGTCAGATACTCAATGCCTTGTGTCTGGCAGAACTGAAATGGAAAGGGGAAGGAGTTACTCATGGCTCCTCAGGCTGCCTCCCACATCTCCTTCCCATTAAGATCCCAGACTCTCCTGGAAAAAAAGTGTCCAGCAGAGACAGTGAATTCAGGGATGGGGTCACAGGTAGATTTGCAGACTTTGCATTAACACCAGCCAGCTCACACCAAGCAGGTCTTTACCCCTCCAGTCTTTGTAACACTACCTCCTTCACTCTCTGCTGGAGACATCCCACGCATGACACTCCCCATCCCACCCATGTGGACGTGCCATTACTCAAACACAGCTCTCCACTGCTCTGTGCACTCAACAGCATGAGCCTGTTCCCTGCAAAGGAGAGCCTGAGTAGCCTGCTGTAAGCCACTGCATAAAGGGTACACTACCTGGGGCATGATCCCAGGCTGTGCCCAGCCTACACACACAGTTGTATATGTGTGGAAAAAAGCCCCCAGGCTCTCACCAGAGAACAAATCACCTCCACCAGCTCTGCTCATCCACAAACAACAGCACCAACTACTTCCAGCACAACCCACATCCCTCCCTTTTTAGCTATCCCCAGTACCACCACTGACGGTGTCCCCACACAGGGCAGAGGTATCCCTTTGTACAACATGACTGGGCAAAGCCAAAGCAGATAGTGAGAAGTCTGGCCACAGGAGAGCAAAGAAATTCCCACTGTGCAATGGCACCACCAGCTCCAAACTCTTGAACACCAAGGGGAAAACCCAGGTGTAGGAAAACCCATGCTTTAAAAGCCCAGACATGTAAGGACTCAAAAAAGGAGAAGGATTAGACCCTCTGCTTGGAGGTATGGTGACACAGGGATGTTTTTAACAGTGAAGAGATCGTGCTACTTGAGAAAAAAACATGTCCATCCTGGCTGGCCAGGATATCTCTGCACACACCCTTGGGCTCATCCTGAGAGGTGGGAGTAATGTACATGGGATGTCCCTAGCAGGGGTGGTACACTGAGTGTTGTTGGGTTCCCATACAAGGAAACCTGGAGACAGGTAACAGTTGCTAAATGGCCTTCAAAGGAAGCCCTAAGAAGAATAATTATGGACCAGCATTTTAGGATGCAGCTACAAGTGGTCATTGTGCCAGGATGGGCTGCGGCATGGGGCTGGGGGACGATGCTTCCCTCAGAGTCAGCAGGTAGAAGAGTGCTGAGGCCACTGTCTCACCTCAACAAGGTCAGCCCAAGGGCAACAGGAGGCAAAAGTCCCTACCGCGTCACCTGCAAAGGGTCAGCACGGCCCGGGCCAGCCCCAGCTGAGCTGTGGGCAGTCTGGCAGGACCCAGGGACACCACACCACCACAAACCCTTTGGAGAACTGAGAAATGTCAGCTGCCCTCTCCAGTGCAAGGGCAGAGCACGTGGGTGCCAAGCACAGACACTGCCTCATGTGTACCTTGTAAAAAGCTTCTTCAAACACCAGCAGAGGCCCTGAGAAGCCAATGACCAGAAGCGGCTGGGCTCCGAGCAGGGAGAAGAGGATCCCTAAAACCGAGGTGGAGATTATCAGCTCGGAGACCCCCATGAGACCCTCAGTTTTCTCTCCTGGGAAAGAGAACAAGGTGTGAGTGTTACTGCCTGGGCACAGGCACCATCACCGCAGGCAGGCAGGCTGCAGACACAGCTCCAGAGGGAGGAGGCAGGTCCCCGTCCCATCAAGTCAGGAGTCCCCTGCATTGGGCAGGGAGCGCAGAGGGAGCCTGGGGAGCCGAGGCTGGAGATGCCGAGCGGCAGGGAGGGGACAAGGCAGCAGCCGAGGCGCAGCGCTGCCGCTCTCCCCGAGCGAGCAGCACTGAAGCCCACCCCGGCACAGCATCACACAGACACAGCCAGTGTCCAAGCGTGCAAAGAGCAGACCAGAAAGCAGGCCCATTACCTAGGAGTCCCCCGAAGGTGATGGCAGGAGAGAGAGCAGCAAAGTAGATGAAGAGAACGGCCGCGAGACACTGGCTGTGCAAGGCGTCTCTGATGTCACTGAGGTATTTGGGGTACCTGCGCTTTATGTCCCGAACCAGACCTCCAAAAAATATCCCGGTCCGCTTCAAAGGGTCGTCCTCAGCTTCCTCCTCTTCTTCCTCAGCTTTCACTTCACACAGCTCTGGAGGTGCATGGAGGGCAGGGCTTGAGCAGGGGAATGCAGGTCCGCCCTTGGGCTGTCCCTCTCCCCCATATGCCATGGAGACCTTCCTCCAGCAGTGTTAACCTGGTGGGTCCCCTGCGACTGCGCATCCCACCACCTCCAGCTGCCCCCAGCTGCCAGAGCTGCCCACAGCCACTGTCCTGCCTCCCCTTGCCCCCCTCCCTGCTGCCCACTGCAGGAGCCAGGCCCTCCTCATCCCTCTGCTAGGGGATGGCCCACTGGGGCACGCAGGGGCTAGGCACAAACTCTTTTGCCCAAATGTGAGTGGAGAGACCTTTGGCTTCCTGGACAGTCCCCTCCTTCATGGACTTCTGCTCCCTCTCCTTCCTCTTCCTCAGCAGCAACTTCTGGAAGGTGGCAATGGATTTGAGCAAGTCTTTCCCCTCCACCTCCGATGGGGGGATGACAATGCTGCAGTCCAAGAATTCGTTGATGGCGTTGAGGAGGTCTTGACGGTCATCTGCCATGTATGCAGCCTCATGGAAGTGCTGGGAGGGGCAGGGAAAAAGAGACAGGGAGAAGGGTCAGACCAAGACTGCACCCAGCTGTCTGCAGCCTGGAAACACAATGCTTGTTGTGACCATCCAGTAACATCCCACTCCCACAACCCGCTACTTGTGTCACTACTGCCACTCTGTGACCCACACTCCTGAATGCCTCCTGTCCAATTACCCAACATCCCACTGAATCCTATGTCTGTCCTCCCTACCTTATCCGTCCTTTCCAGTGACCTCCTTGCTCCTGCTTTTCTCTCTCAAGCCCCACTGCTCTTGCCCAAGATCGTGCTCCTGCAGCACCTGCCAGCTGCACACTCCACCAGACCACAGGGTGCACCTTGTAGGACATCTCCACCAAACAAAATCAGATCCATGCTTCCATCAGACAGCCTGGTGCCTCTCTTTGTCCAGGCTAGATGCTACTCTTGGCCAGCCCATGCCACTGTTCACACCAGACCAATGCGGCTGCATCAGGCCAAGATCCTTGTCCTTACAAGCTCTGCATGCCATCGCTTGGTCTGGCAGGGCTCTTGTTCAGAGCTCAGCTCAGAGAGGTACCAGAAGCCAGGCATCACAGAGATTAAAGACCTTCCCTGTCCCTGCAGCTCAAAATTAGGACTCCTCAACAGACTGATGTCTTCCTGGTGTGGTCTTGGGTCGGGTTTGACAGAGAAGCTGGTGGAGCCCTAAAGCACCACAGATAAAGCATAAAAATCAAGGTGTCAGACGTGTGAGCAGGGAGCATAAGACTCTTGAGAGACTTGGACATAAAAATGTAAAACATGGGAGAGGGAAGGAAAATAGGAGTCTACAGCATGAGGGAAGTCATGCAAGGGAAAACAGGCAGAAAAGGGGAGATACTCTTCACAGCAAGGGCAAGATGACAAGGAAGGACTCCAAGGATACCATGAGGGGACAGCACTACTGCAGATAGAAGAAGAGGTACTGGCAAATGGGTGGAAGTGTTGCATTGCCTCTGGAATGCGCCAGCAGAGAAAGGTCTGGAGGAAGATGAACAAGTGAACAGCCTGTAAAGCAGGTAGGGGACAGCTAAGGTTCCTGCAGCACACAGACTCCCTGGAGCCACAGCCTGAAACTGTAAATGATACCGTACTCTCTCCACGGCGCCAGCCACTGTGTCACCTTGCTATGGCTGAGGCAGCTGGCTCCCTTCTTCCAGCAACAGAGGAGCAGAAGCTCAGATGAGTGAGCTCAGCCCAAAAATGCAGAGCTGAAGCTGAAACATAGGACTTCACCTCTGCTGGTTCAAAACACAGTGTCAGATGAGCCCTGTGAAACTCCTGGGAAGGGACCTTTCAGCTGGGAGCCCTTGTTGCCCACAACCCACTCACTCTGAGCAGACCTTTCAATCCCCAGTTGAGGGACAGTAGTGTGCTGGTGGCAGGACAGACAGGTTTGTTACTCTGCTATAGTTACGTGGCACCAGCCAGAAGGACTCTGTGAACCCCTGATTCTCCTGTCCTGCATGTACACAGTAGGTGTTAAGATTGGCTTTTCTTTGCCTTTAAATTCTTACCAGGATAATGAATTTCACTTTCCTGCCATCTAGCCAGATGGGGGACTTCTAGAAGTGCATACAGTGGGCAGAAAAGCATTTCTGCCTCCTCATTTCTCCTCCTGCGTGGATGTGCTCCTCTGTATGGACACGCCAGCTATGGGACTCAGCTAGAAAGCTTTATCTAAACTGCTGATGAACAGTCCCCAGCCACTGCAGGGTCTCCTCCTCAGCGTGGCCTGGGACTGGCATATGGTCACAGGCACCGCTCAGCCTCCCCTCCTCTCTGTGAAACGTGAACTGAACACAGTTCCCCCAACCTTGGGCAGTCCTTTGCTCCTGCTTTTACGTACAGCCTTCTTCTTCACTCAGCCTAGCACTCTCTGTCCCAGCCAAGTGTCTGTCCTACTCTTCCCTCCATAATGGAGCACCCTACCTTTGTCAAGTCAGGCTGCTCTTAAAAATCCCAGATGCTCACACCTGCCTGTCCCACCTGGCTCTCAGCCCTCTTGTCCCAGGACTGACTTCTGAGGAGCTACTGAAACTCGCTCGCCTGCGCCAGCATCATCACCTGTCAGCTCCTCACCTTGTCAGACATGAGGGTGGAGATTGAGCGGCCAATTTCATGGTAGTCCATATTGGCCTGGCTTGGTCCCAGCAGCACAAAGATGAATCTGACAGGAATCGGGACCTCCAAGACAGATTCCAGGAAGACGGCCTCATTTAGTCGGACAAAGGCCATAGTTGGCTGCTCCAGGAACTGCACACAACCTGCCAGGAGGCAACGTTTTGAGCAGAGTTAATCATTGGGGCGAACTGCACTGGGCTGCCTTTAACAGTGGGAACAGGGATTTCGGGGGTTTCCATGAGCCCTACTGTCCCATGCTTGTCTCCAGACCACTGACCCAGCACTGAGCTTCCTGCTGAGGACTGCTCCAAGTGCCCTGGTCACTGATCATTCCCAAGCAGCGCTATTTTCTTTAGCTCTCCCAGTTAGCCCATTCTTAATCTCTTACAGATGGGCTCTACTTATACACTACAAGGGGCTAATTTTAAATCAGAAGGCTGTTTTCCACTAAGCCGCTGCCTTATGGAAGGAAGCCTCTTACATGTTACTTTTATCAAACAAACTTCTAATCTCATCAAAGAATGAAATCAGGTTTTGCTTGACATGACCTATTTCCCATAAACCTCACTGCTTGGCAATAATTACATTCTTATCCTTTAGTTCTTTATTAATTGAATCCCATATTAGCTCTGCCATTATTTTGGCTGGGAAGGACGTCAGGTTAAACAACCTATAGGTACTGGATCGTTGTCCTTTCCTTCTTGAGCACTGACGCTATGAGCTTTCTTCTGTTTTTCTCATATGTTCCCTGTGTTCCTAGACTTTTTTCTTTTTTTTTTTCAGATGAAAATGAGCCAGTTCTCTAAAGAATCATAGGTGCAAACTGCACAGTTTGTTTTACAATGTCCGCATCTCATCAATGCTTGGCAGCCTCCTCGATTCCTAACAGATTGGGAAGTACTCCTGCATCCTCCAGCACACCAGCCGCTTCCTTCCCATACCGAACACAAACGTTTATCGAAAACTTGTATTTCTCTGGCATTATTACTGATTTTTCTGCCATCTGCGTCCAGCAAAGAGCTGTGTTCTGTGTTAGATTGGCAAATCTGGGCCATCTGAGCAGCCAAGCGAATCCCAAGGTACAGCCTTACCTCAGAAGTGGCCAGTGTTTAGTTATCTGAGTATTCAAAGTACGTTTATGAAGCTGATTTGGCCTCATCATGGGTAAGCATCAGCTTAGTTGAGCTGCCAAGCCTCTTTGCCTGAGCTTTTCATCTACTGGATAGGCAATGACATTTACTTTGCTGTAGCGTAGCCACATTTGCTGAGATGTTAATGCCAGCCAAGTGCTGAGAAGGACTGCTCTTGTGGTCAGAAGGCATCAAGCCCACTGATGCTCAAACCTGCCCGCCCACAGCCCTCTTGTACGGAGAAATATCTCCTGGCAGCGCTGTGGGCGATACCCGAGACCTTGCCACCAGCTCCTGTGAAGTCAAAGCTCCTTGGCACACACAGCTGGCAACCAACACTGGCCAGGGCAGGGTCCAGCTGCTGGTGAGGTGTGAAGAATCTAGACAGAGGACAGCACGAGGCCTGACAGCAGTCAGAGCCTGGCCATCAGTCCCTTGGGCAGCACTTACTTCTAAGCTGCAAAATGGTACGTTCTGGTGAGCCTGTTGGGAATTTCTCCTCTAAGCTGGGCCTCAGCTCCCAGCCACAGCATCTATCGACCACTTCACATTCAGTACTTCTTAATTTAAGAAAGTAACTACTCCAGCACCCCTTATGTTTACTACAGACAAAATGTGTGTTGCCACCAAAGGAGAGAGCGTACACGGCTCCCTCCCCAGTTGAACTTTAGGAACGTGTACAAGATGTCCAAATATCTCTCAGGAGGGACGGCACAGACAGCTGGGTCAGACCAGGATCTGAACTGGTCTCTTTGGCCCTGGGGGTCTCCACATGCCGCTTCTTACCCACGAGGACTACTGTGGCCTCCGCATCTTCTGGAATTTTCTCCATCAGCTTCAGGTATTTACGGTGGCCCTCAGAGTTATGGAGATGCAAGTTCTTCTGCCGGGGAAGAATACAAACAAGTAAGGTCAGAGTCCCCATGCCTTGGTCTCCCTACACAGCCTCGCACCCCACTAGCTTATGTCCTGGTTTCAGCTGGGATAAAGTTAATTTTCTTTCTCATAGCTGCTGTGTTTTGGATTCAGTATAAGAAGAATGTTGAAGAATGTTGATAACACATATTGTTTTAGTTGTTGCTAAGTAATATTTATATTGGTCAAGGGCTTTTTCAGCTTCCCATAGAAGCTGAGAGGGAGCATAGACAGGGCAAGCTGGCCAAAGAAACATTCCATACCACAGATGTCATGCTTAGTACATAAATAGGGGTTGGCCAGGAGGCAGGGATCTGCGACTGCTGCTTGGGACAGGCTGGGCAACCAGTCACCAGGTGCTCAGAGTGACTTGTGTTGTACCACTTAATTTTGTATATTTTACCATTATTATCATTATTTTCCTCTTCCACTACTTTTCTACTAAACTGTCTTTATCTCAATCCATGATTTTCTTTCTTGCCCCTCCTTTTCTGCCTCTTCTCTCTACCCTACTGGGGTGGGAGGAGTGAGCGAGCAGTTGTGCGGTCCTGGCTGCTGGCTGGGGCAAAACCACAACAGCACAGCCACAGCTGGGCTTCCCTCGGCTGTGGACCTCATACCCTGCTCCACAGGCAAGGTACCCTCACAGCAAATGGCCACCCTGCAAGTGCCAGGGCTGTTGCTGCCATTGCGTGCTCAAGCAAACATTTGAACACAGTGTGAGGCTAAAACTGGGTCCC
The DNA here is from genome assembly GCA_026413425.1 of Tringa solitaria. Lineage (NCBI taxonomy): Eukaryota > Metazoa > Chordata > Aves > Charadriiformes > Scolopacidae > Tringa > Tringa solitaria. The sequence continues at coordinate 18,254,252 of JAOXJM010000079.1, read as the reverse complement.
GAAATCATAATGCAGCGACCTGATTTCCAGCTCTCCAGGTGATCCAGGGGAGCTCAGCCCTTGCAAGAACAAGCCCTCCCCCCTGCCATGAAGGGGCCCAGAGGTGGGCACCAAGGGCTGCTGCTGGCCAACAGTTGTCCCCAAGGTGTGGAAAAAGTAGTAGTTACCCCCCCACGTCACCCTCACCTCCTTGCACTCAGTCTCATTTGCCTTGGGGTCAGCCATCTCAATACGCTCTTCCCCCATGAGGGGCACGCAGGTGTCGGTGGCATGGTTGTGGTGGTGGTTCCCCACGATGGAGTTCATGCTGGAACTGGAGTGGTTCCTCGGGAAGAAACCCTCTTTCTCATCATTGGGGTGGCTGAGGGGGAGAGTGGTGGCCATGAGGGGACCCACCTCCCTTGCTACCTGGGGCTCGCAGACAACCCCCGAGCCCTGGCAGCCCTCAGCCACGTGCCACCCACCTGTGCTTCAGCAGCAGGGCACGCAGCACGTTGGCTCGGTCTTCTGCTCTGATCTGGTCAGAGATGATCATGGTCTCCACCATGAGGTGAGCGATTCCGGGCAGCGTGGTCTGCTCCAGGTCAAGAAGGACGGCACCTGCCAGCAGGAGAGGAAGAGCCCTGCTCCTAGTGTGCAGCGCTCCCCACCACATGCACACTCTGGAGACACAGAGCCATCCCACCAGGAGCAAAGCTTTGGTTGGGGTACAGATTCTCTCAGTTAAGAAATGCACCAAGTCCAGGTGTCCCACATCCTCTGTGTAAACCCTTGTCCCAAGAGAACCCAAAAGCTCCAAGATGCACTGGTAGCTCTTGTACTTCCCTCTCGTTTTGGTCTCCCATCCTGACCAAACTTGCCCTTTCACACCAAAGAGCTGCTGGCCCAGGCACAGCTGGGTGTCACAGCTGCCACGTGCCTGAGAGCAGTAAAGCAGAGCAAGGAACCAACACAGGCGTCCTTGGGCTACTGCAAACCCTGGCAAATGTGCTGCAGGATGATCTGTCTCTGCAGACCCTACATGAACCCTGGACACAGACACTGTTGGAGTGTCTCCACTGAGGAACCAAACAGTGACAGAAGTTGTCTAGCAAAATCTGTCCCACAGCAAGATGCAAACCCTGGCCCATGGTTCCTGACTCACCGTGGGCAATCGTCTTCCTGAGCTCCAACAGGCTGCGGAAGGACAGTGAAGCCACATGGGGTTTCCCCCACCTTGCTGTATCCTCTTCCACATCCTCCTCAAACTTGATCCAGCGGGCTGTCTCCCTCCAGTGCATCTCCTGGTTCTTATCCACCACCAGCTCATTCAGCTCCACAAACACCTATTGTGAATTACAGTGAGGACATGAGACTTCCCTTGATGTACACAGCTCTATCAACAATACAATGGGGTTTATTCTCAAGGTACTACTTGATCTAAAGCACTGCCTGAGCAAACCTGCCTTAATTAACCAGAGGTTGGGTGAACAGAAGCAGCCAGGACAAATATCACTGGCAGCACGGCAGGACCATCCATCAGCACATGGGGCACCAGAAAGCTCCAAGTCAGATGGTGTGGGCAGAGGAGAGAGAATGATGCAACGCTGCACCCCTCTACCAAACTGTGACATTTTTGTCTTCTGCCTGCTTGTTTCCCCCAAAATTTCCCACACTTACCAGAGATGGTGACATTAACGTGCTGCCAACTTCCACAACAGCACTACCGTTTCTGTGACTTTTTTACATCTTATCTAAGGTTGAAGCTTTGTGATTTCAGAGAAATCTCTGCTTTTATTGAAAAAAATGTATTTTTCGGCCCTTATGATAATGGATAAGAGCTTGAAATGTCACCCCCAAGGTCATGTAAAGAATTAGTTCTGCTGAAGCCACATTTATCACTTTATAAAGTGCCTGTTTCTAGTCCTGATTTATGGCTTCTGAACAAGTGTGGGAGGAAGCACATGAATACCTCATGGGGCTTTCTATCCAACTTCTTCTTCTTCTTTTTTTTCTTGACAGATGGAGTTGACACTAATTTTTTGCTTGTCCTGGTGATCTGACTACGAGATGGTTTTTTCATCAGATGCCTCCTCACACCAGGATTGTCTTCAAAACGGTGGCCTGAAAACACGGGAAAGGAAAAAAGACCACCAGTTTGTCTAGTGGAAACACATTGTCTGGCAGGGGAACACATCCAAGCCCCCCCTTCTCTCATTAGCTTATGCTGGCAAAGCCCTGGCAGCTGGAGCACTCACCAGCATCCCCCAGACCTCTGAAGATCCTTCCTGCCTCATCTGCCTACCTTCAGCTCTTCCAGACACCTGTGAGCTAATTCCTTCAAGAAGGCGGCTTCCTCCCAGGCTGTGCATACACACTGGAGCATCACTGCAAAAACTTTTATTCATGGCACCCGAATAAATGGTGCATGAACTCCCTCAACAAAAAGCACCCTGAAGCCTTGTCAGCACAAGTCTACACCCAGACAGCACAGGCAGGCACCCGGCTGGGGCTCGTTTCTCCCACTGGAGGAAGGCCTGGTGCTCAGCAAGCATAAAGGGCAGTGAAGGGGAAGGATATTTAGCTGCTGCTCTGGGAGAGACATGGAAATATCAATGACTGTTTTATTTAATTGTGCGATGAGGCTGTAGGATAAGAGTGCAGACGGGGGCTGGCGTGGAGGCTGGGCAGTTAACTCCAGGTATCGCTGTTTCTAGCTGATCCGCAGTGCCGCCGTAATGCCCTCTGAAAGGTCTGCGTTACAGAGTTTGGCTGGCCAAAACGAAGCCTCCTGAAGCCTCCAGAAAGGCTGTTGAAGCTGCATTACAGGCCCACCACCAAGCTACTAATGCTAGCCAGCACCCACCAAAACCCGGCCACAATGGTGCCGGCCCCTTTTGCAACGCCAGAGAAACAACACCTGGGTGACAGCCTGTCATGGAGACTAGTTTCCCTGGACACTACCCAGAGACAGCAAGTGTACCTTCCACAGCACAGACAGCCCATGGGGATGGGGAAAGCTTCAGGGCTAGGCTCCAGGTTGGGCAGGCTCCCCCAGGCAGATCACAGAGTCAGGGCTTCTGTTCAGCTTTGGTCCACCGAGGTTTGCTGGCCCTGCTTGTAAGGCACAGACAACGTCTTCTCCCTGGCAGCTTTTTGTTGGCTGGGATGAATGCTCAGGCTCCATGTACCTTTCTGCATTTGTCTTCAAGACCTGCAGCTCTCAGGGCATGAGAGGTAGTGAAAAGCACTGGGCTTAAAGGCCAAGTGGTCTCTTTGATGTTGCAGGAAAATATCCGTGCATCTCTGGCGTGGGAAGACCCAGCCCAGCATCAGGCCAGGCATACCATGGCCTTGCTCCTGGGAAATCTGGGTCGCTAGATTAAATATAAAATGAATCAATACTGAGCTTCAGGGCATTTTCCCCCATTGGCTGCCCTGCTGATGCACGTCCCGCGGATGGCTGGACTCCTCCCTGCTCCACTTACTGCTCTGCAGTGTTGATAGGAGCCAAAAACTGCCCACCGCTACAAATACAAACATTTCTGGGAGCCCTGCATGAGTGGGTCTTCCTTCCTCGGACTTTTGTGTGGATTTTTCAATTCCTGTGCGCTCGGCAGCCACTTCATTGCACTTGGTGTGGATTCCTGCATAAACAAACAAGTCACCAGGCAGATGATCTTGGTGTCCGTCACCTTTGTTCCAATCCCTGTAGCTTCTCATTCTCCCATGCACCCTGGGACTCATTCTCATCGTGTTCCTAGAAGAACAGGGCCAGAGGACACTCTGCCCAGCAAGACAGAGTGCTTACCAGGAGGAGGGCAAGCCTCCTCCGTGGTGATGCCAACCTGCCACGCAGTGCTCTTCCGCAATATCCCTTGAAAGCACACACGGGCCTTCAGCCTCAGCCACTGAACGGCTAGAGGACAGGTAAAATGGAAGGAGCCAAATCTGCCAGCATCTCCGCTGACTCCCACACTGCTGACAGGGACAAGAGCTGGAGTGCTGCAGGCTCAGAGCGAGCCGGTGAAGGCACACCTCCAGAGCCCTACAGAAAGAAGTGAGCCACTTGCTGCTCTCCCTTGGCAGTGCTTGTGGTCGCTGAGATGCCAGCTGGGGAGGACAACCCACAGCAGCAGGGTGGACACACGGGCTTAGTTTTGGAAGAGGGCACTGGCTTTGGGAGTTCCATGCAGAGCCCAGCTCAGGTGCTCCAGAGTACTCGCCAGAAAGATTTTCTGTGTCCTACCAGATTTGTGCTTCTTCCAAATAAAAGTCAAGCTCAAGTGAGCACCTGAAGTCTGGGGCCCTTACTCAGGACAGGATCCTGGACTGAGACCAAAGGGTGATGTACCCAGGGCACAGCTCTGCCCTCTTTGCTCAAAGCCAAACTCCCCAGGATGAGATGATGCAGCCAAGGACAGCTCTTGCTGTACCTCCTTTCCAGCGCTCCCCAGGAGCAGAGCATGGGACAGCGACCATGTCTGAGGACAGAGCATGACTCCTGTGGTGGCTCCACTACAACAAACTGGAATGTGATCTGCCACACAGCATCTCCTACAGCCTCCTTCAGAAGATCTTTTTGCCACATGGGCTTCCATCAGTCAGATTTCTTGGGATGACCAAGTTCCTCTCCCACCAGCTTAAACCTGACGATGACAAATATGACTTTGCACTGGTTAAATTCTTCTCCCAGAGTGCCTGTGCTGGTCAGTCCAACTCAGCATGCGACTGCCTTCAATTCCAGTGTTAGCTCCTACATCCCTCCTTTCACTACCCTCTACCCACAAGCAGGAAGCCTGGAAAGAGGTCTCAGAGTAGTTGCACCAGTACCAGAGAGCAACTTGCTAGCCCGGCCTCACAGGGATGGTGCACGCTTCCCACGCACCTCAGTGGTTAAGTTATAGCAAGGAAATATTCCAAATTAGACTAAAAAAACCCTAATCAACATGCAACAAGTCACAACCCTATGATGGCTTCTGGAAAAAGCTCCTGCCCTGCCCTTCACAGAGCCCAAGTCTCTCCTGGCTGATGCTCAGCTCAATGTGATCGGGACAGCTGGACCCCAGCTCATCCCTGCTGCCACCAAGGTGTCACTTCACAGCACTCCCCATGCTCTGAACACCTAAAGAAGTGCAAGTAAACCAGCTCAGGTCCAACAAGGATTCCGCTCTGCTCAAAAGCTATTGAGTTCCTCCTGGATCACAGCTGGTCCAGGAAGAGGTACAGCCATGGAGTGAATATCTGAGTAAGTGGCACTGGCTGGATGCGAGCTGGCTCCGCACAGAACTGACTCTGGTGTCTGCCATATCCCTCTGCAGAATTAATCCACAGTGTGGATTCATTGTGCAGAAATAATTAAGAGTTGACTGTACAGCACATCCTATTTCAAGCACCTGCAGTATTAGCTGTAGCAATCAATGAATGTGTTAACTGCTATCAAGCCAAATTTCCCCACTTTATAAGTGACGTATATCACAACTTGCAGAAGCAATCTGCCCCTTCTACCTTCCCAAGAATAGCCATCCTTTCCCGGTGAACTTGGGGCAATTTCTCACACTTTTAATGTAGAGCTTGCTCAGGTCAAGACAGCTGATGGAACCAATTTGCTCCAGGTTTCTATTTTGAACTTTGCTGTCTATCAATTTACAGTAACAAGTGGAGACCCAGCCAGAAGCAAATTCCCACTTGCTGGTCTTTGCAGAAGCACACAGGCAGACATTTCTTCCCCAAAGGCTTGTAAAGATGGGCCAGCTGAGAAAGAGAACGTGATGCTGGGACTGGGAGGCAGGGGAAGTTAAGCCTTGAAATCACACAGAAGCTGTGGCAGAGCCAGAAACTGAACTGAGGCATCCCAAGTCCCTGTTGCAAGCGCTTTGCTTCCCCAATCCTGCATGCAAAGCCAGTAAATGGGCTAGTTCTGGGACCCTCCCGTGTGCGCTCCTAAAATCCCTTGAAAAATTAACACACGATCCAGACAAGGACCACACCTGCCACAGAGCTATGGCTATGAACAGTGTCCCTCCCAAGGTGACACACAAAGCCACCTTTTAAGTGTGAGTTACCACCAGCTGCCGGGGAAGGACCGCCTGCACGAGGTGGGAGTAAGGCTCCGGTTTCTGCACGGTCCCCGGGAGGGCTCAGAGATCCAGCTCTCCGCAAGGGATGCGTGGGTATGGAAACAGATGCAGAGAACAGAAAGACACTCTTTGCTCTCGCAATTCCTACTTGCTCCTTCCCTGCTTTTCCCACTTTTGCTTCCTTCCTCTTTTCCCCCTTCCAGGCACCCCGGCCAGTCTGCCTTTAGCTAGTTTCACAGCCACACTCAAGCCTGCAGACATAGGGACTAGGTGCAGAGCCAAGAACCTGATACCCACCACGGCTGTCGGATCTGCAGCTCGGCTCAAATTCCAGCAAACAGAGAGCAGCAGCACACTGTCACCTTTTGCCACAGATGGAAGGGAAAATGTCTCTGCCCTTATACACACCTCGTAGCAACAGCTATTTTCTCTGGCTGTGGCACGGGCCACATCCTGATAAGCACAAACAGCAAGATGCAGCTGCCTCTGGAGCTGCTCAAATGAGACACACACAAGGAAGCACCTCAGCACTATGACACGGATCTGTACAAGGACCTTGGACACAGACACACAGACACCAGGCAGCTCCTCTGGTGTCACCAGCTACCTCCTCTATCCCAGGAGACCAACCTGACACAGAGAGGGTGCAGACAGCAAACACAGGGTAGAGAATAGGCACTTTAGCTGGGGGCTCTGATCTACAGCTGCAACCGTGGGGTCACTGGTCCGGTACTTACAGGTGGGCTCCCCGCCTGGGTAGCCCAGATGGTTTCTGATGGCTTCCCATAAATCATAGTCTTCAAAATTGAAGGCAAATTCATCAAAGTCTTCATAGCCGAGCGAGTTGCGAATGCAGGTGCTTATCGCTATCTCCGGGCTGCTGCCCCCTTCCGATTCCTTCGCTGCCTCCTCTCTCTCTCGAAGGGTTGTCATTTTGTCCTTGCGAAGTTCAGGGGTCAAGTGTCATGAGCCACCCACCTTCAGAGGTGGGGCCGGGGTAGCCAGGCTGATGTGCGGATATCAAGCCGCCCCTGGGGGGACTTCACCACAGCCCTGAGGCCAGCCCCGGTGCCCACCTCCCGTCCTCAAGGGGCATGAAGGTGCCGGCTGCTGCAGCCCCTGGGGACTGATGAGGTCCTGGGAAGGTTGGCTCCACCTAGGGATGCTTCCGTGGGGGGCTGCCCACCGGCTCCTCGGGAGCAAGATCCTCTCTCTGCTGCGGAGTCTCGTGCCGGCTGCCCAGGGACGCAGTGCCCGTGGCCTGGGGACAGCCAGGCTGTGCGTGCAGCACTGCTCCTCTCCCTCGCTCCCCTCTGGTGTCTCCCTCCCTCTCCAGCCTGCAGAGCAACCTATTGAATTCTCCATGTCCTCGGGCCCCGAGCGTGCATTTCCATGACGTCTCTTCTGTCTGCCCTCACCACGCGCACGGGGGCAGTCCCCCTCCGAGGCGCTCCGGAGGGGGCAGCTGCCTCTCCCTCCGCCAGGAGAGCAGAGGAGAGGGGAGGCTCCTCACCTCAGGTTTTCTGCCGATACCAGAGCTGGCGTGTCGCACACAGGGCTGGTCGCCGGGAAAGTGTGTCAGGAGAGGAGAGAGCTGGGGCTCAGGGAAACACAGGGAGCCCTGAACCGGAGAGGGTAATGGGGCGGGTGGAGGAGCAAGCAGCTGTGGGGTGTGTGTGCAGAGAGGTGCTGGAAACACAGGGACCGGCGCTGTGGACATCGCAAAGCCGACAGAGAGGAGCCAGGGCTGGAACAGCAGGGGCTGGGGGACAGGGAGGTGAGGACCAGGTCCTGCAGCAGACCAAAGACTTGGAGCCGCCAGGGAGGAGGGCAAAGCAGGGAGAAGCAAGGGACACGCGTGCACTAGTAGGGTAAGTAGTGTTGCAAAGCCTCACTTTTCATGCCGTCCAAGTCAGCAGACGCCAGCATCTGGGCCTCGGCCTCATCCGTGGGGACGCGCTGGTATGCCGCGCTCTCCAGCGTGGTCATGCTGCCGATGCACATCCTCTCCTTCAAGTCATAGGTAACCCGCTGTCCGCTCGCCACCTGGCCCCAGGGCTTGCGCTTCTCCCACCCGCGAGACAGACGTTCCCGAGGCCCAGGGAGGCTGTAAGAACCAAAGAGACCGATGGCTGCAAACGGGGTGAGTAAGGATGGGCACTAGCCCCTCTCAGGGCTGAGGTCCCTCAGCCCAGCCCTGACCAACAAGTCCCTGAGAAGGAACAGAGCCAGGAGTCACCTGTCCCAACACTTAAGGATTGTCCCTTCCCCACCACAGAACGGGATCAGCTTGTGGTCCGTGTTGGGGACCCACCTCTCAGTCAATGGCCTCATGGTCCCCTGACTTGGCTGAGCCTCCTGGGGCTTCCCAGCTGCAGGTCAGCATGACAGCGCAAGTTAACTGGGAGGAAGAGTACTCCACGTGTGCAGCCCAGTGCCCCCAAACCCACACCTAAGGATTCCACAGACCCAAGGAGGTCACAGGAGTCCCCAGGGAGTGACCGTCCCACCGGTGAGCAGCTGTGATGCTCACAGCCACTCTCCCTCCGGGCCCCATGTCCCCTCTGGCTCAGCAGGCAAGCTCAGGCTGGGCAGAGCTGCAATCCCTGGGGACAGGGTCTGTGCGGTGACCCTGAGCAGAGGAGAGCTGCGGGCAGCTCGGCACACGTTTCCCTACCTGCGGAGGGAGGGAGGGCCCTTCTCCTGCAGCAGGTCGGTGAAGCGTGGCACGGGGGACAGGATGCCACACTCCTCCTCCACGTGGAACTGCGCAGGGGCCAGAGCGTTGCCAGACTCCTCCTCATCGCTGCCGATGGTGAACTGCAGAGACAATGGTCCTGACAGCAAGAGCCAGGACAGGCAGACTTCTCCCCAGTCCCCGACATGCAGATCCTTCCCACTTCCCCACAGCCTAGAAAGGGCCACGCCGACTTTCCCCACGTGCCCCATACCCTGAGGCTGGCCATATTGAGCCCCTCCCCACATCCCATACACCCTAACACCACCAGTCACATTGATCTTCCCCCATAGGTCTTACACCCCCAAACCAGTCATGCACCCCCTCCCCAGCATCCACCCCAAGCAATGGCTTATCCATCACTGGCCTCCAGTGCCCATGTCTGCTAGGCAGGGACAAAACCACCCTTCGTGCAATATTGCAGAGACACAACCTCTTTCCCCTGAGCAGCAAGCTCCCATGACCATACAGCCTGGCACCCTCCTGGCATCAACCCTCCCTCCACTTTTCCCCCAGCCTCCGAGCCCCATCCAGGTAGGGATGCCCTAGCCTTGCCTTTGGTTTGCTTGGGGGCTCCAGCTTAGGGGACGTGTCCTTCCCACGAGCTTCGCCCTCAGACTCTGCAGAGATCTCTTTCACCTGGGCCTCCTCTGCCTCAGACTCTCCTTCTTCCTCTTCTTCTTCTTCTTCCTCTTCCTCCTCTTCTCCCTCCTCCTCGTCCTCTTCTTGGATGGTGGGGGTCACCTCCGAGGGGGGTAACGAGGTTTTCTTCTTTTTCCTCCTCCTTTTTTTCCTCCTGCTGGCACGGGGAGGCCTCTTTTGGAACTTGAGGGCAGAAGGGAGGTGAGTGGAAAGGGGATGATGGATGTGGTGCGAGGTTTGGCGGTGGACTGAGAGAGAAAAAGAGAGTCAGGGGCAGGAAGAGGCTGGGAGGAACCTGCCAGGCGCCCCTCCAGGAAACAGCATGGTCTGGAGATCAAGGGCCAGGAAGGGCAAGGAGAGCCACCAGCCCACAGGGACATAGCAAAGCTCTTTCAGTGATGCGGCAGGCTGTGTCCAGTCTGGGGAGGCTGGGGAGGCAGCCCCAATGCAGTGCCAAACCACCCCAAGGCAGCTTCACTGCCCTGGGGAAAGCAGGACTCCTCTCCCAGTGCTGTTGAAAGCCATTTGCATGGCTACACAGAGCTGCAGTGGCCTGCCAGAGGCACCATCCCCTTCCTAAACATAGGGAAACGTTCCTTGCATTCTCAAACAAGCACAATTTGGGCACTTTACAAACATTTCTTTCCTGCCTAGTGTTCTTTGAGTTAAGTAGATACACCTTGTTTATCCCCCAGGTTTTGGCAGAAAGTCCCTCCTGCCTACCCACAGGAACCACAGACCAAGCTTTTTAGTGCAGATGCAACTTAAGTCCACATCCCAGGTACTGTGAGGGCTTATGCCTACCAGCCTCTGAAATGCAAGTTCAATTAGGAGGCTGTCTTTTAAAAACCAGGGTAAGAAACAGGGCAGAATGACTTTTCTTTAATCTACAAAGAGAAATTCATACAGGCTTGACCTGGGTGTCGTGGGAATTACAGAGTGAGAAGAAATTAATGGCATTTCTGAGCCTTCACTCAAAAACAACGATAAGGCACTGTGCAGGGAACAGGCTAAGCTCAGCATCTCCCTGCAAGAGAGAAGAAAGCCATTCCTGCAAGGTCTATCTGCAGGCACAAAGCCTCCCATAGACAGTCTGCAGGATGCACAGATCCTGGGGCTGCACCCGGAGCAGCAAAATCACGGGGGCACCAGCCACTTCGCAAGGGGGTTTTGCTCAGCAGCTCTTCCTGAGGAATTGTTTCCAGTCTGTTTTGACTTGGTTCCTTCCCAGCTTTCCTGTGACATGGCAGCAAAATCTGTTTATAGTGAAAACTACCTTCAAAGGACGTTTTCAATGGAAGCTGTAACCTTCTCCCTGGGAGAGCCAGGCAGGTTCATTGTTCTGCTGTCATGTTTCCTTTCCTTTGGTTTCTCAAGTCTTTTCTCCCTTGTTTCCCCCCTTGGGAACAGCAGGAATATTTCACACACTCCTCTGGTTCAGCAGGAGAGGCTTGTGGCAAGATTAGAGGAGATTAGGAATGATCAGACTTCTGCAAACTGGAAAGAGTTTGGGCTCTATTTATAAACCTTTTCCCTCCCAAGTGTCCTCTAGTTCTTTGATTTAACTGGACGTACCCTGTTTCACTCACAGGTTTTGGCAGAAGGGCCCTGCTGCCCCACTGCTGCCCCCCCGCAGCGCTGCTCTGGGTGCCACAGACAGCCCAGCCAGAAATTTCTCATGTAAGAAGCAAGGAAGGCCCCATTGGTACACTCGTTGCTCCTTCTACAGCACAGAGCTGCTGGTGAGGACATGCCCCACATTTCCCTTCTAGCTTGTTCCCATCAGCCCAAGACAGAAACGTTCACATTTTGGATCAGAAGAAAACCAAAACCTTGGGCTGCATCTGGTGCAGAAAAGGGTGGCCTTACTCTTCACCCCACTCTCAACACTCCTGCGACAACTGATCACAACCTCCACAGAGGTGGCCTGGAGGTGGGAAAAACATACCTCTGCCAAACACAAAAGGCTTCATGCCTCCCTCTTCTTCCTCCATGTCTTTTTGCAACTCCTGTGTGGCCAGCCCCTGCCCTCCTTCTCTGCTCCCTTCCTTGCACTGCCTGCCTGTACAGAAAGTTATTGCCAAACCAGTGTCCTAGATGTTTGATTTCACTTCTCAGTGAACTTGATACAAGAGATATGAAAGAGTAATTTGGATAGGGAGCCCAGAAGGAAGAACATACATATTAGGAATTCCTGGTTTTGAATAGGGCAGGAAACATTTCTAAACCCAGAGAGCATTCACCTCCATGGGCTCATATATTATCTTTCAATGCCTAATGACCTAACCAGACCTTCCAGCTTTATGAATACAAACTGCATAAAACTTCTGATAACCAGGATTTACGTAGTTCTAGACAACTAGTCCGATATAATGCCTTCCAGTACCTAAAGAGGGCCTACAGGAGAGATGGGGAAGGACTCTTTATCAGGGAGTGCAGCAATAGGATGAGGGGTAATGGTTTTAAACTGAAAGAGGGGAGATTTAGATTAG
>JAOXJM010000079.1:18208871-18233799 GCA_026413425.1 Tringa solitaria | reverse complement strand
GGTTATTGTTAACTTTATTTGTAGTGCTGGAGGGGGACGCTGGGGCGGGCTCCATGGCAACCGGATGTAAGCGGCGGCGCTCTAGCCCGGGCGGCCGCCTCGCTGGTGCGGCGGAAGGGCGCGTCTCTGTGGTAACGCGGAAGTGAGAGGGGCCGGCGGCGGCGCGGGACCAGGCGGGCCGGGCCAGGCCGCGGTCACCTCGGCCTCCGCCGCCTCCACCTCTCCCCTCCCCGCAGATGGCGGCGGCGGAGACGCTGGTGCACGGCCTGGCGCGGCTGCTGCAGGACGCGGGTGAGTGTCGGGCCCCGCCGGGCCGGGCTGCAAGCGCCGGTTGTTGGCGGGGGCAGCAGGGCTCACGGTCCGCTCCGTCCTTCCCCTTCCCTGCAGGAGACCTGGTCCTGGACGGCTCCAGCACGCTGACGCTGCTCACCCCCACCCTGCAGCACCTCACGCAGGTCTTCGAGCAGCACCTGGGCTCCCGCAACCAGAACCGGGGCTTCGTGGCCCTGCCCTCGCACCCCGCCGAGACCGCCGCCATCCTCCAGGCGCAGTTCCTCTTCGACGTCCTGCAGAAGACGCACTCCCTGAAGGTCCGTACCTACCGGGGATGCGAGGGGCCAAGGGGGTACTGCGAGGCCGGGCGGTGGAGGTGGCAGGCACAGCCGCCTGCTTCAGAGTGGCCTCCTCCGGCGCCCATTCCTCCTCTTCTTACGTGCACACTATGTAGGCTGAGTAGCTCTCGGAGGGCTGTCACATGGAGCCACAGTTCAGCACGATAGCGTGTCGCTACTTCACCTAGGAACAGGCATGCGACTCAGCAGAAAGTTTTTCAGAGTTAACAACAGGGGCAGCAAGGGTTAATTATGTTCTGACCTTGGTAAGGTGTTGACATTGTTGGGAAAATGATTATTTCCTGAAACGCTTGAGCAATCCAGGCAGTATCTGGCAGCTGAGCACAGCTGAGTGCTCCCTGAGTGATGATTGACCCACACAAGGCAGCGGAGCCAGGGTATTTGAGCAGAGCAGTTCCATGTTATATACATCCACTACTCAGAGGCTTTCTGCTGCTTATTTCTAAGTCTTACGTGCTCCTGCCTGGGCAGCAGTTCTGGTTGATTTGTTTCACAGCATAGGACATTGCTGGTAAGGTTTCTCATTGATTTTTAAGAAGGTGGTAATAAAGATAAAAGTATGGAGCTTGGGATTCTTCAGAGGGCTTTTTGAAAGGTGGCGTGTGTTATGAGGCTGCGCATGACTATACTTGGCACCGGAGCACAGCTAGGAGAGTAGTAGCGGTGAAATGGGCATGAAGGGGGAAGGGGAATTAGCAACTGTTCCTAGGTTCCACAGTGGTGCTCAGGAGGTGTTAGAGTTGAGCACTGCAGCCTGCGATGTCTTTAAAAGTGTTTTCTGAATGAGACAGATAGGAGAGATTATCTAAACGTTGTTGGGAGGGTTTTGTAGCAGTGTGCTCAGAATGGAGACTGGAGTGGGGCCCAGAGCCTGTGGAGAAACGTGGGTGCCCTGGCAGGAGGAGGAAGGGAAGGACACTGCAGTCAGGAGGATGTTGTGGTGAGTGCTTGTGTTAACCAAAAAATGGGCTTTTTCTGTAACAAGCCTGTAAGGAAGGGGAAGCTACCCCTTGTGGTGCAGTAACTTGGAGAAACTAATAATTTATATCAGCCTTGTCAGATTCTTAAGGCAGTGGAGGGAGAGGAGGTGATCAGGACACAGAGCAAGGATAGCATCTGAAATAAACTTGGCTAAGTCTGATCATCAGAGCTTCCCAGTGCAAGCTTCCCCTACAAATGATCCTGTTCAGCATGCTGCATTAGAGCTGGCAGGCAGTGGGCAGTGATTCATCGCCACCAGGGCTGTATCTGTGGAAGCGGTAGCGGTGACAAGGCCTTGGGATGTCTGTTCTGCACCTGATGAGTCACTTCTGCGTGAACGTGGATATAGCTGGCAGAGATGGTCTTTCCAGTTGTATGCGGGTGTCCGCAGTGGAAGTGTTAACTACTTCATCACCCGCTTTGTCTAAAGTACTGTTTATGTACTGTCCATAGAAAGCATAAAAAGCTGGGTTTCATAAGCTGCTTTTATGGTACGTGAATGCAGCCTAAGTACCCTGTGGTGAAACATCCTGTGGCTGCGCTACAGAATGCAGAGAGGAGGTTTGCAGGTACCTCAGTCTAATGCTAACAGTGTCTTAGAGACCCACTCTGTTTTCCATTGTGTCTGCTTGTGATTTGCCTTATTTGGCCTGTTCTAGTGAAATGCGCATGCACACCTCCCACCAGTTGGTGTGAGGTCAGCTCAGTTGCTCAATAAACATAACTCCAGCAGTTAGTTTTGTCTTTATTTAGCAGATTTGTTAGTGGTGGCTGATGAGGAATCCAGCTCTCAGATCTTCCTGTGGTTCTGAAAGTGGTGAAGCCACGTGGGCAGGGGAGAAGACAAGGAGCTCTACGGTCTGGCAGACCGTGGTCTTGTGCTGGCTAACATGCTTTTCTCTTTGGGCTCTGTTGAAATACAGGGCCAGGAGAAAGTGCAGATACCAGCATCAGGGGAGAACTTGTTAGTGAACACTCGAGCTGGGGGGGGAGACACCTGTTCAAGGTGCTGCAGTCAATGCATCAGCAGGGTGGTATTGCAGCACAAATCAAGCTTGATGTGAGACTTCTTTTCTGATTTCTCTAGCTCGTTCATGTTCCGAACTGTGTTTTGCAATCTGCTGTGAAGATCTTCCCTTTCAAGTCCCTCCGGCATCTGGAAGTAAGTATAGAAGGCAGAACTGGCCTCGAGTCTTGCGGTTTGACTTTTCTTGACTCAGTTTTGGGGTTGCAGGATGCCTCTACTCCTGAGAACTGGGTAGGCTTTTGTGGATTTCCTAGAAGGCTAAGTCTAAACACCTGCAACACTTGCTTGGGATGAAGCTGGGATGTGAACAAAGGCTGGAGTGTTAGGGAGGGAGCCTCCAGCAGGGAAACGGGAGATACCTTGCAGAGATGGGCCGGGGATGGCAGCTGCTCTTACACTGTAATATTTTGATGTATGTTGTCCTTACTTTGTCATCACTGCTGCAGTTGAGGTGTGTCCCTCCGCACTGCCTCCGCGGACTGCGATTTGTCTATTCTCAGCTGGAATCTCTAACCTGTTGCAAATGTATCAGTACACTGGAGGTGAGTGTCTCTACACAGCTCATGGGGGGAAATTGCAGGAGAAAGGCTATCTTGATCCTACAGTCTTTCATGCAGGGAAGATGAAAGAAACAGTCTTAAACATCTTATCAATCCATGTTGTATATGGCTTTTTCTCCCTTCCCTGTTCTGGGGTCCGACCCTGACTCAAGCAGTGTTGAAGTATTCCCTGGTTGGATACACACGTGCTCTGTAGTCTCCTCTTTAGCTGTTTGAGAACTTCTGGCTCCAGCCAGTATTTGTATCAGTGAGGTCTGACTGTTCTATGTCTCTAGTCATTTCCACATTCGAAAGCCTGCAGCTGATCGAGGTTTATTTCATTGTACCTCAGCAGTCTTAAATTAGAGCTGATGGTCAGCACCTTATCTGCACTGGTGCCCAGCAGGTTTCTGAGACATGAAGGCAAGCTCCAGCACCGGCAAACCAAGTAGCGTGGGCTGTGCTAGCCATGGGGCTCTGGGCTTCTGCCTGTGGCACAGAAGCAGCTGCCTACTGGGGAACAGGGGCTGCTGGCAGGGAGTGCTTTGAGAGCTTCTTTTGTCTGCCAGAGCACAAGCTGTTTGGCCAGGGTGTTCGTATCTTACTTCTGCTTTGATAGAGGTCTCAAAAAGGTTTTGTTAGCCTGAGGCTTAGTGTTCACAGCCTACGAACTGTAATATGTTAGGTTGACTATTACCACTTGAGTGTAGGAAGCAAAAGCATCTTGCCACCTTTCTAAATATCTAGCCATTGAATTACCACCACCTCCAAATACTTGAATCAGTGACATGAGAGTCATTGCCACTCTAGGCAAGGCAGGGTCCGTAAGACACAATATGCCAGCCGCCTTCTAGACTAGCTGTTCTCCTGTGTCCATCTGCTGTTACTGTAACAGCTAGTACTCACCAAGGAATGGCTCCTCACTTCTTCCTAGGAAATCATTTCAGCATGTGGTGGAGATTTGAGCTGTGCTCTTCCGTGGTTGGAATTGCAGACGGTGAACTTCAGCTATAACTCGATCACTGCCTTGGATGATTCACTGGTGAGTGGGGCATCCTTCCTGCGTGACTGAGGGGAAGAGAGGAGATGATTGTGGCTAGGAACTGGGCACTCCTTTACTGACACTGCCAGGTCTGGGTGGGAGGGAGTGGGTATAGTTAATTTTCGTAGCCTTTCCCAGCAGGACAAGGTTTCCATGCTGCAGTGGAGACATTTGTAGGATCTGATCTAGTATCTTTTTGTCCTTCAGCAATTACTGAATGCTCTGAGAGTCTTGGATTTGAGTCACAACAAGATCCAGGATTGTGAGCACTATTTATCGGTGAGTATCTTAGGCTGAGCACTGGCGTTTCGTCGGATGGAGAGGATGCTGTTAAAAGTGCTGTAATTGTTGACCATTTGCCTGCTACGTGAAGTGTAACAAAAGAAATTGGAGGTGGGAATTGTGTAGCCAGGCATGGGGCTGTGAAGTTTTGCTGTTTGGTCTGTCCAGATTGCCAGTAGCATTTCCTTCTTGCTCTCAGATATCTCCTGTCAGTTACTTTAGAAAGGTGGTAGTCTGTCACAGTGGCATCTGTGTCTCTGGGGAATGGCACTGAAATCCATGCTGGATCTGCTTCTTTTAAGAGAAGCTTTTCATGGAGTTGATGGGGCTCACAATATTTCATTCATCATCATGTCTGGAAAGGTAAGAAAGGGCTTCTTTTGGTAGTTCAGACCTTTTGCTGAGGCAGTGGGTTCAGTCCCTTTCTGTGCCCCATTGAAGCTGATGAGGAAGGAGAAAGCTGCTCCTAGCAAATTTTGTAAAGCAGTTAGATCATGCTGAGGGCCTCTAGACAAACCACTCCAAATGAGAATGTCTTGCTGCAGAAACAGCCTCGAGAAACTTACTTGTTGGGTGATATAGGTGGGATGGAGAGAAGGGTAGGGGCTCGTGCCCTGTCTTGGGTCCAGTGTCAGGCTTCAAGCTAAGGTCCCAATTGATCTGCTGCTGCTTTTCTCTCTGAACAGACCCTTACAGAACTAGAGTACCTCAATCTGGCTTATAACTTCCTGTCCAAGGTGCCAAACCTTGGCATCTTCAGCCGATCCAAGCTGGTGACTCTGATCCTGCGCAACAATGAACTTGACAGCATTAATGGTGAGCCCACAAGGGAGGAGCATTTCTGAGTTTGAGGCTGTTCTTTCTTCCTCAAGGAACAGAACTTGAAATCTTGGGCACAGCTATTTTCACTAGGGTTAAATTTTGGGGGAGAGGGGTAGGTGGAAGGTTCCTGAGTGATATCTTCTGGAATGCTGATGGCTTCCTGCTGTGTTTGCAGGGGTCGAACAGCTAGTGAATCTGCAGCACCTGGATGTGGCCTATAACCTGCTGCTGGAACATGCCCAGTTGGCACCATTGTCCACTCTGCACTATGTGAAAAAAGTAAGCACAAAGCCTGGTGGATTGTTAGATTAGAGATGTCATGGGCAGGGGGTGCAAGGCGGAGACTGTGTGGTAAGGAGAGAGTTTCAAAAGATCAATTAAACTCTTGAACGTTTAGTTTTAATGCGTGAAGCTCTTGGGAGAGCCTTGGAGAGACATCTTTGGTTTTGGTGACCCGGGCTCAAGCTAAACCTTTTTCCATATATTCATCCTCACCTCCTTGCTCCCCCTTCCCGATTTTAACACCATCAAGTTCAATAAAGATCCTCCCTGGTCCTGTTATGGATTTGTGTGTTCAGAGAAGTCTGAAGGAGGATAACTGCAGTCACTGTAGTGCTTGTAAAGGAAGATAGCCTGCAAAGGACTCTTCTCTCAACACTTCTCAGAGAGAAAGCCTGAAGCCTGCAGGCAGGTTAGGTTGGGATGTAGAATATTGTTTCTAATAACAATTTCTCTGTTTCTCCCACCCAGCTGCATTTAGAGGGAAACCCATTATGGTTCCATCAAAACCACCGATCTGCAACCCTTGCACATGTCTCTCCCAGGGCAGCCTCCTCCAGTGTGAGTATTAGCCACGTTCCTTATGCCCCTGCTGTTGAAGGTGTAGGATGTTCTGATGCTCAGGGAAAAATGAAGGAAAAGAATTTCATAAACCTGAAAATTTATTCCTGTGGTGTAACAGTGGTGATTGTATTATGGTGTTGTTTTTTCCAGATAGAGTAGTTTGTCCTTAAATTTTGTTGTGGTGTGCTGTCTAGGGCAGACAGAGTTGAATGCTGATCTCAGGTTTGCAAGACCTCGGATCTAAATGGTCTTCACTGATCTTCACTGTCTGCTTCATCAGTTTTGCTCACTGATGGTCCCCAAACTTTACCCCATTGCTACTAGGTAGTGACTGTGTAGCTGGACTTTGCAGAGAAGGAGGTCACCGTCTTGGCCCACCTTGCCTAAATACATAGTTCTTTGGCAGCCATGGCCACCTCTTTCTTTTTCCCCATCGCTCTGCTCTCAGCTAGGTATCTATCAATGTTTGCCTTGCACTCCAGTGCTTAGGTCAGTTCTTGGTAATGTGATTTTAAATAAAGAAGCCAGCGACGACAGCGTTCTGGCAATTTAGCAAAGTAAACTTGCTTGCTAAGGGTCAGAGGTGTTCCAGACCTGCTCTGCCCTTTGGGTTAGTGGCAAATGGCTGGATTCATTGTCTTCAAACTGTATCTTGGAACAAGGTTTCGTTGAGCTCAAGTTACTGGAAGCAAGGGAGACTCAGGCTAGAAGCAGGGTACAAGCATTGAGGTGAAAATGTGTACCTTTCAAAAGAATTCATGTGTTGTTGCAGAATAATCTATTGTATCTCTTCCGCAAACTGTCTTGGATACTTTTCTGGGAGTCATAAAGTCTGTAAACAGGAAAACCACAATGGTCCCTTCTGGCCTTATATGCTCTTAGGTCAGGTAGCTGCAACTGAAGGAGTGATGATGGATAGGCAGGAACAGGGTTGTTTCTGGTAATCTTTGCAGTTTTGTGCCAGGGATCCCCACCCTAGGGTGGCCTGAAGGGGAATAGGAGTCAGCAGATGTTGTCCTGAGTATGTGCCAGCCAAGTGGAATCTGACTGCAAATGGGTCTCTAATTACAGTTCCTCTTGGATGGGGAGCCACTCTCTTCCTCAGACCTAATGGTAAGTACAATTGCTGTAAACTCATCTTCCTGGCTTTGGGAGCGGAACTCTGACAGGTTTTTGCATTGTCATGTGTCTTATTAAATCTGTATGGGCTGGCTTGACTCTTTGACACAGTTTGTTTTGGCTCAGTCCATGCTGATTCCTAGTAATTGTTGGGACTGGCCAGTGTAACTTATTCTGTCCCTTGTAGTCCTGCAGAACTTGGAGCCTTGCCTGTTTCCTTTTCAAGTACTCCCTGGCACTTGAAACTTGGATTAGGTGTCAGCAAAACAAACAGTTGTCAGTTTCCAAACTGCTGCTTTTAAGAAAGGCAGAGCTTGAGTTAAATTGGAGTGGTCGTGATAAACAGTCCAGTCAACCAGGCAGGACCTGTTGTCACCACTTCCACTGAGGTGGTGAAAGTTTGGGTAGGGGGTAGGGATGTTGTCAGCCTAAGTGGTGGCTCGGTTACCTTGTCCCCGCTTTGCACTCAGCAGGCAGCTTTCTCTTCTTTTGGCTTTAGCACCTTCCAAGACTTGTGCAAAGTGTGTCACAGTCCATCCACACTTCTACCTCAGAGAAGACCGTACTGGACCGCAGTGCTCTGGACAGTTCTTGTGCTGCAGACTTCAGCGACAGTCAGTCGCCAGCGGAGAACGTGGCTGTCAGGCTTCCTCGGAAGAAAAGCAAGGTCTGGGACTGAGAAAGCTTCTTAAGCATGTAGCTGGCATGTTGGGTGAAAGGGCTGCCTCGGCACGAAAGCCTCCTGCTGAGGGATGTGCTCTTGTACTGACTGTGTGGTGCTGAGCCTCTACGCTGCTGTGTGTTAGCAACGGGCTGAGCTTAACGTCAATTTTGATATGCTGTGACAAATGTTTCATGGTGTGTTTCTGCACTGTAACAGCCGTGAACCCTTCAGCTTGGCAGAGTCCCTCATCAGATGCTGTTTTGGTTGTTCTGGTGCTTCCCAACTATTCTTATCCTGTCTGTTCCAGGGAAAAGTCAAAGTGCGCAGAGCGAGCATTTCGGAGCCCAGTGACACAGAACATGAGCCCCAGACTTTACCTCTCTCTACTGGTGAGGCTTGTCTTCTTCCTCAGTAACACAACTCCTGAACTGCCCACAGTCAGAGAAGTGCTCTGATGTGGTGACTATTTTCATATTTCCCAAATTTTCTCTCTGCAGACCTGGTCCTACAGCATCAGAAGGAGATGGAGCGCTTGGACAGCTTCAGAGATCGCTTTGGTGTTGACTGGCTGCAGTACAAGAGACAGCTGGAGGAGCATGACCAAGTACCCGTCATCTGCCGTAGCCGTTCTGCAGATGAGATCACAGGCAGAACTGCTGCAATGGACTTGCAGAGCGAGAGCTCTGACCCAGAGCAAGGAGAACCCCAAGTATCTCAGAAGGAATCTTCTCCTCCTTTGGATGATACTGAGAAGGAGGAAGAGCCTGAAGTACAGTTGGATGAGCCTGTGGAAGGAGAACAGATAGAAGAAGAAGAGGCAGATGAGCTAATGCTGGGGGAGGAAGAAGAGGAGAAACCAGAAGGTAGGCAGGTCCTTTCACTGCTGCGTTTGAGGGCTTGGGTGACAATAGAATAGATGGATCAAATGTGATATCCCTGAAGCTTTATCTTGCTGCCCAGTATTGTGGGAATTTTAAGGACTTGGGCCAAGCAGGCCTTGAGACCTGCTGTGTGTACTGACCTGTGCTGTGTCTTGTTCGGCAGTGGACCTTTGCCAGCCGGTGCTGGTGAGCCAAATAGAAGGTGAAGGGGACCCAGAGCCGGACTGGATCTTCCTGCGAGTCACAGCTACGCATGTGGTTGAGGTGGAACTGAAGGCTGCCAGAGTCCTCCACAAGCTGGAGCTGAAATGCCTGCAGAAGGTGGAGACATCGGAGATGAACTGGAAGAGGATGGTGAGTTATGCCTCTCTGAGCCTTTGGCATCTTATTCCCTATGTGGGCCAGCATTCTGGATTTGGGCTTCTGTCAGAGTACCCTGCAGGTCTTTTCCTAGCTCCTGCAAAGCCTGATTAATCGAGCATCTCTTCCACCCAATGCATGTGTATCTAACAGCATCTCTATCACTCAGAGTACCTGTGATAATGCAGCAGAAGCCAGCACCAATTCTGTTCCAAATCTCGAGTTAAGACAACAATGGCTGGACTTGGTCCAGTGTGCAGGGATGAGACACTTCTCGAGAGGAGCCTCAATGAAATGGAAACCTCCTTCCCATCCATTCCTCACTGGGATGTCACCCTGGCCTTGGAGGGCTGTTTGTGGATTGCGCTTTTTCTTAGACAGTGCAGCGCTGAGCCTAGCACAACATTTAGAAAGCTCCTGGTATCTCAGTGGGCAGTTTTCCATCCACTCTGGGTGCATGCTTTAGCACTACCAGCCCTATTTTGCTTTTGTGGTTCTTTAGAAAGGGAATTTGGAAATTTCTTTTTCCTCAGGGTAGGATTTTAATATTCGGTGTGTGCACAGACATGTTCACAGGTTTCTCTAATACTATCTTCCTCAAAAGCTCCAACCTATTTTTTTTCCTGCCCTTGTACCTCTTGAATCTTTGTGGCTTGATATTCTTCTGAAATACCTTCGTGAAAAGGTGTTTTGTTTTAAATGCTTTGTTCTGTGCCTTGAAACTGTTGTCCTCAGTGCTCATGACCTTTATTTTCTATTTATTTATTTATGTCCGTTCTACCAGGCTCCCAAACGCTATCAGCTATGGAGGGCTACTCCAGGCTTACTAAATGAAATGCTTGTATGGCCGCATTTCAGCCAGTTGCAAACTAACTTAGTCTGTATACTGGGTGCGGCGCCCTCTTTCTAGAGCTGGTGTTTCCTGTCTCCTGCAGGACCTGGAGCGAGTTTTCCCTGTCCTCACATTGCACTTCAGCTACATCCGCAAGGACCGGCAGAAGCGCAAATATGTGGTGCTGGACGACTGCCCGGAGCAGTGCCTACAGGTAGGGGGAGGCTGGCGGGCGGGAAGCCTGGGGAGGGGACAGTGTTACTGAGACACACTGAATTCTTCCAGCCAGCCAGCACAGGGCCCTAGTTCTCTGAGCACATGCACATCTGCTGCCCTGTGGCAGTTCGCATCTACCTTGTAACCTCAGGATTTCTCCAGCTGCACAAATGACCTGTGGAGGGCCCTGTGAGCATGGCCGTGGGCAGTGGAGCTCCCGGAGCATACAGGAAACTCTCAAGGAGAAAGCCTTGTAGCTTTTCTCTTGGGGAGAAAAGTTAGTAGTCAAGTTAGTGATCCTTACTTGTTATTCATGTGCAATGTAATGTCTCTTGGGTGCTAAGTGATGCGCTAGCCTATGCTTAGCCCTCTAGACAGTGAGAGTGTCAATGCTATGGCAGCTCTGGTCTGCACAGCTACTGTAGGGTCTCTGGTCTCAAATCCAAGTATTTTTCTCGAGGTACATTTAGACAAGTTCTTACAAAGAAGGCACAAATAGATGGGACCTTTGAGACCAGAGTTCCAGGGAGAGCCTGTCAATACATAGATACAAGGCACAGACCTGCAAAACGAGGTTCTCCTGGTCTTCTGCAGTGAAGCTCTGTGCCCTTGACAAGTCTTGCACAGACTGGCTGTTGTACTCTGTTAGCTGGGAAATGGCCCTGCACCCCTTACACTCTGAGACGCTCTAATGAGACACGTGAGCAGACTTGCTGATATCAGAGGCTTGCTTTTATTAGGATGGTTATAGCTGCCTGATAGTACTCTTTTCCCTGTCCTGCTACTTCTAGTGTGTCCTTGAAGTGTTATCTCCAGCTGTTGAGGAGAATCGGCGAAATCAGGACCAGGAGAAGGGATCCACAAAGTTCCAGTGCCTGAAATGCAAGCAGGAGTTTTCCCAGTCCCTGGCTCCCTGGCATCAAGGTCCCTATCCTCCAGAGGTTGAAGATGCCAAAATGCTGGAGACCCTAGTTGCCTCAAATCAAGGTAGGATGTAGTGCCCAGAAAAAGGATGCTTGCCCAGGCCAACTGCCAGAATGGAAGATATGGTGCAGAGCATGGAGTGTATAGGAGAGGGTGATGTCTTGGCTGTACTGGAATTATTACCTGTTGTGAGATGTACTTGCACTTGGCCCACTTGGACTGGGAAGAGCCTGCCTTGTTCCCTAGCAGAAATAAGCCACTGTTTTAAGGTTAAGCAAACAGCGCCCCTATTGTGGGCCTGTTCTCCCAGGCCTGGGGTCTGGGAGAACATAAAGGTGCTGGAAACTGCAGATGGTTCACAGAAATCTAAAGTCTGGGAGAGGCCTTAAAGGTCATGTAGTCTCTCATCCTGCTGAAACCTTGGTCAGTTCTGCCACAGAGGCGAATTTGTTCTAAAGGGCTTTTGCTAACAGAGGCTTCTGGGGAATCTGCTCCAGTATTTCAAGTAAAACTTTGGCTGCTGGACATCAGAACAGCAACCTGAACCCTAACCTAAGTCTCCCTGGCTGTGATCTTATGCCCACTCTTGCTTTCCTTATGGGGAATGATTTATTCCTTTCTTTGTACTTGAGAGCCATTGTTCTCCCCCCGTAACTAGTCCTGTCTTCTGTCCTCTAGACTAAATAAGCTCAACTCCTTAGATAATTTGCTTGTCAGTCATATCTTATACAATGCAGTTATTCTTGCTGGTCTCCTTTTTGCTCTTTCCCATTTGTCCACATTTTTCTTTGGGTGTCTGAAATAGATGGGGTGTTTTGGCTGAGAAATAGTGGCTGAGAAATGGCCAGGACTGAATAGGCAACTTCTGATTGCTAATTTTTTTTTCAAAGCTTAGTTTATATTTGAAGTGGGAAGTACCCAGACTTAGCTCTGAAAATGCTGTTCTTTGATGAAGTATCCTAGGACCTAAGTGCTGCAGTGAGGGCAGAGGTGCTGTCCTGGCTGCAGTCCTTTCTTCTGTGTTGGGACAATTTCCCCTACTGCAAGGGTAGTGAGAGTCCCAAGATCTAGCTGGGAGTCTGCTGTGGTTTGGGTGAAGGGAGCATCAGGAATTGGGGTCAGCGGGGATGAGGACAGCAGGAGAAGGGACATGGCATGCTTGTCGTTTGGCTGTCTGAAGGATAAACCAACCTGAGGATGGCTGTGTCTGCAGAAGATTGGATTGGGTGGTCATGAGCTTGGGCTTCAAAAGCTGTTTGAGCACTTGTGGATGTGAAGTGGGAGGAAAGTCATGAGCCAAAGCTCTCGTGTAGTTTCAGTTGCAACTACATCACATGCTGCTCACCCTAGATCTGAGCAGAGCTATTTCAGGTGGATGTTGGCACGGATCCAGAATTTCTTGGTGATTTGAGGGGAGGGTATAGGTTATGATTCTGAACAGAGTTGCTCAACAAGCTGCTCAAGTTGGAATATAACTATTGTCTACTTTGAAAGGGATGGTTTGTGGTTTGCAGAGAGAAAAAAAAAGTAACATCTTGTTGCAGAAGAGCTGTTCTGTTTTTACTTTATCCCTGACAAAATCTTCCACAGATGCTGCAGTGGCTGGTGAGCCCATAGCCTGTCCCAGTTGTTCCAGTGACCATGTGGTCATCCTGCCTTCAGAGGTGTGCTCCAGCACACCTTTGCCACCTGGGCCCGATAGCACAAGTGAGGACCTGTCAGACTCTATCCTGGAGGGAGGCAGCCAGCAGGAGGGCTCAGAGGAAGCGCCTGCCTTGGCCAGTGAGTGTGGGAAGTTCTACATCGGTGAGGAGGACAGCTCGGAGGTGGATACCAGCAACAGCACCAGGACCCCGGAGCTGAGTGGCGAGCATGATGGCACTCTCCATTCCAGCTCCCGCAGCTCAGATGGGGGCTGTGGGAAGAAGGAGCTGAGCATGAGGAGCCAGTACTTGTCCCTCAGCCACACAGACACCAATGGGGGCAGCTTGATGGGGAGCTACCGTTACAGTGTTTCTCGTGGGCCCACTCCTTCCCAGCTTTCTTTGAACTCCGAGTCTGAGGAAACATGGAATCTCAGTCCTTGTGAGTATATAGGAGCTGTGCACGGTTTGGGGGTGCACGCAGCTTGCTGTTGGGATTTATCACTCATGCTTGCAGGATGTGCTGTCCCCAGTTTAATGGGGGTGAGGGAAGTCATCAAGCATAAGCAGCAGTAACCGTGGTTCTTGTGAGCAGAGTTTTTCATTCCCCTCTCTGTTAAATCCTCCTTCCTGAAGGTAGGAGAACTGAGTCATCTCCTAATCCTTAGGTATTGCTCAGACTCTTGAGTAATAGGATTTTGTTCTGGGAGTTGCACTGCTCTGTTACAGACGCTGGGTTCCTGTAGCACCAGTGAGCTGCCAGCTGGAGCATTACTTTTGGGGTCAAATCGCAAGGTCCTAATTTAAAACTGAGCCCATTAAAAAGTTCCTGCTGAGGACAAGTTGATTAATGTGGTGTTTCTGGTGGAGAACAGGCTCCACTGGGAAGTGTGTACTCTTGGGCAGTATTGTGGCTATTGTATAAATTATTTGGTCATACAATTGCATGACAAACCTATTTACATTCTTAAGCAGTTTTATTGGTATCTTCCTCAGTCCACGTTAACCTTACCATAGTCAAAGTCAAGAGTTTAAAAAGTTGACCTGAGGTGACACCAGCTAAAATAAGAAATATCTTTCTGGCTTTGCGATAAAGAATTTTTCTCCTGCCAAATCTGGCAGCAAAGCAGTGTCCTTCTGTGACTGAACAGCTCAAGAGAGGTTGAGGATGGGTTAGACCAAAGCTTTGTATATCTGAAAAAGCAAATGTTGGGAGTGACGGAGTCCCCTTGTGTTTCCACATTGAGACCTGTGGCCTGAAAAGCTCAAAAGAGCCCTTTGGCTTTTTGTCTTGAGGAGAGACTTGGTGGAAGCAGGTGTGCAGAGGGGGGTGACACTGCTGCCCTCGTGCCAGCCTACATGATTGGGCAGCACCTGGTCAGTGGGTAGTGTCAATCTTATCCTTCGCTCTCCTCAGCTGTAAACGGCAACCAGAACATGAGGGACTTCCGTTCTGTGGATCATCGCCTGAAGCTGTACCTGGACATGGAGGTTTTTGAGGAGGATGCTGAGGAGTTCCAGTGCTTCCTCAAGGTGAGCTCCTGCAGCACCACTACTACAGCTGTCCTTGCCACCCTGCAAGTTCTGCTCTGGGGTGGCGTCCCAGAGACTGTGGGCTGTGAAGGGAGCTGAGGTGTGTTTGAATTGTCCCTTTCTATGGGTGGGCTGTCAAGGGTCAGGCCAGTGCTATGGCCCACCCTTTCTGTGCTCTAGGTGGTCATGGTGAAGTTTGGCCGACAAGGAGAGTTCCTCTCAATCCTGGTTGTCTCTGATCTCAAGATTTATGTGCTGGAAGTCACTGGGGCTATCAGGTGAGGAAAATGGTGTCAAGCAAGACGCTGCAGCAAGGCTGTGAGTGTTGGGTAGTGCCAGCCTGTGCTAACCTTACCCTGGAGGTGTGGTGACGTGCAAAGGCTCTTCTGCCAAACTCCCCTGCTGCAATCTGATGTGGGAGAGGAGATGGGGCAGCCTGCTGCAGCTGAGAGCTGTGCTCTGTGATTAGGGGACAACCTGCAGACTGGCTGAAGAAGAATGACTCTCACTACCTGTCCAATATTTCTCATCTGGAAGTGGGACTCTGCCACCAGAGCTTGCGAATGGAGTTTGAGAACCCAAAAGCCTCCTACAATCTGCTTATCCGGAACCAAAGCTGCTGTGACCAGTTCCTGCAGACCCTGACATGTAAGAATAGAGCTGTAGTGGGGGCGGGGGGTGCCAGGGAAGAGGATTTGGAAGATTCGCTCTTGGAGAGCTACCAGGAGAGCTGTAGTTGGATGTATGTTGGAAATTCACTTCTTGCCAGCTCAGAAAGAAAACTTGGGGAGAACCCCACTGGCATCATAACTTCCAGTGCCAGACTATAGAACCATCCTGAGCTGTTACGTACTGCCCTTGCAATAAGACATTTACCTTCTTCCCCCCTCTTTAGATCTCTTGCAAGAGCTGCCTGCTAAGCACAGGAGCAAGGTGAAGGATATCCCCACAGTGGAAATGAATCCACAGCATTGGCTATGGTAAGAACAGCCTTGCAGGGCCAGGGTTTTGGGTAGAAGAGGATGTCTGCTTGCCCAGCAGTGCCTGGGAAATATACTGCTCAAAAGAGGGCAGCACAGGAGGAGGTACTGCTGGAGTGGCAGCCAGGCCTATGTGATAGGTTTAAGGCAGCTGGCTTGGGTGTCTGCTGCAGAGAGGGTGAGTAGGCAAAGGGGTGTCACAGCAGGGCAACTCCAGATTTTCTGGATGAGCCTGAGCAAAACATAATGGAGGGGGTAAAAGGGGGAGACATAGGGCAGCCTCCTCCCCTGCGAGAAGCATTTGGTCCCTAGCTGGAAAGGTGGTGGGCAGAGTAACAGGAGAGAGGAATTTCTCAACGTCTGGAAGAGACAGGTCCCTCCCTTCCCCAAGAGGACAGTGAAGAGTAACTAGCTCACAGCAAACCTAGACTGGAAACAGAGTGCTTCCCTTGATGTGCCTGCTGTTACATCTCCTCCAGGCCTCTGCTGGACTCCAAGACTACAGATTCTGCAGCTGCAGATGACACTTGTTTCTTCTACCTGCTGGCCTACCTGATCCAAGGTACAGGTGATCTCAGTGGCCAGGTGTCCCACACCTGGTGCTGTCTGCTCACAAGCTTGTGTTTTTAGTATACAGTCTGTGGGAAAGAGCTGGGCCACTGGTCCAGCAGCGAAATGGGGTGGGTGCGTGGGTGGGGGCTCTCTTTGCTGTTGAGATGTGTAGGATAACAGCATGCTTCTTCATATATGTCCAGTGAGTCTCCCAGCCCTTTTCTGCATGGAAGTCCAGGCTCTAGGGAGCAGTTAGTCTTGCACACAAGATTTGATGGCAAATCAGAATTGTTTCTTAGAAACTGAAGATTATCTAAGGGCTGGATCATTGCCCTGAGCTGAGGTAAAGCCGAGGGGTCATACTCACAGCTGGTTTGTGTGAGGAGTTGAAAGGCTCCTCGGTTTGGGAAAACAGAACCAGGTGTCCAGAACCTGAGACAGTAGGACAGGAGCAGCCTGCTGGAGCCCATCAAGTTCTGTTCTAGGACTCACTGAGGGTGAAATGTGCTAAACCTGGGATATGAGTCTTCAGTGAACAATTCCAGTATCTTCTCAGCTTGGGACACTGAAAAAAGCAATCTAGCTGTTGAGCACATTCTGACCAATTTGTTACTGTTCTTGCAACCTTGTTCACTATTGGCCATTGGGAAGGTATGAGAGAATGGGAATTGGAAGGAATCTGTGGGAAGTATGCTTATTGGTCTCCTCAAGCTGAACAAACTGCCTGTGAGAGGCAGAACTTCAAATGTGTTTTTCTTATTCTACAGTTTTCTCCTTTTTTAGAGTATGGTGCCCAAAACCAGACACTGTTCCAGCTGAGGCCTCATTGCCAAGTAGACAGGACTAATTAAACATCCTATTTCTGATATTCCTACTAATTCCCAAGAGTGAGATGTAATGAGAAAAGCAACATGTTGCTGTAGCAGCTTGTGATCCCCTGTGACCTCAGACAGTTCTGCTAGTGGTTCCCTATTTCTGTGGATCTGACTTATTCCCAAGCTCTAGTGCTTTTAATTTGCATCCACTGAAATCAGCTGGATGATGTTTATGCTCCCTATAGTTTTTCAAAGCTACCTTGCTTCCTGCCATACTTAAGACACGTCCCAACTTGGTATTGAACTTTGTGTGTGCTCTCTGTTCCAACCATCGGATATCTGCAGCCGGACGAAAACAAGCCAAAAAAGGCAGTGGTCAGGAAGCTGCTGACTTTTAGCTAAGAAGTAGTAAAGTGTTTAAGAGGTCAAAGGACTTGAGTGTCTTTTCCTGCCTTGCATGAGGCCATCGGCTGGACAAGGCTTGCTGGGTGGTGGTCTTTCATATACATGCTCTTGTAATGGGCTTGGATAAGCTGGTCAAGCCCAGCCACATTTAGCTACCCTGCTCCCCCTCTTCAGTCAGGAAGCTGGATAAGGCTGTTCACCCAGTTACTGTTGCTGGAAAGGATTTCCCTAGGGGAGGGATGGAAAGAAAAGCTGGTTCTGTGGTGACTCAGGCTCTCAGCAAAGCCTCTCCTATTCCCTCATATCCTTTTAGGGGCATCTGCTTTCCCTGTGACCCTGCTGAGCACCCGAAGCATGCTGTTTCTGCTGGAGGAGAATCACCAGTGGCAGGTGCAGCCCTCCTTGGATGAAGACCATGAGGCAGAAACGCCTCCTAGGAGCAACATCCAGTTGAAGGAGAAGCAGCCGATCAGCAGTATTAGCAATGTCATAACCTATCGCCTCTGTCCTTGTGACATCAAGCTGATGCTTTACGATGAGGTAACCAGGAGGTGGTCATGGGGCACACAAGATGCTGGGGGCTGGTTTGTGCTCAGATCCTGCTCCTGCCAAGAATGTCTTGGGGCTGTCATCTCCCATCCTAACCTAGGGCCTGACACCACCGAGGCCGGGGGGCACAGTGAACTGCTGCTGTACAAAAGTCATGCAGGGACACTTCCACGGCTGGCAGTGAAGCTGGAGAAGGATGTATCTTAGGAACTGGGAGGAGCTGGCAGCTTCACTGGGGAATAGCGACTCAGGGCTGATCAATGCTTTTGAGGCTAGGTCCTGCTCATGCACCTGCTTCTCTTTCTTCTCTCACAGGTGCTGAAGGTGGAGAGCACTTGGCACATCCGCACAGAGTGCCCTGAGCTCCTGGTAGAGCTGGTGGAGTGGATCCGTGGGCCCTGGGAGGAGATGTTCTCAATTGAGCTACGGAAGGCTGTGTACGAGGGACTGGAGTGAACTTGCTGGCTGAAGGCAGGCAGGACTTGGAGTCAAGAGTGCTGCTGCGCTGGCAATGGTGCAGAAGTGTCTCCCACTCCCATCTTACCTTTGCTGTCCTGTGGCCTCTGTTTTCTACTCAACTCTTGCCCCTGGCCCTTTTTGGTGAGGAGGAGGGGAGCACATGATGGTCCAGACTGCACAGTCAGTCACTCACTCACACTGGGCTGGCCACGGAAGGAGCAGGTGGAGGGTGTTCCCTGTAATACTGCATAAGCTACACAGAGTTTTAAGTTGGCAGTGTCTGCTGGTCGCCTTCAGGGTCATATGGAGTGTCACTGAAGGAAGAGGGAAGCCAGGCCAGAGCATGTTCAGGGGGACATGCGGTGGTACTAGGCAAACAGCAGGACAGAGGCAGTTGGGTGCTGTGGTCTTTCTAGCAGGTGTACTTGCTGCCTTCCTAGCTGTCCTGGGACAGTTGCCATTATCTGCTGCTGCTGTTGTTATTTTTTTTTTCCTTTCCTCTTGTCCACGGCTTCCCTAAAGCTGCCTGCTTCGAGCAGGAGCCTGATTGCACAAGGGGAGGAGGCATGTTGTATTGATAACCCCACAGAGAGCCCTTACCTGCCCACCTGGCAGGGCAGGGCTCAGCCTGCTGCTGTAGTCTTTCAACTGTCACTGGGGAGGCAGGAGCTGTGAGGCTCTTAGCACAGAAATGTGTCACTCATCGCTTAGGGGTCAGGACCCTGGTGGGCACTGGCAGGTAAAAGTGAGGCTTAGGCTTTTCTGAGCAGTCCAAAAGCAAGAGTCTATTTTAACATGAGTTTTACTATTTTCTATTGTAATAAAAGCTTATATTTATTGAATTGTCACACTTTCCTTGTTGTGTCCCCTTGCACTGCTGTAATGTCTCTAAGGTCTCGCATACGAGCTTTGCAGCAGCCTCAAGGGTTCCCCAACATCTCACAGGGTTTGAGCCATTCTCCCCCTCCTGTTCAGGGTGGGTGCTGATGGGCTACTTAAACTAATCTTCTCCACCTGCCTGCTCCCAGGGAGCAGCCAAGGAACAAGGCCCAAACAGGACAATTCTGACAGAAGGTACTGCTTGTGGTGTTCTTCTATGACAATTGCCTTCAGGTGAGCATCCTTGTGGGCTTCCAGCCCCAGCAGGTTGCTTACTGGCTGTGCATGTCCCTGGAGGATGCCTCTGACAGGAGCTGTTGCTGCTGTGGCTAGAAGTAGGACTACAAAGACATGTATTTGTACTTCAGTGACTTGATGCCTGGGTTTTTTTGGGTTTTGAGTGTGGCAGCTCTTTGCAACGGTCTCTATGACATCCAGACCTTCCACATACCCAAAGATAGCGTCTGTGGCTTCAGTTTCTGTCATCTAGAACACGGCAGTGGCTGGGTCCCACAGTATCCACCTCTTCCAGTCTCACCTGGGCAGGTGAGATAAAGCTTCACTCCCTGCTCAAACCAAGCCCTACCATCCTCCTAGCCTTAAGAGAGCGGGAAGTTCAGTTTCCATACTTTGTAGTTGCCTGAAGGCCACCTCGCAGCACGCTGCTGGACGCTTTCTTGGAATCGCTGCACGATTAGACTTTTCTCCTGTCACGTCCAGAAGCAGCTGAGATGCTGAAGGCCCGCAGTGCCTGATATTTTTATCTAGCCTTCTATAGACTTGATTGACAAGATCTATACTGTCTTGAGGCGGATGTCACAACGCATTCCACTTTCTACCCTCTTCCTAAATGGGCATATGGCTGCTGCTCTCTGTTCCTCCGGAGCGGTCTCAGAGCGCAAGCGGGAGTGAGCTCAGTGGAAGCGCTGCCAGCACCTAGCACTTTGTCTGGGGAAAGGAGAGCTGCGCGGGTAAAGACCAGTAAGGGTTTTCTGTCTTCATCTTGCCATTTAAGGAGCGTGTTTAAGTGTTGTCTTCATTTCCTACATCTGTGTTTTTCACAAAGGGCAAGAGTCAAAATGGGAGTTGTTGGGACCAGCTCATTGATGTCCCTTCTTCGTAAGCTAATCCCCTGAGAAAGCCCATCCCTGGAACTTGCTTTTTCTATCTTAACTGCACCTTTGCTCTGCCCTGCCCTGCCCGTGCCTGGGGGTGTTGAGGGGCCTGACAAAGTGTGGGCTGCCAGAACCAAAGGTTTCGGCAGTGTGCCTGGCCGTAGCTCTTCTCAAGCTCTTCCTGGATTTTACTGCAGAACTCATTTGCTTCTGCTCCTTGCCCTGTCTCTGGAGGTCTGTGCCCTCAGCTCAGCACTAACCTCTTGGTCTGGTTAACAGCTCCCTGCTCTTCTGCATTCCTCCAGCCAGGGACAGGGAAGCTCACATGCAGCCTGTCCCCTGCCTCTTCATGAAAGCCTTGCTTTGTTTTCCCTCAGGGTTTTCTCCTGGCTGTTACCGGATTAACCCCTTTGTGGTTTATTTGTGACAGTGAATGCTTTGCTGTGGGGCTCCTTGCGGCAGGCGTAGTGATGGGATTAACTGGTCTCATTGCATCAGCTGGGTGTGCGCAAGGGCTTCCCCAACACGCTCCTTCACTCCTGCACTGCAGCCAGCCCCCACTGAGGGCTGTGCAGGAACAGGGTTGTGTAGGAGAGCCAGGGTCTGCAGAAAAGTGTGCTATCTGTTGAACCAGCTGCAGAGGTCTTCTGTGTGTCATAACCCTGAACATGCAGTTCCCCAGCCGTGCTGTTAGATAATCTTGATTTATTTTTTTTTTTCCCCTTCTTTCCCCTCTCCTTTTCTGGATGCACTTGGCTCCAGCATTCAGCTGCCAGCGTGGAGCAAGGCTGGTCTCAGTCTCAGCATTTCCCTGCTGTGTCTGCCTGGAGCAGGCTCTTCTCGAGGTGTGTGTAGCTGGAGGGATACCTAGGCCCGGAGTAGCCACAGGGCTCTGCAGGAAACCGTGGGCTCAACCTTCGGGCTGGCTGTTGTCACGAGTCTGGAGCTTTTCTACAGGCACCTACCAGCCCTGCCTTACTTTGCTGTTGAACTCATCGATAAAAATGATGCCTCAGCCACGGGGTTTGGCTATTTCGGTGCTCCCTGCTGTGTGTTTCTGCCCTCTAAAGCAGCATTGCCTTGTGCATACATAGCCAGTGGGGTAGCTGTCAGTCCCCTTGCACTATGTCTAACGAAGTCTTCTTTCTAATCAAACTGGGAGAGGGGAGGGACTGGTCGTTTACTCCTAGCAGAATATCCCTGCTGGCCTCATCTCCAGGGAACTGAAGATGTAGCAGCAAAGGGCACACATTCCCTGCAGCTCGTGGACCTGCCTGGCCAGCTTCATCCCTCCTGCATCTGCCAACACTCCTTACCCAACTTACAGAGCCATGGCCTGGGGCCGTGTAAACCCCTTCCCTTTGGGCTGCCCTCCAGCCGGGCTGGCAGGGGAAGAGCAGCGAGCCCAGGCTGGCATTGAGTGCCACGTGTGGGATCGGGGTGCCGGCAGAAGTCAGTGCCTAGGAACTGGGAAGGAGACCCTGGCAGGAGGGAGGTGGGCAGGGGCTGTGCCACAAATCAAGCAGGGGGGAAAGGGAATGGGTCCTTATTTTTGGAGTCATCCCAGCCTTCTCTTGGCTTCTGTTGCAGGGGATTGTCACTGCCCTCTGTGCTCCTGCAATGGAGCGTGCCTCAGACTGTTATCAGGAGGTTATTAAGCTGGTTGTGGAGCTGACCTGTATCAGGACAAACAGTCCCTAATGGAGCCGTCTGCTCCCTGTCCCAGTGCCACACGAGTTGTTTAACCTGGGAAGAGCGTGTTTGCGGCTGAGGCCTCTCACGCTGCCCACCTGCAGCCCTGCCCCACCGCGGCCCCGCTCGGGGAGGGTGGAGGCAGCTCACCCCTTCCTTGCCCCTTCCCCGTCCCGCTGCTGAGCGCCAGCCGGGCAGGGTCCACGCCGCCCCACAGCAGATGTGCCTGGGGTGCCCGGCCCCACCATCTGCCACCGTCCCCGGAAGCAGAGGCAGTCATGGCAGGGCCCAGCCCCTCCTGCCCTACCGATTAGAGCAGGAACTGAGGCTGCCGGCGAGAGCCAGACTGGCCCCAGCTCCATCCCTGCCACCCCGTGTCTGGCAGCTGAGGCAAGGTCTGGCCGTGGAGTCCCTGAGGCTGCCTCCATCCCAGTGCTGTGGCTGGAGTGTTTCTTCCAGAAGTCGACGTTCTCCGCTTACACCCCTGCGTTTACACTCCCCCTCAGCCATGTCTTCTCGATTACCGGCTCCCCTCGCTCTCGCCAGGCCGTGAGCAGCCCTGCCATGCTCCACACGCTTGCTCCAGCTCTGGCCTCTGTCCCACGTGCTTAGTGGTTTGGGGCTGGTCCTGGCGTTTGTGGCTGGTGACGGTGCTCCTGTTCCCTCTGCGAAGCTCGTCTCTGAGGCGGACCCCGCAAGGCTGCTGCTCTCGCACATCCTTCCTGCCCATGACGGGCCCGGGCTCCGTCAGCCTCAGCTGATGAGGGGAGGGATGAGGGTGGGCAGCACCCTTCATCCCACCACCTTCCTTTCCCGGCTGTTGGGGGTTTTCCCTCTGCCCCAGCCCAGAGGGTGATGCCTCTGCAGGCGCTTGGGTGTTGCAAGCTCAAGATGAGGGTAGAGCCCAGGGACGCACAGGGCACCGTGTTGGGGGAAGCAGGGGGGCCTCTGGCGCCCATGGCCAGACACTGACAAGCACAATAATGCCTGTCCAGGGGGTTGTCCAACACCAGGCTCCGAGCCTGGCTTCCCGAGGCAAGCTCTGCCCCCCGGCCCAGGCGTGGGATGGGTTGTGTGGCACAAAGATGCTGCCGCAGCTGTACCTGGCCCCGGCCCAACAAGCGGCTTCGTTCTGGGTGCAACGGCCTCGGTTTGGGTCACGCTCTCCGGTTTGATGCGAGGCTGCTGCGGGGGCTTGTTCTTAACGCGCTGAGCACCAGAGCCAAAGGGTCACGCAGGTCCCCGGCAAACTGCCTGGGGGTGAAGCCCGGCTGGAGGCGAGACCTGGGAGCGTTTGAGAACTGCTGCTGACTCTGGGGAAAGAAAACCCCCAACTGCTTTAACCGCCTGGCGGGAGCAGGAGGTTCAACATAGGCTGTGTGCCGCTGGTCCTCCCCAGCAGGTCCTCCCCAGCTTGCTGGGATGTGGCTCTCCTGCCGGCAGCCCCCTGCTCTGCTCCCACCTCTCCGTGCCACGCTGCGGGTGTCACCTGGCTGAAGCCCCAGGCTCCTTCCCTGCCCTGGACGCTTCCCTGCAGCTTTCCAAAAGCTTGAGTTTCTGTGCTCGGCTTGCCGTCTCCCTGCATCTGCCTCCGCCTCTTGCTCCGGGCCTGGGATGGAGATGGTGCCCAGGGGTTGCTCCCAGAGCATCCGTTGCTGGATCTGCTACACACATTTCCCCTTCCAGAAACGTTAATGCCACAGTTGCGTGGGTGGGGGCGGGATTGAATGGAAAGTGTTCCTTCGTGGCCAGGCCAAATCCCTTTCCTTCTGCTGCAGCTCCATGTGGCTGAAGCTGTCGCCTGGGAAAGACCCAGCCATGGACAGGGGGTAAGGATTGAGCAAGAGAGCCTGAAGTGGGGCCCTTTCCCCCTTCTTCTTGCACACACACCTGCACCCGTGTTGGGGTGCAGCACGCTGCTCTGGGGGGCTCCAGTTGCCTTCCTGCGACTGGGCCGTGGAGGCACTGGGGAAGCGCCGTGGTGGCTCTTGCTGGCTTAGGGGAGCGTCAGGGGAAGCGTTGGGG
The DNA here is from genome assembly GCA_026413425.1 of Tringa solitaria. Lineage (NCBI taxonomy): Eukaryota > Metazoa > Chordata > Aves > Charadriiformes > Scolopacidae > Tringa > Tringa solitaria. The sequence goes on along the minus strand of JAOXJM010000079.1, from coordinate 18,209,988 downwards.
TTGCCGTTACTCAGTGGGCTCAGAATAACTAAAACCCCACACCGGATGCGGCGGCTGCGCTTCCCGTACTGCTCCTTGCCCCCGGCGCTGCCCACGGAGGGTGGGCAGAGATGCTGCACCCACCAGTGCCAGCTGGTGGAAACCCTTCTGCAACAGGGAGCACGTGTTTCAGAGGGGAGAAGCAGTGTTTCACCAGCTGACGCAGACACCAGCTTCCCCCTGGATACTCGGGTTGCGCAAGGGAGCCCGGCATCCCTCCCTGTCCCACGCAAGGGCACAAGGACAGGGCGCTCTGCTCAGGATGTCACAGGCGTGGTTGGCCTGGTGAGGGGACTCAGCTCTGACAACACACCCCCCCCCCGCAGCCAATTTTAGCAGTGCAGAAAGTGAGTGGCCGGGGTTCTCTGGCAGAGGGACAGTCCACAGCTCTGGAGCAGTGACTCAAAGCTGGGGCATTGCCCAGGAAGAGCAGTGGTGACCCTCTAAGGGCACATCTGGAGGTGCTTCGTGCTCAGCCCTGGCAGGAGAAGCAGCACAGGCTTCAAAAGATTTGAAAGACATTCCCACCACCCAGGTAGGAATTTGGCTCCACTGTTCCCGCCAGGCCTGGGGCCACCTCCCCTCCTGGAGCCACCAGGTCCCTCCTTCCTTCCATCTCCTCTCCCTTTCTCTTCACCGGGGGAGGCAGAATTTGGTGTTACGGGGACGGGGACGGGGGGGCCGCAGGGTATTGTCCAGGTGAGTCTCACGGCCGGAGCGCTGCCTCCCTCCTCTCCCCCTGCGGCCAGGCCCGCAGCCGTGCGGGGCCTCCCGAGCCGGAACCGGGACCGGGACCGGGACCGGAGCCCGGGGGCGGCAGCGCCCCTCCCCGCCCGGCAGCTGAGTCACCCGGCGGGCGCGGGACCCTCCGGAGCGGAGCGGGACGGGACGGGACCGGACGGGCCGGCAGCACCCGCACCGAGCCCCGCGGTCTGTCGGTCGGTGCGGGGCGGTGGGTGCGCACCGGCGGGCGGGCGGTGCGCGGGGCGGGGCGGCCCCGGGCCCCTTTGTTCGGCGGGAGGCGGCGGCGCGCCGCCCCGCCGCTTTGTCCGCCGGCGGGAGCCGCTCGTCCCGGCCT
>JAOXJM010000079.1:18181651-18194470 GCA_026413425.1 Tringa solitaria | reverse complement strand
GATGATCTTTAAGGTCCCTTCCAACTCTAACCATTCTACGATTCTATGATTCTATGATTCCGTGATGTCTCTCAGCCCCACAGGTCTGCATCACCCCAGTGCCCGAGGCCGAGCGGCTCCGTGAGGTGTTGATGGGGCTGCCCGTGCTGCTGGAGTGCCAGGTGTCCCCCCCGGATGCCCCCGTCCACTGGCTGAAGGACGGCGAGGCCGTGCCCCTGGATGATGTTATTGCAGTGCAGGCGGAGGGCTGCGTGAGGAGGCTGCTCCTCCGCTCGGCAGGTCCCTCGGACACCGGTGTGTACACCTGCGATGCCGGGGATGATGCTGTGAGCTTTGTGGTGACTGTGACAGGTGAGCTGGGGACCGCATGTGAGACCCCACCTCCTAACAGCAGTGCCCCTGCCTCTCATCTTGTCCCTCTGATGGGGCAGAAAGCTACCATCAGTCAAGTGCCTGTGCTGAGTCCCTCCATGTGCCCCCAACAGAGGCACCGGTGAGGATCATTGGCTCCAATGAGGAGGCCCCCCACGCCTACATGGCCGGGCAGCGTGTGGAGCTGTGGTGCCAGCTGTCCCGTCCGGAGGCCCCGGTGCACTGGTACAAGGACGGGGAGGAGGTGGAGGAGGGTGAGAACCTGGTGCTGGAGCAGGAGGGGCCGCGGTGCCGGCTGGTGCTGCCCTGTGCCCGGCCACAGGACGCGGGGGAGTTCGTCTGTGATGCTGGGGGAGACTCTGTCTTCTACACCATCACCGTGGCAGGTGGGTGCGATGCAGGTGGACTTGTGGGATCACCTCCTGGGGGGCTTTCTCCCATGGTGTAGGGTGCTGCAGCATGGGCCACTGTCAGTATCACTGCTCTGGGGTTGGGATGCTTGTCAAAGATGTTCTTCCTGGGTCCTCACCAGCAGGTCGGTGGATTGGGGTCTTTGTGGCAGCTCTGGTGCGTAAAACCACCCAAACTGACTGGCAAAGGGGACCACTCGCTCTGCCTGAGTCTGAAATGCTCAGGCACCCGAGGGCACCCAACACCTCCATGCCAGGGTGTTTGCCCGACCTCTGCCGTGGCCAGTAAACAAGCCCTCCTCCGGGGCCCTAAAAATAGTGTGCCCAGCACCTGGCGTGGGGTCACTTGCAGTCAGACATCGTTCTGATGGACAGTGTTAATTAGTGACCCGAAAATTAGCGGTTGCCTGGATACGGATGATTGGGCGGTGTTTGCTGGGTGCGAGGGGGGACGGTGTCCCGCAGCGGCTGCCCCCGGCCGTGGAGTGGCTGCTGGTGCCACCGGCTGGCAGAGGATAACGAAAGCTGAAAGCGAGCGAAAGACTTCCCCTTGCTGGCCCCAAAACCCACGATCCCACAACCGCAGGAAGGCGACGGGGGGCAGAGGTAAAGCCCGGTTAAAAGGCTGCGTGACCGCAGCGGTAAAGCCTCTCCACGGTGTCAATACGTGGCAAAGGGCCAAAGCTGACAGCAGAGGATGTAGGAGTGAAGATGGGATGAGTGATAAGAGTTACTTGAAGAGCCAGTGAAGCCGTGAGCGGGTGAAGAAAGGAGGGTTTTAGTGTGATGAAGGCAAAATCGGCGGGGGGAAGGACAGGCAGCGCGTGCTCTGGGCAGAGGCGGGAGGCACCGTCCGCCCCGTGGGGGTGTGGGGCACGGAGAGCTCAGCTCCCTCGGGATGGGAGGGGGAAACACCATCTGCTGAGGCTCAGGCTTTCAGCTGAGCAGCTTTGCATAACTTAGATGGAAGGGTCTTAGAGGGGCTGGCTCGGCTTGAGACTCGGCCATTGGTGTCACCGGTGGGACTCAGGGCGGGTGCCAGGAGGCTCAGGCTGGCACCCCTCTGGCAGGAGCTCCGGGCTGGCTCCTGCAGTCAGCACTGCTGTGGCACGCTTGGGTTTCCCTGAGGCATCCCAGCTATCCCCCAGCTATCCCCCAGCTATCCCCAGGGGCGGCTGCAGCACGGAGTCTGTCTGCCTCTGGGTTTTCCAGCAGCTGCCGGGTGTCGGGGCACTCTTGGAGCCGGCGGCGGGGCTGGGGCCAGAGCAGCTCTGCCCGCTGAGGGCTGGCACGTGGCCCCCTCCTCGCTTCGGTCCTGTCCAACATCTCCAGCCTTACTCCAGCCTTACTCCAGCGACGTGATTGCTTTTAGCAGGTCCGGGGAGACAGGTGGCCGCTGAGCGTTTGATCAGGGAGCCGGGCGGACGCAGGCTCAGCGTGGTGCGGGTGGAACGCTGCAGAGTGGCGCCGCGCTGCTCCGGCACGCTGCGGGGCTGCGGTGTGCTGCTGAGCCCGGGCATCGCGGCTGGAGACCGTCTGGGAAGTTTGCAGCCCGGATGCCCGGCACGGATGCCCAGCACGGGGCAGCTGCGGGCCGTGAGAAGGGCAGGTCGCTGCTTGGCACCATCTCTGGTGCCGGCTGTGCCCCATGCCCACCAGGAGACACGGGCTGACTGACCACCATAGTACAGTCTGGGCCAGCTACAGCCTGCTGCAACACGTGTGGCTGGGCAGGAGGTGTTGGCTGCTGCAGGCAGGGGCCGCATCCTGACCTCCTCCCAGGGGAGAGCAGGGCTGGTCACTTCATGCTTGTACTGGGAGCTTCTCTGGCTTTAGGGGTCCGGATTCAAGTCAGGGAGATATAAGCAGTGGCACACGTTTTGTGTGTAACCCATTAATGGTGGTGTTCAGCAAGCGCTGAGGTCTGGCACGGTGTCCCGGGTCCCGGTGAGCCGGAGGAATGGGGATGCTGGCCACGAGCTGGCCACATGCCTGTGCTGCAGCGTGAGCAAGTGCCAAGGGCTGAGCCAAGACAGAAGCACCAGGCAGGGACCCAGTGGCCTCCGAAACAGGGACACGGGTGAAGGGATGGGCACCCCCTGGCAGGGCATCCACAGGGGCTGGTGTTGGCATCACAGATGACAATTAGCAGTGCTGGGGCTCTCTAACAAGGCACCCATGATGTGTGCCCCATCTGTGTCCCTCAGCTCTGTCCCGGGGCAGAGCAGGGCAGGCACCGTGGGAGCTGGGGCACGACAGTGATTTATGGCCAGGCGGGAAGCCGGGTGCTCCTGCTGGCTGTGAAGGGTGAGGAGCAGCAGGAGCCCTGGGCAGGACAGTCCAGCACTTGTGCTATGTGGGATGCAGATGAGGTGGTGCCTTAAACCCAAGGAGCCGGTGAAGCCATCGCTCCACGCAGGACTGTGACTGCCACCATCACCTGCTCTGGTTTTTACATCCCAGCTGAACCCCTCCATGTCTCTCCCCGACAGAGACACCGGTGAGGATCATTGGCTCCAACGAGGAGGCCCCCCACGCCTACATGGCCGGGCAGCGTGTGGAGCTGTGGTGCCAGCTGTCCCGTCCGGAGGCCCCGGTGCACTGGTACAAGGACGGGGAGGAGGTGGAGGAGGGTGAGAACCTGGTGCTGGAGCAGGAGGGGCCGCGGTGCCGGCTGGTGCTGCCCTGTGCCCGGCCACAGGACGCGGGGGAGTTCGTCTGTGATGCTGGGGGAGACTCTGTCTTCTACACCATCACCGTGGCAGGTGGGTGCAGCACACAGCTACGGCCCTCTCCCCCTTCTCCCTCTGTCCTATCTCCCTGCTCGTGCTGCCATCCCACCAGCAGCTGCAGCATCTTGGCTGCCCCTCTCCTCCTCACAAGTGGCTCCTTGCCCATGTCCCTGGGCTGGAGGGGGATGTGGGCAGGGGCAGGTCGGTGGCTCTTCCTCCTCCCAAAGCCCTGTGCTGTGCTGCCGTTCCGTACCCCAGGGCACAGCCACGCTGCCTGCCACTGGGTTATGCCACCTTTCACCCTAGCCCTTCTGCTCCCTTGCCTTTCAGCTGCCAGCGCCGCAGGGCTGGGATGATCCCGGTCGCTGGCCCCAGAGCAGGTAGAGTGGAGGCCAAGTGACACAGGCTCTTGGTCCTTTCAGCCCCACAGGTCCACATCAGGCCAGTTCCTGAGGCACAGCAGCTCCAGGAGGTGTTGGCAGGGCTGCCTGTGCTGCTGGAGTGCCAGGTGTCCCCCCCAGATACCCCCGTCCACTGGCTGAAGGACGGTGAGGCTGTGGTCCCCACCAAGGTCCTGGCCATCTGCTCGGAGGGCTGCTCGCGGAGGCTGCACATCCCCGCAGCTGCGCCGTCAGACTCGGGGACATACACCTGCGATGCCGGGGACGATGCCGCCAGCTTTAGGGTGACCGTGAATGGTGAGCTGCTAGGGGGGTGCTCGTCCTCCTGTGGGGCCCACCCACCACCACAGCTGAGCCCCTCCATGTCTCCCCCATCAGAGGCACCAGTGAGGATTGTCAGCTCCAACAAGGAGGCACCTCATGCCTACGTGGCCGGGCAGCGTGTGGAGCTGTGGTGCCAACTGTCCCACCTGGTGGCTCCCGTGGTCTGGTACAAGGATGGGAAGGAGGTGGAGGAGAGCGAGAGCCTGGTGCTGGAGCAGGAGGGGACACGCTGCCGGTTGGTGCTGCCCTGTGCCCAGCTGCAGGACACAGGGGAGTTCATCTGCGATGCCAAGGATGCATCTGTCTCCTACCACATCTTGGTGGCAGGTTGGTGGCACAGCAGGGATGACCTGCTGGGAAGGGCAGCACTGCCCCGGCTCTGTGCCATGGGGTCACCGGCACTGCTCCCTCCCTGCCCTGAACATCCCAAGAGAGGGGATGCAGCTGCATGGCCCAGGGGCTGGTGGGTGCCTCCTCCAGCTGGGCTGGGCTGGGCTGGCACCGTGTGCCCACCGTCCCTGCCCTTGAGCAGCTCCTGCCCCTTTGCAATGGGGCGAGAGGCTGTAGCATTTTCACAGCCCCACAGGGACGGGGATGTAGGGACAGCAGAGCCAGGAGTGGTGCAGAGAGCAGGTCTCACACCCTTCCTCCACATCCCCGGCAGAGCCACCGGTGAGGATTCTGCACCCCCCACAGCGCTCGCTGGAGCTGCCGGTGCAGGCGCCGGGGTGCGTGGAGCTGCGGTGCCAGCTCTCCGTGCCAGATGCTCCCGTGCGCTGGTTCAAGGACGGGCTGGAGGTGGATGAGACTGACAACCTGCTGCTGCTGGAAGAAGGGGCCTGGCGCTGCCTCCTCATCCCCAGGAGCAGCGCGGAGGACACGGGGGAGTACATCTGCGAGAGCAAGGATGAGGCCGTCTCCTTCGACGTCAAGGTGTCAGGTCAGTGGGGAGGAGGAGCAGGAACACACTGACAGGGCTCTGGCCAAGGGGTCTTTCCCAGTCTGGGAGAGGGAGACCAGCTTCTCTGTAGTGATGGAGCCGGTGAGTGCCCACGTCCTGGGTGCTGGGCCAGCCAGCATGGGTGCTGGCAGTAGAGGTGTCTTCAGGGCCATGTTGTCTCTGCATCATGGCTACGCTGTCCTCACAGAGCTGCCAGTGAGGATCCTGCAGCCCCTTAGACCTCCTCCTGTTGTGACGGTGTTCCTGGGGGAGACGGTGATGCTGGGCTGTGAGCTGTCCCGTGCAGACGCACCCGTGTGCTGGGCCAAGGAGGGCGTCAGGCTGGAGGCTGGGGGCAGCCTGGTCCTGGAGGAGGAGGGTGCCCACCGCCGCCTGCTCATCCCTGCTGCTCGAGCTGAGCACTCTGGAAAATACATCTGTGACGCTGCCGATGACACAGTGACCTTCACCGTCCAAGTGTTGGGTGAGCAAGAAGATGGGGGAGAGCCTGGTGGGGGGATGTTGGGTGCACAGACCCCAGAGACCCCACCTCTGTTGGTGTCGTGTGCTGCAGACCCGCTGGTCAGGATCCTGGAGAGGGATGTCCTGCCGACCCGCCGGCATTGCCAGGCCATGGAGGACCTGGTGCTGGAGGTGCACCTCTCGCACACTCACGGGGAGGTGAAGTGGTACAAGGATGGGGAGAAGCTGCAGGACACGGGGCGCGTGCGGCTGGAGGAGGATGGGGCACGCCGGTCCCTCGTCGTCCTGGGCACCACAGGCAGGGATGCAGGGGAGTATCTCTGCGACACCGGGGATGACAGCATCGTCTTCTTCGTCACCGTGGAAGGTGAGTGGGAGGTCCCGGAGGGGACGGTCAGTGGGGTGAGGACCAAAGTGAGTCCCTGGCTGCTGCCAGGCTGGGTGGCAGCGAGCATTGGGACGCTGGTAGGGGACACAGGGATCAGGCTACACCCACGCGGGGGCTCTGTGGAAACCCCTGCGCTGCCCAGCTGCAGCCAGAGGAGGTCTGGACACATTCCAGCCATTGCAGCACCCCGCAGAGGCTGCTGCTCCTGTGGTGACAGCCTGTCTTTCCAGTCCCAGAGCCACCTGTGACCATCGTGGGCAGCACGGGCACCATGGAGCATCGCTGTCTGGTGGCTGGGGAGGACCTGGTGCTGGCTTGTGAGCTCTCCCGTCCTGATGCCACCGTGCACTGGCTCCGGGATGGCCAGGAGGTGCAGCTGGATGAGCGGGTGCAGGTCGAGGCCCGTGGGGTGCTGCGGCAACTCACCATCTGTGGGGCACAGCCCAGTGACTCGGGGTGCTACGTCTGCGATGCCGCCAGCGACCGTGTGGTGACACGTGTGGAGGTGTCGGGTGAGCCGGCAGGAGCTCAGCACCCTGGGGACCCTCAGCATGGTGGGATGGTGCCACAGCCCTGAGTGAGGGGAGGGGATGCCTCTGTGACCCCGCTGACGGCAGAGGCCAGGGTGGCAGCATGGCAGGGAAGGGTGGGAGTCCTGTCCCCGGCCCTGCAGGAGCCATTGGTCAGAAAGGGACATGTCAGGGTCGTGGCAAGACTGTCCCTTCCACCTCCCCAAGCAAGGAGCTGGTTAAATTTAGCCTTGGCCGGCTCCCAGGCGCCGGTCCTCCTGCTTTGGATGCCAAGGGCTGAGCCCAGCCCGGACCCTTATCAGCTGGAGATGGAGGACTGGGCAGAGTGGGAGAGGGCCTGGCTCAGGCGGGTGTCCTGGCTCCCCAGCAAGGTGCTCAGGATGGGAAACACACCGAAATTAATGGCCCCAACCCAGCAGCTGAGCTGCCTGGGCAGGGAGGGATGCAGAACGATGGGTTCTGCTGCCAACCCTGCCAGGGGACCCTTCTCCAAGGGGACCCTGAGCTGCCAGACTCCACCAGCCTGCACCACCAGGACCCCAGGCTGGTGCCACTGGGACCCCTAGATAGCCCCACAGCAATCCCCACCCACCCACAACATCCTGCAGCTAGATGCACCATGCCCTCCATCAGCCCCACAGCCCTCCTACCCCACGATGACCCACTGAGGGCATCGCTGCCTCTCCACTCACAGCGGTCCCATCCCTGCATTGCCCCACACCGTGGGGACACCCCTGAGCCCTGCCGTGTCTCCCCGTGCCCCCCAGCCCAGCCCGTGCGCATCGTCAACAAGGAGGAGGCTCAGAGCCCGCTGGAGGTGCTGGAGGGGGAGAGCGTGACGCTGGTGGCCCGGCTGTCCCCGGAGACAGCGGCGGCTCATTGGCAGAAGGACGGACAGACGCTGCGCTCGGGCGGGCGGCTGCTGGTGTGCAGCGAGGGCCCCGCACGCAGCCTCACCATCAAGCAAGCGGAGCTGGGTGATGGCGGCACCTTCCTCTGCGACGCTGGTGACGACGAGGTGTATTTCACGCTGCACGTGAAAGGTGAGCCTGGAGGTGTTCCTCACCCACGCCAGAAGTGGTCCCCTGCCCCATGCTGCGATGGGAAGCACCCATGCTGCCGTGCTTCCTGCCCCATCCCACACTGGTGCCACTGGCCGGGTCACGGCTGAGCCCGGCGCTCCCCTGGCACAGAGGCGCCCGTGCTGTTTGTGAACAAACGGGAGGAGCGGGAGAAGCTGCTGGTGCTGGAGGGCGGTAGCGCCGTCCTCTCCGCTGTCACCTCCTCGGAGCGAGCCGATGTCACCTGGCTGGGCCCACAGCAGGCGGTGGTGGCCGGTGAGCGCCGCGAGCTGCGGCGGGACGGCCGCGTACACAGCCTCGTCCTCTGCAACGTGGCCAAGGAGGATGCCGGCATCTACACCTGCCTCTCCCCCCACGACCAGATGCAGTTCGACGTGAGCGTCCGAGGTGGGTGGCGTGGGGGGGGGAGGCAAGGGGGGAACCCGGGGACCCACACGGCGACAGCGGGTGCCGACGCGGGGGTGTCTGGCCGTGCAGAGCTGCAGGTGAAGTTCCTGCGTGGGCTGTCGGACGTGCGAGCGCGGCAGGGCGAGCGGGCGGTGCTGTGGTGCGAGCTCTGCAAGGCGCGGGGCGACGTGGTGTGGAGGAAGGACGGGCGGGCGCTGGCGCCCGGCCCCCGCCGGCAGATGATGGCGGAGGGGCGAGAGCGCTCGCTGGTGCTGAGCCGCGTGGAGCCCGAGGACGCCGGCGAGTACTGCTGCGAGTCCAACGACGACCGGACGCTGGCGATGCTGACGGTGCAGGGTGAGCTGTGCCCGAGGCTCGGCCACCATCCCGGGGAACCCCGTGCCGCGGAGGTGGTGGGGAAGCTGGGCATGGCCATGGCAGGGGGGTGCGGGGATGCTCAGCAGCTCCGCAGAACGCGGGGTCCCCAGTGCTGTGCCCCGATTCCCTGGCTGTAGTCCCCAGGGTGGTGGAGATCATCACGGAGCTGCAGAACCTGACAGTGCTGGAAGGGGAGGATGCCACCTTCAAGTGCCTGGTGTCCCCAGAGGATGTGGTGGTGACCTGGCAGCTGAATGGCCAGCCCGTGGTGCCCAGTGAGAGGCTGCTGGTGACAAGGAATGGGCTGTGCCACAGCCTCACCCTCCGGCAGTGCCAGCCGGGTGACGCGGGTACCGTGATGGCCAACGCCGAGGGGCTGGTGACCACAGCTCGGCTGAGCGTGCAAGGTGAGGGAGAAGGAGCCAGGCTGGGGCACAGGTTGGGGCAGAGCCCAGGGCACAGCCCCGGGGCCGGCGGCTGACCCGGCACATGGGGCCGTGCAGAGGCGCAGGTGCTGTTCGTGCGGAAGCTGCGGGACGTGGTGGTGGCGGAGGAGCAGGGGGACGCGTGCCTGGAGGTGGAGGTGAGCCACGAGGCCGCCGAGGTGCAGTGGCTGAAGCAGGGTGTCCTCCTCCAGCCGGGCAGCAAGTACCAGCTGGAGGAGTCGGGGTGCCGGCGCACCCTCACCATCCGCTGCCTCGGCCCCGCCGACCGCGGCACCTACCGCTGCGAGAGCCTGCACGACCGCACGCAGGCCAAGCTCTGCGTGGAGCGTGAGTACCATGCTGGGGACGGGGACAGGGATGGGGACGGGGATGGGGATGGGGAGGGCAGCCATCTGCTGAAACCACGCTGCGGGATGGAGGAGGAGGGAGTCTGGGCAAGAGCTGGTTCGTTGCTGGAAGGGGTGGTGGAGCAGAGAGGTGAGTGTGGGGGTCAGGGATGGGCAAGGGTGGGAGCTTGGTAAAAAGGGCGCTGGATTTAGGGGATGGCTCCAACAAGCACAGACTGGGGAGCGGGGGGGCTCTGAGGTGGAGCAGGCACCCCCTCGAGGACACAGATCTCTTGCAGCCCGGAAGGTGTCGATCCAGACACCGCTGGTAGACGTGGAGACCTTTGAGAAGGAGACGGCCACCTTCCACTTGGAGCTGTCTCACCCCGGCGTGCCCGGGGTCTGGACGCGGGATGGCATCCGGGTGAAGCCCAGCGGCACGTGCCGGATCAGCGCCACGGGCTGCGGGCACAGCCTGACGCTGGAGCGGCTGGCACTGGAGGACTCGGGCACCGTCACCTTCACCGCTGACACCCTGCGCTGCAGCGCCCGCCTGCTTGTGCGGGGTATGGTCACCGGGGCAGGCTTGGGAGGAGGGCACGTGGCACCGGTGCTGCCCGTCCTGTGGCCTTTTTGTCCCAGGGATTGAGCTGGGCCACTCCAGGCACATGCTGTACAGTATCCCCCTGTCCCCTGGGAGGGGATGTCAGCCTAGCAGTGGGGACCCCCTGGCCAGGGTCTGGGTCCAGACCCAGCTGGGATACCATTGATGACTGCTTGCCCATGGTGGTGCCCTGGAAAGTGCCACCCCCGCCCCATGCAGAGATGCCCCGGCCACAGCTCCCCATCCCTGCAGCCCCAAGCTCATGTCTTTCCCTTACCAAACCTTCCTACCCCTGTGTCCTCCCCCCTCAGAGCCTCCAGTCACTATGGTGAGGGTCCCACGGGACCTGGGGGTCCCGGAAACAGGGGTCGCCAGCTTCGAGTGCGAGCTGTCTCGCCCCAGCGTGGAGGTGAAGTGGTACAAGGTGAGGGTTTGCCCCAACCCCCTCCAGCAGCACCCAGCCATGTCCCCCTCCCTGCTTCACCCCATCCCTGCCGGGGCTGGGGGCAGAAAACGGTGGTGGTGGGGGGCAAAGCAGTGGGGTGCTGCCTGCCTGCACCCCTGAGCACCCTCTCCCTGGGGCAGGACGGGCAGGAGCTGCGGCCGGGTCCCCACTGCCGCATCTACTCGGCGGGTCGGCGCCGTGTCCTGCAGCTGAGCCGCTGCGAGCTGGCCGACGCCGGCACCTACACCTGCGACGCGGGCGACTGCCGGGCCTCAGCCACGCTGCACGTCCAGGGTACAGCCACCCAGCTCCTGGGGGCACGCACACCCCCCCCCTAAACCCTGCACCCCCCCCGCACCCCCTCACCCTCGGCCACCCTGGCACCCTGCCCCTCACCCGCAGAGCGCCAGGTCCACATCGTGCAGGACCTGCAGGACGCCCAGGTGCGGGAGGGTGACAACGCCGTCTTCACCTGCGAGGCGTCGCATGGGGACGTGAGGGGTGAATGGTTCCGGGACGGGGAGAAAATCAAAGTTTCCAGCACGGTGAAGATACGGCAAGAAGGTGGGGGGGTGCAGGTGGCCCCACAACCAGTTTGGGGCGGGGAAGGGGCGAATTCAAACAAGGGGAGTTTGTGTGGACACCATGGGTGCCCATCACCGTGCCCTTGAACCGGCCTCTCCCTGCCCAGGGACCCGGCATTTCCTGCTGTTCTGCGGCGTGCGCCCCGAGGACGCGGGACTCATCCGCTTCTCGGCTGGGACGGCCACCTCGGAGGCCAGTCTGCAGGTGGAAGGTACCAGCGTGGGGTGTGGGGGCTGGCCGGGCTCCAGCAGCAGGGCTGGGGTGCCCCGGAGTCAGCTCGTGGGGTCCCCACGGGAGCCCGCTCACCCCAGGGTGCCGACGGCTCCCCCCCTGCCCGCCAGCGCTGCCCATCCGCATCGTGAAGCCCCTGCGGGACAAGACGGTGCTGGCGCGGCACAAGGCGACGCTGGAGTGCACCGTGTCCCACGCCCGGGGCCGGGTGCGCTGGCTCCGTGGGGACACCGAGATCTTTGCCGGTGACAAGTACGAGATCTGCAACCTGGACTGCTACCGCACGCTCATCATCCACCGCGTGGGCCCCGAGGACGAGGACTCGTACACCTGCGACGCCTTCGATGACCGCTCCACCGCCCGGCTCCTCGTGGAGGGTGAGGGGGCACCTGGGGCGGGGGGGGGAGCATCACTGGGGGGCTGGTGGTGCTGCCATGCCTCACAGCAGAGGGACATTGGGGGCACTCTCCCCACACCCCACTGCTTGCAAGGGTCTGAGTGCTGAGGTGGGGGGGGGAGCAGGCTGGATATGGGACCAGGGGTAAGTGTCCCCCTTGGCTGGGACACCCCCTTTTGGATGCCCCACCAGCTCCAGGGATGCTGCCACTCTCCCTGACTCCCACTGTCCCCACAGGGAGCTAGGAGCCAGGATGCGGTGCCAGGGGCTGCGCACAGACAGACGGATGCTGCTGCTGGGAGATGGGGTCATGCTTTCCCCAGGATGTAAGGACACACGGACACCATCCCCAGCCCGCTCCGGCCTCAGGGCTCTGCATTAAACAGCTTTTTTTTTTCTGACATGATTTCTTCCACCCCAGTGAATCGGGGTCCCGGTAGGAGAAGGGTTGGTGGCAACACCCTGCATCCCGCCCAGCACCCCTGGGGAGCCCAGCCCTCGGCCCCCCCCTCCTCGTCCCTGCCCCCATCCCCACACGCAGGGCTCCGAAAGGCTCTTTACTGTGTGGCCGTGGCCTCAGCAGCGTTTGGCACATTTACAAAAGAGACTGAAAAGGGGGACGGCGGCGCGGCGCTGCGGGGACAGGGGCGCCTGGCAGAAACATGCAGTTCCCGGGGCGGCGGGGCCGGCCGGGCTGGGCTGGAGGGGGCTCCCAAAGCAGGGCGGGGGGGGTCACCCCAGTCCAGTCTCGGCACCATCCTGCCTGCTTGGCCGTGGGGAAGTCCTGGCTCACTCCGTAATAAATTAATACAAATCACAGCAAGAGAAATATATACAAGGCGGGAGCCTCTGCCCGCAGCGGTGCTCTGGGAAGGGGCTCCTGCCCTGCCCCTGCCAGAGGCTCAGCTTGACCCCAGGGTCCGTCCCCCCCCCCCGGCCACTATAAAATCCAGTCGCCAGCAAAACAGCGACGGCCTCTGATGCTGCAGGGGTCCCCGCGTCCCTGAGGCAGCCCAGCCTCTACCCAAAGGCTGGATCCAGTATCCTGTCTCCCATTAAAACACGTTGGGGGGGATGCATGCGGCGCACCCGGCCAGTGCAGCTCCCACTGGACAGGCACCGCTTGCCAGCACCACCCCAGGAACCACCTGGCCCTGGCAGCCTCTGTCCCAGGACCACCCCGCTCCAGCTCAGAGAAAAGGGGGTGAGGCAAGCCGCTCTGGGGGGCAGGGAGGGTGGCTAGGGCAGGGGGACCTTCTGAGGAGGCAGGTTTTGGGAAGCGCTACCTGGGAGCTGCTCTCAGGGCCAGGGTGGGATGGGGCACACATGCTCAGGGGAGCCCCTGGAGGAGGGGGCGG
>JAOXJM010000079.1:18140754-18160383 GCA_026413425.1 Tringa solitaria | reverse complement strand
ACATCTCTCTCCGGGGGGGGCCCATGCAGGGCAGAGACCCCCACCCAGGAGGGGTCAGCAGGGGAGGGACTCGTGGGAACCCTAGGTTACCCCCTGCTGCTCTGCATGACCAGAGCCCCTCTGCCCCGCACCCCACCGCTACCCCAAACCCCCCCCCGACTTACCCACCCCCACCACACCATGTGCTTGAGACGGGGCTGAGCCCTCGTACGGGGGGGGCGAGTGGAGGGGACGGGCGAAAGGGCTGGGGGGGCCGCTCCGGTGCCGGTGCTGAGGCAGCTCCGGGGGGGCGAACAGCATGGCCAGCGCTGGCAGCGGGGTGGGGGGGACGGGGGCCTGTGCCCACCGCACCCAGTGCCCCTGTCCCTCTCCATGCGGACGGTGGGGAGGGGGGTGGTTGGCAGGGCGCTGCCTTCCCCCCCAGTCCCGAGCTGGCCTAGCAGGCGAAGTCCTCGAAGACGCCCTGGTGAGGGTAGTGGTGGCGGTGGTGGTGGTTGGGCAGGATGCCCGCGTTGTAGGCGCCCTCCACGTGCCGGCCCAGCGTCTCGCAGGGACTCTGTGGAGATGGCAGTCAGTGGGGGTGGGCACAGACCCTGTGCACCCTCTCCCCCTTCAGCCCCCTGCCCAGCACAGCCCGTCCCCAGGAGCTCCCCTGCAGGGCCACCCAGCTCCCTGCCACCCAGCCTGAGGGCACCAAACGTGGAGCCGTGCTCCTGGGATGATGCCCCTTCCCCCAGGACAGACGTGGATGCTGACCAGACCCTGTCCTCACAGTCTGGGCAGTTGCCTCCCCTTGTCCCCGAGGGGTACCTGGTCCTTGAGCTCCTCCAGTCCCAGCGTGGCGATGCTGCCCGAGGGCTTCTTCAGGGGTGGTTTGGAGCGGCGCAGGACTCGGCTCACCCTGTCCCGGATCACCTGGGTGCAGATGGGGGGGGTTCAGCCCCAGACCCCAGCACCCCATGTGTGAACACCCCAATCTATTCGCTGCTCCCTTGCCCACCGTGGGGACATGGTGGGGACAGCACCTCTGCCCACCGCCGACCCTCTTCTTCAGGCCAATGAGGGATGCTGGGGGACCTCTCCTCCTCTCACAGCCTCCTGCTGGCAGTTGCCTCATTTGGGGGCTGTAACAGCCCCCAAATGGTGGTGACACACAACCACCCACCCACCCCCCAACACACATCAGGGAGCCCGGCCCCGGCTCTGCACCTCGCCTGTGTGCAATGGCTCTGCTCCCACCACCCAGCCACAGCCCCCAGGGCTCAGCGCACCTCGTAGACGTAGTCCAGGATCTCCAAGATGGTGAGGATGCTGGCACCGATGAATAGGCCCATCTGTCCCCCGATATCCCCTGGGGAGGAAGAGGAAGAGATGGTCACCAGGAGCTGCTGTGCATCCCCCATGGAGCCCCGGGTGGGCCAGTGGGGCTGCGGGCAATGCCAGAGCTGCTGGATGGAGGGAAACAGAGCAGCCACAGGGGCAGGGGCAGCAGGACGGAGGGAGCAGGGGACATGAAGGATAGGGGACGGCCAGCAGCACGCCACCCTTCAGCCAATCTGCAACCAGCTCCTGCCCTGTGTGGTCCCTCCCTGATCAGCCCCACATCCTCCCAGGGCTGGAGCACAGAGCTTCACTCATCAAGGTCCCACGGGAAGGCGGGGAGAGTCACCGAGAAGTCCAGCAAGGTCATAGGCTTTCTTCTGCTCAATGGCCTCGTAGTTGAGCGCTTCAAAGAAGATGTCCAGTACCAAGAAGTTCTCCCTGTGGGAAGACTGCAGTGCTCAGCAAGGAGTGATGGTCACCAACCCTCCCACCTCCACTGACACCCCAAAACCTCGCCACCTGGGCCCCCAGCTCCCCAGCTTCCAGGTGCTCCCAGGGCCCTGGTGAGTTACTCAGGCCAGTGCAGTGGGGCCAAGGAAGGGGCATGTCCCAGGTTGGGAGGGCCCATGGGGTGGGGAGGTGTTGGCAGGAGGGCTGGGAAGACAGAGATGAGTTGGGGAGATGATGCTCTAGTGGCAGCCACCCCTGGGCAGAGGACGCTGCAGGGACCATGTGTGTCGGGATCCACTTCCCACATGCTGCCAGGAGTGGGATGGGGAGTCCCCAGGCCCCCTGCCCCCTGTCCACCCCGCTGGCACACCCCGGGGCTGGCGACTCACCGAATGTAGGTCTCGTTCTTGTTGTACTTGCGGGCGAGGTAGCGCGCTGAGCCCTTGTTGGGGATGCGCACCATGGAGATCTCCTTGCCGTAGCGCGTCAGGTTGCATGGCGTGGGGCAGCTGCAGCGCTCCTGGCTGTCCTCCACCGCCGCGTCTGGGGGGCACGCACCCATCGGCATGGCTGCACCCCTCCCGCCCCCTCCCTGGGGGCACCCAGCGAGCCCCCCGCCCTCCGCTGCACCTACCCAGCGTGTGGTCAGCACACTCGATGTACACGTTGGGGGAGCAGATGGACTCGTTGCCTGTGGAGAAGCAGCTGGTTGGGAGGGTGGGAGTCTGTCCCGCTTCTGCCCCCCACCCTCGACTCACTCCCCTAAAGGCAGTGGGGCAGCGGTGGCCCCTGAGTGCGGATGGGATGGGGACAGTGGCCCTTGGGTGCACGTTGGCTGGGACAGGGGTGGTCCCTGGGTACAAAGCAGACGGGGAAGGGGCTGATCTGGGTCTTAAGGAGGGTAGGACAGGGGCTGACCCAGCGTGCAGAGAGGATAGGGTGGTCCTTGGGTGCGGAGGGATGGGACAAGGGCTGCCTTGGGATGCAGAGGGATGGGGCAGGGGGGGCAAACTTGGGTGCAGAGGGATGGGGCAGGGACGATCTCAGGGTACAGGCTGTAGGGGTCCAGGGCAGTGCCGGGCAGGACCGGCAGTGCAGCGGGGTGCCCACATGCTGTCACACACACACCCCCTCCCCCTCACCTGGCATGTGGACCATGCGGCAGTGGCAGCTCCGCACCACGGCCTCCTTCTCGCACTGCAGGCGGCAGGCAGCGATGCTGTAGGTGTCGTAGCCGGGCAGCGTCTGCTCCCCCTGCACGCTGGCACGGCAGTTCCCCCACGGCTGTGGCAGGTAGGTGAGCTGCCAGGGCGAGAGGGACGTTGCCGCAGGGCCAACCCCAGGCTGGGTGCCCGCGGGCACCTCCCCGGGGGGCTGTGGGGCATCCTGCCTTACCCGCTGCTCCTGGCAGGACACGAAGGTCTGGAAGCCGGGCGAGACACCGAAGCCCAGCTGATGGATGTAGGGCGGCTCGTCCTGGCTGTGGATCTGGACCCGGATGCCAGCTTCGAAGGACGTCTCGTCTGCGGGAGAAGGACAGTGGGGCTGCACGCCTGCCCACAGGGACAGCCCTCAGCCTTGCCCCAACACCCACTCAGGACCTGCGCCCTGGGGCCCAGCACCCTTCCAGTGCCCCTCTTGCCCCATAAGTGCCCTCCCAGGGTGCCCTGCTTGCCCAGCAGCCCCCACCCCCAGCACCCCTCACCCGTCCCCCACTCACTGGTCTCTCTCCAGATGGGCAGGTACTCTTCCTGCTGGATGTCCAGCATGATCTCCAGCCCATTGCCCATGCCACCCTGGCGGGTCACCCGCGGGTTCCTCCGGTCCCCGTTGAAGGTGTAGCACTTACCGTAGCGTGTGTAGACCTGGGGATGGAGAAAGGGGGGGTTGAGGGAGCAAGCAGACATCTGGCAGGGCGTTCTGCAAGCAGGATGAGACCTCTTTCCAATCCCATGGAAGTGCTCAAAGGGGCAAACAGTCTTGCATGGCCCGTAGAAGGGCTCAACTAAGCCTCCCCTCCGCTACGCTGCCACCCCTCCGCTCTTGCTGGGAGGGGGGGGCTGAAGCATCTCTCCCAGCACCCGCAGGGCAGCCCAGCTGTCCTGCCTCTGCCAGGAGGGGACTCACGGGGGCGAAGTGCTGGGGACCGCAGCGCTCCCCCTGAAAGCGGCACTCCACCAGCATGTCCTCGATCTGGTGCCCCAGGCGGTGGAAGAAGCTCTGCATGGTGCGCTCGGAGCGGCGGGGCGGCAAGAAGCGCGAGTAGTTGGCGAGGCGCGTCAGCCACGCGCGCTGGTCCTCCCCCAGCACGTCCAGCATCTCGGGCACCAGCGAGCGGTTCTCCTGGGCCAGCCCCAGCCACTGCCCCACCGAGTAGAGGTCGGGCTTGGTGAGGCGCAGGAAGCGTGCCCGGTTGGGGTTGCAGAGGGTGACGGCCGGGAAGCGGAGCTGGGGGGCCCGGGCGAGGCGTGCCCGGGTGTGCACGGGATGCGAGAGCAAGTGATGCAGGCGGTCGGCGGTGCCAGTGGCCAGTAGCCCGGCGGAGGCCAGGAAGGCCAGGCTCCAGAGCAGGCGGCGCAGGCGGGACTGCGGCCGGGTGCACATGTAGTGCAGCCCGGGGATCCTGGTGGCTCGCAGGACGCCGATGGCGAGCTGGGCAGCGCCTTCATCCTGAGCAGCTGCCAGGGCTTCCTCGTCCTGGCAGCAGGCAAGGGGCAGCGGCATGGCTGCGGGCAGGGTGGCTCCTCTGGAAAGTGGGGTGCAGGCTGTCCTCGAGGCTGCCCAGGGTCCCTGGTGCCCTCCAGGGAGCTCTCCCTCCCGGGAGGCTTTTGCTCCGCACCTTCCTGTAGACAAACGTGGCAGGCGCCTTCCTGAGCTGCTCCGGTGACGGGCAAGGGGAGGGAGAGGAGGGGGCTGCTGCAAACACACGCCTCCCCCCAACCTCCATTCGGGAATGGAAAATTCCTCCCGGAGCTGGGCTGGGACAGAGGGGGGTGTTGCATTACCCCAGGCAGGGTGACCTGGCAGCACCCGGTGCCCCAGCAAGGTGGGCACCCGTGTCTGGATGGTGATGTCCTGTCCCAGCCAGGCTGCACGAGTCCTGTGCCGAGGGGTGCTGTGCCCCGGCTTGTCCCCATTGTCCCCTGCCCAGGCACCGCAGCCACTTCAGATCCCTGCCTGGATGTCCAGGGTCCCCAACCATGGCTGCTCTGGGGCTAGGGGCCCTGCCCCATAGAGGCAGGACAGTGCCAGGCCTGAGAAGCAATCACCTCCTACCAACGCTGCTCGGGACCACATGTGTACCCTGATCTTCAGTGCTGTACCCTGGTATCACCCACCCTGGAGCTGGGGACCCCAGTAGATCTGGGCCCTGTGGGGCAGAAGTGGGGCCATGGGGCAGGAGGAGTAGAGCTGTGGGGTGAGAGGCTGCGTGGCAGCCCACCTGAGCCTGGCGAGGTGACTTTGAAGTGACGGCGAGGCTGTGATCAGAGCGCAGTGGTGGTGGTGGTGGTGGGGGGGGGTGTCTCTGCAGCAGGCTGTCAGCACGGCTGGCAGGGCCCCGACAGCCTGTCAGGGTGCCTTCAAAGCTCAGCACCGCGCTCCCGAGCTGCTTCTCATCTCCTGCTGCTGCCGCTCCAAGGCACTCGCCTTCGGCACCCACAGCCCTGGGACAAACCAAGGCTGTGGTGTCCCCCACAAAGGGCAGCATCCCTACTGCTCCGTGGCAGCTGGACAGGAAGGTGAAAGGGGGGACTGGAAAGAGGGGGAGCTGCAGTGACTCCCAGCACCATCCACGCTGCCCGCCTTGCTGCCCGAGCGAGGTGTGACTCTGCAGCCATCCCAGGGACCCAGCCATGATCCAAGCTGGCAGCTTGGTGACAGGCGCAGGAGGACGCCAGGCAGGTCAGGAATGGGGTTTGGGAATGGGAACGGGGCGCCGGGGGAGGCGAGCAGAGGCAGCGGGCAGCATCTCCGGTACCCAGAGCGCTTCCACCCCACCTCCATCTCACACCCTGCCCCGCAGCAGGGAGAAGCCCAGCTCAAAGGCACCCAGGGTGCCAGCTCCGGGCCTTGCTGGGTCTGACCAGGGACGAACCCCAGCACCCCGGCTCCCTGGCTCTCGGCGCCCCCGTACCCCGGCTCCCGGCAGCCGCAGGCAGGGGGCAGCAGGGACCCGCGTTTGGGCTGCAGAGGGTGCGCGGCGCCGGGGACATTCCCACCGTCCCTCCCCAGCACCCCTTCTCCCAGCCCGGCCCGGGGTGTCCTCTGGGGATGGCCGGTCCCCATCCCGCCCGCCACGGGATGCCTGCGCCGCTGCTTGCTGGGCTGGAGGAGAAAACGCTCTTGGGGGGCCGCAGTGCTTCCCCCGCTCGGGGGGCAGAGCGCATCTCTCGGGGGACACAAAGGCCTCGCCACCCCACACCACCCCAGGCCCCAGAGCTGTCACCGGTCCTGGCACCGTCCCCGCCACAGCACAATGAGCAGTGAGCAGGAGCGCTGCCGTGGGCACCCTCTGCTCTCTGCACCCTCGGGACCATCCCAGTGGGGTCACCCCATCCCACACTGAGCTGTCCCCACCAGCCTGGGTCCCTGCACCATCCCTGGGACACGGCTCAGCACCCACCCGTGCTGGCGTGTCTGTGGGGGGCTGTTGGAGGTGGCTTGGCTCCTTGCTGAGATTTATTGAGGCTCTGAGAGCCGGAGGCTACCAGCCTGATACCATCAGCCCCTTGCACACCAGAGCAGCTTTTATATTAGTTTTCTTTAAACGGCGGATGAGCTTCCCAGGCTGGAGGAAATGTCATTTCTCTGAACGCTTCCATCTCGTGTTGGTTCAGACATCTCCGGGCAGCATCGCAATCACCCTGGAGCAGGGCGAGGGTCAGGGACGGGATGCAGAGGCTGGGGCACTTGGGGACAGACAGCTTGGGGACAGGGACTAGTGTGGGGCAGGGCTGGAGGAGAAGGTCCAGCGGTGGCAGCGGCCTTGTCCCCTGGCACCTACAGCCCCAGGTGGGTGGTCACGGCTGCAGGGGCACGTAGGGAGGGCAGGGGTGCCCGTGGCGCCCAGCTGAGCTACTCACTTGTCGGCTGCCGGGGTGCCAAGGCCAGCTGTGAAACCGCGCTGGCGAGAGCACAGCACAGTCCTGAAGGGCTTTGCCTTTCCAGCATGACAAACCCAATTAGGTAACAGGGAGTGCGTGAGGAGGAGGAGGAGGAGGAAGGGCAGAGAAGAGCCTGCCTGCACTAGGAACATGATTTCCTCCCTGCAGCTGACCCAGAAAAGCGCCTTGAAGGGCTGGAGCACACGTGTCTAGCCGGGGATGGTGTCTGGGGCATGGGCTCCCGTGCACCCTGCTCCGCTTGTCGGGCACCCATGGGTGCTGTAGCCTCGGGGCTGGGGTGGGAGGATTCCCGCACTGCGTGACAGTCTCCTCGCTCAGCCGCCGCATGCCGGCATCCCCGCGCCGCGCTCACGTGCAGGGGAGACCCCATTAGGGAGGTAATTTCTCGACATGATTCCTCATTTCCCTGCTCTCTGCCGTGGAGACACACTGACCTTGACAGAAATAGCTGCTCGCGCCTTGGCAGGAGGATCCCAGCCAGAGATCAATGGGGTCCTGGCATCCTCCTCCCCGCCCTACACAGTTCTGGGTCCCCCCCCACGTCTCCTCCACCCCCTGGGCCTTGTCATCCTGCTCTCCTGATGCAGGGCACCCCATGAGCAACAAGGTGCTGGCCCCCAGCATCCTCACCCCGGTTCACCCCAGCCCACCCACGAGCACTGGGGGCGCAAGAACCAGCCCCACACACCCCCCGCCCCAACATCCCCGCCGCTGCCAGCCCATTGTGCCAGCCTCCGGCTGATCCCAGCTCACGCAGGTATTTCCGCGGCTTACACAGCTCCCCACGGTATTTAGTCTCTGGAAGACGACATTAAACATTGCAAGCAGCGACAAATCCTGATTGCTCCGAGGAGACAAGAGGCCGCGCTAAGCTCCCAGCCAAACATTTTCAAACGAGCTGCAGCATGTGCGGCACCGACGGGTCCTGCTCCTGCTCCTACTGGCCCGGGGCACCCAGCCCTGCTCCCATGTCCCCGCTGGGACACCCAGCCCTGCTCCCCACATTCCTGCTGGGACACGCAGCCGGCAGGCAGGCCCTGGGCAGGGGCACACCATGCAGGACATGGACACCATGCACACCAACCACCCCAGCATAAAGATACTCCTAGAGAACAGTCATCACTGGGACATAATTGGGATGAGGACGGGGATGGGAAGGCACCGGAGTGCTGCCCACCTTGGGTTTGGCAGGGATGCAAGTCCAGGGGTACCCTCCAGGTACCCTGGCCCAGAGAGCAAATTATCATGGCCAAGGCTGTGGTATGAAGGAAAGCAGCCTCCAAAACTGGAAATGCTGCTTCCTGAGCGAACGCAGGCACAGGGATGTCCCTGGCCAGGAGACACAGCACAGGAACCGGAGCCAAACTGGGATGGCACTGGCAGAACTGGGGCAATGGCACACCCAAGCATGCTCCTGCCCCCTGCTGTGGCCATTCCAGCCCCGGAGCCCAGCTCTGCTGGAGCCCCTCACCATGTTCCCGGCCCCCCCCGTGGCAGCCCCCCGCCGTGTCCCCAGCAGCCTGCTCCCCCCGGTGCAGCATGGCCAGGCCCCGCCTGGGTGCCCCGGGAGGGAAGCCGCAGCGCTGACGCCAGCATTGCAACTGCCCGGGATATGAGATCCGCTTGGATTCAGCAATTTCAACTCATTTCAAGCCCGATTCTGCAGCAATTTTCTGAGCCAGTGGGATGTTTTCGCCTCTGCAAACGTCCCCTCTCATGCACGGTCGCACCATTTCCCTTCCCCGCTCCCAGGAGGGCTTGGGGAACGGTGCCAGTTTGGCTCGACCCCAGCTCCGGCGGCAGCACAACCATCCCCCACACCAGCAGCCCCTTGGCGCAGCCACCTGCCCCACGCAGAGCTGCCGGGATGGCTCCTGCGGGATGCAGCCCTGCTTGTAGGGGCCAGGGCTCCCGCCTCCGTGGGGCACTGGGCTCTGCAGCCCCATCCCTGGCAGAGCAGGGCACCTTTGGCAGGGCACCGACACTGGGCTGGGCTCCTTGTCCCCCCTGTCCTACAAAGGGCCAAGCTCTGGAGCATCCTCTGCGGTGCCCCGACCCACTTCCCCAGGAGGAAGGAGAGCAGTGGGGGGGCAGTGGGGCTGGAGGGTACTGCAGGCACATCCCAGAGGGGCCAGGACCCCTCCTGCCACCGCAGATGAGCCTTTCTCAGTGCCACAGGCCAGTCTGTGCCAGATGAGCCCCCTTGGCCAGGCCTGAGCCAGCAGCGGAGACGTGGGTGCATGGGGCTGGCAGAGCCCCTCTCGTGCCAAGCGGGATTGCTGCCGGAATACCAAGTGCTCAGCTGTGCCGTGGGCCGTGCCACCAGGCAGGCAGAGCAGCGGGAGGCACCCGAGCCCCAGCACCAGGCACAGCGAGCAGGTCACTGCAAGGCTGCTGCATGGGGGCCAGCGTGCAGCCCGGTGCCCCCCAGGAGTGGGCAGGATCCGGACCGGAGTTCCCTGCTCCTGGCAGGTCAGGAGCACAGGGATGCAATGCATGGCAGAGAGATGCACTGCACGCCCGCTGATGGTCCTTGACCATCAAGGACACCCTCCCAGCGCATCTGCCCCAGCGCTACCAGTGACACCAGTAAAGCAAGGGGACACTGGCACCATCCTGCTTTCAGGAGCAGCATCCATGACAGCACAGCCAAACTCATATGCCAGGGAAAGAGCTTTTCCTGCAAGCCATCGCCCCAGGAGTCCTGCTGGGGCCAAGCCAGGAGCTGGAGGGGGCCTTGCCACCAATGCCACGCGGAGCCAGGGTGGCCGTGACATGGAGGTGAGGGGCTGGGGACCCCAGGTCCTCACCTCTTGGCCCCGCTGTGCAGGCACAGCAGCACACAGCAGCCTCCAGTAGCAGAGCACGTGCCACCGCAAAGTTGTGCTTTCCCTTCCCACTGCTCCTGGGGGGAATTCGTCCCAGTATCTCACTCAGCTCCTCATTTCCAGCCTCAATTTATTCATGGCCAGTTTGTACCATTTGTTCTCTTGCCAGCATTGTCCCTTAGCTTAAATAGCTCTCTTCCCTCCCTTGTGTTTACTCCCTTGATGTATTTATAAACAGCAATCCCATCCCCTCGCAGCCTCCAGCCTGCCAGCCCGCACGTGCCAATCGCTCCTGGTTTCCTCTCCCAATTCAGGCTCTGTTTGCCTGGGCAGCCTGGCTGCCTGGCACGGCATCTGCTCCAGCTCCCCGGCAGCTTCCTCAGTCCTGCCTGCCCAGGGCTCGCACGCTGCTCCACCGAGGTCCCTGACCCACGCAAGATGAGTGGCTCTGCCCTCTCCACCCCACAGCGACCGTGGGACAGCATCCCACCCAAGTCAGGACCACTGCTCTGGCTGGCACTGACCTGCTCCCTGCAGAACTCCCGGTGGCTTCTGCTTTCATACAGTTTGCTGGCGTCCACCAAGAAGATCACCTGGGCAGGTGATGGAGCCAACACCAAGGGAATTGAAGGAGGTGAAGTGCCGGGGCTGCTGGTGGAGGGGGAGGCATGCTGCAGCACAGAGTAGGGGTGCAGAAGGGCAGGGGGGCAGGAGCTAAGGAAGCCCACTTCAGCCTCTCTGAGATGCTGAGTGTGTTGCCTGGACTCTCCCTAAGCGTGTGGGTTGGGTGCTCGGGCTGCAGGAGGTTTCTGCCCCATGTTCCTGCCTCCTGCTTCCCCTGGGAGGGAGATGGGGAAAGCCATGGGGCAGAGCCCGGAGGTGCTCAGAGTCCTCATGGGAAAGGGGCACTAAAGCTGCACCCCCAAACATGCCAGATTGAGCTTGCCAAGCTGCTAACATGCTCCCCGGTCTGGGTTTGGACTGTGCTGATCAGCAATCTTGCCATCACTCTGTGCACCCTCTGGCACTCTCCAGCCAGCTTCCCATCCTCAGACACCCCCGCGCTGGGCACGCTGCCCCCAGGCACACAGCACTGCACGCTAGGGATAAGCGCTGGGATGGGCTGCAGCTCAGCCTCGCTGCTGTAAACCCAACAAAACACGCACATATGCAGAGAGCAATAATTATGGTTTGGGGTAGTGGGCTCCTCTTGGCAGCCGGCGGAGACCCAGCACCATGTGGGGTGCTGTGCAGGCATAGCTGGTCTGTGACACTTGGCTCCAGCACCAGGGAAGCATCCCCAGCCCTATGGTCTCACACAGAGATGTAGCACTGAAACCATCCATCCTGCAGGCTGGAGGAAGCAGGGAACACCAGGGATACCTGAAAGTGGGGTGCACAGCATCCCTGGGGCTCCTTTGTGGAGCTCAGGCAGCCTCTGCTCTCTGTCTGCTGTCACCCCACAAGGACCCCAGCGTTGTAGGATGCCCCCTGCCCTGCAGGTACATCAATACCTCTGCCTTGTGCCACTTGGATGCTGGTGGCTTTTGGCTGAGAGATGAGCCCCTGAGCAGGTCCTGGGTGCCACCGGCCCCTCCTGGCTCCCCTTCACACGCCGGGGCACTGCGGGGAGGCAGCGCACAGCAGTCCCCGCTGCCCCCCTGCCCAGCGCGGGCAGAGCTCTCCAGGTCCCTGGGGACCGCTTCTCTTTGAAAGCAGCCGTGCAGGGACTGCTGCGCCGCCCGTCCCCAAAGGGTTAACAAGCAATTTCCTTTGCTGACAGCTCGGAGACCGTTCACTATCGACTGCGGGAGAATAAGAGGGGAGAAGCAGGGAGATAAAAAGGCAGCAGAGCTGGCACCGCCTGCTTAATCCCAGCGTTTAATCTGCTGGGGCAGCGCAGGCAGCCTTATCTCGCCGTCCTTCTGCTGCTCCATCTCATTACTGCTCCCACGGCTGCGCGGCCCCGCTGCCGGGAGATGTAAGAGCTGAGCTGGGAAGCGCTGGCCTGGGGCAGCGGCTGCTGCCAGCCCGCCTCGCTCCACAGCCTCCGCCGGGCCCGCTGTGCTGGCGGGCACATGCCTGGCACCCCACGCCTGGCACCTCATGCCTGGCACACACGCACATCCCCTCCATCCTCCCCCCAACGCATGCCCAGCCAGAGCGGGGTGGTTGCAACAGGAACACACACACACGCAGAGCCTGCACCCCTGGAGCGTGATGTCTGACACACAGCACTGTCACACAGCCTCGGGGACACACTGCCGGTGTCACACACGCATTTCCTGGTCATTGCCCCCGCACGCGTG
The DNA here is from genome assembly GCA_026413425.1 of Tringa solitaria. NCBI lineage: Eukaryota > Metazoa > Chordata > Aves > Charadriiformes > Scolopacidae > Tringa > Tringa solitaria. The sequence goes on along the minus strand of JAOXJM010000079.1, from coordinate 18,148,347 downwards.
CTCTGGTGGTCCAGCCCGCGCGATGCCTGTCCCCCCATGGGTGGACGGAGGTTGCTGGGCTCCGTGGGACGGTACGTGTAGGACACAGCAAGGCAATGCCACCTTGTCCTGCGTGTCCCCCTCCCTCCATCCTCACCTAGCCAGGTGCTCCCCTGCTGGTGCCAGACCAGCTCCGCTCTGTGTGATCATCCCACGCCATGGCCACTGTCACTGGGTCACCCCCAGCCTGGGCCAGGCAGCTCCCACAGCCACAGGGCAGGGGTGGGCAGGAGGGGGGGCCACCTCCCCGGAGCCGGCAGGTGCCGGCACAGACACGGCCCCTCCGGCGTGGCATTTATCTGTAAATCCACAGCACTGACACGGTGCAGATGAAGCCACCGCGCTAGCCGGGCTGTCACCAGGGTTATCCTGCTGCCTAGGGATGGGTTTGCACTGATAAGATTTATTGTCACCCTGGCTGAGGTGCTGCCAGCGCCTCGCTGCCCGCTCCTCTTGCAAGGCTGTGCCGCCTGCCTGGGGGTGCCGTGAGAGCCACGGGTGGCACCTTGCCGAGTGACTGCCGGCAGAGCGGGTCCCCAGATGGAGGAAAGCCGGGCATGACCCTCTGGTCCCCCCTGCCAGGGCAGATGGGTCTCCTGCCCCCTTGTCCCAAGGTGCCTCACCCAACCTCTCACCATCGCAGTGGGATGCGGGAGGATGCTGGTCGCTGAGCTGGACCAGGCTGAGCAGAGCACACATCTGTGCTGCCAGAGATTTGCTGACGGTGCTGGCAGTGCGGCTCCTGTCACAGCTCGGCAGCTTTGTGGCTCTCCTGCATGGTGCAGGGCAGCCGGGACTCACAGGGCTGCCGGAGTGGCTGTGTATGGAGCCACCACAGGCAGGATGGCCCGGGCAGGGAACGGGAGGAAGCCCCCCAACCTGCAGCCTGATCCTAGCACAACGTGGGAGATGGTAGGACAGCTGTGAGAGCCGGGGCTTTGTGTATCCCCTGCTCCAGGGTGACACGGGGTGGGCAGGAATACCCCAGGAAGGGGAATTTGTCTCCAAGATGCCCTGCTCTGCCCTGGTTCCTCACACACACCCTGCTGCCTGCCCCCTCCACCTGTGCTCCCCAGCACTGATTTCCCTGGGGCCAGCAGGGATTGCCCTGAGCCACCTGGTGCAGCCAGGCAGGGGCTGAACCAAGCTAAATCCCCAAGCAGTGGGAGGGGGAGCCTCCTGCCAGCATCCGCCCCCCCCCTCTGTCCCCAAAGTCATCGCATAAGCCCTGCGCAGCTCCCCCACCACCCTGCTCCATCCCGGCTGCCGCCTCTTCCCCTTCTCCTCCTCCCCTCCAGCCGCTGACCCCCTGACCACGCTGGGGGCTCTGCTCTCTCTGCCAACATGGATTTGACCCCAGCATATCAGAACCAAAGGAGAACAACACTCAAACAAACAGCCCGAGCCCTGGCGGCACCCTCCTCCTCAGAGCCAGCTCTGGGGGCCGCGGGGGCCGTGGGACCAGTCGGGGTGCTGGTGTAACCCGCCAGCACAGCGGGAGCCCGAGTGAAGTGGGGTGATCACAGCCCAGCGGGAAAGGGCTCGTTAATAGCTGAGCCCTTTTAGTAGAGATTAGGGAGCTGCACGGCTTTGATCTTTGATTGCCAATTTGCATCTTGAAGGCGCTGGGACCTCATCCAGCCTCAGCGCAACCCTTTGTGGTTATCTTGTGGCTAATGGATTTGTTCTTAATGCTGGAGCGTGCAGGCTAAAGGCTGATTAAACCCTCTCTGCGGCGCTAAATCAATGGAACAAACATGATAGGGGTTGGCTTTCCCCAGCCCGCGCGCTCCCAGGCGGAGGGGCTGATCGACAGAGCCCCCGCGCCGGCAGGGGCTCCCTCCTTGGGACACCAGTGGGCAGGGACAACCCCACGGCCTATTATCCCCGCATCCCCGTCCTCTGCTCACCATGCAGGCAGTGAAGGGCTGAAGGATCTCAGGACTCCCAGAGTGTCTGCCCCGCCTGGATGCTTTGGGCCACATTGCCCTTTCGCTGGTCCTCACCATCTGCAGGAGCTCCCCAGTCCTCCCACCCCCTCGGCTCCTCCCAGATCCCAGGGTTTGCTATGGGAGCAGGGATAGGACCTGGATGGGATGGGATGGGATGGGATGGGATGGGATGGGATGGGATGGGATGGGATGGGACAACCTGTCCCTGCAGCTGGGGGAGTCCTTCCTCCTCCTCATGCCCCTTTTGCCTCCCCCACACTGGTGAGCAGCACTCAGCAGCTCCCATCTCGGTCCTTCAGACTGACTCCCCTTCCCCTTGCTCGGAGCCAGCACCATGTTCCCGGGACTGTGTGCTGCCAGCCGTAGCCTATATGTCACGTGCTGCAAGCAGCAGTATCTGTACATGCTTTCCATAATGTCCGTGGTCTCCACTGCATGCCCAGCTTCAGGAAAATGCAATTCCCACTGCGTCTAGAGGCAGCAGTGGACAAACCACACTCTGCCCATGTGTCCCCCAGGAACCACTGGCCCCCTATCCTACTTGCTGCCTGGCTGGGGGCCTGGGGATGGGAGCTGAGCACCTGAGAAAGGCACAAGTAAGGTTTTGGGGACTAGGAGCTGTGGGGAAGAGGGTAGTGTGACAGTGTGACTGCAAGCTGGGAGGAGACCAGTTGAGAGCATTTTGCCCCCTTTACCTTTTGCAGGGCTCGTGGCATCACCCCAGATGCTGCCAGCACAGAGCTGCCTACAGGTCTGGTGGCATTTGAGTGACAGGACCCCCAAGGAGGGACCCTGCTCCAGGGCCCAAGCTGCCTGTGCTAGAGGATGGACACGAGCTGCAACACAGTGAGGTTCAGACCAGTGCCTTGCTGGGAACCGGTCCGTGGGGACGAGGTGCTGGGAGCAGCCCTGGTGGCCCTGTGCTGTGCCCGTGCTGGGCTCGGCCCCGGTGAGCAGCAGCTCCTGCGGAGGCCGTCGGGCTGTTGCTCGGCACGGAGCCGGCGGGATCACACGCCGAGATTCCCATCTGCAAACCTCACTATTGAATCATCTCCCCTCCACCAATATTTGCCAAGTGCGGGAGATAAAAGTGGCTACAAAAGTCATCGGTGCCGGCATTTCAATCTGCCTGGGCTGGCAGCAGCCGGGCAGGCTGGCAGCCCCCCAGGGTGGCAGGGTCTTGATGGCTCAGCCCCCCGTGCCCCGAGCCCCAGCTCCCGTGGGACCGAGGGACCGAGCAGCCCCTGTGCCCTGCCTGCAGCAGCGCGGGGAGAGCCCGGACCCCTCCACGCTCCCTCCTCTGCCTGCCTGGGATGGATGCTGCTGCCATGGGCACCGCTGCCTGTGCCACTCTGACCCAGGCATCAGCATAGCCCCCCCCTCTCCTGTCCTCACCCCCGCCTCTGCATCAGGACAGCCATCTCCACCCCAGCAACCTCTTGCCTGCAACACTCAACGCAGCATCAACCCACCCCTTCCAGTACTGCCCCGTCCCCTCCGTGTCACCCCAGTGTCCCCCACTAGCCCTGCCCTGCCCTGCCTGCACCACGCAGCCCACTCTCTCCCTTGCTCCAGGCTGCCTGTGCAGTCTCTGCAGAGGCCCCAGAGTGGGTGAGGCAGGACACGATGCTGAGATACAGCTCCTGGAGGAGAAGCCCAGAGCATTATCAGCCCAGGGAGTTAATTAAGGTCATGTCAGGCGATAAGGAAACAGGATGTCAGAGCAGCGGCAGCGCAGGGGGGTCAGAGCCTGAAAAACTCCCTCTGAAAAGCAACTCCACCAAGATGCAATCAGCCAGGCACTTGGGGACAGAGTGGCTGTCACAGCTACATGCACAAGGGCTCCAAGGACAGCACCACACATGCTGGACCCACATCCAGGATGGGATGGGATGGGATGGGATGAGGGTGGGATGAGGATGGGATAGGATGCGGTCCTGGCTGTATATGCCGTGCCTGGGCAGGGACAGCCAGCTGAGCAGCCCTGGTCATCTGTTCCTGTCCTCATGCAGGAGCAATGTGCCTCTGTGTGACCAGCACTGTGCTGGCAGGGCGGGAATTGCTGTGAACCTCTGCCCATAATTAGCACATGTAATTGCAGACACTCTCTTGATTAGCAGGACCTCAGAGCCGGGCACACCAGGCTGCTTGACAGTGCTCACATTGCTCCTGCCTCGGACTGTTGGCCACCTTGCTTGGTGGCAGCTTCAGCCCCTGGGCCGGGCAGTGCCACGGGGCTGGGAGAGCAGGACTGGCCTGGCACGGCACGGCACGGTGCACAGTGGGGCGGTGGGAACTGGCTGGGGACGGGGGGACAGGCATAGGGGACACACTGCCAGCACAAACCCATCTCTCCTGCACAAGCAGTGACGGCACCCAGCGCCCTGCCTGGCCGGGCGGGAGCTGAGCTGCTGGGACATAATTAATACTTGCATCAATCTCGGCTGGATTTGCATAGTGCCCTCGGTCCCGTGCTGCCCGGGAAGGCAGGTGGCTCCGTGCCCTTCCCGGGGGCAGCGGCAGCAGATGCCGTGCCGGCCCTGCCTCCTCTGAGGGGGTCACAGCCCCAGGGTGGCCCCTGGCTTGTCCCCACATGCACCCCATCCCTCCTCGCCCCACTGCCCCCCGCAGCGGGGGCACCCGCGGGCCCCTGCCCTGCCCTGCTCCAGCTGCTGGAGCATGGAAGACAGATGGAGATGCTTCTCTCTGCCGCACCGTCCCTCCCTCCCTCCTCGGGCTGCAAAGAAATTGCGGGGACGGCAGCTCAGGAGTGAAGGGCAGGGCAGGGTTTGGAGGGCAAAGGCGGGTGGGCGAGCTGCAAACAGCCCCCTGCAGCAGGGAGGCATGGAGGTGCCCACCTCTGCATGCCCAGGATGGGGTACGAGGTCCGTGGGCTGCATCCACGGATGGTGCCTGCTCTTCTGGGGCACCCAGCTCCCTCCTGCCCCTGCCCTCATCCTCTGGCCCAGGTGAGCATCCCCAGCCCATCCCCAGAGCGGTCCCCCATGCTGAACCCCAGCCCAGAAGGAAGAGCCGGGGCAGGAAAGAGCCTGGGGTGGTGGCAGGGACACCAGGGTGCAGGCAGGGACACGGGTACCACCCGCAGCCCTCGCTGTGCCCTCCTGTGGGTGCAGGTGGCGAAGGGAGGGGACAGCACGGGGACGTGTGGGGTGCCAGGGCCAGTGCTCCCCGGGGGTGACAGACTGGTGAGATATCCTTGTGCAGCCAAGCGCAGCTCCTCGCCACAGCCGCCGGACACCGCTGACAGCCACTCCTGGCCCTGTGACACCACGGGGACCGCGACGCTCCGGGCACAGCCGAGGTACGGCCGGATACAGGAGGAGACACGGGCACGTCTCCCGACCCCGGGGCTGCCCCCCGGCTCTCCGCAGCCACCGTCACCGACGTGTCTCACCGGTGCCTGACCACAGCACCCACAGCATCGCCTGCAGCCCCTGCTGCCCAGCCCACCCGAGGGAGAAGGTGAACGTGGCCACTAATTGCGCCTGTGACCGGAGTGGGGGTGCCGTGGCCTGATTGCAGCTGCCCGGATGAGCGTGGCCGGCTCAATCAGAACCACATGGCCCTCCAGCGCACCGGGCAGCGGGAATTAAACTGCTAATGAGCTGCTGGCTGGAGGGCCGGCAGTTAGTGATTAATCAGGGGCTCTGCTCTGACGAGGCGTGTGCCTCCTCTCCCCTCCCGCCCTGCACATCCCAGGGGCTGGTGGCCAGCAGCGGGTCCCCCCAGCTCCCTGCCTGCCCAGCCACTGTGGGCAGGCTCCAGCCAGCTCTCCAGCCCACCTGAGCTCCCCAACATGGAGAGGGGTCCCCAAACCCCGTGCCACCGTGACACAGCACCCACGGGTCCTCTCAGCCTCTGGCTTTCCTGCCTGGTCCTCTCCTCCTGTGCTCGCCTCCCCGGTGCTGCAAGGGAGGGAACCTTTTGTTCTGCTGGAAGAAAACCTGTTGAGTCCAGCCGAGCTCCAGCTTGCAGAGGGGCACGGTGAGCTGGGGGTGCCTCCATCGAGGGGCCCTCCCCACCTCAGGGAGGGTGGCTGGGGAGGACCAGCAGTGCAGGCAGCGATGTCTCTCAGGGATAAGGCAAGCACATGTGGGAGCCCCAAGTCCCAGTGAGTCGGGGTGCAGGTCCAGACTCCCCCCTCGCCCCCCGATGGGCAGCATGGTGACATGTGCCCTGGCTCATGGCTTGCCGCCGGCACGGCCACACAGCCGCGGGCAGATGAGGCCAGCAGCACCCTGCCTGTACCCGCTGCTGGCACAGCACGCCAGGGCACGGCTCAGAGCACAGAGGGAAGGTTTTGCAGCGTAAGCAGGGGACGGCCACCCGCAGAACGGCGCGGGGAGCTGCAGGGAAGCTGCTCAAGCACGAGCCTGACTCTGCTCCCCTGCTGCGAAGCCCCGGCTGGCTTTCCTCCCCTCCGTGGCCCTTGCGGGGTTAGGATGTGGCAGAGGTGTTGGCACCCTCCTGCCCTCGCACCCACAAGGAGCATGCCCTGGGGACCTCCCCGGCCACACCTGGGGGCAGCGCCTGGGAGAAAAGGCCAGCGACCGGCAAGGAGCAGGTTAGAGAGCTGCATGTTCTCCCCTATTGCACAATTAATCATGAGAAGTTTTTCCTCCTTTCGTGCATGAAACAATTTTTGGCAGGGCTCTCTGACCACAGGGACTCGCTGCTTGCTCTCCAGTAAAAACCCAGCCACATCTGGCAAAGAAATAACCTCGGAGCATCCCTGTGTGTGCAGGCGGAGAGAGGCAATGCTGGGTCAGGCAGGAAAACCCAGAGGGCCTTGGTCTGCAACCCCCTATGCAGCCAGCACCTTCAGCCATACGCTCCTGGTGTTTCTCCCCCCTCACTGCCAGCCCCCAGCACACACATGGCCACACTGCTCCGCCGTCACCATCATCCCTGCCTGCAGGCCCTGTTATTCTGGTCCTGGATATGTAAACAGCAGGCAGGGGTGTCCATCCATCCCCCTGCCAGCCGCCTGGGTGCTGGCAGCAGCCCCTGCATCCCCTGCCTGGGCTCTCCTCCCACCCCTGGCTGCCTTCCCCCTCCTGCTCCATCCCCAAGCCTGGCCAGAGCCTCAGCCCATCCTTTCCCAGAGCAAGCCCAAGCCTCCCCAGCAGTGTTCCAGCTATTTGTTATCAGAAAAAGGGGGAAATACGGTTTTCAACAATTATTGTTTTTTCCACCTGACTGGCTGCAAACTTGTTAATTTTTTTCTTTAATGTGTGAACAGTGTCGACGGCAGCTGCATGTGAAATGACTCGACGCCCTATCTGCGGGTCCCTGGCTGGCTTTCAGCGCTCGCCCGCAAACATTGCCTTCTATAAATAAAGGCCTATATCTCATCAATGGCAGAACAGCAGAGCTTTATATAGTCGTCTTACATAAAACCGTCTCTCTTTATGGGCTTCAAACCATTTGCGTCACTTAGTGCAGCTCCGTAAACCTCCTGCTCCAGCCGCTCCCCCACGGAGGGAGACCCGGCACGGCTGCCCCCGTGCCGCCGGCGGGGAGCCCCGGGTCCCTGCTCTGCCTGGGGCTGCGCCCGCGCTGGGAGGACACGCACGAGCAG
>JAOXJM010000079.1:18107397-18131906 GCA_026413425.1 Tringa solitaria | reverse complement strand
GGCAGAGCGCGGCTCGGCTCGGCTCGGCTCGGCTCGGCTCGGCTCGGCGGGGGCGGGCAGCCTGCGGGCAGCTCGCCCGGCGGCCCCCTCCTGCTCGCCCGCCTGCGGACTCCTCCTGCCTCGGCGGCTCCCTGGCCGTTAACCGCCTCCCTGCCACGGCCCGCCGCGCCCCGACTCGGCGGGAGCCGAGCCCCGTCGGTCCCGGTCCCGGCCCCGGCCACGCCGAGACGCGGACGGCAAGACGCCGCCGCCGGAGCGGGGCTGAAAGACGGGGGCGCCGGGGATGCACCTCCCCGCGTCCCCCCCTCGCCCTCCCGGTGCTCCTGGTTGCCCCGGAGCCGGGAGGGCGGCAGCACCGGCACCCACCCCCCCGTCTCCGCCGCTCCCCTTCCCCACCGCGCTTGCTGTGCGCCCGGGCCGGGCTCCCCCAGCTTCATGGCTGCCCCCCGGCTTCGTGGCTGCCCCCCACCCCGCTCTGAGGGGCACGCTGGGCTTCCCCTTTCCCCACGGCAGTGCACAAGGAGTGGGGGTCCCCGCCGGCGGTGCCCGGCTCTGTTGGAAAGGCTGAGCCGGGGTCACCCTCACCCTCCCTTGCCCTGCAGAGCCCCCTGCCCCTCTTCTGGGGGGATGTCTGGCTCTGCTCCCCCCCACGGCACGCTGTGCACAGCCCCACGCAGGACCCAGCTCCCGTGGCGGCGCTGCCCCCTCACGCAAACGGGGGAAGCAGGGTGCCCTCCTGCCCCATCCTGCCCACAGCAGTGGGGCTCTGCTCCTCGCTCAGTGGGGTCAGAGCTGTGTTGAGGTTACGGGTTCACCCTGTGGCACCGACCCCACAGCCACACGGCGCCTGGATCTGGCTGCTCCCGTGCAAGTCGTGAGCTCTCCCAGCTTCCCTGCCTCAGTTTCCCCAGCTGGTGAGGGAGGGTTAGCTCTGCCAGAAGTGCTGAGCCGGACCCCTCACCCACAAGTCAAGCAACCCTCTGCGACCCTGCCTAGTGACACAGTGATGGAGGAAACACCATCTCCCTGCCTCCAGAACAAGCCCAGCACCAGGTACACCTCCCCCCCCACACACACACCAGGAGACGCGGTTCTGCCGGGGAGGTGCGTGCCTGGCTGAGAAACCGGGGTCCCCGGAGGACAAGCGATGAGACAGCCGCCCATGAGCTCGACGAGAGGCTTCGCCTCTTCCCCGGGGGACTGCGCCGCAGGTCAGCGTGACCTTCACTGCGCTGCCGATGCCAACGGCAAAGCTTTCCCCAGCCGTCCGGCAAGCGCACGCACATCTTCAATCTTCCCATCGATCTGTGCATGGCACACATGTTCCTGCCTCCGTGCGGGTCAATACAGCATGATAGGCTGCCTCCGGCAGGGAGCACGCACAGCCCCGGCCGCCCGCCTCACCCTGCCCGGGGGATGCGGTGCGCACGTGCCAGCCCCGCATCCCCAGCTCCGAGAGGCACGGCAAGGAGCGGGCCGGGCAGGTGGCCCGAACACCGCCGCCAGCGCCACGGGGGGCCACACGGCCACCAGCCCCACACTGCTTCCCGCAGGGCTGCTCGGCCCTGCAGGGGATGATTGGCCCTGCAAACGCTGTGGGTAGCGAGGGCCTGATCCTGCGGCCAGGAGGTTCTGGGGTTCAAGGCAATGGCCGGCATTGGGTCTTTGGTCTCCAGAGTGTCGCATCTCTCGGTGTCATGGTGGAGAGGGGTGTGAGGGCATGGATGATCTACCAGGCATGGTCCGCCCCATAGGCACAGATCCTGAGGTACGGGGCAAACCGAGCTGTGCCAGTGTGAAACTGGCAGGAGCCTGGTGTCCTCTGTGTGCTGGACAGTCACAGCACGGGAACAGGACTGCCTCTCGGCTCCCTGCACGGCCCTGGCCTCCACACCATGGGGACCGCAGCGTCTGCCACCCGGGATGAGGACACCTCTCAGCACCCTCCTCACAACATGGTCCCCTCCTGTCCAGCCAAGGAGATGTCTCCTCTCCTCCTTCCTCTCCTGCCTCTCCTCCCCTGCCATGTCCTGGTCCTGCCTGGCTACCCAGCACGAGCAGATGGGTGTTGGGGGCTCATCCTCTTGCAGGATGACCCAAGGCACGGGGCTGAAGTGCAGCCAGGCTGGGTTGGGATCAAGCTGTGCCCAATGAGTGGCACCCAAAGCACAAGCCCCATCCCCAGCTGTGGCTGCAGGGCTCCTGCAAGCCATGGAGGGGAGAGGGCTGTGGCTTCATGGCCACCAGCACCCGGGCAGAGGGCACACCAGGAGACACACGGGGCTGGAGGTGCAGGGAGCAGGGAGGCAGCACGGCTGGGAGGGGAGGGAGCTGGGCTCAGGGGCTGCTTTCTCCTGGGACCAGACAAGGCAGCGAGCACAGGACCAGCTGGGAACGGCCCGTGCCACCGTTTGGCAGGATGTCTGCAGCTCACGGTTCTGCACCAGAGCCTCCCACCTGCGGCTGAGCACCGGCAGGCCTGCGCATGGGGGGCATGAGGCCACGATGAGGGACTCTGTGACGTGCAGGGGGGCTTGTCTGCCCCTCCACCCAGCCATGAGCAACTGCAGAGCCTCTCTGCCCGCTGATGCTCCCACATCCAACCCTTGGGTTTGACGCTAGGAGCCGGGAGAAGCCCAGTTCCCTGGGCTCCGGAGTGGTGGCTTCACTAGCCACCGTGCAAGCAAGCCAACAGGATGGGAGATCCAGCCAAGGGCTCACCGGCAAATTGAGAAAGGGGGGTCCCCCTTGTTAGCCCCTGAGTCCCCCAGGCAGGGGGGGGGATGGGGGTAGGGGGTGCTGGGCAGCAGGGGCTTGGCGCGGGGCCCGCGCACTACACTCAGATGGCGGGGGGAGGCTGCGGGCGCCGGGGGAGACAGGACTGGAATTCGAAATGATGTTGACAAATCGGAGAAATGGCCTGAAAACAATCAGATACAATTCAAAAGGACAAGCGCCAAGAGCTGGGCTGGGGCGGGAAGCAAATCCGCCCAGCGAGAGGAGGGCGAGCGGCCGGAGGGCAGGGCTGCCGAGGGGGCAGGAGGGCAGGGCAGAGCCCCCGGCCCGGCAGCGGGCGGCTGTGTGGGCCTGTCCGACTTTAACACCGACACCCAGGACAGTCCCAGGCGGATAATCAAGGCGTGCAGGGGGTCGGACACCCCCGGGCAGGATGCTCGGTGCAGGTGCGGTTATCTGTGCGTGCAGAAGCTGCGTTTCCAGATGCCCGGCAGCCAGGCAGCTGCTTGGAAAAGCAGCCGGGAACAAGGAAAAAACCCACCGGGAGCCTCGTTCATTTGGGATATGGGATCTGCCTGTTTAATGCGGGATGTCTGGCTGCCCTGCAACTGCACGGAGCTCGGTGGAAAGGAGGACGTTGCCCAGGGCTGTGTGAGAAGGAGCGCCGTTCACAAGGCTTCTGAAGCGCTCGCTGGCGGCGAGGCCTCTGTGGGAGCCCTGTGCCTGGTCCAGGACCACACGTCAAGAAAAATCCAAACTAATTGGAAAGAGCAGAGAGGATGGCAATAACAGAGAGCAGACCAGCTGGAGGCACTGGGGGTTTGGGTGAGAGCAGAAGAGGCTAAGAGGCTGCATCCGTAGACAAAATAATTGCTGCCAGCACAGAAGGAGGGGGCTTTCTAGAGCACCGGGGCCCTGACACACGGTAGAAGGCAGCAGGGGTTAGGTGGAGTCTCCACGTGGGAGAAGCTGGCCCACAGCCTGGAGGGGTGCTTGGTGGGACTGGGTTTGGTTGTGATTTCCCTGTCTTGCCACCGAGCTGATGGATTGACTCTTTGCTGTACCAATACCTGACCTCCCACCACACTCCGGCACCGGTGCTGTGCCGCCGCGGTGAGCCCACCCTCCCGGCCACCCTGCAGGGCTGTGGCTCCTCAGCACGGGCACCGGGGGACCAAAGGGTGCTGTGGCTGGGGTGGCCCACGCAGGTGGGGGACACCGGAGATGGGACAGATACCCCAGCAGGGAGTCCCCACCTGATCCCCTGCTAGTCCAAGCTGGCCAGGACATGGATTGTGCTTGCTGGGTACTTTTGCCACTGGCCCAAGCCCTTGAGCTGGCTGCCATGTCTCCCTTGCCAGCTTCACACGCTCTTGGAGCCGACGGCAGCCATGGCCCCACGCCCAGAGGGAAGTGGATCTGGGACAATCATTAATTTTGATCTAATTGAAGGAAACGTGACTGTGGAGCCCAGCTGGCTGCAGCGCTCGGCTCTGCCTCGCGCCGGTCACATCCTCCGAGACCCTTGCAAGCACGTTGGCTTTAACAAGCGCAGCCTCCTCCCCCGGTCTCCCCCAGCAGGTCGGGCTCCGTGGCAAGGGTGGCAAGTGCCTCGGCTGTGGGGAGATGTGGGATGACAAGATGTCCACTCCGATTACAGGAGAGCAGGGCTGGTGACGGTGTGATGAGTGTGCTGGGCATCACCACCCGTCATGGAGCTGGCCGTGGGGGGGCACGGGAGCTGCTTGCACCCTGCTCACCGAGACCTCCACATTGTCCTCCTGCGCTCACAGGGAGCAGTGGGGCTGGGAACTGCAGGAGGCAGCCATACGCACCAGGACAGGGAGAGGAGCCACGGCTATGAACGCCGTTACCAGCTGCGTGGTGCTGGGATGGGGAGGAGAGCAGCTCCGGCGCCTCAGACCGGCCTCGCTGGTGGCCCCTGGTCCCCTGGGCAGGCAGTGGCCAGGCTGGGCTGGGGTCCTCACGTGCAGGGAGCTGCTCCCTGGTTTAGCCCACGGTAGGCAGATGACACGTCTGCCAGGGCCAGCAGACACATCGGCAATGTGGCACCCCATTAACGCGCTGACCCCACTTACGTAAACTACCCCCATTAACCACAATGCCTTATTAAATGCTTTACCCCAATTAAGTGCAATATCTTAATTAATGCAACACCCCAATTAAGGACAACACTCCCATTCAATTTATTCCTTCATTAAGCGCAAAACCTCAATTACAAAGTCTCTTTTGTAAGCTGTGTGCACGGGCTCGCACAAGGTGCCCTGGACACCTTTTGCTGTTGCCAGAAAAACAACGCTGGGTTTATGCGGCTTCTGGGGTCCTGCCTCCAAGAATTTAAGTGGTGGGTTTCAATTGGATCTGGATGTAGGATCATCCACCATGGCTGAGGGGACAACGTCTGCCCACGTCAGAGCTGGGTTAGATCCCATGGACTCTCAATGGGACAATGGATCAAATCCCAACCCACTTCATAGGAGAAAAGGGTCTGTGTTGGGCTCAGGCTGATTCCATGGTATTTAATCCCAGGGAGCAGCTGAGAACTTGCTGGTTGCCCTCCTTATTTCCTCCACCCAGAGATACTCAGCTGTGCCCCCATCCCAGCCAGCCCCTGCCCCTGTGCCTGGGGGGAGGCAGCAGGCAGCGGGCTGCCCACCTGTGCACAGCATCCTCAACTCCTGGTCTCCATCTGAGACATCCAATGTGCCATGGACTGCACTGCCCCGGCTCTGCCAGGCTGAAAGCAAGAGGAGCAGCAGCGACTGTCATTCCTTATCCGTGTTCTGCTCTGACCTCATCAGAACAAACCACCCCCAAACTGAGCCAGCCACTTGATCTCTCTGCACACACATCCTCACTGAGAGAAAAAACACCTAAAAGCCTCCCAAATCCATGGAGAAGTGCAAGGCAAAGCCCCCCTTCCCAGCAGGTTGGGCATACTTTTCAGCAGAGAGGGTGTTCAGCATCCCCAGGAGGATGCTCAGCCCAGCACCTCTCTCTAGGCTCTGGGTCTGGCAGTGCTCGCTGGCCTGTGGCCAGCAGGAGGTCAGGCTCAGCTGATGCTGCCCTCCAGTCCTGAGCGGGAGGAGAGGAGGAAATGGCCTCGCCGCCCTCAGAGCATCCCCCACGGCTGGAGAGGCCATTGCAGACGTGACCAGAGAGCGGCTGGGTGGCAGCAGGAGCCCTGTCTCTGAGCACGGGGCGCTGGGACGAGCACGGTCCCTCCTGCCCTCCGTGCCGTTAGGAAGGAGAAGGTGTCCTGGGAGTCATCGCTGCAGCACGCAGAGACACTCGTTTGCTTTTATAGCCTTTTATTGCTGCAGCTGGTTGGTGCTCCCTGGTCTCTGCCATCTTGAGGAGGGCAGCCGGGCAGGCTGGCACGTGGCCGCGCTGTGCCAAGCAGCTTGGTGGCCAGGCACATGCCTGGGGTGCCACTGGGCTTGCACCACGAGCAAAAAGCACCAGCACAACAGGGAGACTGGGTTCAGCGCCCTGCTGGGACGGTCCCCAGCGCTGTCCCCGCACAGCCCCTCTGCCCGCAGCGTGAGCGGCTCCCCCCCACCACCCCTCCACCACTTGTCACCTGCCTGGTGGTTTATAAAAGTTTAAAGCTAATGGTGTAATAAACTCCAATAATGATATTGCAGCTGCACCGGGGCACCCTGGGATGAATACATTACGGGAGCTGCAGCAGTTAGGCAGGGAGGGCAGCATCGGGGCTGGGAGATGCCAACGCTGAGGGAGACGGTCAAGCCTCCCCAGGCCCCGCTGTGAGCAGGGGACTCCCCTGTTCCGCTCCCTCCCAAGTGATAACCAAGCGAAGGCAACTGGGGGGCGGGCAGCCCACCTTGGCCACAGTCCTCCCTGATCATAAGCCAGGACAGGAGACCTCCAGGGAGAAAGGAGTTGGGGGGAGCATGGGCCCTTAAGGCAGCCTACCAGCAGTTTCTGACTCACGGGCAGGTCAGGGGATGACGGATGGATGGATGAACTGGCCTCAGCCTGGGGGACCACCCGGCTTCCAGGGTGAGCCCCAGCCACCCTGTGCAGCCCCCCAGCATCTGCTGGGTGCCCTGTCCTGCCTCGACAGCGCCAGCCCCGCTGCACCCCTGTCAGGGCTGGCATGCCGGCCTGCACAGCTGCATGTTTGGGTAGGGGTCCTGCTGAACACAGCTGTATGGGCACAGCTGGCACAGCTGGGAGGACATCTCATAGCCAAGGGGACATGCCCAGAGCTGTGCCACACTGGAAAGGCAGCATGCAGATGGGCTCAGCCTTACTGTGGTGCTCAGGGAGGATGAGAGCCCTTTCCCACCCCAAACCACCCTGATTCTGCACCAGGGAGCAGCTCTCTCCTGTGCTGGCATGGCAGCAGAAGGCTGATGGCTGCCACAGGGCTGGAGCACAGCACAGCAGCGGCAGGGAGCCCATCACCAGGCTCTCTGGGCACCTCTGGGGAGGCGCAGCTTGCGACTAGCCCTGGCACAGGGCACAGGTGACGCTGACGCCCCAGCAGCACCCACACTGGGCAGCGAGGCTGGTACCCACCCACCGCAGCTCCTCCATCTTGGCCCTGTCCCTGAGGGATGCGAGGAGCCGGATGGGAGCGTGCCCAGCCAGCGGAGCGTGCGGATCCGCTCTTCATGCTCCGAGAGACATCGCTCAGCTGCTCCCTCGCACTCAGCTGTGCCCACAGGCCCCGTCCTGCCCGATCCCCCGCAGCCCCCCCAGCACCCAGCGCCCGGGCAGTGCCCTGTGGCTCCTCCTGGCCCTGGACCACTCCTCCTGCCCCATCACCCGGGTGGCTCCTGCCTCCCGCTTG
Source organism: Tringa solitaria (assembly GCA_026413425.1). Lineage (NCBI taxonomy): Eukaryota > Metazoa > Chordata > Aves > Charadriiformes > Scolopacidae > Tringa > Tringa solitaria. The sequence continues at coordinate 18,124,327 of JAOXJM010000079.1, read as the reverse complement.
CCTTTCCTAAAAACAACAGAGCCATAAACTGCCGGCAGAGCTGCCTCAGCGCAGCAATAGGGCTGAGGTTTTAAATGCACCCAAGTCAGGAGATTGGAAGTTATGGGTCCCCGAGCAGCCGTAGCTCAGCCACATGGTGCCCATGATGGCCCGGTGCGTGCACAGCCGCCGCGCCGCGGGCGAGGGGCAGAGTTAGTGTTACCATGGGAACCATCGCTCCCCTTTTCCTGACATCTGTGTGATTAAAACCTCAACCTTAATGCCACGGCCCCACCAACAGCATGTGCCCTGCCTGCCCCCCCAGGGTTGCGGTGCCAATGGGCTGGGAGTGAAGCCCGGGAATGGCCCTGCCCCTCGGTGGCTGGTGGAGAGGTGACGGCTGGACCGGGTCTGCAGGGGGGGAGCGGGAATTCGGAGGAGACCACTGGGAAGTCCCAATGCCAGCTCCACAGCCCAGCTTCTGGGGCTGGGATCCAGCCTGGTGGTGGGCCCTGGAGCTAAGTGCACTGTGGGCACAGTGCACATCTGGCCACTGAACACACCGCACATCTGGCCACTGAGCACACCGCATCCATCAGCCCTGTCACGGGCCGGTAGTGCTGATGACACAGCGGGTACTGCCTGCTGCGGAGCACATGGCTAACAGCAAACACGCCACGTGTGCCGTGCCAGTCACAGAAGAGCCGGGCACCCTCATTGCCCTGTGTGCTGGGCACGCTGCTGGCACCAAGTGTGGAGCACGCTGCAAATGCCAAACACCTCCCTGGGCTTCATCCTGAGCACACTGGGGAGGGGGAAAACACCCGACTGCTGAGCATCCTGGTGGTGTTGACTCCAAAAGCGACCCCTTCAGGCACTGAGTGCCAGCTCCCAGCGAACAGGCGGCTGACGCCAAGCACTGAGGGCACCGATGATGCCACGGGCACTGAGAACTGTGCTGTGAACACAGGATGCACGTCGGGCTGTTAGTCCTGAGCACACAGCAGAGCGAGCCTCGGCGGGGAAACGGGGGGCTGCCGGCACTGCGAATGCGAGAGCCAGCGCAGGCAGCACACACAGAGCATGCTGCCACTCCGGAGCGAGCTGGAGCCTGGCACCGAGCACAGGCTGGATGGCAGAAGCGGCGCTAACGCTGTGCAACAAGCTCTGCAAATAGGGAAAGCATCAGGAAGCTCTTGCCGGCCGCATCGGGGGCTGTGATGGCCGGTACTGGGGGGCTGGATGCAGGGCAGGCATCACCCCCCCAGAGCCAGCGGGGAGCTGCAGGCACTGGGGGGCTGGCACTGAGCACCGGCCGCGGTGCCAGCAGTCTGCTCTGAACGCTGATTGCACCACGGGGACCAAAACACTGAGCACGCCGCAGAGAGCGGGCCGGAGCAAGCGCCGGCTGCGCTGCAAAATGCCAAATCTAAGTGGTGCCGGGCACACCTTGAATAGGAAACGCTGCCCGCGGAGGTCGCTGAGTCCTTGGCAAACACCAAACCGTGGCTGATACCCAACCGCAGCTGACACCAAACGCTGAAGGGGCTGCAAACATCAGCAGCGGCGGCGGGTCCCGCACCCCCATCACACCGCCTGTGCCCTGCACTGCCGGCACTGAGTGCCAGCGCTGTGCAAATAACGATGATGCCACAGGTATTAAGTGCTGAGCACTCTGCAGTCATCAAGCAAACCGTGGGCATCAAGCGCCGCGCACACCACGAGGGCAAACACACCGCAGGCACCAATTTGACAAATACACTCCTGGTGACAAGCGTGCGCGGCCAGTGCTGGGCGTGCCAAAAAGAGCCGTGTGAGTGTGAGTAGGGGCATACGGCACACACCTAACCTGGCGTGGGGGCCAAGGCTGCTGCGTAACATCAACTGGGGCATTGTGTGCGTTGCAGATGCCTGACGTAGCGTGGGCACTGAGTGCCAACCAAATGCTTTGCCGGCTCCGTGTTACGTGCTGCTCTGCGAGTAGGAAAGGTGCCAAATGCATTGCAAACACCAAACAGATGCAGACACCAAACACCCCATGCTGGCCGCCGAGAGCTGGGCACGCCGCGGACACCAACCCTCTTCAGTGCCCGCCTCCAAACCCGCTCTGTGAACACCAGACCTGGTGGCGGTACCCAGCGCTGGCACAAACCTGCCCCGGAGTGCCCAAGAGCCACCTGGCAAGCTGCTTTCAGCCAGGGCTGAAGGATGGAGGGATGAAGGCAGCCCTGCCTGCAGGCTGCCGGCCCCACGGCTCCCCCACCCCAGGGTGCGTGGGGTCCCGCCTGTCTCTCGGGGGAGCGACAGCCGTGCAGGAGGGCTGGTGGTGCGGCGCGTGCCGGTGTGCTCAGGGCCTGTTATTTCATTTTCACTTGTCCCATCCCATTAGCACAGCTGTCTGCCACCAGAGAAGGGAAAATTGATGCTAAACGGGATATCAATTTATCATGGAGTGTGTCACCCGCCGCACGGCTCTGCCAGCCGAGCAGCAGAGACGCGCTGCACCAGCCAAGCAGCACCTGTAATTAACAGCTCGTCAGCCTCCCCCGTGCGCTGCAGCCCGGGCACCAGCCGGTGGGTGCGGCGCGGGGAATCCCAGCTGCGGTGCCACCCTCCGCCCCCGGCAGGGACCCCAGCATCCCTCCCGAGGGGGGGGGCTTCCTGTGCCCACCTCCCACCCTCCTGCCAGGGATGGAGGCAGCCGGCGGGTCGCACGTGGGTGTGCCAACCCATGGGATGCTCGGAGAGATGCTTGTCCCCTGTCCCACCCCTGCCTCAGCCGTGTCCCCCCTGCCCGCATCCCTGTCCGTTGAGGTGTCCCGGCGTGAGGCAGAGCCGTAAGTCACCGGGTGACGGTGCCAGCTGAGTAACGAGCCGGGAGCCCAGCTCCCGGGCGTGAGTTACGGCCGCTGCCTGCGCTCAGTGAGACATCAATCCCGGCGGGCAGCAGGGATAGAAACGTTCAGCGTGCCGGGAAGCGGGCGCAGGATGGGCCATCAATCCTGGGCAGCGGGGTGGGATCCCAGCACAGGTAGGGAGCAGGCACGGCTGGAGGGCACCCACTGGGGATACCCCTGTCCACGTCCCCAAGTCTAGCCTTCCTTCTCCTGGGTGCCCCCAGCCCCAGGGTGTATGCAGGATATCGTACCCAAACCACAGCAGGAGGGATGTGTCAGATGTGGCTTCTCCCAGCCCCGGGGATGCTGGTGGCCATTCTCTAGGAAAGGCAGGAGCAGAAACAAGGGAAGAGGCCACCAGGACAGACTGGCACAGAGCCTGGAACAAGGTCCCAACCTGGAACTGGCAATATCTCTGAAGGGATTTGCACAAGCAAGCTCTCCATCCTGGCTACTCTGGGCTCCTCAGTGGTGCCCCCACCTTCCCCCAGTGCCCCTGCCGTGCTGGGGTGCTGCCACCACACTGCCCCTTCCCCACCGTCCCCTGGCAGCAGCAGGACCAAACCCCCACCAGCCGTGGTCGGGTACTGCCACCCCCCTGTCCCCGTGCCCGGGCTGTGCGGGGGCGGTGCGGGAGGGAGCGGGGGAGCAGGGCAGCCAGCAGAGCCGAAGCTGTTTGTTGCTTTGATGTTAAACACCCAGAGATGAAATGCGTGCCCCCGGGGCTGGGTCCCTTGCAGCCAGCCGGCCGGCCAGCCTCTGGCTGCGGAGCCGTGCCAGCGCTGGGGCCGATAATTGGATGCATGTTTCTTCCAATGAGTTTGTATCATTTTTATGTAAATTTGACATTTTCCTGATGTTCTGTAATGTGCACAAAGCAAGTGCCGCTCCTGCCGTCGGCAAAGCCTATTTCCTTCCTGTCTGAAGTGCTGTGTTGATTTAAGGGCCTGCTAATACGCGCAGCCGGGCCCCCCCCGTGCACATGCACGTGCCCGCACGTGGCTCACCGGCTCCGATCTCTCTCCACCAGCCTGCCGTGCAGCTCCCAGGTACCCAACCCCACGTCCCACCCCGGGCCGGGACCGTCCTGCACCGGCACAGCGGGGGAGCTGGGCTCCCCAAGACAGCAGAGCACCTTCTTTATCCATCTCACCTGCCACCAAATCCCTAAGCCGGCCACCTCTTGGCTGTTTGGCTCATCCTGGAGGGGGTGAAGAGGTGCCTCCGCACCCCTGGCTTGGTGGGGGGACCACTGGCAGCCCCCGCGGTGCTCTCTCATCTCCTGGAGGACAGCGGGGAGGAGATCAGAGCCCCGGAGCCAGAGGGGGAGGAAAGCAGACGGCAACCCGAGGGGCACCTTTCTGGCAGCGGTGGGAGGTGCCGCTAATTAATTGCGCACCCAGAGGACCGTGCAGGGGGAGATTTAAACTCTGCCACTCCGAGAGCTGCTGGAGGGGCTGGGATGCATCTGCTTGGGCATCCTGGACGGCTCGTGGATAGGGGTCTGCGCATCCCGGCCACAAGCAACAGCCGTGGCGCTCGGAAGCCCTTCCCCGGGGGTGAGGGCACCCCTGCTCCTGCGTCCCCCGGCTTCTCGCGCCGCACAATCTTCCCGGGCTCTGTCTGCAGCGCAGGCGAGCGGGTTTCAAAGGCAGCGCTGCTATTTAAAGCCCTTATTGTTCGCGTCCTTGACACCGGCAGCTACATCCTGCTGTCGTTCGATGCGAGCGCATCCTGGCCCGGCCAGCCAGAGGAAGGCAGCTAATGAAGAGCAAGTGCAAAGACGCCTCTTCTTTGTCCTGATCACAAAGCGGCTTCCCAAACAGTCCCCCTCCGCCCTCCGCCGGGCGGTTATTTATAGCTCCCCTTCCCCGGGGCACGCCGGGAATTTCCTCCAGACAGCGGTGCCCTGGGATCCCTGGATCCCTCCAATAGGCCGTAGGGATGAAGGCTCTGTGGCCCCGTGGCCCTGGGTGCTGCTGGCAAAGGTGCCCCATCCCCGCGTGCTCCCCTTGCAGGGGAGGGCAGCCGGGTCAGCCAAGGGCCAGGATGGGCTCCCCCCCCGGGGGTCAGCTCCTTGCCCAGCCAGCAGCCCTGGGGGGCTGGTTCTCCACCTGGGCAACATTGCTGCCTCTCTCCTCTTCCTCCCCGCGGGTGGGCACACATCTGCCTCCGCCACTTCCCTGCCCGCCGCGGGTGCAGGGATGCGCAGCTGCAGGACACAGCGGAGGGCTGGGTGGCCCAGCCGAGCTCCCTGTGCTCCGGGGCAACCTGCCTTCTGGCCCCCCCATCGCAGCAGGCATCTGCTGCACCCCCATGCCAGGCGCTGCTCTCTCCGGTGAGAGGCTTTGACAGGAAATTAAAGATTAATGTTTCCTGCGGCACCTGTGCCAGCAGCACCCACGGTGCCGAGGACGTGCCGGGCATGGCAAACGGGGCTGGAGGGGCTGGGGCAGGGCTGCCTGGGGCATGTGGGCAAGGAGCAGGGGGGTGCTCTGTGGGAGGCAAAGGTGGGGATGCGGAGGGAAGGGATGGTTCCCCTGAGCACTGAGCCACTGTCACTGCATCTGGCATCCAGACCCAGGCAGGGAAATGCCACCCCGCAGGCAGGGCAGTGCCAGGGCCAAAGGATCTAGAGAGGTGGCTGTGGAGCAGGTCTTGGAGCTCCGTGCAGAGCTTCCCTGCTTCCTTCAGCACGTGGGCTGGCGTGGTCGGGGAGCCACCAGCCCTTCAAGGGGACACCCTGTGACAGGCTAGGGGATGCCAGCGCCTGGCTAACTGGCCACCCAACAGGGCGAGCAGAGGCAAGCAGCTGAGCAGGCAGCGTGATGCCAGGAGCATTCCCTCCCTCCCTCCCTCCCTCCCGCTGGGAGGGGATTAAGCTCAGCCCGGCTCTGGCTGGCAGCGGCTGTGCCCACATGGCTGTGCCCACGGCTGCAGCTGCAACCTCGGCTTCTGGCGCAGCTGGGTGCTCTCTGCCCACTGCACCCACCCCCAGCTCCCGTGACACCCCCATCCTGCACCCAGGCCTGCGCCAGACCCACTTATGCCCTGCACTGGCTCCCATGGGCACGCATGGAACCCCACGAGGGTGGTGGGACCTGTTTGCCCACTTTCCGGCCCTGGGCACGCACCCGCCGTGACCACGGGTCTCTCCTCCGGCTCCCTGGGAGCACTGGGCACCTTGGCGTGCGGGGCTGTGGTTTTGTGAAATATGGCCCCTATAAATCCCGTCGGGTGCAAGTCGTAATTCTCAATATATTTTCAAATATAGTTCAATTATTTTTCCCATATATCATGGGAAAATTGCATTGGCGAGTGGCGGCGCTAAGCAGGGAGCGCGTGGCGGGGCGGCGTTAATAGGATTGTGCATGGTATTATGCATGAGGTCGTTCAGGACACAGTGGGGAACCTCGCGTGCTCCGGAGAGACGGGAAGGAATAAATCAGGCTATTAGCCCAGCACCTTGCTCAGGTCTGCAGGGGATTAATCTCTGCAGCGTGAGGGGATCCCAGCCGGGCTGACTCCCAGGAGCTCCGTCCCGCTCCTTGCCCGGGGCCGCCCGAAGAACCAGGGAGCGGAGGCAGCACTGAATGTGCCAGGGTCACCTGAGAGGCTGTGACATGTCACGGGGGCAGCGGGCATCCCGGGGCTGCGCTCAGGAGCTTAGTGGCAAGGCTGGTGGGGCACCCCAGGAAAACCCTGGCAAAACCCCTCAAAGCCTTGCGGAAGGGCTGAGGATGAACGTGTTCCCCGGCTCACAGCCCTTGTTTCATCCCTGTGCAGGGTCCCAGTAGCCCCGCAGGGTCCCCCCCACTGCGGGGCTGGCACCCACTGCCCCGGCTGCAGGTGGGCGTCTCGGGGAGCCCTGGGCACCACTCGCCATGCGGCAGGCGCTCGGCCAGCACTACCTGGGGAGCAGCCGCAGCCTTCAGGACGGGCGCGTGTAATCAGCCGGGACAGTCACATTTCCTTCAGTTCGCCATGAATATTTATGCAATTTGTGCAGAGCTGCCGGAGCCGAGCTGCTGAGCCAGAGGGGAGATGGCAGCCTGGCCCCCCCACAATTCCGCCCGCGCCCCCCCCCCCAGGTCCTGTGGGATGTCCTCAGGGCTGGTCCTGCTCAGCCGTGCCACGGCTCACACCTCTGCACCGCTGCCCGCCGGCAGCACGACTGGGAGAGAGGGTCCTGGGAGCTGCGACCTTGGGGATGGATGCCAGGGAGGACAGGGTGTCCGAGGCAGGGCTGGGCACTGCCGTGCTGGGTTTGCGGTGGGGACATCTGCACTGGCCACAAATAGCACCAAAAGCAGGTCCCGGATGCTGGTGCCGTGGGCTGCTGGCTGTGCTGCAGCTGGAGGTTTCCTTGCCCACTACTTGCCCACCTGGGAGAGCCCGGCAGGTTCGGCACCGCCAGGGCTGGTGCCAACAGAGATGGAGCCCAGCACACAAGCAGCAGGAAGACTTGTATGCCTCTCTCCAGGGTGTCTCTACTTGGGGGCAACTGGAATTACTCCAGGACTCACTGCCAAAGGCTTGTGCCTTCACCCAGCCCAGGATACAGGAAGGGGACAAGGGACATCACTGCTGTGGGCTGGAGACCCCTCCCTGGGGTGGCCCATGCAGGATCCGTGGGGCTCTTGTGCAGAGGCTGGGCAGCAGGGGCTGCCTCCGTGGGAAGGAGAGGGCAGCGGCAGGCAGGATGCTTGCTCCCCTTCCACAGGACTTGTCCCGCTTGGAGCGATGAAGAGGTTCCTGGCGCTTGGTAGATGCCACTGATCCGTGGGTGAGTCCCCAGGGGGCTCCCCAGGCCCACAGTGGGTGTTCTACAGAGGGCAGGGAGGTCGAGGACCCGCTGGGCAAGGGCATGGGTGCTCCCCAGCAGCAGTGGGGCTGGCGGTGCCAGAGCAAGCAGCGAGTGCAGGTGAGGTTTACAGTATAGGAAAAAACAAATTATTAATCATGAGAGCAGCCCCAGCCGGGCTGTCAGGGCCGCATGGGCTCATGAATATTCAGCATCGGGCTGAGCACTAAATCTCATTTAAATGTCAGGGACCATTAGGCAGACAGGGAGGGGGCTGGGATGGCAGCTCCCCGCTCCATGCCAAGCCCCCGCGCCAGCCGGACAGGCCGGGACCAGGGTACTGGCACCCCTTTGGCACAGCTGGGCAGGGGCTATCCTGGTACTCTGGGTGCCCCTGTCCCAGAGCCTGGGCATTGCTTGGGGCTGTCTGAGACCCCTGGGTGCCTCTGCCAACCCTGAAGGTCTTCTGATTGCTGATGGGTGCTGGAAACTCGCACGGAGCACCCTACAGACCCAGACATCACCAGCCATGGGGGAATAAATCCTTCCAGATCGTCCACGCAGGCTGGCTCAGCCCGGCAGGACACACACTCTCCTCCATCCCCGGGCATCCTGGCCAACCCTCTGCATTCCCCAAGGCACTCACAGGAGCAGCCCCGCATCCTTCCCTGGATGCACAAGGATGGTGGGTGCCAGAGGGGCTCCCGGAGGGGTCCCTGGGAGGACCGAGGCCATGCTGGGGAGCTGTGGGCAGCACATCCAGGACTCTGCACATTTGGCATCCTCCTTTGGAGCACACCGTGGGGACCATTCCCTGGTGGTGCCTGGGCACCAGCCCTTTCCATGCCAAGCACCCTCTCTTCTTGAGCCACTCGCCTGCTCCCAGCCTTCCATCATGCTCAGGGTGGTGGCTCACAATGGTGGCCACGGTGGTGCTGGCAGCAGCAGGCAGCAGGAGGGAGCTAGGCACGCCTGGGTACTGCCTCCCTGTGCTGGCACTCACACTCTCTCCAGCTCAGCAGGGGCTTGGCAATTACACGGATACGTTTAAGCTCTTAATCCTACTGAAGATTATTCCAAGGTCGGGGCGCAAGGCAGGTCCCCACGCGCTGCCAGGCTGCGACGCGTCCCTGCTGCCATCTGCCGGGACAGGCCAGCTGGGGGGATGCTGGCATCCCAGCCGCTCTCCCTGTGACTGGGCCACCGGCATCCTTCCACCCATGACATGGCCAGAGCCACGAGCCTGCTGGCATCTCCTGAAGGTTTGAGCCTGGCATGCAGGACCCTGCTGCAGCCTTTCCCAGGTGCCAGTGCCAGCCCCTGGAACCTTTCCTGGCTCTCCCACCTCCCAGCCCCATCAGCTCCCTGTGGTTGCCCTACACTGCTCTGTAGGAAGCGTGACGAGTGGCTTGAGCCATCCAGTGGGGTGAGGAGACCTTTGAAGGATACTCTCTCCAGCAGGACACAGAATATATCTTAGACTTGTCATGGATATGGCCAGGGGTCCAGGGCTGCTGCATGCCCATCCAGGAGGCCACTGAGGCTCGGAGCTGCCGGAGTCTGAGTGGCCACGGTGACCAAAGAGGTTGCTCACAAGCTCTAAAGTGTTTATCATCACTTCAACTGGTGGATGATAGTCTAAGCTCAGTGGGTGGCTCGAAGGTGGTGCAAACCAAGCTGGGGGCAGTTCTGAAGCCCAGTGGAGAGTGGGACCATTAACCGCAGTGGCTCATCCCCTGGGCTGTGCTGGGGTCTCCTCCAGGCACCTCCAGACAAGCATGGGTGCTTTTTGGGGACATTGCCAGTGCAGGGTTGCGTGCAATGAAAAGGAGGGAAGGTGCCCAAGGGAGGAAGAAGCGCTCGGGCTGGGCAGTGGCACCCGGGATTCCCCCTCCCACCTTCTGCATCGCTCATCCGAAATCGGTACCCTCTCCCCAGCACGGCCGAGGTCCTGCCCTGCCCGCAGCCGACAGCTGAGGGAGCCCCGCAGGACCTGGCATTTCCTCCCTGGGAAGATGTGTAAGTGCTGCAATCCATCACTGTCCTGTCTCCTGCGGCCGGCCAGCTGGGCTGGGGGCCGGGGCTCTGCAGGGGGTGGGGGTGTCTGGCATTACCAGCCAAAGGGACCGGGGCTCCCCAGGACTCGTCCCAAGGCATGGTGAGGGGGTGATGCACGCTGAACCCTTGGGTGCTGTCTGGGACCACGCTGCACCATTTGCACCCAGGACCAGAGCCAGGCTCACCCCACCAGGCAGCGGCAGGGTAGCACCGTGCCTGCTCCTCACACCCAGAGTCCCCGTGTCCCCCGGTCCCCTCAGAAAGATGCTTCTCCAGCCCAGTACGTGCTCCCTCCTGCTGTGGGGGTATGCTGGGCACCAGCACTGGGTCTCCTGCTTTCCCCTGGCCCTGGCAGCGCAGCCATCCCGCACGCCAGCCCGCAGACACGCCAGCCTCCGCATCCCATCCCGCTACCCCACCGTATGCCCCCCATCCCCTCACACCCCCCAAACCCCGCGGCACTGCCTGCTGCGCCCCAAACCCCCGCGTCTCCTCCTGCTACTGCTTGGGAAGGTAAAAAAAAAATAATAAAATAAATTAATGATTATTAGGAAGAGCTAAAGCGGAATTGCAAATGTTATTTCTCGGGTAGATGGATGATAGCGGGGTGGATGATAGATAGCTGGATGGATGGATCTCTCTCCCTCCAAGCTGTAACCCCCTTCCAATCGCTCCCTCCGGAGCGCTGCTGTCACCTTGTCTCTGCTCAGAAGGGCTTTTACTGGCTCACTGGGGGATGCACGAGAACAGGTTATTAATACATGGAGAGGGGGATGGAATCCATTTGACTTGAAAATAGCTGAGAAACTGAACTGCACTTTTAAAATCTGCTTTTAATCAGAAGGAATAGAAGAGAAGTTTGAACAATTAAGGAGTAATGAAGAGCTTCAGAGGGAAAAAAAAAAAAAAACCCTCTCTGAAGATTAGCTAAGATTTTTACAGCACTTGGAGAATTTAAAGAGCTATGCTGGTATCGAGCAAAACGATACAAATATTCCCTGTGAAAATCACAGGCGGTGGGACTGACGGCGAGCGCCTGGATGTCCACAGGCAGGCACAGCGCCGGCTCGCTGTCAGCAGTGATGCTGCGCTGCCTGCACGCCGGGGCAGGCAAACAGCTGGCAGCAGCTGGGCTCACCCCTCTGCCCCTGACCACCAGGGCTGGCCAGGAGGGACCCCCTGCTCGGCCATGGATGGAGATCCACGGCAGAGGCTTTCTCTGGCTGTACAGCAGCCGCGGTGAGGCTGGACCCGTCCCAGCCACTCCAAACTCTCAGCGAGGAGAGCAGGAGCAACCCCCCATGGGTTTGGGTGTTGAGGGTTGGGGATGCCCGCGGGGGCATGGGCAGGGACCGCTGACGGCACATCCCTGGAGGAGAGCGCATGGAAAAATCTTCCTTGGGTACCCCCATGGCTGACACCGGCAGCCCCGATGTCAGCATCCCCCGCCCCGAGATGACCCCCCCGTCTCCCCCACCGCACGGGGAAGCCCGGAGGTTGGCCCGTCCATCCCCGCTGTGCCGGGGGGTGCTCCCCACCGGTACCTGCCAGGGGCCCGTCACCGGGAGGGGAGCGCGGGGGCTGCTCAGCCGCGCACAGCAGCAGCTGGGTAATTTTCATGCTAAGTGAAAAGTAAAGTGCACAGACTCTTTATTAGAGCGAGCACGGTGCGGGGAACAATGAAGGCAGTGATGATCGTTAACTTTCTAATCGGAGGAGAAAAGTCCTCAATGCAATTTTTATGGTAATAACATCGACACTAAAGATAATTGCTCCCCGCGTCGCGCTTAGCGCCGGGAAACTGTTTGGGAAAAAAACATTAATTTGCAGGAACTGAGCCAAAGTTTCCTTAAGGCAGCTGTTCCCTGTGCCACCCTGCCCCCAGCCCGGGCTGGCACTGCCCGCTGGCCGACCCCATGCCCACGCCGGCACCCCTTGTCCCTCTTGCCGGCCAGGCTGGGCTTGCACCACGCTGGTGGTGGCCGGTGGCACCGGGCTCTCCCAGCATCGGTCCCTGGGCTGGGCTCAGCTCAGCAGGAGATACCGGAGGCGGTGCAGCCCACCGCTGCGGTGGTGGAAGAGGGCCAGGAACATTTCGGGCGACGTGATGGAGCAGCCATCGTGCTGCGGCAAAGGGGGACGGGCAGGGCTGCCCCCTGTGCTGGGACCGCCGCCGGCAGGGAGGGACGGGAGCTCGTGCTCCCCAGGGAATAATAAGCGCAGGAGAAATTACAGCCAGGTGACATTTTAACGAGCCGGCGTCCTGCGTGGCATTAATATTCCAGGGGCTGCAATTCCCTGGCGGGCGTTTGAGAGATGAAAAAAAAAAAAAAAAAAAAAATCCCAGCCCAGTAAAATCAAATAAATAAATCTCTGCCTAAGCGTGGCGTCTCCCCCGCCCCCGGCACGGAGCGGGCGGCACGCGGTGTGATTTCCCCTGTGATCCCCTGCCGCCGAGCAAGCAATCGGCTCGTCTTTGAGCGCGGCGGCAGGATGATTTATCCCGGCTCCCGGCGCCCCGGCTGGGGCGAGAGCGCGGGGCCGGGGATGATGCATTGGGCAGGAGCAGAGGTGGCGGCGGGGGGGAAGGCGGGAGAGCAGGGCACGCACACAGGCCACCGCTCAATCCTAAATTAATTTTAATATTTGACAAATCAAATCTACTTAGGTGAGCCGTGGGCCGTGCGAGGGAGATTTATGAGGGTTTGGGTGCCCTCGGCTGTGCGTGTAGCCCGTGTTCGCCCCTGCCCGGTGGGGCTCCGGCACTCACGGCATCGCTAATTCCCCCCTCCCCTGGGGCAGGGATACGGCTGGCCTGTCCAAGCAGTGTGACAGCGGCAAGAAAAATGTCCTGGCCTCTAAGTCCTGGCTTATTAGGCTGGCAGGAGTGACAGGCCCTTTGCCTGCCCCAGCTCTGAGCCAGCTAGCAGAGCTGGCAGCCATGGCACGGCACCGGGGATGGCTGGGGGTCCCCCGCTGTCCGGGACTCCCTGGGAGCTCCGGCTGAGTTTGGGAACAGCAGCTGTTTCCAGCATGATGGAGGTTGCTCTCCTCCCTGCAGGGCTGGAGCAGCTTCCCGTGGGTTGGGGGCAATTATAAACCCGTGGGCTGAGGAGCCGCGCTGGGAGCTGGAGGTGGTGCGAGGGGTGCGCAGAGCCGTTCCCCTGCTGGGTCATTTCAGTTCCAGCTCCACCAGCAGCCCGCAGATTCATGGGCCCCCGAAGGTGACAGGAAACCTGATAGGTTTTAAGACAGCAACATGCCCTGAATCTACAAGGTGCCTGAGCAGGCGAGGCAGGGAATCCAAAATGTTTACAGCCTCAGGGGACGTGGCAGTGACTGCTGAGGAGGGAAGGCGGGCTGGGCTGCCAGGGACAAGCCGGCCATTCCGGGGAGAGAGCGCTGGCATCCCTGATGTGCCGTTGGAAATCCCTCCCTCAGCAGGGGCATCTCCCCAGCAGCTCTGTGGGACTGAGAGGGGGGCCCTAAAGGAAGCCCAGCGCCCCCCGTGCTGAACCCACTCCTGCAGCAAAGCCCTGGCCTGGGGGGCTCCCCCGGGCTGCAGAGGTCTCTTGTGGTGATGCAGAAGGGTCTTCAATGCTTTCTGCCCTGGTGTCCCTCACTCCTGCCCTTGGGTGAGGGCCAGTCTGTACTTTTTTTCTTTTTGCTGACGCCGGAGTGCCCAGGCGGGATGATGCTACTACAGAGACACAGCACTGGGGGCCGTGCTGGAGACAAACCCTGTGTCTGGCTGCAGCCTCAAGCAGGGGTGTCTTGAGGCACCTACGGCACATCCTGGTCTTGAGGGACCTACAGCAGCCTGTGGCTGCAGCAGGGCAGGCAGCCTTTCCAGCTCCTCCAGCAGCCAAGAGGCAAGCGGCACGCAAAGCCCAGGCCAGCCCAGGGGCCCTGGCTGGCTCTGCTGCCTGCCCTGCCTGTGCCTCCCCCAGCTCCCGCTCTGCCAATGGCAGAGCCCTCTGTCTGCCCAAGACGTGCCGGAGAACAGCCAAGGGCCACGGGAGGGATGTGAGACGCGGCAGAGACATCCTGTCCGCAGGGATCACACGTGCGCCTATGCCCAACAATTCTTACAGTATAAAACAGAGACCTCAAAGGTCTCAAAGGACTTAAGAAATGTCTACAAGTTGTCTGGGCCAGTAGGGACCGGCTGCGTAGAGGTGATCGATGTAAGGAGAAGGCAGTTTCCAGCCCCTGCCTGCCCCTGTGCTTGGCCAGGCTCCCGGCTGGGTGCTGGGGCCAGCCGCCGCATCCCGGCGTGTCCCTGCAGTGTGGGATGTAGCAGGATGGATGGAGGGCTGACCCTCCGAGGCTGTGAGCCTGTGGCAGCGCTTCATCCCTGAGAGCCTTACGCAGTTCCTGGTGACACTCTCCGGCCCGGCTCCAGCCCCATGGGTGCCCCATCCACAGCAGAGGCAAACCGCCCCAGCCCCGGTGATAGACAGTTCGTGGGAAGGTGGGGTGACTGGCTTCTGGGCTCTGTGTCACGGCTGCAGCTCTCAGCAGAAGTGTATGCTCTCGTAAAATATCTACATTTGGATGCAGAGATTTCCAGGGATCTGAGAACGCTGTGCCGATAATTAAACATCTGCTCTGCATTTGTCTGTCCTCCCGCCGCGACGTCGCTCCAGCCCTGGCTCTCCCCTCCCTCTCCTCCGGCAAACGCTCCGGGACTGGGACGGCATCCCCTGCTCCCCGCTCTGCCCCATCCCGGAGGCACAGGGTGCTGGGCCATGGGTGCTGGGACAGAGAGGGCAGCTCTGGGCACCCCTGGGAGCAAATGGCAGCTTCCCTGCCAGCACCTGCAGCCTTCCTGGGGCTGCGAAGCTGACAGCCTGTCCTCTGGCACGTACTGGCCCAAAGAGTCTCTCTCAGCACCACCGTGCATCGCCAGGCAGTGCTTGTCCATGCACGGTCCCCTGGGCCGAGCAAGTAGCTGCCACCTCCATCCTGCAACCAGGAGAGCATCAAAACAACCTCCAAATTGATCTCTGAGACTCTTCTGCAAGCCCCAGTCACGTCCTGCTAGGAGCAAGCGTCCGCTCTAGTTACTGTCTCCTAGGAGAGCACCGAGGGCTTCAGGCTGTCACAGGAGGAGCAGACCCAAACATGACATCTCCATGGAGCCCAGGGTACAGCAGGCAGTGCCGCCGAGCAGATGGCACCAGGGCCTGGATCGATGGGACCCGGTGGAGCCCCGCGGGGGCTCTAACAGCTCATACGGGGCTGGCAGCGGGATGAGCTGGGGACAGGGTCCCTTCCCTGGCTGTGGTCCTCCCGACCCCAAATGTGCCTGCACCCCTGCCCAAGCACCCAGCAGGGCTGAGCTGAGACGGCCGCATGCTGCCCTCATGGCTGGCCCCACATCGTGCCCACCTTGCCCTCCCTTCCTGGCCACTGGCAGCGAGATTGGGCACCCTCGTTGCTGTGCCAGCCAACTGGGCACTGCCAGCAGCTCTGCCCCGGGGCCCACAGCCCAGCGGGGTGCCAGCATCCCTGGGGACAGCACCCTGCCAGGGTGGGGGAAGGAGGAGCTGGTGTGGGCGCAAGGATTTGGGATGTTCCCGGGGTGCACTGCAGAGCCCTGGGTGCAGCACCCTGGCACCCCCCAGCCACCCCTCCCTGTTCACCAGCGCTGCCCTTCGTGTCAGCAGGGCGGCCCCATCCCTTGTCCCCTGCCTGCTCCCTGCCCTCGCCTCCCCATCCCCTCGCTGTTTGTCACACCTGTCACCACGGCAAGGGAGAGATTAGCCGTAGACCCTCCGCTCCCGCCCCAAGCCACTGATTCATATTCATGAGACTTCAAAGCATCTCTCCCGGCTCCCCTGCACCAAACCTAATCCTCTGCTGCAGCACCCTGCCAGCAGCCCTCACTCGCAGCACCGGGCCAGCAGCTGGCACCCCCAGAGCCCTCCTGCCCTGGCCAGCGGTAGCCACGCACCCAGGCACCCACTGCTCCTGCTCCCCCCTACGGCAACCTTAGCCCACGATCTTGGGGGGATGCTCTGTGCCGTGGGGGTGCTGCCACGGGAATTACCAAAAAAAGCAGGGGTAAGCAGCGTGGAGGTGATGGTTTGTGTGTCCTCACCTGCACCCGTCCGTCCCTCCATCCCTCCAGAGGAGAGGGCTGTGCCTGGGACGCCAGCCCAGCAGCATCCCTGCATGGATCCCAGCGATATGACCAGCAGCCCTTTGTAGGGGCTAATTGGTGCCGGTGCCCCACGCCCCCCCTTTCCCCCCCGCCACGTCCCCTCCACAATCAGCAGGCAGCAGGCAGGGGCTATTCAGGGGCGGTGGGGCGTGCAGAGCATGGCCTCACCGGGCAGCCTGCCTGCTCCCGCCAGGGACGGATCCTGCAGCTCCCCTCTGGAGGAGAAGCAGCCGGGAGCATGATGGAGTCCATGGCATTTGGAGGTGCAGGCAGGACCAAAGCAAACACCTACCCCCAGCCCGCCCCTGAAGAGCGGTGGGGCAGAGGATGGGAGGAAGAGGCACCCAGGGGTGCCCTCCCATCACTCAGCTATTGTGTGGGTGCAGACAGGGCTGCGGACCCCCTCTCAGCAGTAGCATTAGCCAGGCCACCTCCGTGTCCAGCTCCTCCTGTTCCACGGCAGCTCATACACAGCTGGCCCCGCACAGGGAGCTGGCAGCATTGTGCCGGTGGCTGATGCCGGGAAAGTGCCGGCTCGGCGCAGGGGTCCTGGCGGCGGGCGGGCGGCAGGTCCCCCATGGAGCCGTCTCCTCCAGATGGCGAAGGCCATTAGAGCCGCTCTTGCGCGCACGGAGCCATAAAGTTTATGGGGCTCATCATTTAGCTGTAATGGAAATAGTTAAATCTGTCTCTGTTTAAGCAAACTCTGCCCTCGCGGGAGCGCTTGGCGCAGGCAAGCGGGGGGACTCCGGCGGGTGGCGGGTGCCTTTGCTCGCCACCCACCCCTGGGCAGCTGGGTCACCCAGCCCTGGCATGTCCCCTTCGTGCCAGGATGGGGACAGGCACGTGGCGCCAGCGTGGGGGGTCTCCCTGCAACTCCTGTCCCTGGTGCCTCAGTTTCCCCTTGGTGCAGGGAAGGTGAAAGTCACATTTAGGGTGACCAGGTAGGATCACAAAATCACAGAATCTCTGTCATTGGAAGGGACCTCTGAGATCATCGAGTCCAACCGCATAAAAAACCAA
>JAOXJM010000079.1:18077754-18107297 GCA_026413425.1 Tringa solitaria | reverse complement strand
CAACAACACCACACACAACACCCCACCACAAACCAATAATCTTGGGCACTAGAGCGTGCCCTGAATTTGGGATTTGGGACAATGGAAGTTCCCTGCCAGCAGGAGCTGAGAGGCAATGTGCGACTGGGGTCACGCAGGTACTTTGGCCCAGCAGACCCCAGGCGGGATCCAGGCTGGAGCCTGCTGGAGCCCATTGCAGGGGGCAGAAGAGGACATGAAAGCCACTGTTCGTCCCTCTCCAGGCACTCCCAGGAGCTTGGTACAGGGACGATATGATCCCAGCACAGCTCAGGCTGCTCCCAGCTCCTGAAGCAGGAGTGGAGCAGGGAGCTGGGGGAGAGCAGCACCCCGCTGTGCCTCACAGCACCCCTCAGCCCCAACCTGGGGATGGGAGGCTGGACCCCTGGCCTGGGAGACTGCCAGTGTGTTTATGGAGGGCCAGTTTCTGCCCATCGCCACATGGAGCAGAGAGGGGGTGATGACCCCAAAGCAGTAGGACAGGCTGGCGGTGCCCTGCCCTACACGCAGGGTCTCCTCTCAGCACCCCGTGCAACCTCCCCACCACCCTGCATCTCACCTGGGGTGGGGTGAGACCCGCAGGCTGCCCCCAGCACCGGTACGAGTCTCCCCACCTGTGCTTAGCCATGGTGATGGTGGGAGCTACCCCCTCCCCAGCATGCAAAGCATGATTAATTACAGAGTAAGTCATTAATATTCACAGCTAATTAAAGATCCTTATCATGAATAATGGAGTTCGCTCTCCAAATTATGGGACAAGGGTGGAGGAGGGGGGAAAAAGCCCAGTGGGGAGAGGGGGCTGCAGAGGGGCAAAGCTCTGGGGCAGGGGGACGAGGGGGAGCAGAGCACCTCCATGTGGGGTGCATGGGTCTGGCAGTGCCCTGGTCAGGGATGCAGTGATGGGGCAGGAGCTGGGACAGGAGACATCGGGGCAGGCATGGCATCTGGTCACACTGGAGCAGGGGCCAGGCAGCCCCACGGGCTCCAGGCAACCCTGCCTGTGGGTCTCTAACCTGCCACCCCAGCATGTGGGGGACCCCTTTGTGCTGACACGGCTTTGCACGTCCCCCCATGGAGCAGGGACTGTCCTATCCTGGCTGGCACATAGCTCCCAAACCAAGCTAATCCCAGTGTGGGTCTGGGATGGGGCTGCCTGGTCCCCGGGGAGCGGGCGGGAGGGGAGGGCACCGGCACTTTGCCTGAGCTCCTGTTATACAAATGAAAGGTTTTTAGTGGGAAAGACTCTGGGAGAGTAATACATCTCCCATATTGATCGCAGGCCAGGGACCAAGGCACGGCTTAAACAGTAATTGATTTCTAGCCGCCGAGATGTGTTGGGGAGCATTGATTTAACAGCACTGCAGACACACTGCTACTAATCTGATTAAAGTATTTAGCAGAAATGTTATTCTTTTAAAAAAAAACAGAGAGAGGTGATGGTGCTGCCTGGGGCCGGGGGGCCGAGGCAGGGCTGTGGGAGCGGGGGCAGCCCAGCACCCCACAAGTAGGGGCCTGGGGACGGCTCCGTGCCCGCACCCCGGTGAGGGTGCCGCTGCCTCGGGACACGTCTCCGGCCAGCTGTGCTCACAGCTGCCAAGGACGCGTGTGAGCCCAGCAGGACATAGCCAAGGCAGGGCCAAAGACGTGTGCCGGGAGCGCGGGCGACACGTGGGCAAGCGCCCAGCCAGCCGCCCTGCCGGGGTGGCCACCAGCTGCTCTGGGGACCGAGCAGATGTGAGAGGCGATGGAGGCAGCCAGCAGAGGTGGCACCGGTTGGAGGCCCACTCGGCTGGCAGAACGGGCACGTGTCCCACACCGGTGCCACAGCAGCCGGGGAGGTGCAGGAGCCGAGGTCTGGCAGTGCCCGCAGCCTCCTAGGGCAGGGAGGAGATGCTGAGCCAGGGGACCATGTGCACTGCTGGACCCCCAGCCATGCAGCCTCCCACGCACCCCCCTTCCCCGCCTCATGCCCTGCCGTGGGTGGTCAGGCTGCCGTGGGGAGCTCTCTCACACCGTCCCTGTCTGCCCCACTGCTGAGAGAGGGGACAGATGCCACACTGGTGGGGATGGGTCTCTCCCACGCCATTCCCAGCCCCCACAGAGAAGCACCAGCTGAGCAGGTGGAGGGGTTCCTGCCTCTCCCCATCACACACATCAGCCCAGTTAATTAACAGGCGATATCAAACAAATAAATTATTCCTGCTTCCTATTGATTCTAATTTACTGGCCCCTGGAGAGCTTGGGCTCGTTTATCCCACCTGTCACCCCTGCTTAGCAGCTGCACCAACATCTGCCCCGCTCCCTTCACCTCTCCTGCTCCTCCATCTATGGGGCAGAGCTGAGCATGGCCACCAGGCCTGCACTGCTGTCCATCATCCCCTGGGATGCAGCTGCAGCCTGATCTGTCCCTTCTCCTGGGGATGGTGGGTGCCCCACTGCCAGCAGCACAGAGAGGGAGCGTGGTTGCCCATCCTCGTGGCACTCCCCGCCTCCCTGGGGATAAGCTTCATCCAGGGATGCCCTGGCCCTGCCAGCCCTTTCAGCTCCCCAGAAAGAGTGCCCCCAGAAAGGCTGGGGGTGGCAGTTCAGGCTGCCCAAGCCCAGCCCCAGCTCCCCATGGGCAGGCTGTGCCCAGCAGGACAGCAGCTGGATTTCCCTGCTGTCCTGGGGAGAGGCCATGGCTGCCCATGCATCAGCCTTTGATGTCTGTCTCATCTGTGGGAGGCTGATCAAAGCCTGAGCCCCTCCCAGCTCCCGCCCCTATGGATGCTGGATCAATAAATCAATCCCGGCTCAGCTGCTGGCTGCACAGCCCTTTGCTCCTGAGCAGGCTTGGCTGGGAGATCCCAGGGAGGCAGAGTCCCGGCATCCACCCCTGCCTTCTCATGCCTGATGCCACACTGGGCTAGTGACATGTCACCCACACCAGCCCAGGCTCTTAGGCAGGATGGCGGCAGCTGCCAGCCCCTGGCAGCCAGGATTGTCTCCTGCTTGGGTCTGGGCAGTGCCCAGTGATGGTTCCTGGTCCTCCCCTGGCCAGGGTAGCATTGCTCGGTGTTGCCTGCACCGGGCTGGGCTTTGCCTGGCAGGATCCCCAGGCTCACATGCAGTGGTGCAAGCAGCAGCGTGTGTGCCCTTCTCTGGGGACTGGGACCTTGGCTGACTCAGCTGGGGGATGCCCTGGGCAGCAGCCTGCGGGCACAGAGCTGGTGGTGAGCTGGGTACAGGCAGAGCAGCCCTGGCCTCACCTCAGCTCCAGCGAGCGACTGGCCGTGCTGTCTCGGGGCAGCAGGAGGCTGGCCAGGTCCATGGGACGGGGCTGCATGCAGAGCCTGCCTGCCTGCCTGCTCCTCCAGATGCTGGTGCTTTCCAGACCTGGCTGAGCTGGATTTCCTCGGGTTGGATGGATGAAATCAATCCCGGCCAGATGCCAGTGGTGGGCTGTTTGCCACGTGCCCTTGGCACTGCCTGTGGCCATCACACCCTTGGTCCGAGCCTACCCGGAGTGTCTGGTGCTGGGACAGTGGTCAGCCTGCATCTGGCTTGGGAAAGGACATGCTGAGCACCGGAGTAGGTTCTTGGGGACCTTTCCAAGCCCCCAGTGCTGTCTGTCCCTCCCCAAGCCCTTGGACATCCCCCCAGGCTGCTCTTCCCTTGCAGAAAGCCGAGCAGTGGTAACCCCACTGCTGTGCCGAGAGGTGGGTGAGGAAGAGCAGCAGATGCTGCCAAACCCTCCTGCCAAAGGTGGCTGGGGCGGGGGGGGCCAGCAGGTGACTCACTCCCCCCTGGATGATTCATCCCAGGCATCCGGCAGGAGCAGACGGAGGGCCAGGGCGGCTTCGGTTGGGTCTGGGATGTCTCACCTGGAGCCAGCCCATCACTGTGGCCACCAGCCTGGGTGCTCCCCATGAACGCAGCCCGGCCATACCTGTGCCTGAGAGCCACCAGCTCGCCCACTGCTGACCCACCACCCACCCTGGGTGGGGGGCCGTGGGGTGGCCGGCGAGGTGGGAGGCTGCCGTGTCCCATGGCGTGGTGCGGCTGGGGGCGTGCGGGAGGAGCGGCTGGCAGCGCCGCAGCCGGGAGATAAGCTCCCCTCTCATCCTCATCGCCTGTGACGGGAGGGAGATTTATGGCTCCGAGCTGCGATTTGTGCGCAGCTCCAGCACATGGTATTGATCACTCCTGGTGGCTCCTGCTGCTCCCTCACCTCCCAGCCCCTCCTGCCTGGGGAGGCGGGCAAGCTGCCCCTGCCTGTTAACTCTTCCAGCCCTGGGGACCCCCGGGACCGGGCACCCCTCTGTGCTGCAGCATCCGGGGCAATGAGGAGCACCCCAGGCTTGCTGGGATGCCAGGACCCATCTCTCAGAAGAGCAGGGCTTTCCCCATCTGGGGCTCAGAGGAGGGCAAGCAGGGTCCGTTTGGCTGTGCTGGCAGTTGGGAGCATCCCTTGGCAAGGAGGGGGGCCAAGGGGGTAGGGGGGCACTGGAGGAGCCAAGGGGACAGGGATGGCAGGCAGTGATAAGGGGACAGAACGGAGGGGATGGGGGCATGGTGCCAGGGATTTGTGGCTGAGCACAAGGGGATGGCAGGCGGTGACAAAGGGATGGTGACCAGGGGACAGGGTGTGATGGCCACAGGCAGTGCCAAGGGCACATGGGCAGCAGCGTGCACCGAGCAGTCCCAGGGCCAGCTGAGGGGCTGGCACTGAGGGGGTGGGATGGGGGGCAGCCAAGAGGGGACGGGGACTGCGGGTGGCTCTGCAGCAGCAGCAGGAAACGATGTGTGAAATGAAGAGTTCCTGCCCAGTGCCCAGAGGGAGCGTGCAGCATACTGAGCAGGGGATGGGGAGGGGGCTGCACGGCCGAGGGGGTCCCCTGCATGGGGACCTTGACTGGGGGGGGCTGTTCCGCAGCATGGGGCTGTGCCTCTCCTGGAAGGGAGGTGGGATGGGGGGTCTTACCATGGGAACAGTGGGTGGCTGCCGTGGGGCTGGAGGCTGTAGGGGACAAAGCACTGCTAGATCGAGCCCTCTCTGCCCCTCCCTGCTCCGAGACACCCCAGCCCCCTGTACCCACATCCCCTCCCCGCTCGCTGGTTTCCCGCTGCTCCGCGGAGATAATTAAATCCGCTATTTCGGCAGGTTCCGCGTCCCCTGCCAGGCGGATCCGCAATCAGCGTCGAGAGGGCCCGGGGCTCCCCCACCTGCACGCCCTCCCTGCCGCTGTGCCACCCCCACACTGGGGGCACCTTGCCTGGCCCTGCCACCTCTGCCTGCCTCGGCTCCCTGCCCGCCGGCGTGACCTGCCTGCCTGCACCCTTGGGGACAGCCCTGGGTCCTTCTGGTGGGGGGGGCAGCACGCTCCTATGTGAGGCATGTCTCCCCCGTCAGCTGCAGGGTTGCAGCCCCATGCTTGCTGGCTCCTCCACAGGGCTCAGCCCCGTCCCCAGTGCCGGTCTGGCTGGGGGTGGCACAGACCCCAAGCAGCGGGCAGGAGCAGTCCTGCACCCCCAGCTCCCCATCCATCCCCGGTTCCGACGTTATCTTCTTCCCACGGCTCCCGGGGAAACTTTAAATAATTCAGGGAGGTGAGCTGGAGCGCAGATGCTCCCGCAGGCAGCCGGGTGCGAGCAGCCAGGCGGCGGCTGGGCGGCAGAGATAGCAGCGCCGTCCCCATCGGCTGCCCAGGGCCTGCTGGCACCTGCCAGCTGGGAAGGAAGGGCCTGGGCTCGGCGTTCACGGAGGAAAAGCGCTGAGAGCATCATCCCAAGACAGCTCAGCAGAGGCAGGAGGTGAGCAGGGTACCCGGGAGAGCCCCACACCGTGCTGTCCCCCGTGGCCAGCCCTGTGCCGTGCCCCCAGCCTGGCCAGCTCTCTCCCCCACCCTCCCCTCTGCCACCGCTCTCCTCTGCCAGATCCCAGATTGATTCCTGAGAAAGCCTGCTGTTAAGCTGGCAGCTCTGGCTGTAAATTCGGATCAATAATTTAAGGGGGTAAAACTATTAATAGAACATTAAAATACCCGCCAAGGTGGGAGTGAAGGTGACGGTGCCTGAGTGACCTGCCACAGCCACCTCCTGGTCCTGCCAATAGGTCCCGGTGCCACTGATGCCAGCGCGGTGGGGAGAGCGGCGGGCGCTGCTGTAACTAATGGCCGGCTGTGCCGGGAGAAGGGAGGGCGGCATCCATCAGGGAGCGGGGTTATTGATGGACTCCAAGGCTGCTATTACCCGCCAGCCCTGCGATTACACACACCATCACTCAGCGCCTGGCCACAGCCGCCACGCCAGCCCCTCAGCTTGCTCCGGCCAGGATCCCCACTGGAAAGAGGGATAATTACACGAGACGGCGCCCACCGGGGGTGTTTTCGGCTGCAGCCCCGTTACCTGTGCTGCCGGCTACGCACTGATCGCACTGATGCTGTTCAACGCTGCCTGGGTCATCCTCCAAGCCCCGTGTGCCCCAGCCCCACAGCACCAAGCAAAGTTTGGGGCTCATCCCCGCTCCAGCCCAGCACCTTCTCCATCCTCCGCAGCCAGCCCAGCCACATCCAGCCCGGTTGAGCCCCGGGGAGGAGGCAAAACCTGCCAGCCTGGAGGGGGGAGATGGCCTTCCCCAGCCGCAGGTGATGCTCTCTGGAGTCTCTGCGTTGTGCCACCGAGAGCCCGCTGCAGCCCGACTCATTTTGGGAGGATTAGTCCACGATCCCCTGCTGCCCAGCCCTGGGGAGGGCGGCTCCGGGAAATGGGGAAGGTGAATTTCAGGGAGATTAACCCTGCTCCCCAGCGGGATGGGAAATGGAGGCACATCTGCTCATCCGAATGGAAGGAACAGCTGCCCCGTGGGGGAGCAGATAAAAATAGGCTGACATTTACCTGCCAGCCCGGAGCAGGGCGGGTGGAGGGCACCGTGGCCAGGCCGTGCCCGCTGAGGGATGCAGGCATCGGCTCCAGTGCCAGGCACTCCCTGCTCGCTGTCCTGCTCAGGCTGTAGGGACAGTGTGTGACATGCAGCAGCGTGGCTCTGGGTGCAGGGCAGTGCCTTGGAGTGGCACCGGTGACAAGGAGTCTCGTGGAGGCAGGGGTGCATGCAGGGCACATGCATGGGTCAGCATTGATGCCAGGGTGATGGGATGGCCAGCTGCGTGTGCTGGGGCTGTGGTGTGCTCACGTGGAGGTGAGCAGTGAAACAGCCATGGCATGGGCAGGGGGGGTGAGCTCGGGGCAGGGCTGGTGCCCAAGCCTGGAGCCTGCTCAGGGGTTCATTCCTCCCAGGGGGGAGTGATGAGAACAGGCAGCCTGGGATCCATGTAGAGGTGTCCTGGGAGGTGTGCGAGAAAGGTGAAGGAAACATTTCTCTGCCTGCCTGGTGCCCTCCCCTACAACAGCAGAAAGAAGCATCTTCACCTGCCTGAAGCCCTGTAAGCCCTGGCTGCCAGGAAAGGCTGGCAACATGCTCTGCCCTGCTCAGGAGCCAGGGGATGCTGCAGTGACGGCTCCTACCCCTCCATCTGCTCACAGCAACCCCTGTCTTCAAATGCACCGTGGACCAGAGATGAGCATCCTTCTGTGATGGCATTAACAATTACCCTCAGTGGTGGCAGCTCTTCCATGGAATGACACTTGTCTCTTCACAGCAATCTCTGAGCAGCACAGGCCAGTCATCCCACAGCCACAGAGATCAAGACACCTCCTCCGTCACTGTTGGCTTGGCATCCCACCACTGAGCAGATGCTGACCTTGCTGTGTGCCCAGCAGCTCAGGGTGCCTCCCCAAGCCAAGGCACAGCAGTCTGGCCTGCAGCCGGTCACCCAGGTCCCCAGGGCTGCAATTAGTGCCAGTGGGCACTCCTGTCCCTGGGGAACAGCAGCACCCAGCCCTTGCCTAGCCTGGGGCACCCAGCCCCAGCGAGCCCGAGCCTGAGCCCAAGTGCTTGCCACCAAGAAGCCAGCACATGGCTGTGGGTGGGAAGGGTTAACCGCTGTGAGAGCAGAGCCTCCCCTTCCTCCCCCTTCCCTGTGTTTTACAGGCCGGAGCTATTACCAGGAAATGTTCCCATCAGCACCATTGATCCCCTTGTTTACAGCCCTGTAATCCTCAGCTGTTGACTGGGGAGCAGAGGAGAGAAGGGAGGAGGTGGCCCCCTCTTGCCCTCTTGGCCATCGCCTCTGCCCTGGCCTGCAACCCTGGGCATCTCCTCTGCCCTGCTGCATGCCAGCGCGATGCCCTCCTGGCTCCGGTGCGGCAAGGTGACATGCACCCAAGCCCTGTAGCACCCGTCAAGGCACCGGGGTCTCTGTGGCTGGTGAGGAAACGCTGGAGGGTGGCAGGAGCCTGGCTGTGGCAGTGGCCACGGCCCTGCATGAGTTAGCCCGCACAGGCGGCGGCGGGTCCCCCCTTGCCGGCGGTGCTCTCCCGGCACACGGCTGTGCCTCCCACCAGCTGCCTGACACCTGGTCGCAGTGCCCCGTGCCGCAGCCCCGCTTTGTTCTCATTAGTGCCATGAGCGGAGCCGTCACGCTAAATTAGGGATCCTCCCGACTCGCAGCTCCGCATCTGCCAGCCAGCAGTGGCTGCCAGCCGGGAGAGCCCGGCACGGTGGCAGTGGGCACCCGTTCGGAGCCCCAGGGAGGCTGCAGGCAGGGGTAGGCAGCCCCCCAGGTTGCCCGCTAGCCAGGAGCATGGCAGGGCTGGGGTGCTGGCTCCTGGCGTGGAGCACTGTCCTTGCACAGCCCTGCTGTCCCCCTGTGTGTTGGCTCTCCCCACCCTGCTGGGGCATGGGTGGCTCCCTGGAGCCCTGCACTGGGGCTGCAGCTCACCCCTGGCCGAGCTGGCATCCTGCAAACCTGCGCCGAGCTTCTGCAGCAAGGGCGCCTGTGGGGCCTCCATCACTGGGACTTCCATGAGCTTTTGTCATTCTTCTGGCTCTGATAGCACTAGAGCTCAGCCACATCCCCGTGCTGGCACTCGCAGGCATGTCCCTGTGCTGGCTGGGAGGGCAGGATCATGCCTCCCTCTGCTCCCTTACCCCACTGCCTGGGTGCAGCCCGTCCTCTGGCCCCTGCTCTGCTAGGACGGTGTGTGCTTTGCTCCTTTCCAAAACCTTCCAGGAAGGGGGTTGCTTTCCCTCCCTGCACAAGCCCTCCGGAGCCCGGCTCTCCTCCAGAGCCCTCAGGAGGGGTATGGAGACAGGTTTCCCGGTTGGGCTGCGACCCGCAGCCTTCCTCTGCTGGAGCTGAGCCAGGCTGGGCGAGTCCCAGGGCTGGGATCCCCCGACCTGTCCTTTCCCTGCACCTCTCAGCCTGGCTTCATGGCACGAGCCCCGCTGGAGCATCCCCAGCCCAGCCCTGCACACCCAGCCCTGACAAACCCCACGCCAAAACAAGCAGCCTCACAACCTGCAAAACTTACCCCTGGCAGCTTCCCCCTTCCCCAACCCCCAGCCATGGCGGGTAGGATCCCCTTGCCAGCACCCCAGCAGTGCCCCGTGCCATGGGTGCTGGCACAGCCCTCCCTGCCCCCCGGCATGTCCCCACCACTGGGCACTCACCGCCTGGAAGTCGCTGCCGTTGCACTCCTCCTTGCCGAATGTGCAGCGGACGAGCATCTCGCCCAGGTCCAGCTGGTGGCCCACGCGCCCATAAAACTCCTCCAGGTCAAAGGGACGGCTCTTCTCCTCCTCCCTCAGGGCTGGTGTCCCCAGCAGAGCCTCCAGCCTGCTCCTCTCCACGCTCTCCGGCACCAGGGGCCGGCCAGCCCCATCCAGGAGACCCAGCATCTCCCCTGCCCAGTACAGGTCGTGGCCAGAGAGCCGGGAGAAGCGGGCAGGGTTGAGGTTGCAGAACGTGATGGCCGGGAAGGTCTTCTTGCGCGCCACCTCCTCCTCCAGCTGGGTGCTGTGGGGGTACTGGAAGTACAAGCCCACGCACTTGGTGTAGGCATGGATGAGGAGGGCCAGTGAGCCTAGGAAGGCCAGCAGCCACAGCAGGTTGCGGGCGGTGTAGCGCCGGTGCTGGAAGATGTGTTGGATGCCGTGGAGGGTGGAGCGGCCGGCAAACTCCTCCAGGCTGCACGGGCGCCGCTGTGGGGCTGGGGCATCGGGTGCTGGGTGCCCAGAGGGACAACCCTCCATGGCAAGGGCTGCCGAGGGTCGGGGGGGACCCCAGGGACGTGGGGGGAGCCTCCGGGCTTCCTCCAGCCACATGCTGTTGCCCGGTTCTGCCTCTTCCAAGGCACTGGAAGGGGTTTGAGAGCCGGTGGCCGGCACAGTGACGGGTGGTGGCCAGGCTGGGCTGTGCGGCAAGCGGCGTGCGCCAGTGCCGGGGCGGGAACGGGGAAACGTGGCTCTGCCCTCATCCTGCCCCGAGCGGGGAGCTCGCCGAGCGCCGAGACCACAGACGTACTTAGCGATCGCCGCATCCTGCAGGAACCGGAGCCAGAGGCTGAAACGTCCTGGAAAGCTGGGGGCACTCTCGCTGCCCGTCCCCCGGGGGTGCGGGCAATTAGCTGGAGTCCTGCTCGCTTCCATCATCTCCGTGCACTTAGCGTGGCCTCCCCGGGGAGGGAGAGGCAGACAAACTCCTCACGTCTCCCTGCCAAGGAATGTAGGGGCTGCCTGGACATGGCTGCACCGGACCCAGATTCGGGAGAGGTACGTGGACAGGTGTGACCTGGGGGGGGCAACAGCTCTTTGGCCATGGGGATGTGGGGACACCCCAATCTCTGCACCAGCCTTGCAGGATCACAGCTCTGAGAGGTCGGGCTGGCCAAGTGTCACTCTTGTCACAGCTCCTGCACCCTTGGGCTCAAGCACCTCCTCCAGGCTCCCCAAAAATTGCAAGGAGTCAGGCTCCCATGAGCACAGGATGAGGACGGAAGGTAGCAGGGCAGTCAGGGGACAGTGACACAGACCCCGGGAGAGCACTGGGTGCTAGAACCACCTACATGTCCCCACAGGGATGATGCCAGCTCTCCAGCATGACACTGCCTGAAGGCTGGGAGCTCTGGCATGGCGCTGAGGCTGACACAGCTCAGCATCCCTGGGAAGAGGCAATACCTTTTCTGAGGCCAGCGATGTAGCTGGGGAACATAGCAGCTTGTGAGCACTGAGAAGCGTGCCCAAACCCTTATCTCCCTTTCTGAACTGTCTCAGTTGGTCTAACGAAAGATATTGCCTTTCCCTCCTGGGCTCGTCATGCATGCACCCACCGGGGCACATCCTGCAGAGCTTTTTCACTGGCAGTGGTAGTAGAGATATAGCAGAGCCATGTCCATGGGGCCGGGGAGGACAGGTTGGGATGGGGGAGGACACTCCAGCTGGGAGAAGAGGCTGTATTCCCCACCCTGCTTCCCACACAGGGTGCAGGAATCTCCCGGGAAGGAAGATGGAGAAACCAGAGGCAAGGATGCCTGGGCAGAGGGAGGAGGCGATGCCCATACCCAGCAGGGCTGGAGGGAGGAGAGGGGGCTGGGCTCTCTCCTGTGGATGCTCAGACCTGGCCAGGTGCCCAGTGGGGTCCCAGAGCCGAGCGAAAGGCACTGCAAGGCCTCGCCGTGGCCACAGCCATGGGCCGGGGATGCTGGCCCTGCCCAGCTGCGCTCCCCTGGCCTGTGCTCCCCAGCACAGCTCTAAATCCATTAGCTTTGCATAATTAGATTTTTCTCAATTACCAGATTATGATAATTAACAGCTCATTTGTGGGAGGCAGTGCCTAATCCCGGCATCGCGCTTGGCGCGGCGCCAGCCTGGCTCGCGAGGCTGCCGGCACGGGGACGGGGATGGGGACGGCAGAGCAAACACCGGCACAGGGGAGCCCTGCTGGGGTGGGGTGGGGGGCAGGTGGCCTCGGGATGGTCCTGAGACCCCCCAAAAACTTTCCACTGCGGGGGACGTAGACCTCCCCTGCACTGCCTGGCCAAGACAGCTTGCTCAGAGAGGTCGGTCCCCAAAATCGGGGAGGGGGTGGGGATGAGAGAGAGCCCGTGGAGCGACAGCATCCACTGGCGAGGGGAGTCTGCGGGGTTTTAGAAGTGGCTCAGGCACCCACGCAGCTCCCGAGATGCAGAAAACATCCTGCGACATCTCCTCCTGCCAGCAGCCACCAAGGGAAACCACGGGAGAGGTTAGCATCGTGGGCTGGGCTGGTGCGGCTGCAGTCATTAAGGGGCTTGTTAATGAACTTTCCTAGTCAATAATGTTGCCGAGAAAGGACAGGAGAGCAGGGTAGAGGGAGGCAGCCGCCAGTAAGGTACCAATCTTCATCACGGGAAGGCAGGGCAGTCCAGGCAATTACTGCCCATCAACTGAGCTTCATCCCTACTAAAATAATAGAACAAATATTAAGAGAAAAATGCTTCTGAGGACCTCGAGGGCAGGGGAACGGGGAGCAATAAAGATGTGCTGGGAGCTCACACAGAATAAATCTGCCCAGTCTGACTTGATTGCCTTTTTTGGGTAAAATTGCTAAATGAATCGATGGAGAGGAGACAAGAGGTGTGATATATCAGGCTTTTATTAAAGCATTTGATATAACATCCCGGGGAATTAATTCCAGTTGGCGGGGACCGCCATCCCCTGCCTTGGCTGGGTGCAGCCGAGGAGGTGAGGGTGATGGGGCAGCCCTGGGACGCAAGGGGAGCACGGTGGCATCCTGTGACACTGGTATACTCAGAGCCGGCGGGGGCATCCTCTCTTTTCCCACTCCAGGTGAACGTGTCGCAGCTCCCGCTCCATGATGTGGCTCCTGGGATGACTGTGTCCAGAGCACCAGGGTTGTATCTGAACAAGCTGGATGCAGCCTCATGCCCCATCCCCATGGGGCAGCACCCATAGCCAGCCTCATTCCCCCACTGCACCCATTCAGGGCCACCACCTCCACGCGTCCTGCAACTTCAGGGCTCTTCTGCTCCTGCCATTGGGCTCTGCCTGCAGACCTCTGGCTGGGAAGCGACATCGAGCGTGGGCAGTGGTCATGCCCAGCTAGGCACGACTGGCTGGGATGTCTCAAGCTGTTCCCATGTGTCTCTTTTGCATGCCATTTCTGATCTTCTGCCATGAGCGTCTCCAGGCAGGGGATCCGGTCCTGCCTCTTTGCCCAGCATGGGCGGCAATTCCAGCTCATGGAGGCAATAAATCAGCCTGCTTGCCTGGAGGTGCCTGCGCAGCCCCTGCTGCTTCAGCTCCGATTTCCCAATCTCAAATTACCCCGGGCTGCCTGAGGGCCGGCTGGTTTTGTGCCGCTCGTCCCAACTCCCCCCAGCTCCCTTTCTGTCGCCAGATTTTGCCAAAGGCCCTGGAGCGTCCCCGTGCCCAGGAGCAGCATCTCCCAGTGCCCGGTCCCTGCCGGGGAGCAGAGCTGTGCCGGCCCCAGCTCCCAGCGCCACGGGGAGCCGGACGAGCCCCGGCAAGGCGGCTTCGCTCAACCGCAACGGCATTTGCTCCTCGGCCAGATCAGCACAGGGTCAGTGGTCCCAGGCCAAATTTCAACACGTTTTTCTCAGCAGGGGAGCAGCCCAGAGTGTGTTTTTTTTTGCTGGAAACCACCTGGAGAGTTTCTCCTTGAAAACGGTTTTCCCGATGGGGTTCCTTTGATGCTCACGCTGGGAGCACCAGAGGCAGCAGTTACACTCTCCCGGCTGGAGCCTCCTTTCCCCTCACCGAGGAGTCCCTCTTGCTGTCCCCTTCTACCCCGACAGCCCCTTCCCCTCTCCTGCTGGTGCCAAGGAGCTGGGGTTGGAGGTGCCGGAGGTGACAGCAGCTCTCTCACAGTGACAGCCCTGCCACGGGGCAGCGAGCAGGGGAGTCCTTTTGCTGCCAGCACCCACAAAGTGCTGGGGTCCCCGGGAGCTGTGAGATGCTGGGAGAAGCTGGTGGAGAAGGGGCTGGCAAAGGCACAGCTCATCCCAGCGCCTGGCCAGCCAAGCTGCTCCCTGTGAAGGCACTAAATATCCGTGAGACCATTCAGACACCCCAAGTGGGTAGGATGAGGAAAGCACCAGTGGTTCGGGGGCCAAGCAGAGAGGAAAGGTCTGTGTCTTTGTGGCATCAGCAGGTCCCCCCACACCCCTCCCACTTCTGGGGTGACAGAGGAAGCTATTAAATGAGCCCACAGCAGTCTCAGCAGCAGCCTCTCCCATTCCCGCTATCTCCTCTCTCCCTGCATCCTGGCTCCTTCCCACAACAGCCTCTTTCCAGCTCCTTGCGCTGGTGCTAATCCCCTAATCTGTGCAAAGCAACAATTTCTTTTGTGGCACAGCGGCTGGTTTGAGATCTGCATCCCTCCTCCCCCCAGAGCCATCTCCCTTATCAGCAGCAGGTATCAGGTGAGCCAGGCACCATCTACCGTCGATAAACCCGTGTTTTATTTTGCCCTTTTTCCATTTATCTCCAAGACTGTAATTATCCCTCATCTTGCAATGTGTTGTACTGTCTTGTGCACTGAGGGGTGATGGGGGTGCATACTTTGCCGGGCAGCCCTGGACCACAGCTTCCTGCCGGCGGGGTTCAAGGAGCTGGTGAGGTGATGCTCAGGGACGAATCCTCGCCCACCGTGATCTGTCCCTCCTCTCTCCACAGCCGGGCCACCGTTCCCTCTAATCTCACACAGCGGCGGAGATGTATTTTCTCCCTGTGAGCCAGATGTGTTGCACGGAGCATAAACACTCGCGACAGTTGTTGTGCTCCTCGGTGCGAAGGCATCAGATGTCTGCATTAAAACAAAGCTCTCCACTTAATTACTCAGGCTGATAATTCAGTGCGTGGAGGCGGCTCCGGCTGAGAGCAGAGGGCTGGATCACAGCTGGGACTGGAGAGCCTTGGAGTGCACATTAATCCCGGCTCTTGCAGCCCTGATTAACGGTGTTGGAAACCTGCCCACCTTGTTCATTCCCAGGGGAAGGGTCCGTCCCGACACGCCCTCCCTGTCCTACCGGAGAAGGCTCAGGATGGTGCCCGAAGGGCTCTGCTGACCCCTCTTTGGGCCAAGGCAACCCCCTTCCCAGCATCTTTGGGATGGGGTGGTCCAGGATGTGGGGGACTATCACTTGGAGGGTGCTGTGCTGCCCTGGGAACACCCGTCCACTGCATCTGGAGCCCAAGGGAGCTGTGCACAGGGTGGGGGCAGCAGAGCCTGAGGGTCACCCCACGCAGGGACCAACTGCCAGATCACAGCTGGTGGGAGCTGGAGACAGCCCCATGGCCAGGCTCAGAGCAGGACCACGCAGGCCACCAAAGGCTTTCTCCTTGGCGCCCAAGCTGCCTGCTCCTGCATTTCTGAACCTCAGCTCCTGAACCTGCATTTCTCCTTCTGTGGGCTGGCAAACACCTCCTGTAAATTCACCTTGCTCCCCTCAGCACTGGGGCCCAGGGCTCTTCCCGGGGGAGCCCCTCACTCCACCATTGAGCCAGGCATATGCCTTCGGACCAGGAGCATCCCACCCTGCTCTACCAGTCTCTCCAGGGTGGGATGCTCCCTTGGGGCCATCCCCCCTGCCCTCTCCCTCCAGCCTGGTCCCCCAGCCCAATCCCTACCCCCTTCCCTCTCCCTATCCCTCCCCTGGCCCTGGTACCTGGGCACCCCTGGATCTGGGGTATCCCTGTCCCAGCAGAGCCCCCATCCCTGGGCACCCCGCAGGCTGGCGCTGCCACAGATCTGCTTGTGGGGTCCTGTCTGTCCAGGGAGACTGATTTCCTCCAGCTCTGCTCCTGCCCTCTTATCTCTCCACCCTGGGCTTCATGCCTCACTCCATGGCCCAGGCAAGCAGGAGCGATAGATCCCATCCTGCCCGGGCTGAGCACCCAGTCTGGCGCTGGGCAAGCAGGGCAGCCGGGCCCCATGCAGGCGGGCAGGCAGCAGCAGGCAGCACCATCCCAGAGGGGCCCCAAGGGTTAATTTGTCATGTATTCAGGGCCACGCGCTGGCCAGGAATTACACTTTTATCGGCACGCGGTGCTGCCGCCGCTTGAATTGGGACTGGGAACTCTATTTCCGAGCTCACCCAAATTATTCTCCAAGAGATAAAGCGCGGTGCAGAGCAGCGCCGGCGCTTCATTAACATTCCCCAGCCCATTCAGCTTTAAACGAAGATTGCCTGCCTCGGAAAATGATAAAATTGAACATGTGAAGCAGGGCATTATGTTCCATCAGCCGATATTATTTCCCACGCAGGGGCCGAGCGGAGACACAAACAGCTATTTATGCAGTGCCTGGCCAAGCTGGGGTGGCTTGGGAGGGGGGAACAGGCAGGGGGACAGGGCACAGGGTGGGTGGCGAGTGCCCCCTACTCATCCAAGGGCATGGGAGGGGCTGTCTGCCGGATGCCAGGGTGGCTCTGCCCCCCTTGGTGCTCCCAGGCTTGTGCCCAGGGTGCAAGGTGGATTCAGGAGCCACAAACCTGCTCCATGCACCGGGTCAGGGAAGGGGCTCAGGGGTGCGTGGAGTCCCCTGGGCAGTGCTGGCCCTGTCCTGCATGGCTAGAGGTATCTCCATCTGCCACCCTGCGGCATGTCCCCTGCTAGGGCTGAGCGAGCTGGGCACTGGCTCCATGCCCAGGATTGGATCCCACCTCCCAGGGCTGGGTGTTGGGCCAGCATGTGGCCAGGGGCCACCTGCAGCTGGGGAGTGTGTGCCTCATCGAAGGCAAGCAGGCAGCGGAGGGCTGAGCAGGCAGGGAGGGTTGAGCAGGCAGGGAGGGTTGAGCAGGCAGGGAGGGCTGAGGAAGCAGGGAAGGCTGTGCAGGCAGCAGAGGGCTGAGCAGGCAGCAGAGGGCTGAGGAAGCAGGGAGGGCTGAGGAAGCAGGGAGGGCTGAGGAAGCAGGGAGGGCTGAGCAGGCAGGGAGGGCTGAGCAGGCAGGGAGGGCTGAGCAGGCAGGCCCCCGGGGCTGCGAATGGATTTTGCTTGGCCGTACCAAGCCTATCGATCCAGCAGTAATTAAAGTCGCTCCAAAACCTGACTCATATTCAACCTTGGGAGGAAGGAGCTTCTCTGACAAACACCCTCTGCTCCGGCACAGCGTGGAGCTCAGCCCTGCCTGGGTGCTGCCAGCCTGTCCCGGCCCCCTGCCACACTCTGTCCCCAGAGGGGACCCCATGCCAGGGCTGCCTGCGGCCCAGGGTGGCAGTACCCCATCAGGCAGCGTGTTGGCTGATGTCCCCAGTGCCACACAGCTCTGCAGTGACCTGGATGGGGTTCAGCCCTTGGGGTGGGATCCGTGCCACCCAGGCCCTATAGCTCAGGAGAAACCCAGGCTATCTTCTCACCCAGCACCTCAGACAAATCCCTGGGATGTAGGGGTGCTCCCCCCATGCCCCTCGTTTGTCACTGTGCCATACCAGTGCAGCTGAACCTGCAGCCACCTCTGAGAAGCACCAGGGTGCTTGGGGGGGGACCCACTGCCATGTGCCTATGGGGTGCAAAAAAACCCTTTTCTAGGTCAGAGACAGAAAAGGGGGTGTGAACGCGGGCGAGGGGCCTGAGAGTGTGTATGTGTGTGTGTGTGTGTGTGTGTGTGCAGGGGCTCGCACGCCCAGCCCCGCCGCCAGCGCCGCTGCTATTCCCGGTATTCGCAGCAGGTCGGGACAGGCACGGAGAAGGGGGGGCTGCCATTCGTCGGGACCCCCCGCAAACTCGCCCGCAACCCCCGCGGGAAGGCAGGGTCACCGGGACCTGGGGGCTGCGGCAGGGAGGGCATCCCGGGGGCTGCGCCGGGAAGCCCCCTGGGCAGGGGACACCGGGGGGCACAGCCCCTCCAGCAGCGCCGGGCAGCGGCAGGGCTTTAAAGGCGGGGAGGTGGCTCCATCTGCAGGACACGGCCCCGGCCGGGAGCTCCGGTGTCCGGGGGTCCCCACAGCGCCCCAGGCAGACCCCCCTGGCCCCCCGCCGCCCCCACCCGCCGCCAGCCGCTTAGCATGCGGGGCACAGCGGTGGGGGACAGAGGACAAGGACACCGGCTCCTCCAGCTCCTCTGGCTCCCGGGAAGCAGGACCGGGGTGCCAGCAGCCAGCCCCCTCCCGCACCGCTGCACCCCCCAGCGCCTGGGGCTCTCCCGCCCGACGCCCCTGCATCCCCAGAGCTCCCCGCATCCACCGCCCTGCGCCCTTCAAGGGCTGCCATCTCGTACCCCCGGTGCCTGGGCACCCCACACCCGAATGCCACCCAACTCCCCACCCTCCCCCAGCACCCTCATCCTGCCCCAGGCTCTTGCCCCGCACCCTGGGGCACCTCACGCCCGAAGCTCCCGGGAGGGGTAGCCCGCGCCGGTAGCCGTCGGGGCTGCGGGACGGGCTCCGGTGGCGGTGGGAGGTGGAGGCGGAGCCGGGCCGGGCTCCACCCCGGCCCCCGGCCCACATAGGCCGGCCGGGAGGGCCCCTTGCCCCCGGAGCCTGCGCCGTCCCGGGGGCGCACGGCGGAGCCCGGTGGCGAGCGTGGGGCGGGAGCCACGGAGGAGCGGGAGTTTCCCGGGAGGGGTGGGAAGCGGGAGCCGTGTTGCCTCCCTCCGGGAGGCTGCGGGGAGGAGGGGGGTCCTTCCACTGTCCCGGGATGCTGCAGCGGCGCTACGGGCGCCTCCTGGCCCGGCTGGAGCGGGCACTGCAGCTGCTGGAGCTCGGCGGCGGCGTGGAGGAAGGTGGGTGCCAGGAGCACCCCGGGATGCCCCGGGTTCTGCTGCCAGCGGGGGCGGGGGGGGGGGTGTGGTTGGGGGAGATGGTGGTGGCGACCAGCCTCCCCATCCTGGCTGGCCACCCGTTTGTGTTGCCCGCAGACTACATCTGGATGGCCCGGTGCTTCGAGGCAACGCGCCAGAGATGCTGCCGCCTGGAGCAGGAGGGGCGGCAGGCCCGGGAGCAGCTGGCCCGTGTGGAGGCCAAGCGGGCAGCGCTGGAGGTGAAGCTCAAACACGCCCGCAACCAGGTGGAGGTGGAGATGAATAAGCGGCACCGGGCGGAGGCTGAGCTGGAGAAGCAGGTTTGGATGGAGGGGGTGAAGGAAGGGAGCTGGTGGCAGGGATACCCTGCGGGGCTGGCCGTGGGGACCCCAGCCCGCTCACCGCTGTCCTGTTTCGCTTGCAGGAGCGCAAACTTCAGCTGGTCTTGGAGGCCTTGATGTGGGAGCCATGGGGCAGTGGAGAGCAACGCTCCATCATCAGTGCCCTGGTTGGCCGGCGCTTTGGGGCGGCCGTGGCGCCGGGCAGGAGGTGAGCAGGGCTGACGGTCCTTGTCCCAGCCCCTTGAGTAGCCCTGGGCTCGCCTGTGCCCCTCTCCCCATCACCTCTGCGGGGCTCGGGGGAGCTGGCTGGGCACAGGGATGCTCAGGCTCTGCAGAGGTGTTAGCTCTGGGCTCCCAGGAATGGCTGTAGGAGGAGGTGCTGGCCAGGGGGTGAGTTACCCCAGCTGGGCTGACCCCAGGCTTGCTCCACAGGTCATCTGCAGTGGACGAGTCATGCCAGTCCCTCCTGTCCCACTCGGACATCAGCTATGACCGCACCGAGAACGATGTGGTAAGGCACGACCTGCTGCGAGTCCCAGTGTTCAGGAGCGAGGAGGTGGTTTTGCCCCGCTCCTGCAGTGGGGCAGCCCCTTTGCGTGGCCGTGGTTAGGGGTGGGCTGCCCCAGGCCGCTGCTGGAGCACGGCTGCTGGGGGTGCCCCTGGCCTTCTGCAGCCCTACCAGCCCCCAGCCTCCCTGCTGCCTTTCAGGATGTCGATGTGATGGTGGTGCGGACCCTGAAGCGCAAAGCCCAGGAGAGGCAGGTACGAGGGAAATGCTGGGACGTAGGGGCTGGTACTGGGGTGAGGTCTGTGCTCCTGTGCTGGACCAGGATCCCCCGGATCTGCCCAGCTCTCCTGCACCATGTCCCTGGAACCTTCTGCCCACAGAGGTCAGCAGCGCAAGTGGGGTGCTGCCCCTGGGCTGCACAGGGTTAGGGCACCCAGATATTCCCCTATCCCAGCACGGGAGGCTGCAAGGAGCCTGGCAGGGGGTTTAATTTATTGATGCTGGGCTGGGAGCACCGTCTCTCAGCAAACCTCCCGCGATCAATAGAAACTCCATTACCCTCCACCGTGGCCCAGCCGGGCTCCTCAATAATTCATCCGCACGTGTGGGCATCCCGCACCCAGCTCTGCTCACACCTCTGCATTGCAGGCCTGGCCGGCTTCCCCCAGCCCCAGGGCTGGCTCTGACCCAGCTTGGGGAGCCTGGGTCCCCATGGTGCCTGGTGTGGGGCAGGCAATGCCGGGGGACAAGGTGAGACCAGAACCTTTAGTGGAGCTGGGACCCCCTTGGCTTAGGTGCACTGGGGTGTGGGGGGATCCATGCCTACCCTTCACCTCGTCTGCTCTGTCCCCAGCGTGTGTCCCTGGCCCCTCAGATCGGCCCTGTGGTGTTGGCGAAGCGGCACCGGTCTTCTATGGCACCCCACAACACCGTGAGTAGGCACCCCAGTGTACCCTGGGCAGGGGTGGGGTGTATGGGCTGCCCCAGTGTCAGGAGGCAACACTGAAACCTTCAGTCCTACAGGCCTGTGGGTGCTGTGGGGTTTGGGGGGGGTGCTCAGCTTTCCCCTCTGGTTCCTGTGCCCTGCAGCCTGTATCCCCCCTGGTCCTGCTGGGGACAGCATCCCTGGCTGTGCTGGACCAGTGTCCTGCAGCCTGTATCCTCCTGTGCCCATGGTGACAGCATCCCAGGCTGTGCAGGACCATAGGGGCAGGGAGCAGGCAGAGCAGAGCTCATGGAGAGACACTGGAGCTCTGTGGGGCTGTGGCCAAGCACGTTTTCACTGCCCCCCATCTCAGCAGGTGAATGTCCCCGCCGTGTCCCCTCCTGTTGAGGTCACAGGCCTTGCCAGCAGCCTCCCGCCTGTTGCTCCGGTGCCACGACGCAGGTCTCACCAGGGACACCGTGTCTCCACAGGTGCAGATCACGAGAAGGGCTGGGGAAGGAGCTCATGGGTGGTGTGGGACCAACCTCAGGGTGCTGCCCTCATGGGGGAGGGGATCTGCTGGGGGATGCTTGTCCTCACCATGGGGGTACCAGACTCCTCTGGACTTGGCAAATCTTGCTGTCCCAGGGCAGCTGGGCTGCTGTGGGGGCTCTTTGGGAGGTGGGAAGCCTCCCGACATCCCAGCTGGGAGCTGGGGTGGCTTGCCTTTTGGGCCCCCTTCCACTGTCTCCTCTCTCTGCAGAGCTGACCATGCCATGTACCACCAGCAAGGATCTGGGCTGCTGT
This sequence comes from Tringa solitaria, assembly GCA_026413425.1. Classification (NCBI taxonomy): domain Eukaryota; kingdom Metazoa; phylum Chordata; class Aves; order Charadriiformes; family Scolopacidae; genus Tringa; species Tringa solitaria. Next base: position 18,086,059 of record JAOXJM010000079.1, on the reverse strand, counting down.
GCCCCGGGGCAGAAGAGCCACACCAAGGATGGCCCCCCGGGGAAGCCAGCACCAGTCCCCTTGCCTCCGTGGGGCCTCCCGTCTCTCCAGCACCAGTTCACCTCCAAAACGGTGCATGCCCGAGCCTTTCTCCACAGGGGCCAAGAGGAGGAGGGAGAAAGGAGCTGTGCAGGGGGCATGGGTTTATGATGGTGGGGGGGGGGGCAAAGCTCCATCCCTCCCACCCCGGTTCTGCCTGCATGGGGGATGGATGGAGGCTGGTTTGGGGAGGGATGAAGGAGTGGTACTGGGTACCTGCAAGGAGGGGGACCCTGACCCTGCTCCCCCTTTCCAGGTGATCCGCCCCGAGCCATGCGGTGTCTGCGGCTCCCGCATCCGCTTTGGGAAGGCTGCCGTCAAGTGCCGCCAGTGCCAGCTGCTGCTGCACCCCAAGTGCCGGGAGCAGTGTCCAAGCCCCTGCTCGCCCCGTTCTCGCCACCACACCTGGCCCTGCGAGGTGAGGGGGCATGGGGGGCGCTTAGGGGAGGGGGTGCTGCTCCACGTCCCCATGGGGCTGCTTGGGCCATCACCCCTGGGATGCCGGGGCTTTGCCTGCCCCGGCTGCAGGGCTTGGGTGGTGGGCATGGAGCAGGTCGGTGGTGTTTCCCTCCCCAGGGCGTGCTGGCTGACTTCGCCCCCGCCACGCCGCCCCTGGTGCCCGCGCTGGTGGTGCAGTGTGTGACTGAGGTGGAGAAGCGAGGCTTGACAGAGGTAGGGTCTGGGCCGGGGGGGGGTTGGGGGGTGGGGATCGATGCCGTGGTCCCCGTGGGGCTGAGCCCCTCTCCCTGCACCCCAGACAGGGCTGTACCGGGTGCCGGGCGCGGAGCAGCTGGTGCGGGAATGGAAGCGGAGGCTGCTGCAGGCTGGAGGTGCGCTGCCGGCCCTCGGCAGCGTGGCTGACATCCACGTGGTGTGTGGGGTGCTCAAGGACTTCCTGCGGGGGCTCAAGGAGCCGCTGGTCACCTTCAGCCTCCACCCTGCCTTCCTGCGGGCTGCTGGTGAGGGGGGGGCGGTATCCCGAGGTTAGGGGGTGGTGGGGGAGAAGGGGCTGCTCTTGGCCTAACACCGCTCCCCTGGTGCCACCAGACATCCCCGATGATGCTGCCTGCGGCACAGCCCTGCGCCACGTGGTGAGCAAGCTGCCACCAGCCAACAGGGACACCCTGGCCTTCCTCATGCTGCACCTGCTCAGGTGAAGGACTCCTCATGGTTTGTCCCCATGTCCCAGCTTTCTGCCCCTCGCCCAGGCTCCGTGCCCCAGGGCGGGGAAGCTGGGCTGAGGATGAGGGCCCCTCTTGGTGGGGGCAGCACGCTCACACCATCCGCCACCCTTTGCAGGGTGTCACACAGCCCTGACTGCAAGATGGATGTCCTCAACCTGTCTCGCGTGTTTGGGCCCACGCTGGTGGGACACGGCTCGGCCAACCCCACGCCGCTCGTCATCATGGAGGACACGCCACGGCAGTGCAAGGTGAGGGGGGTCTCCAAGGTGTGGGCTGTGCCCTGGGCACTGCTGGCATCCCCATCCTTCATCCTTCCCTACCCAGGTGGTGGCTCGGCTCCTCTCGCTGCCGCCCGACTTCTGGAGGGGCTTCCTGAGGACGGAGCAGGAGAACCTGGTGCCGATGCCAGCCCCGGTGGGTGAGCACGGTGAGGCACAGGAGCCCCAGCCCCCTCCCTGCCCTTGCCCTGTGGCTGCTGAAGGGTCCAGGGTGCCCGTGGCTGGGCTGGGGTGCGACAGTCCCGCAGAGCCCTTCATCAGCCCCGTCATCTCCCTGGAGCCCAAGCCGGGACAGCTGAGCCCAGGCGGTACCTGCTGCCTCCCCAACACCCTGCGGAGCTGCGTGGGCATGGCAGCCCAGCCCCCGTGAGTGCCACCAGGGGTGGGTGGGTGGGGGGGCCCCACGGGAGCTTGCTTTGCACCCCTGACTCATCTCTCCCCACGCAGGAAAGGGCAGGCTCTGAAGAAGGTGGGCCGGTTCTTCCCTCCTCCGGTGTAGCCTACAGCAGCAGCAGCTCCCAGGGGGGCATGGAGCTGGCACCGGAGGAGGAGCGAAGCCTGCGGGACCAGGCAGCCAGCTGGGGGCTGGTGATGCCAAGGTCTCAGCCCCGCTCTGCTTTGCGGGCAACTGGGGATGGGGACACTGCCCCAGAGCTGTACTGAGGGGCTGGTTTTGTATTAAAACGTTTGCAGCACAACAAGCCTGGCTGTGGCCACTCTGTCCCTCCCTCCTGGCTGTTGCCAGGTGCCAGGGTTTGGGGCACGATGGAGCCTGGCTGGGCAGCAGACAGGAGCTGTAGTGACTGAGGGTGAGCAGCGCTCCCCCCAAACTCCTGCTGCTGGGCAGGCAGAGCCCCCTGCTCCCTCCCTCGCTGAAGCCCTCCTCTCCCTGCCCTGGAGCCCAGGATGCTGGGAGGCCCCTCTCTCAGCCCAGATGTTGGCCTCAAGTAATCGGAGCTGCTGCTCAGGGCAGGACAACCTTAAAGTGTTTCCAGACTTCCTGGCACCTCAGCAGAGGCCCCTTTAACTCCTTCCTTCCTCCCCTCCAGCCCTGGAGATGGAGCCACAAAGCCCAAGCAGGGCTGGGATGTGGAGCTGCCTCCCTCTGAGAGAGGGGGAAGCTGGATGAGGCTGTAACGGAGCAAGGGCCAGGGAAGGGCTTGTCCCCCAGATAACTCTGCACAAGGGACAGCCGCTACCAGGGGAGCCTGGGGAAAGGGGGAATTGCACAACAGGGCTAAGAATTGCCCCAGGGCCATGTCCAGCAGCTGAGAAACCTTTGTCTGGACTAAAAGCCAGGCCAGATGTGGGACACAGAGGGAAATTCACGTACAATCCTGAAAGCAAGTATTTTGGCTCAGTTTCCCCCAGTGCAGGGGTGTTCACCAGTGGGCAAGGAAATTAGCACATCCAAGGCAGAGGCAAAACTGAAGGAGTTTTAATGTACTTAAAGCCAGGGAACAGCTAATCCCCGCCCAGGACCACAGGAGAACTGGCACGGGAAGGCACAAGGCTGGGAGCAAGGATTTGCTGCAAATCCATCGAGCTGGGGTGGTACTGGATGGATGGAGAATCCCTAATGCAATGCCTCGATGAAGGTGAGAGGCGTGATGGGGCTCTCGGGGGAGCGGAGGGCTTTAGCACAGAGCTCCAAAACCAGAAGAGGAGACAGGGAGGTAAGTGGCTAAAGGGCAGTGTTGGTTACCATAGACAGACTGCCAGGACCAGCAGGGAGCTGCCTTTAATAAAAACAGGTTTTTTTGAGACAGAGCGAGGCGGTGGATCTGTGCCACCTGCACACATGTAAGTTGATTGCTCTGGTGCGAGGGGAGACGTGCAGCGAGCCCCCCAGCAACACCCATGCTGGTGGGGAGGAGGCTGTTGGCCCACCAGGGTGGCGGGGGACCTGCTGCCGTCACCCTGAGCCCCCCCTAGGCAGCTGTGCAGGTCTCAGCCTGACGGGAGCTGGGCTCGGCAGGGCTGGCAGCTCTCCTGGTCCCTTGGGGGTGGAGGTGGTGCTGGGGGAAGGGGTGCTTTTGCAGCTCCCTCCAGGGCCAGCAGCCTCCTCTCCAAGCATGGCCTCCTGTGCCAGTGCCCTTAGGACAGCCTGATTGCTGCTGTTTTCCCAGCAATAGGCAGGAGCCCAGCTCGGGCTGTTGCAATCACGCTGCTGAAACTGGGATCTGCACAACCAGCTCCCACAGGAGGGGTTGCCCAGGCAGGACAGGCGAATTCAAAGCCCCCCGTCCCCCCAAGTCTCTGAGATGGGCTAAGACCTGCCAGGGAGCTGCAGACAGCAACTTTTGCAGAGCAAGGAGAGCCTGGTGAGGGGTGGCAAGAGCCTGCTGGTAGTGCCCTTTGGTGGAGAAACCCCTAAAGCTCAGGACCTGAGATGCTGCAGGCAGCAAGTGCTTGCTTCAACAGCCTCAGCCCAGGGCTCCCCGCCAGGGCCATGTGCTGTCCCCAAAGCCTTCACCCTGCCCCAGGGCTGGTCCCTGGGCTGCAAGAGAAGCAGCACGCCAGGCTGATGCTCACCAGCTTTAATGTCTGTCTGGAGTAGGAATCAGGCACTTGCAGGGCTCCTGACCTGCACCTACTCCTCTGGGATTGCTCGGGACCTCCCAGGAGGTGAAGTCCTAGCACAGGCTCTTGCTGTGGGGCACAGCAGGGAGTTGGGGGCTGGCAGTGTCCCCCCGCCTCCAACCCAGCGAGCAGATGACTCACAGGATAATCTGGTTCTTGTAGCTGCGGCTCAGCTCCTTGTGAGGAAGGACAATGGAGTTGAGAATAACGACCTCAGCAGGGATGGTGACGCTGCAGCCTGTGGGGAGAGTGTGAGGGTTACTGGGGGGGAGAGACTCTGCCCCACCGCGTGGGGCTGGGGCAGCTAGGACTGATTGGGACATACCCAGGATGGTGATGGAGGGCGTGAGGCGCCCATCCCGGAAAAGGGTCTCACTGTCGATCTTGGCATAGGGATCGTTGGGGTTGGGGTCACTGGGCGTTCCTTCAACCCGGGCCCAGCGCCCAATGGTGCTATCCCATCCCACGATGGTATTGAGGACACAGGTGTGGTCCTGGGGTGAAGGAGGGGGGGGGGGTAAAGGGTGCTGCCGCCTCCCTGCAAGGGGGTAGGGGTTGACACCCACACGCTCGGGCAAACCTGACTTACGTGGAGTGAGGCACCGTGCAGGACGATGGACTCGCGCACGCGCACACCAGCTCCCACCGTCACCCCCTCCCCAATGGAGACGTTGGGCCCCAGCTGCGAGGACACAGGGGGGCGACGAGGTTGAGGACAATGGCAACCCCGAGCATCGCCCCGCTGCAGGGCCCCCCCAGGCCTGCACTCACCACCGCCGTGCCGTCAATGGAGGCCGTGGGGTGGATGTACACGTTCCCTGCAACACAAGGCAGCCGCGTCAGGGGAGGCAGCTGGCAGGAGCACTCGCTGCTCAGATCAGAGGAGGTTCTTGCCCACGGGTCTCCCACTGCCTGCTCCCAAGGTGGCAGGGGTGTCGGAGGGGTACCTCGGATAATAGGGCCTCCGGGTTTGTTCTGGGCCAGCCTCTCTGGGTGGGTTTTGCTGTACTGGTTCAGGTAAAGGCGGCTGGCGTAGATAGCGGAGCTGGGGGAGGAAAAGCAAATGATAGGTGTTACCTCTCTGGTCCTACCAGGGCATTAGAGGGTCTGAATTTAGCACCCAGCCTCAGGGCCCTGCCTGGGCACCATCCTCTCCCAGCTCTGGTAAGGACTGCTCGATGCTTTTGCTGTGCCAGCTCTGGCCCCAGCCCTTACCCAGCTGATTTGATCTGGCTCCAGAAGCCATCAGTTTTGTAGACGTAGAGTTTGCCGCTCCCAGCCAGCGCCGTGAAAACATCCTGCTCTAGCCGGATCACCTCTGCACGCTGCCAGCCATTGGAGTTCTCCTCTCTGCAAGCAAGAGGCCCATTAGACACCCACCCCAGTCACAGCCTCAGCCAGAGACCCCAGCTGCTACCTTCCCCAAATCTGGGGACCCTGGTCTCCTTCCTAAAAAGGATCCTGGACTCCTTCCTAGCCATGCACTTCTTCCCCAAAGTGGGGACGGCCCCAGCTGTCAGGCTACGCCTGCCCAACCCCACTGAGCCCCAAAGCATCAGACGGGGCTCTGGCAGCTGAAACAAGCTCTCAGCCAGAAGGTGATGGTGCAAGAGCCCCACCCAGTCCAAGTAGGTGTACGAGAGACAGGTCCTGCACCTTCTCCAGAGCCCTGCACAGCTGGGTTTTCGCTTGGGTGGTGGCAGGGGTGACAGCTGACAGACTGGCTGGTGTAGAGAGCTGGAGAGGGGAGCAGAGCATTCCCAGGTGAAAGGCTTGTTCAGCCCCTTGTCTGGAGCTGGATGAGGATGGGGTGGGAGGAGAGGAAGGGAGAGGGGGGAGTCTCAAGCTGGCCTGGAGAGGAGCAGAGGAACAAACAGCCTTGCAGAGCGGCCTGAGCAGGGAGGAAAGCATGCGTTATCACTAGGGATGATCCAGCCCAGAGAGCAGCCAGTGCAGACACAGAGGGAGACTTACCCAAGGTAAGGACAGCTGGTGCAGGACCAGGAAACAAGTGAGTGATGGCAGAGGAGAAGAGAAGATAGAGAAAGAATGGAGGATGAGCGTGCCGCTGCAGCCCTGGGAAGCAGTGGGGTGGGAGGGACAGGGGGCAGGGAGGAGCACTCACAGCACTAGCTCCTGCTGGTTCCTCTGGAAGACCTCGCCGATGTGCTGGAAGATGGCAGGTGTGAACAGGTAGATGCCGCAGTTAATGATCTCACTGACAAACGTACTGGGCTTCTCCACGTAGTGCTGGACCTGGAGGCAAGGGCAGAGATATGAATGCCAGGGTGCAGCCCCCGCACCAGGTGTCACACCCTCTGTGGCACACAGGGAACACGCGCCCACACGGGCAGTGCAGCACCCACTGCCCACGCCATGCCCGGCTCCCCAAGGCCCTCCGGTACCTCCTGCGTGTCTGTGTTTGCCACAATACAGCCGTAATTCAGCGCCTGTGTCCTGTTGGCCTGCGGAGCAAGGATGTGTTAGCAGTGGTGGAGCAGCGGGCACGCAGATGCAGAGCAGATGAGACCTGGAGCTCCCACCCAGGGACCCATCCACTGCAGGAGCCACAGGCTTCTAGACAAGCCCTGCTCCTGTGCTTCCCAGCACCGCCACTCACTGTGGTACCCAGAATGACAAAGCTTTGTGCGTCCCCGTGCTGCTGCCGGAACTCCAGCATCTCCTGCAAAGGGAACTCCGAGCACACATCTGCGTTGAGGACAAAGAAGGCCTCAGCACCACCCGACAGGATCTGGTCTCGGAAGTGATAGATGCCACCACCCGTGCCCAGTGCTGCGTACTCCTGGAGGTACCTGCGAGCCAAGTAGGGAAAAGCGAGGGCTTAGGAAAGTGGGTGGCTAGTGGCAGTGCCCGGCAGGGGGTCAGGGAAGGGCTGACAGAGGCTGGAGAGACATAGTTCTGCCACACAACGATGGGGCTCACATGGACGTTGGCTGTGGGAAGGAGGTGGCTTGGAGCTGTGTTGGAGAGGCATCTTTGGAGTGGGAACCAGCGCAGGGCAAGGGAGATGTGGCAGAACTAATGTGGGAGACCAGCTGTGCCCATCCACGCTGGGACAGGGTCCACTTGCCCAATGCTTGGGCACTGGCTGGCGGGGGGCTGGCATCCCGGGGGGAGGAGGGTGAGGGTCTGAGCTGGGCTGTGCTGCTATAGGTACCCGGGGGGGCTGTGTGGTCTCAAGTGTTGTCCGGCTCCTGCTCACCTGATGGGGATCTTGAACTCCTGCTGCGCTGACACCAGGAAACGGCTGAGGGCTTCGTGGGGCTGGTAGAAGCCCATCAGCAGGATCTCCTTCATGCCGGGCACCTGAGGAGGGAGGGAGGGAGGAGGGAAGGGGCAGAGTTGGGCAGGGGACCAGAGCCCTGGTCCCCCGGCTCCATCCCCGCCCCCCCTTCCCCCATACCTTGGCGCAGGCCTCGATGTGGTGCTGCACCATGGGCACCCCGGCCACGGGGAAGAGCGGCTTGGGCACCTCGAAGGACAGCGGCCGGAACCGGGTCCCTGCGGAGCGGGGCAGGGGGGTACATGTCAGCGGGGCCCGGCGCCGCCGGGACCCCCCCTCGGGCCCGGCCCGGCCCCACTTACCCTTCTGCGGGCCCCCGATGAGGATCACCGCCTTCAGCGGCATGGCGGCCCCGCTCCGCTCCGGCAGCACCCCGCAACCCCGGCCCCGCCGCCGCTCTCGCCGCTTCCGCACACGTCAGCGCGCCACGGCCCCTACTACGTCACCGCGCCGGGCGGCAGCTGCCGGGAACGCCCGACCGCCCGCAGCCTCACGGACCGACCGCCAGGGGGCGCAGCAGCCGGCGGGAAATGGGGGGGGGGGAGGCTGCGCCTGCGCGCGTGCGAGGGGGCGGGCGAGGGCGCGCGGTGCGTGTCGGAGGGGCGGGCGTGGCACGTGGGTGTGCAAGGGCGCGCGGTGCGCGTGCGGGGGGGCTGGCTGTGCGCGCGGGAGAGCGTGGCAGTGCCTGCGTGCGAGAGCGCAGCGGTGCGTGTGCAAGGGGTGGGCCGTGCGCATGTGAGCGCAAAGGGTAGGGCCGCGCGTGTGCCAAGGAGCAGGGGTGCGTGTGCAAGCGGCCGGCTGCGCACACGCACGTGCGAAGGGCCGGCTGTGCGTGTGCAAGGGTGCAGCGGGGTGTGCTCAAGGGCCTGGATGTGCAC
>JAOXJM010000079.1:18056840-18074722 GCA_026413425.1 Tringa solitaria | reverse complement strand
ACCACAGCATCCACAGCACCCGCAACGCCCACAGCAACCACAGCACCTCCAGCACCCACACCACCTCCAGCACCCCCACCACCTCCAGCACGCACACCATCCCCACCTCCTCTAGCACCCACACCATCCCCAGCACCACCAACACCCCCACCACCTCCAGCACCTCCAGCACCCCCACCACCTCCACCTCCTCCAGCACCCACACCATCCCCAGCACCCACACCACCTCCAGCACCCACAGCATCCCCACCACCTCCAGCATCCCCACCATCCCCAGCACCCACAGCATCACCATCAGCACCCTACCATTACGCCCTCCTGCACCTCTCCCTGACACCCCAAAACCTTGACAGAGCCCAGCACCTCCAGGAAAACCCCAATTGCACCCAAACTCTTCCATTGAGCCCAGCAACCCCACAGAACCCTCCCCAGCACCCCAAAGCCCCCCCCCCAACTTCCCCAAGGACAGCTCACCTCCTCCCTAGTCCCGAGTCCCCCCAATGCACAGGCACACATGCAAACCTCAGGGACACAGGTCCCCCATCCCTGTCCCCATCTCCATGCCACCGCACCCCCGGTACCCCACTCACACATGAACTCCAGGGTGCCGACACGCCGCCCCAGCTGCCGCAGCACCAGGGGGTTGTAGGTCTGGGCGCTGCCAAAATCGATGATCTTGAGGGCGTTCATGCCCGAGACGACGACGTTGTCTGGCTTGATGTCGAGGTGCACGATGCGGCGGCCGTGCAGGTACTCGAGGCCCTGCAGGAGCTGCAGCACGTAGGTCACCACGTCGTCCTCCGAGTAGCGAAACCTGGGGGGCAAGTGGCATCATCAGGCTGCCCCGTGCCAGCAGCCAGGGCTGGTGGGCCCAGACTCCCCTGTACCTGTCCACAATGCTGTAGAGGATCTCCTTGCCGGCGCAGTTCTCGCAGATGAGCACCAGGTAGCGGGGAGTGATGTACGCCTCGTGTAGGGCCATGATGCGCTCATGGTGCAGCACCTTGAGGATCTCATACTCCTGGAGCACGCTCTGCTTCCTCTCTGCCTCGTAGGGCACAATCTTGGCCATGAAGTGCTTCCCCGTGGCATTCTCCTTGCACAGCCGGATCACCCCAAAGCGGCCCCTGCAACACAGGGTGGTGCTCAGCATCCCCCACGTGATGTGCTGGTGGGTGGGACACCCACAGCATCCCATCCCATCCCATCCCATCCCATCCCATCCCATCCCATCCCATCCCATCATTGCTACTCACCTCGCCTTCTCATCCAGGAAGGTGTAGGGCTTTTGGGGGACACCCTGCCGCAGTGCTGTGCTGTCCTTAGCCCCTGGGACCCCACTCTCAACTGGAGGCTCCTTGGACGCTGGGGTGGTGGTGGGAGGCTCCTGTGCAGGGGGTGATGTCGGGGGCATGGAGACGAAAGAGGTGACCATGTACGGGGGCATCTTCCGTGTGGGTGCAGCGTTGGGGGTGGGGGCTGAACCAGGGGTGGTCGATGCTGGGGAGGTGGGGGACAACTTGGAAGGAGACGGAGCCTGGGGTGGGGGGGATGTGTCCGTGGGGGGTGCGGGGGAACCCCGAGTCGGGGTGTCTGTGTGGGGCGAGGCAGCAGTCCGAGGAGGGGTGAATATCAGCTCCGGGGGTACACAGACGGTGATGTCGGGTGGGAGCTCGGGGTCTGGCTGTGGACCCTCGTCGCGGGGTGCAGGGGGTTGGAGGACACCAGGGGGGACAGCCCCCTGCGCTGCCCCATCTGCCTTCTGCACCACTGCCTTGTGCTTGCGGGGCGGTGTGGTGGGGGGTGCCCCAGTGGCCGGTGGCTCCAGCTGCCCCACAGGCGTCTGGGTCGACCGGCTGGAAGCCACCTTCTCAGGGACGGGGACAGGGATGGCGATGTCCTTGGCTGGGGCAGCTCGGGCATCTGCAAGAAGCAAAGGGAGGTGAGTCAGGTGGCAGTAAGCCAGGAGCGGGGTGCAAGCGGTGGCCCGTTCCCCAAAGCCCTGAAGGGGACATCCCTCAGGATTCAAGGATCTGCGAGAGCATCCCAGAGGCCACAGCCCCACACCCAGCCCCATGGCTGCCCCGTGTCCCACAGGACAGGGCTCGCTCACCTACTGCCTCGAGCTGCACCTTCCCCGAGGGGCTGCTGTAGGGCCCCTGCCCAGCCTTGTTGACACAGGCCACCCGAAACTTGGCGGCGCTCCCGGGGGGCAGGTCCGTCACGTTGAAGTAGCAGTCGGCGATGCCGGTGCTGACGATCTTCCACTCGTGCTCCCCTGCCGGTGTGGGGGCAAGGTGAGCTCGCTCCTGTCCCCTAGCCCCGACACAGGACCCCGCCGAGCCCCGGGGGGACAGCAAGGACATCGGGTACTTTTGTCCTGGCTTGGTGTCCCCGGATGAGCCCAACTTTCTGGCTGTGGCTCTTGGGGGACGGGAGGCAGCCCCACGTACCGTCCAGCCTGCGCTCCAGGGTGTAGGTGCAGGGGGCTTTGCTCTCTGCGGGTTTCCACAGCACCAGCACCGTGTTCTTGTACTTCTGGGGGATCTCTGGGGTGCCCGGCCGCCCGGGGATCCCTGCGAGGGGACAGAGAGGGTGGGAGGCAACGGCAAGGGCAGAGCTGCTGCAGGGTGAGGGCAGCACAACACATGGGCTCAGAAATGCTGGAAGTGCCCGTGCAAAACCGGCCTGTCCCCTTTCAGAAGTCCCAGTCTCCTGCAGATGTGGAGAGCGGAGCTCAGGGGACCTGCTCTGACCGGTCCCCAGCCCTGGGGTCCATTCCTGGCATGTGCTCTCTCCCCATGGGGCAGCACCTCTGTCCCTCAAGGTGTGTGTGTGTGTGTGTCCCCCGCATCCTTACGTGCCACAGCCAGCGTGCAGGAGCTGATGGCCGTGCCCAGGGCGTTGGTGGCTGCACACTCGTACATCCCCGCATCCTTCCTGGAGACCTTGGCGATGGTGAGCATCTGCCGGCCGTCCTTACAGGAGACGACGTTCAGCGCATTGTCCGGCTGCAGGGACTTCTTGTCTGCGGGGTGGGAGCAGAGGAGAGGGATGTTACGGTGCCCCCCCCACAGCGCTCGCCCCCCGAGGCAGCGCAGGCAGCCCCCCCACCTTTCATCCAGAGGATCCTGGGGGTCGGGCTGCCAGCGGGCAGGCAGCAGAGGGTCAGCGCCTCCCCCTCCAGCAGCACCTGGTCCTTCAGCTTGATGTGGAAAACAGGGGGGAAATCTGGAAAGCAGAGGTGGGGGTCACGCCGGGGCAGCGATGGGCAGCCCCCCCACCCCATCCCGAGGCTACACCTACCCGACTCGCTGGGTGTGTGCGGCCGGCCGGTGGCAGGTCCCTCCTCCCGCAGCAGGCTGGAGGGGATGCTGGGCTGCGAGGCCACCTTCTCCTTCTTGCCCCGCGAAAGCCCCCACCGCTCCCAGCGGGACCGCTTCTGGCTCTCACCCCCACCTGCGGGCATCCAGGGCAGCTGAGAGCGGGGCCGAGCCAGGGGGACCGTGCCCGCCATCCCCAGGGTGGCCGGACCATGGGGTGCTGGTGGGACCCCCCCCTCTCTGCTCACCTTTGGCGGAGGAGGAGGAGCGGGTGCTGCCCTCCGAGCGCAGGGACTCGGAGGAAGGCGCGGGTGCCGGCGGGGGTCCCGGCTGCAGGCTCTCCCCCTCGGAACTGGCACGGCGAAGGTCCCCGAGCCCCGAGCCCTCTGGCCGCTCATCCGACAGGCTACGCAGCCGCGCAGAGACCCGCTCCACCGTGGCACTGATCTTCCTCCGCACAGCCACCACCGGCGAATCGCTCTCCCCACCGCCCCCCGTCTCCGACTTGAGGCTTTCCGAGTCCCTCCGCTCCTTGGAGTTGCCCATGGCCAGGCTCCAGGACAAGCGGCGCCCGAAGGTTGGGGTCTCGCTACCTCCGTCCTCCCCCCTGCTCTTCTTCCTCTCGGCAGGCGGGGTCCGCTTGAGAAGCACAGACATCCTCCGGAGGAAGCCTCTGTCCTTCTCCACCTCATGCAGGTCCTGCACTGACTTGGACTTGGCCACCAGCCCGGTGGGACGGTCCCTGCGCAGCTCCAGGGGCACGCCAGCCGGTGTGGGACGGTAGATGCCCTCATCGGGGGCCGGGGGGCCAGCCAGGTGCCGGTCCTCAGAGCGGGAGCGAGTGAGGAGCTTCAGCCCCCGGGTGAGCGATGACTCCCGGCCCCGCTTGAACTTGGCCTCGAAGACCTCCTCCGAGTCAATGTCCTGGATGAGCAAGGAGCTGGAGGAGCCGGTGGGCTTCACCTCCCTCCTTGATGCCGGTGCCGGTGCTGGTGCTGGTGCCGGGGCTGGTGCTGGTGCGGGGGTCTCGGTGGGGGTGGCCGGCTGGGGCTGGGGAGGCTCTGCGGTGGCTGGCTCCCCGCCTGGCACGGCTCCCATGGCTTGCATGACCTTGGCGTAGGAAGACGTTTTGGCAACTTGGGTGCCAGGGGCTGGGGGCTGCAGTGGGGCAGGCACACCCGTCCTGGCAGCCCCCTCCCCGCTGGGTCTAGCAGCTTTGGTGGGCGTCTTTGCCTCCTGTCCCCCAGCTGTGGGCTTCTTCCCCGTGGTGGTGGTGGCTGTGCTTGCCCCGGGCTGGCCACGCTCCTCAGGGACACGCTTCCTCCCTGGGGCAGCTGTGGTGGCGGGGGCTCGGGGGACAGTGGTCTCCACCACGGGTGGCGTTGGTGGACCGGGGGCATCTGGCGGTGCTGGGGGCCGGGCGTCAGAGAGAGCCGAAAGCGAGGGGGACTCCTTGAGCCGCTGGGCCTCCAGGTGGGCCACCGGGATCTCCAGAGGTGCACCGGAGCGGCGGTGCCGTACGACGGGTTCGGCGTCCCCGTGGCTGAAGGAGCTGCTCTTCTGCAGCCGGCGCTCGGTGGGGAGGAGGCGCGGCGAGGTGGCCTCGCTGGAGGCTGCCCGCACCAGCCGTGGCACCGCTGGCGCCGGCGGCTCCAACCGGGTCGGCCGCGGGACCTTCTTGTCAGCAGGACCGACCCCCAGGGTCTCCAGGAGGGGACCCCGCAGGCCGCTGACCTTGCCGTCCCCGGGGCCGCCCCGCAGCAGCCGCTGGCGCATCAGCTCCAGGCGCTGGGCGTGATCGTCCTCCCCAAAGACCCCCTTCCGCCGCGGCAGCTCCATGGAGGCCGCCTTGGCCAGAACCCGGCGGGGGTCCCGGCCCATCTCGGCCCCTTCCTCGGTCCCAGGGGGCTGCTGGAGCAGCAGGGCGCTGTCAGCCGAGCCGCCCCTCTTCAGCTCTCCCCGCCGGGTGCTCCCCGGGGACTCCAGGCTGGAGCCCTTCCTCATGGCTTTGCGGGGGTACTCCGGCCGCTTCTGGGTTTCAGGGGCTTCTTCATCGGAGGAGCCGGGCGCCTCTGCCTCCACGCACGGCCGCCGCAGCCCAGCACCCCTCGGCCGCTTCCCCAGGGCCACCCCGGGCTTTCCCGCACCCTGGCTCTGCCACTCCATGGCGGAGACGTCCCCCGGCGCAACCCCCTCCAGCCGTGGCCCCTCAGGTGGCCCGATGGCTTCGTCATCCGTGGGGATCTCATTGAGCGACATGCGGGAGCCGGAGAACTCCACCTGGTGTGGCATGGGGATGAAGGGCAGCTCATCCAGGTCGTCCGAGTCCGAGGAGGATGACAGTGCCGGCGACTCCTTGAGGTGCCGGGGCACAGCGATGGAGAGGTGGTTGGACGTGTCCTCCAGCAGCTCCGGGATTGGCCGCAGCACCATGTTGCACTTGTAGCTGATCTGCGAGCGCTGCAGCCGGTGGAGAGGGCTGGATCAGGCCCAGGGAGGCGGCATGGCATCATCCTGCCCAGTGCACATCACCCCATCCTGCCCAGGGGATGTCACCCAGTCCTGCCCAGGGGACATCACCCTGTCCTTCCCAGCACATATCACCCCATCCTGCCCAGCACACAGATCTGTCCACCCCCTTCCTGCCCCAGCTCCTGCTTTCACCTGCCATTTCCGACGGGAGAGGAAGAGCTTTAGGTGGTCGGTGCTGATGACTTTCCCCTTGGCCAGCGTCTGTGGGATGAGGAGACAGTGGTGTCCCACAGAGCCTACAGCAGGCTCAGGGGAACCCTGCTGCCACAAGGCACTGGCTCTCTGTCCAGGCTCACCTTGAACCAGGGATGCTCCAGGGTCTGCTCCGCATTAGGTCTCCTGCAAACCAACACCTCTGAGTGAGAACTTACGGGGCTTTGGCCAGCCCGGAGAAGGGCAGGAGGGTCTGGTTGCCCATGCTACACCCCAAAACAGTCCCCTGCACGGGGGTCTCTGCCCTCCCTTGAGCACAAGGGGATGGGGACCAGGGACCCCGCAGCACTCACAGCCTGTCATTGACCAGCACTTTGATGACAAAGCCCTTGGCTTCCCGGGTGAGCCCCTGGAACATCCTCTCCTCGAAGGCCACGTTGTAGTTGCGGATGTTCATCAGTGTCGTCTTGTCATTCTCCCCCACAAAGGGGGAAATCCCCGTCAGGCTGCCGAGAAGGGCACACTGTCATCGGGCCGGGGGGACATGGGGAACAGCATGGCAAATACAGGGGACCAAGGATGGGACCCTGGACCCCAGCCCCACTGCCATGGGGAGGGCAGAGGCAGGAGCAGGCAGGGAGGAGACTGAGAGTGCAAGGAACTATGTGCACGGCCACAGCCCCAGCACTCCAGTAGGCAACGGGACAGGAAGGGGGTCCCTGTCATGGGGTCCCACCAGAGCACTTACCAGAGGTAGGCGATGACCCCCACGGGCCTGCGGAGAGGAGAGCGTGGTTACTGCACAGCAGAAGCCCTCTGGGGTGCCCAGTCCCTCCTGGCATAGCGGGAACCCCACCACCCACCCCAGGGCTGCCCTTACCAGATGTCGGTGACGCTGGAGACAGGGGTCTGGTTGACGATCTCGGGGCCCACGAACTCGGGGGTGCCGTACTTGCAGTACTGTGGCTCCTCAGGCGTCAGCTCCTGCGCGTTGCCGAAGTCACAGATCCGGACCTGCTCGCTGCTCGAATCCGCCATCAGGAGGTTTTCTGGCTACAGGACAACGCGGTGGGGTGGAGGGGAGCTTGGCAGGAGGCATGGGCTCCCCCCAGGGAAGGGATGTCCCCCATCAGCAGGACCAAGCCCCAGCAGCATGGCAGGAGCCCATCCGTATGGGCATGGGGTGGGAGGGGGGTGGAAGAGCCCCACACTCACTTTGATGTCCAGGTGCAGGACTCTGTGCTGGTGCAGGTAACAGATCCCCTCCAGGACCTGCCGCATGTAGGACCGGACCTGCGAGAGAGCAGAGGTGGGGTGGGCACCCTGAGTGTGGATCAGCCCCACGCCGGCCCTGTGCGGAGGAGGGTGCAGGCTGCACCCCTTTTTGTAGCCTGACGCAATGAGCATTGTATGTCCCTGGGCTGGGACAAACCCCAGTGTCCCCAAGCTCCCTGCCTCCCCCACCAATTTGCCTTCCCGGGGTTCACCCACCTCGGACTCGCACACCGAGGGCTTCCTCGCCATCCTGTCCAGCAGCTCTTCCTCAGCACAGCTGGGCCCCAGTCAAGGAGCACAGAACTGCCGTGTCCCGCTGTGCCCTGCACCCTCCTGGGCACCCAGCTCCTCCGCACCCGCTCTGCCCACCCGTCCGCCACCAAAAGCCTCCCCTCGTCCCCCGCGCCACACGCTCCCAGAGCAGAGCCTGGAGGATACAGCTCCATGACCATAATGACGGCGTTCTTCTTCTCAAAGGCATCGTGGAAGAAGACGATGCGCTCGTGGTCCAGTTGCGAGAGGATGTGCAGCTCCCGACGTGCTGACTGCTTGGCCTTGGTCCTCCCAGGGACGAACTTGGCGGCAAAGTCCAGTCGGCTGCTCTTCTCTGTCACCCTCCGCAGGTAGGAGAAAGCCCCCCTGCAACGCAGCGATGGGGGCAAGAAGGGATAAGGAGGTGGGGGAGCAGGAGACCTCCCCTTCCCTGAGAAACTGGAGCAGACGCCTGCTCCACAGGGAGCTGCCCGCTACCCTGGCAGCCCTCCAGGACCATCCATGGAGAGACCTCAGGCCTGGCTTTGCTCTGGCTGCCCTGGCTCATCACCCTGAGCCAGCACCAGCACATCCAAAGATGTCTGAGAGCAGTCCCAGCACACCAGGATCTGACATACCATGGAGCTCAGTCCCGAGGGACAAAGCCTCAAGGCACAGCCTGGCTCCAGCCCCCCCCCTGTCCCTGTGGTGCCCGGGGTGACCCACTGCCCACCGTGCTGGTGGCCCCGTACCTCCCAATCTCCTCGTGCACATCATAGTAGTCGGTCAGGCGTCGCGCCTTGTGCAGTGCATCCTCCTCCATGGTGGCATCGGCAGCGGGCTGGGCTGGGGGAAGGAAAGGCGCTGGCGGGGGGCAAGCCGGGCACCCAGGCTCTGCCCCCCAGGGCACGGGGACCGGCCAGCCATACCTGCCCGTACCACCAGCTCCGCCTTGCAGGAGACCTCCCCGGCCAGGTTCTTGGCTGTGCAGGTGTAGACACCGCTGTCGGACTCGGCAGCACCCAGCACCACCAGTGAGCACTCATTCTCCTCATACACAAAGCTCAGATGACTGCTCTCCTCCAGCAGATCTCCATCCTGGGGATAGCAGGGGTGTCAGGAGGGTCCCATCCTGCCCCCGACCAGCTCCTGCCACCCTTTCCCCATGGATGGGGCATAGGGCATATCCTGCATCACCAGGGTGAACCCAACCCCAAAGATCCAGCGCAGCAACCCAGGTGAGGCAGTGGAGTGTGTGGGTCTAGGGGGGGCTGTGGGTCAGGAAGGATGCAGGGGGTGTCCCAACCCACCTTGTACCACATGATGTCCGGCAGTGGCTTCCCCTCCACCACCACGGCGAAGCGTGGTGTCTCCCCTTCCTGGGCATCGATGTCCTCCATGATGGACTCAAAGCGTGGTGCCTCTGCCAAGAGATGGAGCATGGGACACCATGGGGCAGTGCCACCCCCCTGGCACTGGCAAGGGGTGTAGGGCTATGGGGCACTGCAAGGAAGTGCCAGCCCATGGTATAGGGGCATGGAGTGCCGTGGGGCAGTGCCACCCCAATGTACATGGGAGTGGGACACTACAGAGCAGGCCAACAATGACATGTGCCTGCAGCACTGTGGGGCAGTCACCCATCGCTGTGGGGCACCATGGGGTAGTGCCACTCATGACACATGGGCATAGGGCACTGTGGGGTTGTATCTCCCCATTATATATGAATGTGGGGTACTGTAGGGCAGTGCCAACCATGACACTTCTCTGGGGCTTTGTGCAGGTGTCCCCTATGCCTCTCAGTTATAGGGCAGCAGGGGTTGGTGCCACCTCATTATAGACAGGTGTAGGACACCCTGCAGCAGTGCCACCCATGGCACATGGCTGAGGAACACCATGGGGCACTGCCACCCCATGCACATGGTCATGGGGCACACGGGACACTTCTACCCAAGTCAGTTATGGGTATAGGACACCAGGCAGCAGTATCAACACGTGGTTCGTGTGTTTTCAGCTCCTGGGGCATTGCCACCCTGTAGACCAGCATCCCCATGGCATACAACTATGGAGCACTGAGGAGCAGTGCCATGCTATGGGGCAGTGCCCCCCATGGCACATGGGCTTGGACCACCATACGGCAATGCCACCCCTCCCAATGTGGGGACACCTACCTGCGAGGCGGAGGCGGAGGGTGCAGCGGGCAGTGCCGTGGCGGTTGGTCACCTCGCAGGCCAGTTGCCCAGCGGCCCCCCGGCCCACGCGCAGCAGCTGCAGGCAGTGCTGGTCGTCGTCCGGCATCGTCACCTCGCACGTGCCCTCCTGCTCCCCCAGGACCTGCCCGCCCCTGCGGGCACACCAGCTGCCACATCACAGCCCCACAGGCAGCCCCAGCCCCGCCGCCCCAACAGTGGCTTCCACCCCACTGCCCCATGGCCACCCCCTGACCCACAGACAGCCCTGGTTCCCAACCTGCAGCCCCCATAAACAGCTCGCACCCCACCGCTAGCTCTGCCTCCTGAATGGCTCTCAACCCTTAGCACCCCCTAGACAGCACACCCCACCCAAAAAAGCCCCCCCTTGCAGTTCTGCACAGCCCTGGACATCACCCTTGGGTGAGCACCCAGCCTAGCCCCAGGGAAGGATCCCCCCGCCCCATGGGCTGCACAGGGGTCTGGTGCAGGAGCCCCTCTTTGTGCACCCCGTGGGATGATGCTGGGCATGGGACAGGCAACAGGCACAGCACCATTTCTTACCTCTTCCAGGTGACGGTGGCCTCCACGTGGTTGATGGTGATGGTGACAGAGGCTGGCTGGCCCTCCACCACGTATACCACATCTGGCTTGTCCAGGATGACCGGGGCCTCTTCCAGGTAGGGACCTGCCACACGCATTGTCACCACCACCTCTGGACCCCGTGTCACCCAGCCCTGCCCAGTTTACCATCCCACCGGACACAGAGACCTCTCTAACCCTGCCACCCGTCCCCTCCCCACTGCCCCTCTTACCCCGGTCCAGGAGCTGCACAGGCCCCACAGGGGGGGAGGGCTTGCTGTTGGTCTTGGGGGTGGCAGTGATGACTCGGAAGAGGTACTGGGCACCCTTGGTCAGCCCATGCACCGTGTAGGTGGTGTCCCGCACACCGGCCACCAGCACCAGCCACTGTGTCGTGCCCAGCACTTGCATTTGCACCACATAGGACACCGAGTTGGGATCTGCAGGAGGAGAGGGTTGGTGCAGAGCCCCCATCATTGGGCTGGCCCGTGCGACCTATCATGCTGTTGCCCACCCCCTGCCCACCCCTTGCCCAGCCCTGACCCTCTCACCTATGGCGGTGTCCAGCCACTTGGGCTTGTTCCAGGTCAACGTGATGGCTCTGCCGGTCACTGAGGCCACAGTGGGAGGCCCATCCGGGGGGGTCGGCACCACATCTGCATGGGAAGGTGGACAGGGGTGTGAGCATGGCCACTGCCACAGCTCCCCAGGGCATCTGCCTTATGGCCCAGGAAACATGGGCTGGAGGGGACAGATGGAGCCAGCGACACCCACTGGTTCCCCAGTGGGGGCTCAGCCTGGAAGCCCCTATGGGGCTGGTGGTCCCAGCAAGTCCCATGTGGGACTTGGGGGTCCAGAGATGGGTCCTGATCCCGCAAAGTGAGGACTGCACAGCTGACCATGGTTTTAGGTTGGATTAGAGACCTCCTGAGTTCCCCTATAACCTGAACTGCCCTGTGATCCTGCCACCCTAGAACTTCGCTACTGGCCCACCTACCCCCAGCCCTGGGGCACAGCCTGGCAGGGTGGCATTGAGTGGCCCCACATCCCTGGTGGTGCCCACTGCTGCTTACCGGTGACATAGAGGTGTGCGTAACATGTGGCCTTCCCCACTTTGTTGGCGATGACGCTTTTATAGACACCAGCATGTGCGTGGCTGACGGCTGTGAACACCAGGCGATGGACATCCTTATCTGGAGAGAGCAGGGGGACACAGGTAAGACCCCACCAGCCAACTGGCACAGAGCTTCCCTCCCTGCCTCAAGGGTCATAAAGGTCTGGGTGGTGATGTCTCTCCTCCCAGGGTGTCCCCCCTTCCTCTGGCCCGGGCAGAGGGACCCCAAGGAGGTGGAAATGGTGGCAGAGAGCCCTACACTGCATCATCTTGCGGTCGTCGGTGCTGTCAATGCGAGAGCCATTGTGGAACCAGGTGATGGAAGGGTAGGGCAGTCCGGCCACCTGGCACTCCAGCACAGCCTCCTTCGACTCCACCACATCCAGGTTCTGCAGCGGCTTCAAGAAATCGGGCATGGTGAAGCACTCCGTCTCCGTCTCCACCTGCTCCGGCTCCTCTGGGATGGATGGCATCTTCTCCAGCTTCGACCTGCAAGACCCCACACACACTTGTGGCAGGATCACAGTGTGCCCAGCCCAACCCTGACCCCAGGCTTTGCACAAGCCCATTGCCCACCAGATCCTAGGATGGGAGCGAGCAGGGGGGACGCAGATCCCAGAGACCCCCGACTCTTACATCTGGGAGGCAGCAGATGGCCGCGGCTCCTCCACGTAGAGCTCGGCAGAGCACTCCACGTGGCCATGGGCATTCCTGGCGGTCACCACGTACCGCCCCTCGTCCTCGTTGCCCACATGCACAATGACCAGCGAGTGCAGCCCCCCATCCTGCTGAATCCTCACGTTCTCCCCCTCCTGCACCGGCTGGCCTGCATGGAGATACACACCAGCATCAGCAGCCCTCCCAGCGCCAATTCCTTGGGTGCAGCCCTCAAGGGGATGGGGAGAGGTCTCCCTGCAGAGCCCTGGGCAAGCTCCCTGGGCTTGTGGGTTACCAAAATGGGTCCAGGTGACCGCCGGGGGAGGAGTCCCGCTGATCATGCAGTCAAAACGCGCCGTCCGCCCTTCCACCACGTCCACGTCCTCCAGCTTGCGGGTGAAGAGGGGCTGCACGGAGGGCTGCACCGTCAGCCGGGCGCTGCAGGTCAGCTCGTCTGCAAGGAGAGCGGGCAGGGGTGACCCCCACGCAGCACACGTGTGTGCAGGGCAGGAGGCAGCCCACGAACCCCTCCACCACAGCCCCCGCAGCCAACATGGCCATAGCTTAGCGTATCCCAGGCCCGGCGGTGGCTTGAGCCTGAGTGTGCTGGGTGCCAGGCTCTTTCCCTGCATGGGGCAGGGGGTGGGTACAAGTGGGTGCAAGGTCCCCATGGCAAGGGCTGGGGCTCTGCTGGCAGCGGGATGTCTCTTTCCTCCCCTCACAGCAGCGTGGATGCCAGCAGCAAAGTGGGGTGGGAGGATGCCCTGTCCTCGCCGTAGGGCAGGGGACCACATCTGGCCTAGCCCCTTAGGGACAAGGGGGGTGATGCTGAAGCAGGCAGCGCCAGCACATGCAGCACCCAGGGGCAGCATGGGGATGGGTGCAGGTCGGATGCTCCAGATGAGGGGCTTTGCAGCAGAGACCGTTTTGTAATCATCATGTGGTCACCCACCCCGGGCAGGGCTTGACACCACGCTCTGGCCTCACCTCCCTGCACCCAAAACTGCTGCTGCCCTCAAATCCCCACAGGCAGAGAGCCTCCTCCATGGAGGGATGCACGGGCAACAGCTGTAGGGTGATGGGAGCGCCTCTGCCCCCTGCACCCACCACAGCCTGGGTTACTGCGGAGGGGCTGGAGATTGGGAAAGGAACCCTTGTCCCTGCCCCGCTGCGGGGGACAGAGGCTGTGTGCAGCATGCACAGGTAAAGGGGGGGGTTGGAGCCATGGGACAGAGGTCAGGTCCTGCTGCTCTTCCTCAGCTGCCACCAGTGGTAGCTTGGTGGGAGAGGGTGGGCAGCCCTTACCCCCTCCCCTTTGCCCCTGCCACCTGCCAGGCCAGCAGAGCCAGGTGCCTGGAGGCTTTGGATGCAGGGGACAGGGACAGTGGGCTCCAGGGCTGTGTTCAGCTGGTGCAGCCACGGCGCAAATGCATCTCCCCACACTTTTGGGAGTTGCGTGCATGCTACTGGAGGAGCCCAATGGGGTGGGACAGGGTTGCAGGGCCCAGGGTGCTGGAGCCCGAGAACTGATGCACACCAAGTTTCCCAGCTCCTGGGGGCAGAAACCACTCCCCGTCCTCCTGTCGCCCACCTCCAGCACTCACAGCTACATCCTGGGGGGACCAGAGACCCAAACTTGGGAGTGGAGGGGCATTGTCCACCCCCAGCACCCCCTTGGTGAGACACTCCCCCCGGGCACCTGCGTGACCGCCCGCCGCTTACCTTTGGCAGTGCTGAGCTTGCAGGTGTAGATCCCGCTGTCGTCCTCGTGCACGGAGGTGAGCAGCAGCTTGCACTTGCGCCCGTCAAAATGCATCTTGCATTTGAGCAGGGCGGGCTGGAGCAGCCGGCCCCGGGACAGCCAGTCCACGTCCATGTCTGGCGGGCCAGCCACCAGGCACTCAAAGAGTGCCAGCTCCCCCGCCCCGACCACCACGTCCTGCAGGGGAACCACGATGGCCAGGGACTGGCACTCGGGGCGAGCTGCCCGGGAAGGGGGGAAGAGAGAGAAAGAGAGAGAGAGAGAGAGAGACGCGTCTCAGCAACTGAAAAGCAACCATGAGAGGTGGCGGGGATGGAGGAGAACGTGCGGGGCAAGGAGGGGGAGCATGCGGGGAGGGGGCCCGGTGCAGCGGGCAGGGGGTGCAGCAGGGAAGTGGGGGAGGGAGAGGGGAGGGAGGCGAGATGTGGAAAGCGGAGCTGAGCCAGGGAGGGGGCGGGGGGGTGAAGGGAGGTGTCCGTGCCAGGAACACACCACACAGCGCTTTAACAAACAGATTTTATTAGAGCTACAAAAAAAGGGTCACGGCCTCGCAGCCCGCCCCCCCCAACGAGCCCCCTCCCCGGGGAGAAGAGACCCAGAGCTGGGGGTGCTCCGGGCGGACCCCGAACCCTGGGGCTGCGAGGGATGTCTCACGGTGGCCGGGCAGGCACCTGGGTGGCTGCCGTGAAGCCCAAAGGGGCCGATGCTCTCCCTCCCTGCTGCGGCTGGGGCAGGGTGCTCCCCCCGCGGTCTCCTGTCCCCCACACTCCGAGGTGACCATTGCAGATCTGCCACCGCGCCACAGACCCTTCCCTAGACCCCCCAGCCGGCACGGTGACGACCGTGGGCTCAGCTCCCTGCTCCCCTTCCCTGGGCGGCGAGGAGAGGCAGGACACGCAGACAGGGACAAACGGACGGAGCAAGAGACAAGACAGCATCGTACGGCCGCCCTGGCCCGGCTTGAGGGGGTGCCTGGTGCTCCCCCGCCGCTCCCCCCCACCCCGCCTCAGTTACGCCTCCCCCGGCCATCCGGCGAGCCCCTGCCCGCGGTCGAGGGCCCGCGCGTCCCCGCGGTGCGTCCAGGACGAGGCGGCGGATGGAGCAGAAGGTAATAACACAAGGTGAGGTCCACTGCCTAAGAGGTGTCCAACTAAGAGCCCCGCGGCCGCGGCTCTGAGAGATGCACCCCCTTATCGTACTCCCCCTGCGTACAGACAAAAACCGCAGTCAGCAAGCGGAAGGGTTAGTGCAGCAGCGACGGGGTCGGCACGCACGCAGGCACACGCCAGCGCCGGCACCGGGGGTGCGAGCGCACGCCAAGGCAGGGAGCCACCCGACGAGCCCCCCAAGAGGGGCCGGGGCTTGGGCCATCGCCCCCGCGGCCCGGCTCCTGCCAGCCATGGGGCACGGGGCTGGCTCCCGCTCCCACCCCCGGTGCCGCCGCGCTTTGCCGGAGGCTGGGAGCGGGGTCCCGGCAGGGTATAAGCAGTGCAGCCAAGGCCGGGGCGGGATGGACGCAGCCTGGGGGGCTCAGGCAGCCGTCAGCGGGGAGGGCTGGGGGGAGCAGGGCACACACAGCAAAGGGCAAGAGGAGGGAGGCAGCATCACTCGTCCCCGCAGGCTCCTTCCCTGGCCTCGGGGAATGCCAGGCAGAGCCTGGCTATCAGTCCCGAGCACCCACCCCCACCCCACCCCCCGAGTTTGCACACATATATTGGGGTCCTAGGAGGCTGGGCTGGGGAGGGGTGGCAAGGGAAGGGGACTGGACAGCCCAGTCCCGTGCATACAGGCTATTGCTGGAAATTAGTAGAGAGAAACCTCTCCAAGCTGCTCCGTGCCTGGCACGGCAGCTTGCAGACTGCCTGGAGCAGGGCATGTTGGCATGGCCGGGCAGGGGGACATGTCCCCTGCAGAGCCACCAAGGGCAAAAGCCTTCCCTGCGCGGCCAGGGGCAGCACCCAGCCTGAGCAGCAGGTATGTGGTGGGACAGGGGGACGTGGGGTGAAGCTGGGCTGTGGGAGCAGCAAGCTCTGGGTCGGGCCGGCAGGGGCCCTGGCACAGCTGGGTGGGATGTAGGGCCATGGGGCCGCACATCTGGATGGGGCAGCAGGTCAGCCTGCCTTCTGCTGCAGGGCCAGCCTCTGCAGGCAGCCCCAGGCACGCAGGTCCCCTTTTCTGCTCCTGGCTTGTGCCCGCCTGTGTTGTGACAGAGAAGGGCAGGCTGGCTCGTCCCCTTCTCCCACAGCACTGCCAAGGAGGGGTCTGCAAGTGGCCCCTTCCCCACGCAGCTCATGCAGGGCACTGGAGGCAGCTGGCCCCTCGGGCACCGGGGGGAGACGCGCTCGGGGAGCTTTACCTCTGACCTCCAGCTTGGCCTCGCACTGCTTGGTGCCGTACTCGTTGACGGCCTTGCAGGTGTAGAAGCCGGTGTCAGTGCGCTCCGCCGCCAGGATGTGCAGCGTGAAAAGCCCCCGCGTCCCCTCCGCCTCCTCCGTGTGATGCCGGCGGCCATACTTCACCGGCTGCCGGTTCCTCAGCCTGCTCGGGACACGGGCAGAGCAGCACGGTCATGCCTTGCCCTGCACGCCCTCCTTGGCTGTCCCCAAAAGACCCCCCCTCTCCTCCACCCCCAGTCCTGCTCAGGACAAGAGCTCCAAATTGGCCACCCGTCACCGTGACTGTCCCCTCCTTCCCTGACCAGCTGTGACCCAACGAGCACCGGCACTCACCAATAAATGATGGGCTTGGGCTCCCCACGGACACGGACGCTCATGCTGACATCCTGCCCCTCCAGCACCGACTGGTCCGACAAGGACACCTGGAGAAGCAAGGGTGAGAGAGCAGTGAGCACCCACCCAAGGCCATGCATCCCCACCGCTGCACCCAGGGCCACATGTCCCCCGACACAATGGCAGCCCTGGAGCCCCAGGGGAGCCGCTGGGCTGTAGGCCATCCAGGGTGCCTGGTGCACTCCAGATCAGGAGATAGGAAGGCCTGATCTGGCACCTCCTGGCACCAGGGACCACAGACCTGCGGTCACAAGGCACTGCTCCCCATCTGCCAGGACCCAGGGGGCTTGTCAGCTCACCTCAAAGGTGGGTGCAGCCTTGAAGGTGCTCTCCGGGGAGCCGTGGGCAGCCCCATGCTCAGCTCTAGGCTGCAGCTTCATGGCCGGTCGGTGCTGGGGGGTGCCAGACTCGGGGAACTCTTCCAGGGGGCTCAGGTACTCTTCATCCGAGGTGATGGGGCTGGCCTGGCCAAGGGGGGGTGCCAAGTTCCCATGCCGCTCCACGGTGGGGGCTAGCACAGGAGAGGCCGGATAAGAAGCTGGCAGCAGCCGGAGCCAGCCAGGTGGGTCAGGAGACCCCTCCCCACCACCCTGCACCCCACGGAGGGGGGGGCCGGGGACACCCATCCCGCAGCACATCCCAGCTCGGCCGCAGCCAGCAGCGAAGGGGTGAGGGGCCGCGCAGAGGGAGGGAGGGAGGGAGAAGCACTCCACTGGGACGATAAGGGGACGCGATATCCCGCAAGGCGACAGCAGGGCTCAAGTGGCTCTTACGCAGCAGCCCGCGCTCCCATCCTTAAGCCGCCCGGATTCCCGGGATGGCTGTCCCTGTCCCTGCCCCGAGCCGGCGAGGGCTGAAGGTGACATTGGCAGCTGCGCTCCCCCAGCAGCCCGCCCGCCCGCTCCCCGGGGGGACGGACCCGCCTGTGCGGGGAGCCCACCCGGGACCGGGACGGGACGGTGGGGACCCGCGGGGTGCAGGGATGGCGTGCGGGGACCGGGTGGTGCGGGGTGGGGAGCAGCGAGCGGCCCGGGGCGCTGGCGGAGCCCCCGCCGCCGCGCTGGGGGTGCTGGCCCCCCTCCAGCCCGGCTGCCGGAGCGCCCTCACCCCCCCTCCTCCTCCTCCGCTTACCGGGGGGAGGCGGGCGGGCTGCCCGGCGCAGGGCCAGGGCTGTGCCTCCCCCCCCTTCCCCGCCTCCCCCGCGATGTCCGGGGTGAAGAACCGGCGGGGTCCCGACCCCCGGCTGCCCTCCCTCCC
>JAOXJM010000079.1:18035413-18049033 GCA_026413425.1 Tringa solitaria | reverse complement strand
TTCTGCGTGCCACGGCATGGGATGGGGGGGCCACGCTGCTCCCCCCCCAACCCCGTGCACTGCCCCCTCCACAGCCCGGCACACCACCAGCTGCCCCATGCACTGCCACCACATTGAGGTCCCCAGCTCAGCCACAACACCCTCTGAGGAACCGGAGCTGTGGGGCCAGGAGAAGCCTGGGCTTGCGGGGGACACCGGGAGCCCCCATCTGACCAGGATGCTGTTTTGGGGCTGGCAAACTGCAGCCCAGCCCTGTCCAGCCTCTGCTCGCTCCCCCCCACCCCCCCCAAAAACACCCTGGCACGACAGTGATGCCGGACCCCATCCCGGCACGCTCGGGGGGGGGCCGGGGGGAGCCGGGTCCTGGTAACTCAACGCACCATGCGTGAAGCGCCCGAAGCGCCGCGAGTGGCCGGTCTTCTGCAAAGGAAAAGAGAAGAGAGCGTTACCCACGGCAGGGTGCCACCCGCCTGCTCTCTCACACACACACACACACACACACACACAGGCAGAGTGCTGGCACGGCACACCCGCACGCACGCACCCCACAGTGGCACACGCGGCACTGCTCACACCCACAGCCGCTCGCACACGCACCACACACACACACACTGACACAGCACACGTGGTGCTGCTCACACCCTCCCGCTGGCAGGGCACACCCGGCACCGCTTGCACGCACAGGCAGACACACGCCCCCGGCTGCGCGCCCACGGGGTACCCACAGGCACACACCTACCCGGTACCCACGGGCACACACCCCCGCACTCACAGCTGTGGGTGGGTGTAGGTGGGTGGACACGTGCAGCACATGCCCAGCCGTGCACGCACACTCTCACACGCACCTGTGTGCACACGTGTGCGTACACACACACGCGCACTCCCCTTGGTGATGGCATTCCTGTGCCACTGTCCATGCTGGGGGTGACACTTTGAACCCCAACCCTGCGCCGCTGCCCGTGCCTGGGGGGGGTGACACTGTGAACCTCATCCCTGTGCCACTGTCCATGCTGGGGCTGACACTGTGCACCCCAACCCTGCGCCACTGCCCTTGCCTGAGGGGTGACAGCCCTGGGCATCATGGCTACCCCAGCACCACTGCCTGCAGCCAGCACCGCCTGCAGCAAGGTCTTTGCCCAGGCGGGTGCCCAAATGCTCCGCAGCCCCTTCAAAGCCACCGCCCACGCCAGCATCGGGGACTGGGCCAGCAAAGCGTCTTCCAGGCGCTGGCCCAGACACGGCCATGGGCACGGGCCCAGCGCGGGGACAGCATCCCCCATCCCCGGCGGAGGCCGTGCCAGCTGCGAGGGAGGCTGCCTGGCACAAGCGGCATGGGACCGGCCCGTCTCCGTGGGGCTGGCGGCGGCGGGGCCACGCTCGCCCGCGCCGTCTGGGCAGGCGGGCAGGAGCCGAGCATGGGAGCTCCCTGCCAGCTCGGCTGCCCTCTGCGCCGTAGCCCAGAGCCCAGCACCCGCTTGCCAAGGGAGGGACCGGCCCGAGGAGGGGACCCGGCTGCCAGGTCCGGTGAGCACTGATGGCCTCTCCCAGAGAAGCAGAGGGATGGGGTGATCTCCCAGGCAGGCAGGAGCAGGGATGCGGCGTGCAGACAGGCAGGGTCAGGCTGCCAGGGCTGAGCATCCTTCCCAGCCAGTCTGGGTGATGGGGTCTCCCCGGGACACTGATGCCCTGTGCCCTGCCTCCCAGGCATGGAAGCCCAGGGATGGCCACCCGGCTTTCTTGAAACCCTTAGCTCTGCCAGCCCCTCCTACCTCCCCCCACAGCTCCCAAGCAGGGTCAGGGACAGCCAGCCCACCAGGGATGGGACGGACAGCCCCTGGAGAGACCCAGCCAAGCACGGCCAGCAGTTAATTGCCCTTGGAAAGGCAACAGGCTCGTTTTCACATGCTCCAAAGCTGCTGCCACTGCAGCGGCAGCAACTGCTCGTGGGCAGTGGCTGGGGTCTCCCACCAGCCCCCCGCCTGCATGCTGTGCTGGCTAGAGGGCAGTGGCTGCACGAGACACATTTGTATTCAGGCTGAGCCAGGCTTCACCTCCCCTCCTCGGCTGACTCTGCTGGTTCTGGCTGGCAGCCCGTCTTCCAGGCCAGGGAAAGATAGATGAGTGATTAACTGCACCATCGGCGGATAATTCCCCCATTAAAAAATGAAAATGCAATTGAGTGCCATTATCGGGTGCTCTTGTGGCTTCCCCGGGGACTGGCGCCATCAGCTCCCCATCAAACATGGTGACTGCACCCAGCAGGCCTGGGTTGGGCCCCACTGGCCAGAGCTATGGGGTGGCTGAACCCCCTCCCCTCTGCCCCTCAACAGGTCGCTGTGGGATTAGGGCACCCTGCAGCCCGGACCCCCCTAGGGTGCAGCACCCATCCACAGCTTGGCAGGGAGCGAGTGCCGGGTGATATGGGGTCACCCCCAAGCAAGGATGTGGAAAGGGGGCAGGAACAGCTCGGGGCTCAGTGTGGGGCTGGGCTCTGGGCAAAGGGGCCAGCTGGAGAGTGGGAGGTGTGCTCCCTGCCTGGGTTTCATTTGCACCCTGGGAAAAGGGGTGGGGGAGCCCCATGTGCACAGCCAGCCCGGGGTGGGGAGAAGGGCTGGCTGGGATCAGCACCCAGCTTCAGCCCTGCCCCACTGGGAAGCTGGGTGAGACCTGGTGCTGCCTCCTACCCCCATGCCAGCCACAGACCTCCCCTGCCCAGGCTGGGGTCCTGCCCTGGCCCTGGCACACAGCTTCCCTAGCCATGGCTGTGGGGCCAAAGGGAGTCAGGGGGAAAAAAGGGGTCCTGGGGCCATGGAGCACAACCCATGCAGCCTGCCACCACCTGGCATGTGGAACCCAGCACCTCATGGCACTGGTGCCACTGGTGCAAGGAAGACAGGGAGCAGGGATGGGGTGAGGTGGGGAGGCAGTGGGTGGCTTGCCTGGTGTGCAGGGGCAGCCGCTGTGGGTGTGCCAAGACCCCCCCATGCTCAGCCAGCACAGCAGGACCCTGCCCCACCACACAGGCAAGCCCCTGGGCTTGTTGCCCCCAAGGACAGGTGGGGCAGCCAGGCAGCGCCATCCACTCTGCCCCCAGAGGGACCCCCCCACCTGGCTCCCAGCATCCTTGGGGACCCATGTCCCCCTGGCACATCCCGCACCCCTGGGAAGAAGCTGCAGGCAACAGCACCTCCCCAGCCCCTGCTGGGCCACCAGGCAGGGTGACAGTGGGGAGCCTACGTGCCTGCGCTGGGTGGAGCGGCGGGAAGGCCTTGTGCACCCCGGGGGAGCCGGGGGCGGGGGGCTTCCTGGAAGGATGCCCCTCATCTTCCACCCCCCCCCCCGCCGAGGCCAAGTGACGTCCTTGTTCCTTGCTGGGCGGCGGAGCGTGCGGCGGGGCCCGCGGAGGAGCCTTGTCTGTGCCAGGCATGCTCCTGACGCGGAGGGGATGACGCATGCAAAGCCTCCTCTCCAGCTCCGTGACCACCGGCAAGCGGGGCCGGGGGGAGCCATGAAGCTGCATCCATTTGCCACCCCGGCTCCGAAGAGCAGAGAGGGGAGAGGGTGGCGTAAGGACAAGCCCCCAAGCGGGGGTCCCAGCCCCGCTGATGGCACAGACGGTGCCCAGCACCTGCCCTCTGCCCATCCTGCCCGGGCTGGCGAGGACAGGCAGGCGGCTGGCGGCTCTGCAAGCAGGGCTGGAGCTGTCGATGGGCGAAGCCCTGGCGAGCCCCGGCTGGCAGCGGCAGGGCCGGAGGGACGCCCCCAGCCCCATCTTCATCCCCAGCCCCATCCTGATGCGCTCCCGCTCCCCATCGCTGCCCCCTCCTCCCGGCACCCGCCGGCGCGGCACCGCGGAGCCCTTACCTGGAAACGCTTCTTCACCCAGATCTTCTTCATGCTTCTGCAGAGCCCCGCTGGCCCGGTCACACCGGCTCAGGCCCGGCAGGACGCCAGCCCCCTCCCGGCGGGGTCCCCGCTGTCAGCACGCCGGGGGGGCAAGCGATGCTCCGAGCATCCTCCACCGCCGGCAGCCGGGGACGGCGGAGGGAGAGGAAGGGGCTCGCCAGGTTGGGCTCTCGGGAGGGCTGGAGCTGTGAGCATGAAGCATCACTGGAGTGCTCCTCCCTCCATCCTTCCCCCGCCTGCCTCCGCCTCCGCCTCCCCGCCAGCCCTGGCACACACAGTGACAGCGGCGGGGGACGGGCAGGGCACAGGTGGCGGGGGGCGAGGGCAGCCACGGGGCGGGGGCACCCGTCCTCCCCCCCCCCCCCCCCCCGCGTTGGCTTCGGCTCCCCGGGACCCAAGGGTCCGAGCCCCCCGCCCAGCGATGTGGCTGTCCCACCGTCCCTTGCCATGGGTCCGTCCTGCCCCACTGCCCGGGGCAGGGGGTCTTGTCTCCCGTGCTCAGCACCGTGGGGCACAACCCACGGCTACAGCTCCCACACGCACCCCGACGGGGACAAGAATGACACGCCACGCCAGCGCTGCACGCAACTGCCCTCCGCGCGCTGCCCCCAAAGTTGCCCCCAAACAGGGCAGCTCCACTGCCACAGCTGCCACAACCCGTGGCACTGCCCAAATGAGATCCAGGCTCAGTCCCCCGCATCCTCCAGCCATCAGCAACGCAGAAAGGTCCCCTCACCAAGGCGTGGGTGTGGGTCCCGGCGCTGCCGACCCACCTCCACACAAACAAGGGCTAATAAGGGCGCAGTCCTTCACAGCAACACCCCTGGCACTGCCCACACCGTGGCACAAGACCCCTTGCAAACCACACAGCCTCCAGCCCCAGGCCCCTAAAACAGACCTTGCACCCTGCCCCCCGGGTGCATCAGGGCCCTGGCGGGATGGCAGGGCTGGACTGCTCAAACCTGGGCTAGCATCACTGCTTTGTGGCTGATGGGGACACAAGCATGTCCTGTTGTCCCTGTCCGTGTTGCAGGACACACACAAGGTCTCCTCTCATCCTGGGGTGAAGACCCATGGCGCAGCTTGGGTCAGGACAGGGTGCCTGAGCTGCGATGGGGCTCCTGGGGTGTGGGCAGAAGCCGTGAGTGGGGGTCCCTGGTGAGGCTGGCCAGGGCCATTAAGACCCATCAGTGCTCTGGGAACGCTGGCACAACCTCAGCACACCTGCGCCAGCCAAGTGTCCCCAGCCCTGCCAGCCTGTCCCTGCTCTCTGGGTCACACTGCAAACAAGCCAGAGGAGCAGACCCAACCCCACAGCCTCAGCGGGGCCTTTCCTGCTGCTGTGCCCACCCCCCTGCCCCAGCTCACCCTCAAGCCGTTGAGCCCCACGGCACCCACCAGCCCCCTTTCCAGGCTCCCGGAGAAGCTGCCAAGGTCCCAGCCCCACCGGCTGTCTGTGCTGCCCTCTCCCACTGCAGAGCATCCGTGGGGACGCTGCTGGAGGCCTCCCCACCCAGTGCTTGTCCCCATGCTGCTCACCTGTCCCCTGGGGAGCCGGTTGCCCCACGCAGGGCTGCACACAGGCATCACGAACCCCATGACGCTTTGGCAGCTCCAGGAGCTTTTCTCCACTTCCCCTCCCAGCCCATGACTCCCAACGTGAGGCTTTTCATGGCTCCATAATAAGTTGCAAATTACCCAGTACAAAAGGAGCTGTTTATACAACATTTCTGACAGTCCCACAATTCGAGTGATGCTGCGGGGTTTCCGTGGAGACCCTGCACAGTCAGGCAAGTCCCACGAATGCCAGAGCTGGCATTAAGGGAATCTCCTGTCAGAGCCAGAGGACTCTGCTGGGACCCCCAGCCCTGGGTGGGGACAGAGATGGGCATCCCCAAGCCAGGGCTGGGGAAAGGGGTGGGCTGTGGACCTCATGTCTACCAGGGTCCATGCACCCAGGGTCACCCTGCCAGGTGTTCTCACCTGGATGAGAACCCTGGATGAGGGTCTCCCTGCCAGGCGTTCTCACTTCATCTGTGGATGCCCGTGGTCCTGCCACAGACCTGCACAGCCTGTGCCTTTTTTTTCTTTAACACTCAAGTGGGATAAAAGCCTGGTGAGGGATGCCAGGAAGGTGCACCGAGTCTTGAGCTTGGCACACGGTGGTGCCAGGGCAAGGATGCTACCACCACAGCACCTGCAGGGTCAGCCCCAGGGCTGACCCCAGGGAGGGACCACGCATGCCCAGCCCAAAAGCAGTCATTCAGGTGTTCATGGACTGCCGTGTCTGCTGCCCCATTGGCCGTGGCTACCACCTGGTCGGGCATGCAGCCTTTCCCTGCCACTGCACCTCTGCCGCTTGGCCATCCCTCAGCAAAAGCCCCAGGAGTGACTCTGGGCTGCCCCAGAGATGCTGCACCCCTGGGAGCAGCTGGGTCACCTCTGAGGGGCTGCAGGACCCAAAAGTCCTTTTCAGAGGCAGCAACACCAGCAAATTCTCCCACAAGGGCAAAGAAGGTGTCTGGTGGGACGTGACAGCAGCCTGCAGCCAGGGTGGTCCCTCTGCCCTGCCCTAGCCCCAGTGGCAACCCTGGCACTGCCCTGCTCCTCTGCAGGGCAGGGGACAGGGCACAGTGTGGCCATGGTATGGTCAATGGGCAGAGCTGGAGCACGTGGCCCCATTGCCACCTGCCTCCAGCTTCACCTGCTGGACACACACTGGCCCCCAGCAAAGCAGATAGCAAACACTTGCCCAAAATGCAGGATTAATCGCACCCTGCGGAGAGAACCAAAGCTCTCCAGGCTTTGCTGGGCCTCCCTGGCAGCTCTGCATGGATCCTGCCCCTGTGCCACAGCACTGGCTGGGCACTGGCCATCAGCCCCCTTGTCCCGGCGCTGGAATAACTGAGGGTGGTGGGTGTGGGCAACCATCTTGGGTCGGAGGAGGAGGCCCGGGCATGAATCTTTCATGTGTTTCCACCTCCCAAAGCTGCTGGGGATGGTCTGCCAGAGGTGGGGATGTGCTGGGAGCCTGGGGAAGTGGGAGACCATCCCCAGCCCTGTCCCCAGGGGGAAATAAATGCATTGGGGTGGCCCTTATCATGGGATAGGGCAGCACTGCAGCAGCTTTCTGCCCCTGGGGAAGAGCAATGCTCTGCTGTGACCCCTCTCCCGAGCACTAGGGACACCCCAGGTGTCCCCCCAGCACGGCCTCCACTCGCTGCCACCAGAAGGATGCCTGAACACACGGTGCCCATTGCAGGCAGAGGACACAGGGACGCAGGACAGCCATGTGACCTTGGCTTGGGGTGCCTGGACATGGAGCAGGATGGCAGGAGGCATTTTGTCCCTGCCCTGCCAGCCCCGCTCCCGGCATCCCCCCTCTCTGGGGCTTAGGGGCTGCATGCAGAGGGCAGGGGAGAGGGGGCAAAGCAGGCAGGGGTGCAGGCAGCAGGGGAAGAAGCAGCTAGTATCCCAGTGTCACCATGCCAGGGGACAAGCCAGCAACCTGGTGCCGGGAGACAGGAGGGGAGCGTGGAGCACTGGGCAGCCCAGGAGGAGGAAGAGGCTGTGGCCCCATCACGCAGGCCCGAGCGGCGGTGCTATATTTACCCACCCGCGGGCCCGGGTCTCGGCCTCTCGGCTGTAACACAAGCCCTGCAGCCCGCCAGAATCCGAGGGGACGGCACATTCCTCAGCAAAAATAACCCCCCGGCAGCGGGCGAGAGGGCAGGGGTGGAGGTGACTGACTGGACAGCTGCACCCACCGCTCTGCTCACCGGCGAGCGGCCTTCCCGGTCCGCAGCGCCCCAGGGACGGGGAGCCGGCACGCGTGGCCACCACGCCAGCCCCCCGCCCAGGTGGCTGGGGACAGAGCTGGGAGCCCGAGTGGCCAGCAGCTGCCTGCAGGCTGGCCCCGGTGCCACCTCCGGGGTCAGGGAATGGGCACAGCTGGAGATTGGGGACCAGTGGCTGCACTGCCAGTCCACCCACTGGCCCTGCTGGCTGCGGGCATCCCGAGGGGCAAGTCCAGCCCAGGGGACCAGCACCTGGGTGGCACTGGCCAAGCAGCTCTGCAGAGGCAGCCCCTGGGCTGGCACAGTGCTGACCCCGCAGTGGGGCATGGCAACCTGGGCTTGAGGCTTGCTGCATCCTGGGCTCCTCCGGGATGCTGCTGTGTCCTGGGGCTCAGGGGACTGGCAGGGAGGTGGGACACGACAGCCAGGGGCTGCAAGGGGAAAGCGAAGCAGCCCCAAGAGCAGCACAGGAAGGAGGAAACGGCAAAAAGAGGCTTTAGATCTGTTCAGTCCCTGAGCAGGGCTGGCAGGGGCTCCAGAGGGAAGGGGCAGTTGGCACTAAACATGGGCATGGCACTGCAAAGTAAGGGACTAAAATTAGGCACCGAGATAAATGGGCAGAGGTGCTGAGCCACCAGGGACACTGTCAGCGCAGCCGTCCCCACCGGGGTGCCATTGCCATCGCCGCACAACACCAGCCCCAAAAGCACGCCCACGCTGCCCCACCGTAAATCCAGGCTGGATGGGAAGGGGCCATGCAGGGCCACCACACGCAGGCAGCTCCTGCCCCCTTCCCTGCCCCCAAATCCAGGCGGGTGCAGGCTGTTCCCTGGGCAGAGGAAAGGTTCCAAGGAGGTTTGATTGCTGAGTGCAGGTGGAGGCGAGGGGAGCAAGACGCTGCTCTGGGAGCCCAAGACGGACACATCCAACCTTGAAACTAGAGGCAGCCCCGGCGGGGAGGATCAGGCAGCGCTGGCACAGCGAGGAGGGCTGGGCTCTAAAAGGAGATTAGCTCAGGTTCTTAGGGGGTGATTTAATCCGGTTTATGGGGAAAAAATTCAGCAGATGCAGCTGAGAGGTGATACAGGCTTTAGTGAACCTGAGGGAGATGGAGCCACAGTAGGGACAAGGGTCGCTGGAAGGGTTTGGAGGGTCCCTGCGTGGATCTGGGAAGCCCCTGGACCACCCTGGTGCCAATGTGAGGGGGACAACGCACCCTACCTGCACCCATGGAGCTGGAGCACAAGGGAGAACCTGCACCAGGAGAGGGACAGAGCAGTGGAACACGGTGGGGATGGTAGGACATGGTGGGGGTGGTGTGCCCCTGTGAGCCCCTGCATCCACCTGCCTGGCCAGCCCCACACGAGCACTCCCTCCTCCCCATACCGGGCGCTGACGCACTCGGGGGACCTGGGAGAGGAGCAGGAGAAAATCATTAGTGGGGTGGAGCGACAGATTCAGGGCAAGGGATTAGAGGAGCTAAATCGGGCTTGTGTGAGCAAGGGGGAATGCTGAGCTAGTGCAGGAGGAGCTGCTGGGAGTGAGCGTGGAGCCAGGCAGCACGGAGCCCCCCCAACCCACCAGCAGTGACCTGAGCCACCTTGGGGAGAGCCAGTGTCAGCCCCACGGAGAGCCACAGCCTGGCCGGTGTGCTGGGAAGGGAGGGTGGAGGACAGAGCCCTGTGCCCACCAGAGACCATGACCCAGCAGTGGGAAATGGAGCAAAGCACATCAGTACCTCCAGAAATAGGGTGCCAGAACCCTGAGTCCAGAGAAAGAGCTTGTCCTACCCAGGGACCTTGCAGATATCTCCCTTGCCCATTCAGCTGGCTGATGACCTGGAATACAGGGCTCCCCAGGGAACAAGGACGGGGTGTCTCCGCCTGTCATGGGGATGGCACAGCCACCAGCGGGACTTCCACGGTCCTCAGAGAGCAGGTTCTCAGCAGGGTGTGTGAGGAGCCCCCGAGCAGCCAGGGCCTCCATGCTAGAGGCTGGCGAGCCACAGCACTCGGCCTGGCAGGGTGTCAGGGCAGGCAGGGGCAGAGCGGGTGGCACGGCTCCTCCATTTCACACCATGACCCGTCTCACCACTTGGCTGCCGGCATGGAGAAAATGGCCTCGGGGGAACAACGCGCTGGGTGCCAGCATCCTGGCAATGGGGCCAGGTGGCAGGGCTGGACCCCCACCCCCCAACACACCCCATCACCTCCACACCAGCACCCCTCTCCACAGCCGGTGGGCACACAGGACTCCCTGGTCGCTGCCATGGCACACCACGGAAACCATTCTGCCCTGGGGCAGAGGCAAAGCCATGCCAGGGTTTGCTGTGGCTCCTCACCCAGCCCTGTGCCCCGTGGCTCCAGAGGCATCCCTGCCCCAGGGCTGCCTTTCTGGGTGGCTGTTTGCTCCATGGCAGCTGGGAGGAGCGCCCCGGGGCAGGGTGACATTCACCCCAGGCCTTAGGCAAGCTTGGCTGCTCCTGTCCCTCCCTCAGCTGCTCCAGAAAGGCGGCGGCAAGGGCCGGAGGCTGGGAATTGGGAGCAGGGATGCGTGCATCAGCACAACGGGAACGGGCACCTGGGGAAATCAGGCATTGCCGCTGGGCAGAAGCAGGGGGGCCGTGGAGAGGTGCAGCGGCACCGCCGGAGTGTGAGAACAGGGTGAACCCCTTCCCAACAGCTCCCCCCCACACCCCGAGACAGGCTGCTCCTGCCCCATGGGGCAGTGCACGACTCTCACTCTCCATACACAAAGGACCATGGCTCCCAGAGGTGCGACGCACAATAACCCCCCAGAGACCCACTGCAGGGCAGGACCCCTCCCACGCGCTTCTCTGCTCCTCTCCTTGTCCCCCCACCAGACCCATGAGCAGCAACGCCTTCCTCCATCCTCCACACACGGCTCACTCCAGCCTTCTGGCTCACCTCGAGCAACTCCTCCTCTTCCTCCAGTGCTCCCTACAGCGTTGTGAAGGCTCCTGCTGCCTCCCCAACCCCCACCACTGCCACCCAGTCCCCCCTGGAAGGTGCAGCATCTCCATCAACCCTTCCCGTGCTGCAAAGCCTTGGCTGCAGCTCCTTCCCCGGCACCTCGGGGCTCAGCACCGTCCCCCTCGCTCTCTGCCCTCACTCGTCCCCACGCCTATGGCACAGCTCGCATCCCGGAGCGGTGCCACCGGCCAGCACCACACCGACCCGCCCAGGGCCGCAACGCCCCAGGGATGGTGGCTCCATCCTGGGGCAGAGCCCCAAAGCTGCCATGGCCCCTGTGCAGGATGGGGCCCACCCATGCAAAAGCCCACCCGCACCCCCGTGGAGCGGAGGAGCACACCCTGCTTGCCACAGCCCGGGTGGGTGAGAAGGGGAGCAGCCATTAGGCCCTTGGGGGTCAGCAAGGGCAGCCTCCACCCCCGCTAATTAACCACCAGGCCCCGCCCACTGCGGGGGCACAGGCTCCACCCACATTTTAGCCCCGCCCCCTGCAGTGTCAGG
Organism: Tringa solitaria; assembly: GCA_026413425.1. Classification (NCBI taxonomy): domain Eukaryota; kingdom Metazoa; phylum Chordata; class Aves; order Charadriiformes; family Scolopacidae; genus Tringa; species Tringa solitaria. The sequence continues at coordinate 18,037,836 of JAOXJM010000079.1, read as the reverse complement.
CTCCTCCTCCCCCCCCCCAGTTCTCCCAGTGCAGCCCCAGTGCCTGGTACAGCAGCGATGGTGATGCCACGGGCAGCTCTGCCCGCCGGCAGCCAGTGCACGGGGGTGGCTTGTGTGGGGGCACCTGGGGCGATGGGGTTGGTGGCTGCGGAGGGTGGCAGCGTCGGTGCCACACACCATAGCCGCGTCTCTCTCTCTCTCTCTCCTCCTGCCCTGAGCAGGCTGAGCATCACATGCTTCCAACACCTCCATGCCCGGCCCTGGCACCCTGCCTGGCCTGGCAGCCGGCGCTGCAGCCACATGCTCGTTCCAGGCCGGAGAGCCGCCCCGCTGCTGCCGGCACCGGGCACCCCAGCCTGCAGCCAGTGGGGCACAGCAAAGCCCGGCCCCGGCTGGCCCCGGGCACGCACCGCGGCAGGAGCCTGCAAAGCACTGCCACCAGCCTCGGCAAACCCATGCCCGCAGCCGTGCCAGCGCAGCCGCAGCGGTGGCCACGCCAGCCTTACCTTCCATGTCAATGATGGCCAGCACGGCGCTGGTCATGGCCTCTCCCCGCTCGTTCTCGGCAATGCAGGTGTACACGCCGGCATCTTCCTTCTTGCTGTCCCGGATCCAGAGGGTGCCGTACTCCTCCTCGCGCGGGGCCAGCAGCTCCTCGTTTCGGTACCAGCGGAGGCTGGGCCGAGGGTTGCCCACGGCCACCACCCGCAGCCGGATGTCGCAGCCGGTGCCGATGGCCGCGTTCTTCAGCTTCCGTACAAAAGCCGGCGCCGCCGAGCGAGCCGGGCCCTCCTCGGGTGCCCCCGGCTCCGATGTGACCTTGGCACGCTTCGGGGGGATGCCGGGGCTCGGCGGGGCCGCCCGAGGGTCCCCGCTGGCCCTGCTCGTGCCGCTGCGTACCTGCGCTCGGTGCATGGTCCGCCGCTCCGCTGCCTGTGCCCCTGACCCCCGCCGCCCCGAGCCGTGCCCCTCTTCGTCCCCTGCCTGCGGCCTGGGGGTGCTGGGCGCCTGCCAGGGGTGCCCCCCGCTCCAGGTGCCGTCCGGTTCGGTGCCTCCCCCCCAGCCGGCCGCAGCCCCGAAGGTCGCAGCGCCGTGGGCAAGCGAGGGGCTATTTTTAGGTGGGGGCTCGGGTTGCCGCTGGCCAAGCCACCGCTTACCGAGCACCCGGCGCGGCGCGGCACCCACACCCCATGCTCCGTGGCCACCCCGAGCCCGCCCCGCGCCTCGGCACCTGCTCCTCCGCCGGCCTGGGTACGAGTCCTCGCCGGTGCCGGCCGCTGGCCGAGCCCTCCCGGCAATGGGGCCGTGGCGTCCCCCCCCTCGCCCGTCCCGTCCCGCGCGGCCCCCGGGCGAGCTGCGCTCCCTCTGCCCCCTCTCCCGAAGTGGCAGCTGCCTCTGATATGTCACATTCCTTGGCCGGGCTCCCCCTCTCCGCACCCGCCGCCCCGGCCCTGCAGCCCAGCTCCGCTTGCAAAGATAGAAAGGGGCCAGCGCCTTTCCATATTAGCAGCGAGGCTCGGGGAGGGGGGGGGACAACGAGACCAGCCTTCCTCCCCTGGCCCCCCCCGCCTTCCCTTTCTCCGGCGGTGTCACCGGATCGGGACAGAGAGACCCTGGTGGCATGTGGAGGGAAAGGACACCGTCATGCTTCCTGCAACGCGAGACCCCGGGTAGGAGCCAGCCCCACGGGGCCCCTTTGCCCCATCCCCAGCACAGGGTGGGCAGCAGAGGGGGGGGGACCCCTGCTCACCCCACACCCACCCTGCGGGGAGGCTGCAAACACAGCGAAACCTCATTTCTCTCACTGAGCCCACGCCTCGCTGCCCTGGGCAGTGTGGGTCCCGGCCAAACCCCCCATTCAAGCCCTGCTTGGAGCAGGAGCACCCCGCTGTGCGGGTTTGGGGTGCCCCACCACAGCTCCCACATGCCACACTCCAGGCAGCGAGTGACCAGGGGCAGCCTGTGCCACCCGCTGCTTCACCACCCCCGGGACAAGGCAGGGCTTCCCCGGCTCCCAGCGCCATGGCACACGTCTGGGCACCTGGCCCTGGCCGCCCTCGCCGGGGGCTGTAAATCTGGTGAGCAGGACGCGAGCGGCACAGCACGCCGCTTCCCGGCTGCCAACCAGCCCCACCGGCCCCGTTGCCACTAGCCCATGGGTGCCGGCAGCAGTGGAGCATCACTGGCGAGGAGAAGATCCCAGGACCTCCCTTGGCTTGGGTGGCTGGGGGACACTGGAGCAGGATGTCCTCCCAGACCCACAGCCAGGCTGCAGAGCAGCTGGGGAAGCCCCAGGGTCTCTGGGGGCTGGAGGAGAATCTGCCAGAGCTCGGGGGGGGGCTTGTCCCTGCCTGTGCTGCCCTGCAGATATAGGGCTCCTGTCCCATGATTGTCCCCCCCAGCCCCAGGGGCAGAGCCCCGGT
>JAOXJM010000079.1:17941441-17964417 GCA_026413425.1 Tringa solitaria | reverse complement strand
GGGACACTCACAAGGGGGTAAGAGAAGCAGAGAGGATTCATTGCCTGGGCTGTGACACGAGAAGGCTGGGGCTCCTCTGGTCCTACAGGGCTCACCCAGGAGTCTGGCCAGGAGCTGTCGAGGGGGAGGTACCTCAAGGCAGGCTGAAAATGGGGGGAATTTTTCCCTCCAGCAGGTTGTAAAGCCCCTGCCCGTATCAGCACAGGCAGGGCTGGCTGCCCACAAGCCTGTGAGCTGGCATAAAGAAGGGTCCTGGTCTTTCTGTTGGGTTATCACAACGTGGGATACAGGCTCAGGGGCACAGGAGCGGCTGGGGGATTGGCTTGCCATAGATCTGGCTGCAAGTGGACGAAGTTGTCCTTTCCAAAATATTTCAGGGGCGGGGCAGGGGAAGAGAACAAGAAAACTTTTAGACAGGCACTGCTGGGAATTGAGTGGACAGGAATAGCTTTGGGCTGGAAACGAGAACTGGAGCAAGAAGGGCAGGGAACAGCTGAGCTGACGTGGGAGAGGAGTGTGTCTGCGGAGCCGTTACCTGATGTTGGCAAGAGCAGTGCCAGCGTCCTGCAGCTGCGCAGCCAGCCTTCGCTCGGCAGCCAGGGCCCTCTGGGGGAGCAGAGAGACAGCTCAGTGCCACCCCCAGCCCCGGGAGCCGCTGTGCCCAGAGCCCACCCCATCGGCACTGCCCCAGCCAGGCTGGATCCCCTTCCCCATGCACAACCTCACCTTCTCCCTGTCGGACAGGGCTGCGAATCGCTGCTTTTCTTCCTGCTCCTGCTCCCAGCGCTGCTGCTCCTCCCGCTTCGCCTGGTCCCGCTGCTTCCGCTGGGCTTTCTGTGCCCGCTTCTTCTCCAGCTTCTTGGCCTCCATCTCCTGCGTGAGGGGCCCTGGCACCTGGAGGCAGAGGGGAGTCAGCATCTCCCACCGAGCCAGGGGCAACAGCACGAGTGGGTGAGAGGTGCTTTGTTCTGGGGTCCCCCAGCAGGCAAGGGCAGGCACCCACCTTGGCACGGCTGTAGTCATACTTGTCTGGATGGTCCACCATGAACTTGCGGAAGGCGTTGCGGGTCAGTTTGTCAGCAGAGACACAGTAGGGAGTCCTCTCCTGCCCATCTCTGTGAGACAAGGAAGACCAGCTCACCCTGACATCTTACTACCCGTGTCCCACTTGGCTGTGAGCCCAGCAGCTCCCCAGAGATGGGCAACAGATACTGCAGGCCAGGGTACTGCAGCCAAGGAGGGGAAAGTTGCTTATCCCTATACCAGAACCCCCCAAATCCTCCCCTTCTTGCATCTCAAATGCCCTGCAAAGGGTGATCTCATCCCTACCCCCTGAACTGCCTACCAATAAACCAGGGAGCACTTGGGGGCAGTGCCCACCTGCTGCTGCACCAGAGCAGGTGGGCAGAGAGAATGGTGGTTCAGCTCTTAGACCTCCCGTAACAAACCCAGAAGTCCTGTCTAGTAGAGACCAACCCCACCTGTCCCAGGACAAGGCTGTCACCTGTCTCCCATGGCTGAGACAGGAGGGAGTTGCTGGGCTCCCACAGTGGGGCTGCTTGTCAAACGCTGGGTGCCCTGTGGCCATACCTGAGGGCAGGGTCGGCCCCTGCCTCCAGCAGGAGGCACACAGCCTCAGCCTTCCCGGCCCGTGCTGCCACATGGAGCAGGGTGTAGCCACGCTCATCCACGGGCTGGTTGAGCAGGGAGCGAGCCATATCCAGGGGCTGTGTATCCTCCTCTCCATCTTTGCTGTCCCCCGGCAGGCCCCCACTCTCTGGCACACCCAGGAGGTGCTGCAGTGTCCCCACATCCCCCGTTTTGCAGGCGGTGAACAGGGCATCGCGGAGCTGGGTCTGAGGGTCTCCTATGAGGGAAGAACAGGAGGGGAGTCTGATGGCTCCCTGGGCAGAGCAGTGCCCCGATTTGACTAGGAAACGCACACAGCGCAGCTAAGCATGGTCCTACTAGCTGATTTGGACACTGCAGGATCTCCAGCGCCTTCAGAGTTTGTGACAATGTGCCACAGCATCGCTGGGCACTGTTGGCAGCAGCCAAGCCCTTTCCTGAGGTAAGACCCACTCCAATCCCCCCCAAAACACCTGGGGGTGATGTCTGCCCCCCCCACTCCCCGAATTCAGAGCTACTGCTCTGAACTCATGGCTCACTTGAAGGCATGTGGCTGCACTACAGCCACTCCACACCCAGCTGCTCTGGGCACCTGTGTGACAACATGCTTTTCACCCCACTGCAAAGCCACCAGCAAAGGGGCAGGCATCCACCCAGCCCAGCTCCTGGCTCTAATTACCTCCATCGCCCCAGGGAAGAGGCTCAGCCCCAGCCTCCCCCTGCAGCTCCGTTGCCAGCTCCAGGCCAGGCTGCCCAGACTGGGTACCACGGCATCCCGTCTCTTCAGCACAGGGCCCTGCACAGGGAACACACGGTGATGAACAGGGCAAGGGCGCCAGGGCCAGCCTGCATCCCAGCCACGGCAGTCCCTTCCCCAGTGCTTTCCTACACTGTCCTTGTCAGTTCTTCCCTCTGACCTTTGTCCACCTTCTTGTCCTTCTTCCTCCTTTTGCGGTTTCGCTTGGGCATCACTTCAAACTCCCGGAGGTCCAAGGTACTCAGTGTCACTTCCACAGTCTCCAGTTCCCCTGCAGGGCTTTCCTCCTCCTCTTCATCCTCCTCTGGAGCTGAGGGGGGTGACAAGACAGGGGCTGAGGCCCAACAACACACAGCATGAATCACTTGGGGCTCTCAGCCAAGCATACCCTACCCTTCTGCCCAGCACAAAGCAATAATCTGCAGAATCCCACTGAGGTGCCAGGCCCCATCATAGGGCTGCAAATCTGGTCCCACGCCATAACACCAGACCCCTCTGCTTGCTCAGTCACGTCTCCTTCCATGGCTCAACTCACCACTTGGGTCCTCCTGTGAGGGATCCATCTCTGCTTTCTGCTGCCTCTTCTGCCAGCCCTTCCGGGGGGACCCAGTGATGTCCTCCAGTGGTGTGTCCTTTCCTGGGCAGCAAGGGTGCTCCTGTCATTGCCTGGGGACAGGGAACACCCCATGTCTCCAGGGATTGAGGGTTGGTGAGCTAGCACCTCCACCCCTTAGGGCAGCATCCCCTAATGCACAAGGGACTGAATCACCCCATCTGCTCTGAACCACAGGCACTGACTGGAGCTGGTCTGACTCACCATACACCTGCAGGTTGGCCAGCACGGTGTGGACTCGCAGCACCTCTCGCAGGGTGGCCCTGCGGGTACTGAGCGGAATGTGGCAGATGCGAGGGTCACCCCGGGTGAGGGGTGGGTTCCTGCCGCCGAAGAGCAGTGCACGGTTGTGACGAGGAGCCCGGAGAAAGATTCGCTGAGCTTCATTCAGGTGCTGTGCCCAGGCTGCCAGCAGCTCCTGAATATCCTGGGGAGGAAGAGGAGGCACTATGGGCTCCTGAGCACACTGCATGGGCACAGGTAGCTCTGGAGTAGGGAGAAACCTGGGACAGAGCAGCCTCAACCGGGCTCTGAACCTCTTTTGAGAGTTCACACCCCACGCATGTCTTCCAGCAGTGGTGTGGTACCACCTTGTGGAGCCAGCCACGACCATATCTCCCCACCCAGAGCCCAGTGCTGTGGTGAGTCCTCACCTTGAGCAGCGCAGCCTCATTGTAACGCCGCAGGGAGGCTCCAGCTGACCTGGGTGCCGATCCTGGGGTCTGGGCATCCCGTAGGCCCTGGGCTGTGCCACGCCGGGCTCGCACTGTGTAGCGATGGAAGGTCTTGTGCTCCTGCACCTGGGGGCTGCAGAGAGGGGCAGGCATAAGCAACAGGGGCCCATGCACGGAGAAGGTGAGCTGATGCTCCCCGGAAGGCTTGAGGCTTGCCCCTGGGGTCTTAAATACATCTCTTGCCGCACAACTGGGCTTAGCCAACTCTCAAGCCAAGCCCGGGAGCTGTGGTTGCCCAGGCTGTGGTAAGCACCGCAATGAAGGAGTAGGGAGGGGATGGCCAGCCAACACTTAGACCCACCTGACCGTGCCTGGAGGGGCAACCCCAGCTCTGTCCCCCTCTACTCACCCCCGGAACACAGCTCCTGCAAAATGCCCGCCGCCCATCATCAGCACAACCCAGCACGTGCTCGCACCGAGGCTCTGCAGCGACGCTGTCAGCTCCACTGGCTCCTCGATGCCACCCTGATACACAGACACCCCTGCTAGAACCCATGGGATCACCTTGCCACCTGTCCCCCAGAACAGAGATCAGCCCCTCCTCCGGCTCCAGAAGCAGGTTTCTGGGAGCACCCCAGATCAAAAGAACAGGCCACCAGTAAGCCTGGGGCTCTGACCTGCCACCAGAGATGACCCTTCCCATCTTGGGATGAGGGGGGCTGTCAGACAACGTCTACACCCCAGTGCCATCCACCCAACAAGTTGGGCTGTGACTTGCCTTCCCGACGCCCAGCACGCAGCGGTAGGCGGAGATGAGCTGGCCCTTCGCATTGCGGAGCAGCACCTTGTGGGAACGGGGGACTGGTGGGGTCCCGGGGTTGTCGCTGGCAGAGGGCAGCGACTCCGACTCACTGCTTGTATCTGAGCTCTCGGAATCAGATCCCGAGATGCTGGAAACATCACCTGCAAGGGAAAGAAAATGAAGCAGTGGAGCAGGGCAAAGGTTAACCAACAGCCTTCCCAAAACTTCGCAGGCGATTCCAAGGGCTAGCCCACGACCCCAGGAATGTCCTGTCCAATACCCTACATATCACAAGGGGGCTGTGGGCTGAGAAGATAGAAATTTGGGGCTCTGGATCTCCAGGTATGCCTAGGCAGGGGCTCAGACATAACACCCCTTTCTGTTCATAAGAAGTCAGCAGGGCTCAGGAGCAGCGTTGGACCCCCAGAAGACCCCCACAGGGCAGAATAAAGGGACCCTGAGCTCACAGAGATAGTCAGGGGCTTCATGCCTGCACAGAACAGTCCCAGCGATGTTGCTGACAGCCTCTGGGCTCTGCTGGGGGCAGCCTTATTCCTCACCTGTGCGGGTCTTCGCCTCAAACACTTCTATTGGCAGTGTCCGGCGCCCCAGGAGTCGTTGCTTCAGGTTGAAGCGGTGCCAGTCAAGTCGGTAGTGCTCAGTCTGTGGGGACATAGGTATAAGGCAAGAGGGTCTCAGTGGTCCATGGAAACTCCCACCCACAAAATGCCCTGAGGTAATGGACTCTGAGGGCTACACCGATGCTGGGACCCTGCAGTGATCCTGACTGGAAGACCACGGTACATTAATGAGTTAGCCATGTAACAGTTAACCTGAAAAGGAGCAGGCCTGTACCGCACGTACTATTTACCTCCAGTAAATGACATTTTAAGCAATAATACGCAGGGCCTGACTGCCAGATCCCAACAGGACGCCGGCAGCGGACCTCCAGGAAGCAGCCGGTGCTGGGCTGAACCATAGCAGGGCTGTGCCAGCCCCGCTCCCACCTCACGCTGGCCGCTCAGCCCTGCTCACCTGCTCCTCCCGGCTGCCAAACACCTGCCCGCAGGTCGAGCAGCACATCCGCTCCGGCACCTCGGGAACACCGCGGGCCTTCTCCTCACTGCTGGCGGCTGCAGGCTTCTCTGGAAGAAGGAGGAAGGGCAGTGCACGGGTGGCTCCCCAGGACGCACCACAAGGAGTGGGGCCTCCTGGGTCTCTTTTCAGCCACCCCAAAAAAGCCCTACAGTTGTCGAAGGACCTTGGGGTGACACTGAGGAAAGTTCATTGACCCACCCACCCACCTGGCAGCTCCCACGGCCAACCTCTGGGGCGGCTGCTCAGGCTGTGTTGGGGACAGAGCTCCTTCTTTGCAGCTTAGGACTTGGGGACATAAGCTTGGCTGAATAACCCCCCCTGCGGAGCCCCCCCCTTACCGTGCCTCGCAGGTGCCAGCTCAGCCACCCACGCATCCGCAGCAAGTCCAGTGACAAGGGTCAGTCCCTGCAGGAGGACGGGGTCCTTGGCGGCCTCGAAAACCGACCTGCTCTCCGGGGCGGGCATCGCTCCTGCTCCCGGTGGAGGGGACAGCGCCTGAGCGACGGGCCTGGGCCCGGGAGGGGGGGCGTCGGGAACCACCCCAGGGTGACCGGACAGTTCCCCTCCCCTCTCCGGGGTCCCTCTCCCCGCCTGCCCCAGGGTCCCCGCGCCACGGGCTCATCCCTCACCCGAGCCCTCCCTGCGGCCGGGACCCTCCCGCCACCGCTGACCCCGGGACCCGCGCCCCAACGCCGTTAATCCGCCGGGGCTGCTACCGCCGTGATTCACCCCCGTCCGGCCGTTCCCCCCTCCATAACCTCCACCCCCGATGAGTCCCTTCCCCGCCGGTAACCGGGGCGCGTGCCCGGTCACTCACATGCAGTCGCCACCGCCCCGGCCCGGCCCGGCCCGGCCCGGAAGCGCCTCTCAGCTGCCTTAGGTCACATCCGCCGCCGCGAGGCTCAGCCCGCCCCCCCCGCCTGCCAGCCTTCCCATTGGCTGCTGTCCCGCCCCGCCCCACCGCTGCCATTGGGCGGAGCGGCCGCCAGTCGCAGGGGGTAGGGGCCGAGCGGGCCGGGGCCGGGGCCGGTGGCGGCGGGGCTGGGGACGGGGCCGGTCCCCGCCATGGCCCACTTCGAAACGCAGTACCAGCGCCTGGAGAGCTCCTCCACCGAGTCACCTCCCGGCGGCGGTGACCTCCTCGTCCACGTCCCTGAAGGCGCCAAATGTAAGCGGCGGTAGAGGGCACCGGGGCTTGGGGCCTGGCCCGGACCACCCCCCCACCTCCCCCCCCCCGCCCCGCCGACGGCCTGAACCTGACGAGAGCGGGGTCGGGAAGCGTGAAGCGGCGGAGGCCTCGGGGATTGGCGGTGTCCCGGCCGGGAAGGGGGGGAAAGATCCAGGCTGGGTAGGGATGGGGGAGCAGCCAGGGACCAAGGGGAGCCGGGGATGGGGGCCCCAAACTGATCCCACAGCCGAGGTGGGGTTGTGCCGGCCATCACCCCTCACCCTGCCTTGCTTCTTCTTCTTCTTCAGCTCCGTGGCATCACATCGAGAACCTGGACCTTTTCTTCTCTCGCATATCCTTTCATAGGGCAGGATGTAACCCCTCGCCTCGGGGGCTCTCCGTGCTGGTGGAAACACTGGGTTTGGTGTAATTTGGAGCTGGGGCAGTGTCTGCCCCTTCCTGTAGGACACCACGCCACTCCAGAGGGCCTGGGGGATGGCAGAACCCCCATGCCTGTGGAGTGCTGTCACCCAAAGCTGACGGGACAGACAGATTCTTTTAGGGATCCTTGGCAGAGTGATGATGGTACTGTCATAGTTACAGTTAAAGCTTATTTTTTCTCTTAATAGGATTTTATTATTAGCATAGCATTTATGATCAGAGTAGCACAGGATTTCTGGAAGCAGAATCGGTGGAGTACAATTTCATAAGTAGCATAGTACAGAATTTTATAGCACAACTTAACTTATGGTTTCTAATCACCTGGACTCTCTGCAGATCAGGTGATATCATAATCCATGGGTTGCTGTGTCAGTATAACAATCATAATCTATACTCAAAAAATCATATAAAAGAATGCGAATCGCTCAGTCCTTGGAGGAAGCAGACAATGGTAGGGGCATCCCTGGCTGCTGGGGGTCCTGGGTCTCACTGACCATCAGCAGTTCTGGTCCAAGTTCCCACTTAGGACTTGGAACTCCATGATTTTATGGACAGTGCTCTGTGTGTTGTTGCACTTCTCTGACGGGGTCATCACTGCCATTGGGTTGGCCGGGTGCCTGGGACCTTCAAGGCTGGCACAGAAGGGACTAATCAGACTGGTGCCCAGGAAACTTGAGGCCAGTAGGGAGGGGAAGAAGAAATCTGTTTGATTTGTTGACTTGGTTCATGTTGACATGATATTGACTTGGTGTTGACTGATGATGAGGGGTAGGGAACTAATAAGTGATCTGCTTCATCACGGAGAATGGCTACTTGCCTTATAAAATGGTGTTAGTCGTGCTAACCACATTACCAGGGTTTGGGAACTTGGGGTACTGGTCACAGATGCCAGGGGTATTAAGTGCATTTTTGCCTGTCTCTATGTTGTTTGCCCTACCCTTGTGCGGCCTGAGGGCAGGCTGAGTTTCTGCTCTGTGCTGGGACAGACTCAGGGTGCTGGGTGGGGGGAGAAAGGAGCTTGGATGGAGACAAGTCTTCTTATCCCAGCTGTACTTTACCTGGCAGAGAGTGTTTCCCTGCAGTGGCAAACCAGCTTGCTGATGAGTAGGGGTGGAAGGGGTTTTCCGTTAGTGGTGGAGGGATTCTTGGCTGGCGAGCTGTGGATGCCAGTGGGACTGAAGCCTCTCCATCCTTCATCAGAGGGAAGGAGTCTCCAGAGTGTTCTCCTTGACTGTAGCTTTCACGTCTATAACCTGCATCAGAAGAATGGCTTCACCTGCATGCTCATTGGAGAGATCTTTGAGCTCATGTAAGTGCAGATTCCCCCTCTGTTGGAGCTGTGACAGCTGCTGGGGAACAGCCACAGGAATCCGCTGAGCTCCTGCAGCTGGGTGGGCGGGAGGGCTCTCTTTATAGTTGTCCCATCTCCCCTTCGTTAGGGTTTTCTGTGCCCCAAACCTGCATTCCACTTGGAGGAACTGGTGCCTGTGAGCTTTCGTGCCACCACGGCTTTGGGAATGCATGGCTATGACACGTGACCCTGCCCGCTTCACATTTTGAGGGGCAGGAGGGCGATTCTCTCATGCCTGCTCCTTTTTTTCACAGGCAGTTCATCTTTGTGGTGGCATTTACCACCTTTCTTATCAGCTGCGTTGACTACGACATCCTCTTTGCCAACAAAGCAGTAAATCACAGCCAGCATCCCACTGAGCCCATTAAGGTGACTCTGCCAGATGCCTTCCTGCCTCCAAATGTCTGCAGTGCAAGGTAGGGGCAGCAGAAGACATGTTAGCCACCACTCTTGTTTTCTCAGGTACTCAGGGCACCTGTCTGGGCCTGTCTCACACTACTTGCCTCTTCTTGCTTGCAGAATCCAGGCAAACAGCTTTCTCATCTGCATCCTGGTGATAGCTGGGGTTTTCTGGATCCACCGACTCGTCAAATTCATCTACAACATTTGCTGCTACTGGGAGATTCACTCTTTCTACATCAATGCCCTCAAAATTCCCATGGTAAGTAGCTGGGCCAAGGGCTGTATACGGGGCTGCTAAGGGACGTGGGAGGTATTTGCTGGATGGTGAAAATCACCTTCTACTCCTCTCTGGAGCCAGCTTCTCCGAGAGACTTGCACTAGAGTGCTCTTCCCTCTGCTCCATAACTGCACAGGTCTCCTTTCAGCCCCTTCTCCAGCAGCCAGCTTATTCCCTTTTAACCCCTCTCTGCCCAGCTGGCTCCTCTGCCTGTTGGCGCACGCCTCTGCCATCTGCCACCCAATATGTTTATTCTTCGGTGATGGCCTTTTCTGTGATGCCTTTAAACAGAGAAGGCATGAGTGAGGATATCCTCATACCTCCCTGGGTTGTAAACAATGTCATTTTCCTTGGTTACCTGGGGGGAAACTGAGTCACAGAGCTGCCTAGTTGGTGAATACTGCACTGGAGATGAGTGTGTCAAAGATGGGTTTTGAGTCTTGCACATATATCCTAATCCAGAGTCCTTGCTGTCCTGGACGGCATCAAAAGGTGTGTGTACATCCTTTGAGGAGAGCCCATGTCTTGAGAAACGTGGAGTGAGCCAAGAGGCTCCGTTTGACCCCAGCTATTCCACAGGCTCCCTCTGGGACACTGCTTAAACCCCTTCCCCTGTTTGTGTCTCCCTGCTGACTCCAAATGCCAGCTCTGGGAGGACCCATGGGAGCCTGGAGCTGTGTTCATGCCTCAGCTGGTGTCTGAGTGGCTGGGAAAAAGTCATCTGCACTAATCTTGGGCTAAAGGGCACTGGGACAAGGTGTGGGGTTTGCTCGCTGCAGGCTGAAGTGGTGCAGGAAGCTGCCTCGTGTCTGGGTCCTGCTGTTGGAGTGGGCTCAGCCCCCCTACTGTCCCTGGGCACATCCTTCCCGTAACCTTGCCGCTTGTCCCCTTCCAGTCCACCCTGCCCTACTACACCTGGCAGGAGGTGCAGGCCCGCATCGTGCAGATCCAGAAGGAACACCAGATCTGCATCCACAAGAAGGAGCTGACAGAGCTGGACATCTACCACCGCATCCTCCGCTTCAAGAACTACATGGTGGCCATGGTGAACAAGTCACTGCTGCCCATCCGCTTCCGCCTGCCCCTGCTGGGGGACACTGTCTTCTACACGCGTGGGCTCAAGTACAACTTCGAGCTCATCTTCTTCTGGGGGCCCGGCTCCCTCTTTGAGAACGAGTGGAGCTTGAAGGCCGAGTACAAGCGGGCTGGGAATCGCTTGGAGCTGGCTGAGAAGCTCAGCACTCGCATCCTGTTGATTGGCATTGCTAACTTCCTCCTCTGCCCCCTCATCCTCATCTGGCAGATCCTCTACGCCTTCTTCAGCTACACGGAGATCCTGAAGCGAGAGCCGGGCAGCCTGGGTGCCCGCTGCTGGTCCCTCTACGGTCGCTGTTACCTCCGTCACTTCAATGAGCTGGACCATGAACTACACTCACGCCTCAGCAAGGGGTACAAGCCAGCTTCCAAGTACATGAACTGCTTTATCTCCCCGCTCCTCACCATCGTGGCTAAGAACGTGGCCTTCTTTGCTGGCTCCATCCTGGCTGTGCTCATCGCTCTCACCATCTATGATGAGGACGTGCTGGCGGTCGAGCACGTCCTGACCACAGTCACCCTGCTTGGGGTGGGCATCACGGTGTGCAGGTGAGGTGGGTCTGTGCTGCCCACGTGCTCCTGGCAGCACTGCGGGGAGCCGTGGGGCTGACAACCATCCATGCAAACATGCTCTTTGGTTGCCAGTGGACATGAATCTGCCTGAGTGGTGGGCATGGCTGGGGAGAGTCAGGGGCGGGCAGGAGAAGAGGAGGTAGTGGTGATCTTGGGCGCGGTGGTGATATGATATGAGGGGCATTGATGGAGCTAAACAGTGACACCCCAGGGCTGGGCTGGCAGGAAGGTTTGGGTTGGGTGCGAAGGGCACAGGTGGAGCCTTGTGGCCTGTCACCTGACGGGCCAGTCACCCTGCGTTCCTGGGATGAGATCTCACAGGAACTGAGGTATGATGCTGTGGTATTTCCCTGTCCTGTCCTGCAGGTCTTTCATCCCTGACCAGCACCTGGTGTTTTGCCCAGAGCAGCTGCTGCGAGTCATCCTGGCCCACATACACTACATGCCTGACCACTGGCAGGGCAATGCCCACCGCTATGAGACCAGAGACGAGTTTGCCCAGCTCTTCCAGTACAAAGCGGTGAGCTTGGCTTGCAAGGGGCTGGGATGGGGATTTACCCCCATCCCTGCAGGAGGAAGAAGCCGCTGCAGAGCTGAGCAGCTCCTGGGCTGGCAGGGAAACAAGGCAGCTTTCTCAGAGACACCCTGCCCCAGAAGATGGGCTGGAGCTAGGGGATGGCTTTGGGATTGTGGGGGTTTTGACATGTTCAAGCTTGCACTGAGCCCATCATCTCTGTGCTCAGGTCTTCATCTTGGAGGAGCTCCTGAGTCCCATCATTACCCCCCTGATCCTCATCATCTGCCTGCGTCCCAAGTCGTTGGACATTGTTGATTTCTTCCGCAACTTCACCGTGGAGGTGGTGGGTGTGGGCGACACCTGCTCCTTTGCTCAGATGGACGTGCGCCAGCATGGCCACCCAGCGGTAGGTCCCGTGGGTGGTAGGAGAGCAGCCTGGGCTGCCCACCAATGTGTCTGGTTGTTTAGATGCAGGAGAGGTTGTAACTTGCTGCTCATGGCAGACCACAGCCCAGCTGCCTGCCTCTGCCTCTCTGATGGCTGGCTGTGGTTGCCAACACAGGTCATTGGCCCCAGAAGGCTCTTGTGGCCCAGCTGTGATTATTAACCTGGTATTTTGTGAACCAGGCTGTGTCATTTCTTCATATGATGTCCTTGCCTCTCTTCACAACCAAGAGTCCTGTGAACTCAGGAGGGAAGAGTGAGGATATTTCAACATTTAGAAAGCGTGACCACTGAGAAATGACTTAAAGAAGCTGAGGCTGCTTGTGCCCAGGAGAGAGGCAGCCTCAGGCGGATGGGAAGCATTTTCCATTATGTAAAATCTAGTGCGGAGGGAAAGGAGATACATCTATTTCCTGTGCCTGGGAATTTAGGTTGTCAGGAAAGTCTCCCTAGTGACAGGGCCATGAACTTGGGAGGGGGTAGACTCGCTGTGGCAGGAAGCTTCTAAGAACAGTCATTTGTTGGCTGTAGTCACTCCTGCTGCGAGCTGGAGAGTGCAAGACAAGGCTTTCCCCTCTGTATTTTGTGTCACAAAATACATGGTTCCCGTCTCTCCAGTTTCCCTCCAGCGACGCATGTTCTGGGGTGGAGGTGGGACACGCTGTGCTTGCTTCTTCCCCAGACTATGAGTGCTGAACTCAAGTGGGGCTTTTGCTGTGGCGCCTGCTACACGGTGGGGCCGTGGCCCAGGTTGTGCTGGGTGTTGCGTGCGTTTCCCAGACTGACCGCAGGATTCCCAGGCCTGTCTGGGGGCGTAAAGCAGACCCTGTCCCTCACTACCTGTCTGTGCTCCACAGTGGATGTCTGCAGGAAAGACGGAGGCCTCCATTTACCAGCAGGCCGAGGATGGCAAGACGGAGCTGTCCCTCATGCACTTTGCCATCACCAACCCCAAGTGGCAGCCGCCCCGGGAGAGCACGGCCTTCATCGGCTTCCTGAAGGAGCGGGTGCACCGGGACAGCAGCGTGGCCCTGGCTCAGCAGGCTGTGCTCCCCGAAAATGCCCTCTTCAGCTCCATCCAGTCCCTGCAGTCGGAGTCAGAGGTGCTGGATGCTGGGGGGAGATGTGAGGTGTTCTTGGGGGGCTTGCTGGGTGCTGGCAAACTGATAATCTGGGTAGTTTTGCCCTTGCCTGGGCTGTATTTGGGGATGCCAGTGTGATGGATCGGCTCTAGTAGGGACTGCTGCTGGGTTTCTAGAGAAAGCAGCAGGCTGTCCTGGGGCCCTGTGGGGGTGGGAGAAGAACTGAGAGAGCTGGGGTGCCTCAGTTCTATGTCGCTGGTGGGGGATCAGCCCTCCGGGTCTGCACAGGATGGTGATTGGTTGGACTAGATGATCTTAAAAGGTCCCTTCCAACCTAGGTGATTCTGTGCTTCTGTGATTCTCTCCCTTTCAACCCTGCAGCCTCACAGCCTGATTGCCAATGTGATAGCCGGCTCCTCGGCACTGGGCTTCCACATGAGCCGGGATGGACAGGCCTCCCGCCACCTCTCCGAAGTGGCCTCGGCCCTGCGTTCCTTCTCCCCGCTCCAGTCTGCCCAGCAGCCTCCCAGCAGCTTCCAGGCGGCGGGAAGGGATGGAGAGGGAACCCAGCCTCGGGGCGCCAGTGCCATGACGGCCTCTGGGTAAGCTGCAGGCTGGAGAGGGGGGCCAGACACCTTGCAGAGTCCTTAAACCCTTGTCTGATTGCCATCCTGCTGTCTTAGGTGCACAGTGGCATTTTTCTCTGCAGCCTGGGACAGCAAGGGACATGTTCATAAGCAGAGTTAGGCTCAGGTGCTTAGGACAGTGTTGGGGTGTTCTCCTGTAGGTACCACAGTGATGAGAAAACCTTTGTGGGGATGAGGCGGTGCCATCACGGGCCTGGTCACCTTGCACATCTGGGGAGATTCCACTGAGGGCCTGTTCCTGCCCAGCCCAGCAGTGGATCTCTGCAAGCCTGCCATTAGAACGGAGAGGGGCTGGGCGGTGTGGGGGGCACCTGGGCAGCAAACACCACTTGTGTGTCCCATGGCAGTGCCGATGCGAGGACCGTGAGCTCGGGGAGCAGCGCCTGGGAAGGTCAGCTACAGAGCATGATCCTGTCGGAGTACGCCTCCACCGAGATGAGTCTCCACGCACTCTACATGCATGAGGTGAGCAGCCCGGAGCGTGACCGGCCAGAGGGGTGCGGGGACGGGGCAGGCAAGACTGGGGCGCCCTGTCTGGAGCAACTGGGATACCAGTGTGAGTGAGATTTGAGACCTGTGTGTTTACAGCGCTGGGGAGAGTGTGCCTTCGGGTGCCTGGGCCTTCCCACACAGCTGACTCATTGGTGTTTTGGCCTGCAGTTGCACAAGCAGCACGCCCAGCTGGAGCCCGAGCGGCACACTTGGCACCGGCGGGAGAGTGACGAGAGCGGAGAGAGCGCCCACGAGGAGCTGGACGCTCAGCGGGGTGCCTCCGTCCCCATCCCTCGCTCTGCCAGCTACCCCTTTTCCTCGCCGCGGCAGCCTGCAGAGGAGACGGCCACGCTGCAGACCGGCTTCCAGCGGCGATACGGTGGCATCACAGGTACAGGAGCCAGGGCAGGGGACGGAGCTTCGGGTCAAAGCCCCATAACTGACTCCCTGTATGAACTGGCACAAGCAGCCTGCTTGCCCCTGGAGACTGGTGGTCCCTCAGGGCACTAACCTTCTTCTTTGCTTCTCCTGCAGACCCGGGCACGGTACACAGGGCCCCATCACACTTCTCCCGCCTCCCCCTGGGAGGCTGGGCTGAGGACGGGCAGTCAGCGAGACACCCAGAGCCTGTGCCAGAGGAGAGCTCAGAGGATGAGCTTCCACCGCAGATCCACAAGGTAGGGGTGAAGGCTGTGGCTGAGAGGGGAAACGTGTTCTTAGGATGGTCCCGATAGGTGCCACATCCCCTCTCTGTCTTGCAGGTATAGCCTTGTAGACTGGGGATCTCGTGGGGGTTGCAGACTGGGAGCCACCTGGGCAGCAGGATGTGGCGTCAGCCTGATTCTTCTCCTGTCCTGAGTGGACGGGATAGTCCCGGGCTCCATTTTGTTGCCATCAATTGCCGAAGAGACAAAACTGCCAGGCCGGTGGCATTGCGGTGGCACGTTGTGTCCAGCCGTGTGTCAAAGTCAACGCCACTCTGACTCTTGTGGGGTGAATGCGTGTGTGAGTACATACATGTGTCTGTGTTCACATCTGTGTCGTCCATGTCGGAGGACTGCTGCGGAGCCTGCGAAAGCTGACGTGACAGGACTAGCAGTGGGGAGCTGTGGACTGGCTTGGAGGTGGCGGCAGCAGCTGCTGTTCAAAGAGATGTGAGATGCCACCAGCTCCAGATGTCTGCCCGGAGCTGGGACCTGCCTCCAAAATGAAGGCAGGAGATGTTCAGGGGGGCCTAGCTCAGCCTGTAGCACCACACCTGCCCTGCCTGCAGCCCTGGGGAGGTACCCAGGACCCGGTGCTGTGCCCCTCAGCCTGGAGCAGGACAGCAGTGGGGCAGTCGCCCACCCCTCTGCCCCAGCACCCTGCAGAGGGATGGACCCTGGCTGCTGCTGGTGTGGCTAGGGGTGGGATCTAGAGCTGGTGGGAACAGCTCTGTCCGGGATTTGGGGATGCTGCAGCTCTTCCCTGATTCTCACGACAGCTGGCCCGTCCCCTGCACACAAGGAGGGGTCGGTGGGGTGGAAGTCCTGGGTCCCTGCTGTCCCTCCCAGCTGACAGCCTCTGTGCTGTATCTCTGGGCTAGGGTAGCAGCATCCTCTCCCGCCCACGGTGCCCCAGGGTTGCGGGCTGCTAGCAGACCCTCCTGCAGTGCCAAAGAGACCCCGAGGTGGGCCAGCCTGGCATCTCCCGGGAGCGCTCCCAGCCCCCTCGCAGCCCACTCTGAAGGTCTTGTGCTCTGTGTATCGGTTCCCTTCCTCCAGGCATGATAAAAGCCTTTTCCCCATGCCCAGGCTGTGGTGCATCAGCTCTGTCCTCCTGCTGTGGCCCTATCAGGCCTTTCGTCTTCCCTGCCCCCCTTTCCTCGGTGCATCTCACGTCTCACCTTGGGGGTTCCCAGCTCCTCCTTTCCTCCTGAAACTATCCTTTTGCTTGCAACATGGCTTCAGCTGCTGTGGACGCCATATACCAAGCAGCTGGCTTGTGCTGGGGGGGCGGGAAAGAGGGGTGCCCTGAACCCAGAAGGGAGAGACAAACCCCAGCCTGGCCCTGGGGGTGGTGGTCATGGTGGTGGTGGTGGAGCGTTGCCTCAGACAAGACCTTCCCACCATCGTCCTGGTTTCCCTCTCTTCTCTTCCAGCGGCAGCCTGTGAGGATCTGGATCCCGGCTAACCCCTGACAGGCTTTGGTTTCCCCCTCTTTCCCCCCACCCCTTGCCTCCGGCAGGGGCTGCTTGCTTTCGCCGTGCCCCCTGCGAGCACCGCAGGCCCTCCTGCCCTCCTGGCAGTCCATGGCCACCTCTCCTCCCCTGCCAGGGGTATTGCCCTCTGCTCTTTGACCCTGGGCCGGCTGCGCTGATGAACTGGCTGCCCCCCGGGCCACCAGCCCCCGGGGAGCCAGGGCACGAGCAGGGTCGGGGTGCTCGCCCAGGGGCAGGCTCTTTGGGGGTGGTGGGTTCCCTGCTGCCACCGTAGGGAGGGACAAACCGGAGCTGCGACTGCTCCGGGGTCCGTCAGAGATTCAAATGGGGCGGCCTAACGGGGCTCAGCTCGTCACTGCTGGGGTCAGGACTGAGCCGGGCAGGGTGACCACAGGTGACCTGGGTGCTGCTGGGGTCCTTCCATGGAGGAGCAGACCGCAAGGAACCCCGACTGCACGGTGAAGGGAAACTGAAAGCAGAATTCCCAGGAAGCCAAGCTTTCCAGTGGCTTCCCTGGCACTTCTCTGGGTCTGAAAGCAGAATTCCCAGGAAGCCAAACTTTCCAGTGGCTTCCCCGGCACCTCCCTGGGACTGCTGGTCTCTAAGGGGAGCCTCTGGAAGGCTGGCAGTGCCCTGGGACGGGGAGGGAGGGAGAGCCTGGGCCTTTCCCTGGGCTGGCAGGAGGGACAGGCAGGAGTCCTTGCCGCATGTTGTGCTTGTGTCGTTGGTGTCCCATGTGCATGGCTCTTCCTCATCCCCACCCGCGGCGTGGGGGCAAGGGGGGGGGTGTGGGGGGCGTCCCCGGGAAGCGGCGGTGTCACACCCCCCCTCTGCCCTCGCTGTACAGCTGTATGGCCGTCTAATAAAGATGGGCTGTATCATCCCCGACCGCCTCCGAGTCTCCCTTCACCCTGCAGCCCCCTGCCCCGGGGGCACCCGGGAAGCCGGAGCAGCCGGTGCCTGCCGGGCCGGGAGCTCCCCGCCGCTCGGTGCAGGGGGGCCGCGGGGGGTGGGGGTGGCGGGGGCTATATTTATCCCCGGGGAGGGCAGGGCCCGTCCTGCCTGACCTCTGCGGCGGGCAGGGCCCTCGACCGGGGCGGCGGGGGCTATCTCGGTGCCGCAGGGCCGGGCTGGCGGCGGCGATAAGCGGGGTGCTTCACCTCGCCCTCGGGGACCCCCCCTTCCTCCTCCGCTTGTTCCCCGGTCCGGGGGTTCGTCCCGCACCACCGACACCTTTCCCGGTCCCATCTCTGCGGGGGATGGGGGGCGCAGGTCCGTGGAGCACCGGGATGCAGCGGACACACGGACGGACACACACACTGGGGACACGGCGGGGGGGGTAGTGGTGAGGGGGGGAGCAGGTTTGGCAGCTCATGAAAATCATTTAAAGCCCAGGAGCAGCAGCGTCGGGTCTGGAGGGGATGGGCTCAGCTGCGGCTCCGGGGCTAACGGGTTTGGTGTGCCAGGGCCACGGACAACCCCGCTGCCCGTGCCCAACCGCCGGCTGCGGAGGAGGCGAGTGTTTGCAAGGGGTAGCGTGTCAGTGTCCTCAGGGTTTTGTGCCACCACATACCCAGGCTGGGCTGTGGCTTTCATATAACCCTTATACCTCATAGTTCTACCTTCTCTGGGGACTTTGTGTTTAAAGAGCTCTATAAGTGGGGTGTTTGGAAGCAAAAAAAAAAAGCCTGGAGGGAAGGGAGCGGTGGAAACTGGTGGTGCAGTGACTGGGGTATGTGTCCAGGGCAGCTGGAGCAGTAGTATGTTCCCACAGAGGTGACAGAGGTGTGGGACAAATGTGTCAGCCCCTCAGGGGTGCCTAACCCCTCCTGGACCCTCTCCGGCACCCAGACTCTGGATGCCCACCTCAGGTACTCCAGTGCCACCTGGGACCTGCTGAGTCCCAGAGGGGCCTCTGGAGTCACCGAGCCCTGTCACGCTCCCAGGTCACCTGCGCCTCTCTCCTTAGGGCGTTTCTGGAGCGGGCACAGCTCTGCCAAGGGCTCTGGCTGCCGCGTCCCAGGGCTTAATTCTCCTCCCGGGGGAGGCTTCGCTGGCTCAGGAGATACCACCAAGCTCCTGGCTCCCTGCCTCCCCTTTAAAGCCCGGCTGGAGGCCGGCGATCTCGGCTCAGCCCCTTCACCCCTCTGAGGAGCAGAGATTATAATGGTGTGTCGTATATTTTTTAATTTCCTAAAGGTAACTGTTCAGTCCCCACCTAATTTTACACAGCATGTGAGGGAGCAGAGCCTGGTGACGGATCAGCTCAGCCGGCGGCTCGTCCGTACCTACCAGCTGTACAGCCGGACCAGCGGGAAGCATGTGCAGATCTTGGACAACAAGAAAATCAATGCCATGGCAGAGGATGGGGATGTGCACGGTAAGGACGCGCGATGGGGGCAGGCGGTGGAAGGTGGGGGGGGGGCGAGAAGCCGGGGAGGTGTTCGCAGCCCAGCTCGGCGATTGATGATTTCCGTCCTGTTTGTTAGCCAGAAATCATTAAAATCGTTCTGCTTGTGGGGGCTTGTAAAGGGAGAATATAGGGGTCACAGCGCTGAGCGGCTGCGGGATTCGAGGTGAGGGCAGGTTCGCCCCCGTGCCAAGGGAGGGGATGGGTGCTTGCAGCACGGGCTCTGCTCCTTTCTCTTTTCATTCTTGGTTTGCACCTGACTCGGAGGGCTCGGGGCCGCAGCGCGCCGAGCAGCATCGGTTGTTTCAGCCCAGCCCTTTGCGGGGCTGGGAATCCCTGAGACTTTCCTTTGGAAAAGAAGCAGAAAGGAAACTTGAAAAAAGAAAAGGAGGGGGGAAGGGGGAACGGCCGCTTTGGAAACCTTCCCTAAACTAGAACTGTCAGAAGTGGCTTTTTCCCCTCCCTTCTCAAAACAAACCCCGAGCGGAGGGTCAGCGAGGCAGTTGGCCATGGGTGAAGATGCTGTATCTCCAGAGACAGAGCGGGGGGGGGGGGGCTGCGCTGGGCTGTGGCCCCTCTGCCCTTGCTCTGGGATCACCCTCTCCCCGAAACCTCCCTCTCAGGGGGACTGATCCCTCCACCGGAGACACGTGAAGCCCAAATACTGGGATTGCGTGTGCTGATGACACGTTGGGACAGTCAAACGCCGCGCAGGGGTCAGTGGGGCCAGCGAGCCCTGGCAGCGCCGTGGGGCCGGCTGCGGGAGGCACGATCCTGCACCTGGACCAGGGAAGTGCCTCTATTCCTGCGTGTTGTACGAAGGAATCACAACTGTTTTTCTTTGGTATTAGCTGCAATTTCCCTTTCTTGCTTGGGGAGATTAGTAGAAACACTTTTCTTCCTTCCCCTTCTGTATTTTTTTTTTTCCTTCCTTTTGCTTTGGCTGAAAATTTCATGCTGGACTTCAGTTCAATCACAGCATGGATTCCACCTATAGGGTATTCCGTACATCCAGCATTAATCTTCCAAATGAATTATTCCCACCCTAGAGCAGCTCTGGCTTGAAAGTTAATTTCCCAAGCAAAAAAAAAAAAAAAAAATCCTGTCGTGTTTTAGTCCTATAATTCCTGGATTTTAAAAAGCAGTTAGTGCATATTTAAATAACGACCAGGTTTAAATAAGGCCAGAAGGAGGGGACCGGTGGTGGCTTGAAAAACTCTATTAAAATGTAATAAAAGAAGGTTAAGCATTTGAAGAGCTAAGGAGGAAAATGAAGACTGATCTAAACCAGAAAGAGAACAAGCAGTTTTTCAGATGTAAAGTTTTAAAAGAGTTGCAAGTCTGTAAATGTTAAAATAGAGGTTCAGGGTTGTTCTATATGAATCTCTAGGGAGGCCCCCATGTCTGGAAGAACTATTAAAACGCTTCTTACTTTCACCTTTTTTAACATTTCCTGAATACTTTCTCCTCTTCGCAGTCCAGTTGGGGGATCAAGTGTGTCTCGCTGCATTTTTTCAGCATTTACGTAGCCACTTTCCCTTCAAAGTTTGAGCATGAAACATAATTTTACTGGGATAAATCTGTCACTTAAGTGAAAGAATAGAGTTGAAAACGTCAAACTCCAACCCCCTTCAAAAGGGGTGGACAAAAAAAAAGAGGACTCCCCCAAAATATTATTTAGAAATCCACTTTTAAAGGAAAGACACCCCCCCTCCCTGAGCCCTTCCTTCTGCTTTTTTTTTTTTTTAATCTCATTTTTAGGGGTGGGCGTGTAAAGAGGGGTTGATTTATTTTTGCAGATGACCCCTTTCCCCACGCTGACGTTTTTACAGCCGAGTTAACATCGAGTCCTGCGTTCCCAGTTATCTGTCTTAATTGTCAATATTTGATTGACTTTTTCTAATTCTAAGGGAAGGCGGGTGGCTGGTGCAGCTCTCCTTGTCCCTCCTGGGCCGTGCCTGCCCCCGAGCAAACAGCCACCGGCCGCAGCCTGGACCCCGCAAGTGGCCGGGGACGCCGGTGCAGCTCCCTGAGGACTTGCCCGTTTTGCCTGTGCCCGGGGTTTTCTGCTGGCCAGGGCTGGGGTTTGCAGGGTTTGTGGGTCACCGGCATGGGGCTGGGGGTGCAGATCCCCCCCCCCACACTGGGGACAGGTTGTCCCCATCCTTTGCTGCTGGTGGGGCCAGAGTCGTGCTCTGGCTGCGCTCATGTGGGGTGGTGATGCCGGCTGGGGGCTGTAAATCATGGGGGGTCGGGGGGGAGAGATGAAAAAAAAAAAAGGCCAAAAGGAAAGCGGTGTGCATCCTTAAAGAGAGGTTTTGTGCTCGCTGGGACTGAGGCCTCCCTGCTCCCTCCTTCCCTCTCTCCTGTCCCTCCTCCCTCTCTGCTCTTTCTATCTCTGGGAGAGAAAAATCAATTCTCCTCAAACCTTTTACTGCCTCCGAGATCAATTCCCCCTCCTTTCCCCAATATAGATAAATAGGGGATCCCTGTTCCAGCGCTTCCTTTGCAGAGTTTTGAGGCTCCCATGGCTGGTTTTGGGGGTGCTGGGTCTGTGCCAGGCATTGGTGCTGGGGTGGCACAGCCTTGGAGTTGGCTCTTTCCAAATTTCTTGGCTCCTGAGTCAAGTCTGTGCTCGGCTAGGGGGGGGGCTGCGGGCACAGGGCAGTTTGGGGACCAGAGGTGTCACAGGGTGACATTGGCAGGAGGGAGTGTGGGGAGGGGGTGCCTGCATGCGCGTCGAGTCTGGCTTGCCTGGCAGCACTAAATCAGTTGGTCCCAGCACATTTTGGGATGCCCTTTCCGTTGCTGAACTGGGCTGCTGCCAGCACTCTCTGCTCGCTGTCCCCGTGCTCGGTGCCACTGACCTCAGCAGTGCCCGTGAAAAGCAAGGGGTGCAGGACCAGGGCACTGCAGAGACAGAGGCAGCAGTTTGCTCCTAGTCCAGAGTGTGATTTAGGCTCGCTTTAGCTTGGGCATGTGCCCACAGCCTTCCTCCTGCCATTCAGAGCATCTTCCTCCAAAGCCACCCTCTCCGGAGCCACATCGCTGCCCTCGCTGGGTCTCGCCGGTGGCTGAGCATCCTGGGGTAGGGGTGTGTGAGACTGGGTGGACCACAGTCCTGAGGAACTCAGCAGCCCTTGTGCAGGGACCAGAGAGGAGAAATAAGGCATCAGTGGGCTTATTCCCATAATAAGGCTGTAGACTTGGAATCCTTGTGGTCTGTGCTCTAATTACTTTGCCAAACTGTGCTTATGGTACTAGGGGCTTTTGCTGGGCAAGAGGTGATGGAGGTGAGATGGGACAGTCCCAGCTGACTTTTTGGTGCCATGGGAAAAATCTCTGGTGCTTGGCACACAGCACAGAGCTTAGAGGTGCAAACAGGTAGCCACCGTCCCCATAGGAGCTTGCCCTGGGGAGGGGAGGTGGCTCTGGGGACAGCAGCAGCTGCAGGGCTGGGCAGAAGGATGTCCTGTCCCCATCCTCCCCCCGCTTCCCTGGGGGGGATGGATAGGCTTGAGGGGCTCCAGTTCCCAGGGCAGAGGCAGGGAAGGGAAGGTGACAGGTCTATTTATAGGCGGCCCCCATCGACCCGGCAATTTGCATAGCTCCTTCGGAAGTCGATCGATGCCTCCATTTAAAAAAAAAAAAAAAAAATCTGAGCCCAAATCAATACGCCCTCTCGACTCCTGCAAAGGTGAAAGGCATTAAGAGGATGGCCCTACCCTTCACGCCTCCCCCTGCCAGCTGCAAAGTCACTGCCTCCTCCTGCAGCCCTGGGCCAGTAGAGGGGCACGGAGTGATGTCCCCTGGGCTGGGGACAGCTGGCAAACGGAGGCAGGTCCACTTCCAGAGGGTGCCTGCCATCAGGCTCGCCCGGACCTGCCTCCGTTTGCCGAGGAGCTGCCTTCTTCTCCACCGACCAGTGCGTCCCCTGCTCACTGCCCTTCCTTCTGGGATGTCTCCAGGAGCCATGTGGAGCTGGGCAAAAGGCAGGGCTACTCCCCCTCCCAGCATATTCAGGGTGGCAAAGGGATGTGACCAAGGGCAGGGACCCACGGTGGCAGGGGGAGAGGAGACAAGGTTGGCTCTTAATCTTGCGCCTTGATTTTTTTCTTTTCTTAGGGCTCAGCAAACTCCCTGCCCAGCATCAGGCATTGCTGGGGACTCCATAGAACCATATGGGGCTGGGAGGGACCTCTGGAGATCATCTAGTCCAACCCCCTGCCAGGGCAGGTTGCACAGGAACGTTTGAATGTCTCCAGAGAAGGAGACTCCACCACCTCTCTGGGCAGCCTCTTCCA
>JAOXJM010000079.1:17928216-17941341 GCA_026413425.1 Tringa solitaria | reverse complement strand
TTGGCTAAGAAATGAATGATGGCAAATTTTATTTGGGCAGGAGGGGTGCAGAAGATGGCTCCAGATCCCGGCCTGGTGCTCATGTCCATCCCCATGCAGAGCTGGCCCTGCTTGCCCGCATGGCTCTGTGTGTGTCCCCCTCGTGTGTCCGTGTCCAGCGGTGCTTGCCCCTGTCCCCATGAGTGCCCCCGCTCTGCTGGGCCGTGCCATCCCGCCGTGGGTCCCTCCTTGCAGCCCTACCCTGCAGTCCGTCCCGAGACCTTGCTCCAGCCCCTCTTTCTCTCCGCAGCCGGTGACCTGCCAGGATGGCCGTGCTGGGGGGCTACTGTGAGGGCAACAGCTCCATCGCCCATGCCTGGGTCCAGCAGGGCTTCCAGCCCTGCTTCTTCTTCACACTGGTGCCAGCCGTGCTGCTGAGCATCTGCCTGCTGCTGGGCGCCCTGCAGTACGCCTGCTACGTCCGCTTCGGCCGCGCCATGGAGCCCAAGTACATCCCCCGCTCCCGCCTCTACCACAGCCAGGTCCTGCTGTCCCTGCTCCTGGCCCTGCAGCCCTTCGGGGGGCTGCTGTGGCAAGTGGGGGGCCTGGGACGGCTCTACGGGTACATGTTGCTGCACGCCTGCCTCTGGGCCCTCAGCTGGGGCTGCGCCGTCGCCCTCCTGCAGCTGGAACACACACGGGTGCTGGCACAGGACCGGACGCGGGGCCACGGCACCGTCCTCCTCCTCTTCTGGGCGCTGGCTTTCGCCGCCGAGAACCTGACCCTGGTGTGCTGGAGGAGCCCGCTGTGGTGGTGGGCGCTGGAGGACACCAACCAGAAGGTGGGCTGGGGAGACTGTGGGCCGGGGAGGGGAGACGGGGCCCTTTGCTGGGGGTGGGGGTACATGTCATGCCCTGCCATGGCCAGGGCGTACGTGCTCCCGGGTTGTGCCCGTGCAGCTGCTGCGTGTCTCGGCCCCGAGCCCAGCTATCACCCATCTCTACATGCCCCCATCCAGCTCAGCTCCGGCTTCTGCCAGGCCCAGCCCCAGGTGCAAAGTCGGGGGGTTCTTGCCTGCTCCCCAAAGCCCTTTACTCCCCCTTTCTCTCCCCAGGGTAGGTGCACCCCAGGCTGGAGGACACAGAGCCAGATGTGGCAGGGAGGAAGGAAGGAAGGGGTCGGGGTGCTGCCTGGGATGCTGTGCGCAGCCAGGGGGTCCAGCTGAGCTGCGTGGGGTGTCCCCTTTTCCCTGGCTGCACTGCACCCCATCCCCATGCCCCACTCCTTGCCTCTCTCAGATCATGCCCATCTCATGCCCAGCACCAGCACTGACCGCCCCCCACTCTCCATCCAGGTGCAGTTCGGCTTCTGGCTGCTAAGATACGTCTGCACGTTCATGCTCTTCATCCTGGGCATGAAGGCCCCGGGGCTGCCCCGCAAGCCCTACATGCTGCTGGTCAACGAGGAGGAGCGGGACGTGGAGAGCAGCCAGGTGAGTCCCAGGGCCAGAGCAGTTTGGGGAGGTGGCCAAAGAGGAGCTGGGGACACTGGGGTCAGCAGCTTCAGGAGATAGGGAGGAGCAAGGTTTAGGGCTGCTGGAGCTCCCTGCCCACTGTCAGCAGGATGTGGCCCTGCTGGGAGGATGGAGCAGGGACCCTGGGAGGATGGGGCTGATTCTCTTGGTGGGGTATTCCCCAGAGCCATTGCCAGCTGGGCTGGGGTGCCAGGGCAGTGACCCCTCGTTCTGCTCTCCCCCAGCAGCTCCTGCCCGACTCTGGCAGGAGCACCTCCACCTGGAAGGATTTCCGGAGGAAGCTGCGGCTGCTGGTACCCTACATGTGGCCGAGGGGCAACCACCTGCTGCAGGGGCTGGTCCTGTTCTGCATGGCGCTCATGGGGCTGGAGAGGGCCATCAACGTCTTCGTCCCCATCTACTACAAGAACATTGGTGAGATGCCTGGAGATCGGTGTGTGAGGCTGTCCACGGCCTCGCCAAGTGCTGGGGGTGTCACGAGTGACCGTGGGGGCTGCAGGGGCCTGGCAGGTCCAGGGTCCAGGGGGTCAGGGACCAGTGCTGAGTGCTGGGGCTGGTTCCCTTGGGGTACCCAGTGATGCTCCCTGCCCCTCCATCCTGACCTGTGCCACCCTCTCCCCAGTGAACGAGCTGACGGTGGGTGCTCCCTGGCACACCCTGGCCTGGACTGTCTGCATCTATGTGGGGCTGAAGTTCCTGCAGGGCGGAGGTGCTGGTAAGGACCATCAGGAATGATGGGGCGTTGGGGAGAGACAGGGTGGGCCACATCGTGCTGGGGTGACCAGGGATGCCCTTATGCCCCCATCACTGCTGCTCTCTCTTGGCAGCAGCGAGCAGGGTTGGGAGGGGGGGCGGGGAACAGCAGGATGACCCCATCCCAAACCCCTCTTGCCCAGCTGGGCTTTCTGAGCTGGCCATTTGCCCTGGTGGCACTGGTCCCCGCTGACCGTCCCGTGGTGCCCTGCAGGCTCCACCGGCTTCGTGAGCAACCTGCGCACCTTCCTGTGGGTGTGGGTGCAGCAGTTCACCAACCGGCAGGTCCAGGTCCAGCTCTTTGCCCACCTGCACGGGCTGTCCCTGCGCTGGCACCTGGGGCGTCGCACTGGCGAGGTCCTGCGCAGCGTGGACCGGGGCACCAGCAGCATCAACAGCCTGCTCAGGTCAGAGTGTGCCCGTGGGGGCGGTGGGGGGCGGCCAGGCAGCCCCCACTGACCCAGACTGATGTGCCATCTGCCTTCCCACCCCCAGCTACATCGTCTTCAGCATCGTCCCCACCATCGCGGACATCGTCATCGGCATCGTTTACTTCACCTCGGTCTTCAGCGCCTGGTTTGGCCTCATCATCTTCGTGTGTATGAGCCTCTACCTGAGTGAGTGGGGGGGTTTGGGGTGTGGGGGCACCGTGCTGGGCTGTGGGGCAGCGGGCACTTGCCGACACAGCCTCCTTCTGCCCACAGCTCTGACCATCTTCATCACCGAGTGGAGGACCAAGTACCGGCGGGACATGAACACGAGGGACAACGAGGCCAAGTCCCGGGCTGTGGACTCGCTCCTCAACTTCGAGACGGTACCGTAGGTGGTGGTGAGGAGCTGAGCACTGCCTGGTGCTAGGGGGGGCTGACCTGACCCTCTGTGTCCTGCAGGTGAAGTACTACAACGCGGAGAGCTACGAGGTGAACCGCTTTAACGATGCCATCGTCAAGTACCAGGTATGGGGTGCTCAGCACCGGTGGGAGCATCAGAGGAGAAGGAGCTGAGCCTCACGGGCACCTGTGGAGCATGCATGGAGCTCACCGTGGGTCTGGTTTGGAGGCGGCAGCATCCCAGAGGACTTTGCCTCTTCCAGGTCTCGGAGTGGAAGGTGAGTGCCTCGCTGGGCCTCCTCAACCAGACCCAGAACCTGGTCATCGGCCTGGGGCTGCTGGCGGGATCCCTGCTCTGTGCCTACTTTGTCACCGAAAACAAGCTGCAGGTAGGGCTGGTGCCAGCCTGGGCAGCCCCTGCCCGGTGTGGTGCCCTGGGGCTGGCGGTGATGGGCACCTCTCCCGTGTCCCTTCCAGGTGGGGGACTTTGTCCTCTTTGGCACCTACATCATCCAGCTCTACACGCCACTCAACTGGTTTGGGACTTACTACAGGTAATGCTGGGAGCTGGAGGGGTGCCTGGGGTCTCCCTCCTCATGGGCACCTGGGTCAGGATGTGCTCCCCCAAACCTTTCCTTCTGGTCTTCACGCCCTTCCAGGATGATCCAGAACTCCTTTGTAGACATGGAGAACATGTTCGAGCTCTTCAATGAGGAGCAGGAGGTGGGTGCCACCTTACCAGACCTTGTTCCCTGGCATGGCCCCGTGGTCCTGCCCTGGGGACAGGCTGGCTCTGAGGCTGCATCTCACTGTATGGCAGGTGAAGGATGCGGTGAACGCCGGTGACCTGCGCTTGGAGGCCGGGCGGATCGAGTTTGAGAACGTGCACTTCAGCTACGTGGATGGGTACAGGGTGGCGGGCACAGGGTGGTGGGATGGGATGAGTCAAGCTATGGGGACTGGCAAGGGGACATGGGGCAGCGGAGGTGGCCCTGAGCTCCTCTCCATCTCCCTCTTCCAGTAAGGAAATCCTGCAGGACGTCTCCTTCTCTGTGATGCCCGGGCAGACCCTGGCCCTGGTGAGAGCGGGACCTCGGGTGGGGGGTCACTGTTGGAGGGTGGGATGGGGAAAGAGGGGCTGGGAAGTATGGGGGTGGGAAGACAGACCCCTGGCATGCTCTTCCCTGGCTCCAGCAGCTGGGGGATCTCTGATGTATCCAAGTCCCTTCACCTTTGCATGCAGGTGGGACCTTCGGGCTCAGGGAAGAGCACCATCATCCGCCTGCTCTTCCGCTTCTACGACGTGCGGGGTGGCTGCATCCGCATCGATGGTCAGGACATCTCCCAGGTGAGGGCGGGAGGCCTCCAGGGACCTGGGAGGGATGGACATTGGCTCCTCTGGGCCTCGCAGCATTGCTTGCTGCAGGCACTGGCATCTCCCCGGGGCAGGGGTGAGCACGCAGCCCCCGCAGCCCCTTTGATGGTTGACGTCTGTGCTGGGCATGGGGTGAGTGGGGCGACTGCGGGACCCCAGGGCTGAACTACTGGAGACTGGCCAGGGCTCCCCAGGGAGAGCTGGGCACTGGCAGGGTCACCCCACAGCAGGGTGGAGATCCAACTGAACCTGTGGTCCAGGGGGGAACCTTGAGCAGACATTCTATGGATGAGTGGTGCGTTGGGCTCACGGCTGAGGGGTAGGATTGGATTTTGGGGGGGGTGTCTTTTCTGGGGGAGATCAGGCTGAGACCTTCCCCCCCACCTCCCCAGGTGAAGCAGGCATCGCTGCGCGCTCACATCGGGGTGGTGCCCCAGGACACGGTGCTCTTCAACGACACCATCGCCAACAACATCCGCTACGGACGCATCCTGGCCACGGACCAGGAGGTGCAGGAGGCAGCCCGTGCTGCTGACATCCACGACCGCATCCTTTCCTTCCCCGACGGTGAGACCCCCCCGTGGTGCCCTTCCTGTGCCATCCTGGGGTCCCCCATGATCTTGTAGCTGCCCTCACGGGTGTCCTTGAGTGACATTCCCCATGGGGACACCTGCACGACCCTGTGCCTCCCGTCTTCCTGCTGTCCCTCCTGGGCAGGGATGGGCTGAGGCTGTGCCAGACAGCCATATGGTCCCAACAGGACCCACCCCACCCCCACCCCATGCAGCAGAACCCTCGTCCCCATCCCCATCCCGTAGGGCAGCAGCGCAGCACGTTCCTGCCCTTGTGCCTGCAGGATACAACACCCAGGTGGGGGAGCGGGGGCTGAAGCTGAGCGGGGGTGAGAAGCAGCGCGTCGCTATCGCACGCACCATCCTGAAGGGTCCCCACATCATCCTGCTGGACGAGGTAATGGCAGCGGCCCCCAGCCCAGCCTTGCCCCCCTCTGCAGCAGCAGCCCCGGCCCCAGCGGCTGCCCGCGCTGCCCACATCCCTTCCCCACGCCCTGCCTCTCCCGCAGGCCACCTCCGCGCTCGACACGGAGACCGAGAGGAACATCCAGTCCTCCCTGGCCAAAGTCTGCGCCCACCGCACCACCATCGTCGTTGCACATAGGTATGGATGGGGGGGACAGGGCTGATCCGGGAGATGCTGAGCTCTCTGGGCTGGGCCAGCCCCCGCAGAGGGACTCGCAGACCTGTCCTCCTGCCCGGGAGGTGACAGCCCCTGCGATTGTGGCTCCTTGCACTGTGCAAGCCCCCCTTGGTCCCTCTCCCCTCTGAGCAAGGATAACCTTTCCCTGCAGGCTCTCCACCGTGGTGGGCGCAGACCAGATCCTGGTGCTCAAGGACGGGCGCATCGCGGAGCGAGGGAGGTGAGCATGGAAGTGGGGGGGTGTGTGTGTGCTTGGCACCGTCTGCCCTCGGGGACCCCTTCCCTGGTTCTGGGGCCAGCGTGGGACCCCCTCTGCTCTCCCTGCAGGCATGAGGAGCTGCTTCAGAAGGGCGGCGTGTATGCTGGCATGTGGCTGCAGCAGCAGGCTGGGGACGAGGGCGAGAGCAAGGAGCACCGCAGCGAGAAGCCCCCGGGCAGCAAGAAGGGTCCGTGAGCACGGGCAGGAGCTCTGCTGTGACGCTGACCCGGGGCCCAGGCCCCCATGCTGCCAGGGAGCCCTTTGCCAGCCGTGGGACGGGGCCACACGTGCCCCAGGAGCTGCAAGGGCTGGGTTGGACACTCCAGTACGTTTGTACCTGTTTGTTTTGCTGTTGTGTAGTTTCTTAAACCAGGTCCTTCCCAGCTCCGTGCCTGTGTGCTCTGAGCAGGGTACGTGTCTGCAGGACCCCCTCCCGGGGGGTGGAAAGGGCTGTGCTTTGGGCAGGGGCAGGCAGGGCTACTCCCTCTGCCCGTGGGTCGACCAGCAGGTTGAGCTCCTTGGGCTTAGGTAGGCGAGGGGCACAGCAGGCTGTCAGCACCTGCCCCAACCCCGCACCCAGGGCTGAGCATGGAGAGGGGGCTGCACTCCAATGGCAAAAGAGGGAAGAAGCAGCGCAGCCAGTACCCCCTTCACCCCCACATTACCCCCTGTTGCATCTCCTCGTGCTACCATCCATGGAGATGCACCTCTCCGGGCTAGACACCAAACTCCCCCAAAGCATCTCTGCACCTTGCACTATGCTTTTATTTTCTCCCAATCAGTACTTTGACAAGTCTCAGCAGTCCCTCAGCCCAGCCTAAACCTACCCCCCACCCCAAGCAGATAAGCTCCCCCCCTGCCCCAGGCTGTACGCTGCCGCTTGGAGCGGGACAGCCCAGCCCCGTGCAGAACCAGGCACAGCTCCACAAACGGGAGCAGATCCAGCAGGGAAGCTCGAGAGAGGGGTTGGGAAAGCAGCACTGCTCTGCACGGCTGCAGAGGACCAGCCAGGACAAGTGTCCCCCGTCCCTGCCCACCCCCCAGGGGTCAGCTCCTGCTTCCGAACACCAGCAAGAAGGGCTGGCTCCAAGCTCAGGGCTGTGTTTGCAAGAAGGGGTTCCGTGCTGCTGCTCCCCAGGAGGGGATGCCCCCAGCGTCGCTGGAAGGAGGGAGGTGTTCCTGCCCCAGCAGCATTAAAACAGGGCCCTGGGGTAGTTTATGGGAGCAGAGAAGAGGCAGCAGCAGGAAGGCAGCTGCTGTCCTCCCGTGCGAGCGACGCTGGCACACTCAAGTCACTGCTGAGGCTACTTGTCAAGTTAATGGCCCTTGTTAAATTAAACCAGAAAGAAAATGCAGCTCCATTCGGTCTCAGAGAGGCCCTGGGCCCCAGGCGAGCTG
The DNA here is from genome assembly GCA_026413425.1 of Tringa solitaria. Lineage (NCBI taxonomy): Eukaryota > Metazoa > Chordata > Aves > Charadriiformes > Scolopacidae > Tringa > Tringa solitaria. Next base: position 17,933,997 of record JAOXJM010000079.1, on the reverse strand, counting down.
GGTAAGGCCCAAGGAGCTCTGGTGCATGCAAAGGGCAGGGGAGGCACCGAGGGCCTGGGGAGCGGGGAAGGGGCTGCCTTCACGCTGCCGGGAGGCGGCGTGTTCAGCCGTGCCGTGCCCAGGTGAGAGACTGTCCCGACCACGGCTGCTCTTTGCTGAGGGGCTGGCGTGTCCCCTCCCTGCAGCGTGAAATCCAGCCCCCCTGCTACTGCGGCTGGAAGCCCCATCCCAGAATGTCCCCAAGTGCCACCTCCCCACCGGGGCAGCTCTGCCCTCACCCCCCCCAGTCCCAGCAGCGCTGGGACACGGCCACGGCAGCTGTGGCGAAGTGCACGCCGTGGGCTGCTGCTTGCTTTGGTCAGTGTGTGCTCAGCCTCGTCCCACACTGTCTTCACCATCGATTTTATACAGGTACTGGGGCTGAGGTGTCCGTGTGTGTTCGGTGGCTTGCTAACAGCCCCCAGGGAGATGAGCTGTCCCTGGCGGGGGGCTCTTGTTGTCAATGTCCAGGCCAGAACCCCATGGCATCTACCTGGGAGGCCCAAGCTGCTCCTCAGGTCACAAGCAGGATCCCGTGTCCACTGGCACACCCTGCCTATGACATGCTGCAGTTTGATGGCTTTGAACCGTGCGTCTGGAACAGAAGAAGCACGCGGTGAGCAAGGGAAGACGGGCTTTTTCTTCTGCCCTACAAGGGAGCACATCCAGTGCTCAGGTCCCCAGGGCTGTGTGCTCAGCAGTGGTGCTGCCACTGCCCCAGGCTGGGCTGCCCTCCTGGTGAGAAAAGCGACCCTAGAGAGATCCCAGAGGCAGCAGAACCCAGGGAAAGACCCCACCACGACACAGCCAGGCTGGGATCAACCCCACCGTGGCGCGGAGCCTCCAGGTGACCTCACTCACCTGCCGCTGCGACTGCTGATACTCGGCTTCGCTCGCTGACAGTGCCTGGGCCAGTGCCAAATCCTCCTCCTCCTGCGTGCTGCTGGGGACAGCGGTGCATTGTGTGCCTCGGCCTCCCCAGGGCCCACCAGCCCCGCGCTCGGAGCCCTTTGGGGTGGCAGGATCCCTGCAGCCCTCCAGGACAGCTAAGAGCAACTGAGGGTCCCCCCCGAAACAAGCCAGGGACTGGGGAGGGAGCAGAGCATCGGGCTGGGGCTGGCAGCCAGCACCCCGCGCCAAGGAGAACCACATGAACTCCAGTCTGTAAGAGTGGAGCAGCACTGGGGAACGTGCCTGAGGACATGGGCTCCCAGGTGTCCTCTGTGAGCACCCCTACTCTGCCTCTGTCCTGCTCTAGCCACGCTCATTAGCTGACAAGCAGTCAGACAATGGTTTGCCCTACTCTGTGCTGGCAGTCACTGTCCCCTCCCAGCATCCCAGAGGCCTTGCTCACTGAACAGAGCTCCGCGATGGCTCTGGACTCTTCCCTCTCCTCCCCCATGAGCCACACAGAGGCATCATCCAGAGCCACGTGCTGAGAAGAACGTCATCCCAGAAGCACATGATGCTGCCCTGGGCACCTCTCACACACAGGCTTGGGGCATGACACCACGTGTCCCTGGGTCATACCTGGGTGGCTGTGCCGAGCTGCATGCTGACTCCGCCAGGGACATCTCCAGAGCTCGCTGCAGTGCCTCTTCCTCGCTCTGAAACAAAACACCTCATCACCAGCTTGGCCGGGGGTGGCAGGAGGCAGCCCTGAGGGACACATGGGAGGCACCATCTTCCCTGGCCAAGGGTGGGTGCATCTCCCCTCTCCAAGGCCAGACACAGCCAAGGTGAAGGAAGGCCTTGGGCTCAGGATGGACCTGCAGCGCTCTCTCCCCCTGCCCAAGGGAAGGCAGCCCTGCCTGCCACAGCTTGTTAAGAATACCAGTGGGAAGTAGCTTCCAGCTTCCTCCTCTGCCCTCGGCTCGCAAAACAGAAAGACAACACCCAGCGCACTTTGGCCCTTTGGGGAAAGCTGAGCACCAAGCACAGCCGAGAGCTGCCATTCGCAGGCACCGGCGTGAACTCTGATGCCCCACTGAGCATCCTGGATCCCTGTTTGCCCAGCAGGAGAGCACTGCAGTCACCTACAGAGCATAGGTTACAAAGCAGTTGCTGCAGCAGCTCCCCAGGGCACAGGAACCACCCAAACCCACCCTAAATACCCAGGCCAGGCCACTCACCAACCCATTTTGCAGCATGACAGCCGGAGGGGAGGTGCTGCGAGGCTGCGATGCAGCTGCTCTGCCTCCTCTGTGAACAGGAGAGAAGCTGGGTTATCATCAAGGCAGGGAGCCGTGGCTGGTACACAGCCCTGCCCACGCCACAGGTAGCGGGGAGCTCCTGCACCCACAGGGAACCAAGCTGGGCCCGGTCGTGCCCACCTCAGAATTAAGAGTTGGGCTGTGACCCTACCTGGCAGAGGCTGGGGAAGAGGGGCTGTCTGTTGGCCGGGCAGCTCCACTGCTTGATGGGGTGACTGTTTTGGAGGAGGATGCTTGGGCCCTCGCAACTGCGGCATGCCTATGACAGAAGGGACACTGGTGAGCAGCTATTTCACCATCATGAGCTGCCCCTGGGCACTGAATACCCAGGGACGAGAAGCTGGATAAGCAAGACATCTCCCTGGCTCCCCGCTCCTCTTCCTCTCAAGAATCCCTATGTTGTGGCTCAGCTATGCCCAAGAGTTTCAAGTGCCCTTTCTCTCCTAGAAACACTGTGCCAGGACAGGCAGAAACCATCAGCTGCAGAATAAGGGGCTGGGCAGAGGAGCAAGAGCAAAGCAGCCACCAGGCAGCACGGGTGGCTTTTGCTACAGGAGGGAGAGGCTGTGTATCCAGCTGTCCTGACTCTACAAACCTTAACGCTGCTGGAGGACAGCCTGGGACACAGGGCAAGGAGTCTGAGAGTGCAGCAGTGGGGCCAGGAGGAGCTGGGCTTCTTCCCTGTCACCCATCTGCCAAGCACAGCCCCGTCCCTGCCAGCCTGCCTGTCCCCAGACCCTCACCCTGCTTTGGAGAAGGGACGCCCTGCCCCGCTGCAGTCGTGGTCCAGGGGGTGCCGGTGCTTGAGGCAGTAGTTCTTGTGGCACTGGTCGCAGATCACCTTCATCATCTCCTTCTGCTTGCAGCCAGCCTTCATGCACTTGTTGGTGAAGATCTGAAAGATGACATGGAAGTGGTGAAAAGGAACACGCCCTGCAGGGCAGTGGCTGTCCCCTCCCTCCATGTCCAGCTTTGTCTCCCAGTGCCACTTCTGGGAGGCTCTAGAGTTTGTCTCCAAATATTAGGTTTTCTGTAGATAGTTTACTAGTAATTCACTAGCACATCAGTCTCCACAGACAAGGGTCTCCACATCCACAGAATGCACAGCAGGAGGGAGACTGCCTCATCAGGGATTCCAGCCTGCCCTACCAGGGCAGTGGGGGACAGCCCAGAGCCCTCCAGGTGCTGCTGGGCTGGATTCCTGCAGGGCCAGCTCCTGCAGCCAATCTCCTCTCCTGGCAAGAAGAGGTAGCTAATTGCTGATTGCATTTTCCTAATGGCAGCGTGCAGTTTCCCATCCTCAGGTCCCAGGTGGCTGCCCAGCTCCACTCCACTCAGCCCCGACTCACACCACAAAGCCCTGCAGATGGACAAACCTCCATCTCACCCACCCTTCCTGCCCTTGGCTGGTACAAACAGAGAGAGCAGCGGGCAGAGATGAGTACTGTGTTGTTGTTTTTATCCCTCCCCCAAGGCGTCGGCAGGGACCCAGGGGAGCTCAGCAGCGAGGTGGAGAGCATTGGGTTCCTACCTTGCGCTTGCGTTGTGCAGGGTCAGACTTGCAGTCACGGTCGATGTGCTCACCCACCACAACGTCGGGCATCTCCCCCCGCCTCACAGGGATCGGGGTGTTGCAGAGGGGACACACGGGGACCTGCACATCCTGTAGGGACAAGAAAAGGGGGCTGGGAGCATGTAGGTGGGCCACCTGAAGTGCTGTGTGGCTCTTTCCTTTTCAGGATCTGCATGCTGTGGCTTCCACAGCATCACCTGTGCCTTGAGGTCCTGCTCACCACCCTCCAAAGAGGAGGTTTCTGACCCGTCAGCTGCAACAGGTGTGGGAACACACTCTGGGAAGGGAAGACAGAAAGGCTGGGAGATGCCCAAACCATTTCACCCAGGGACAGAGGGCAGGCTGGAAGCTTGCAGCACTGCGATGCAGATCCTGGCTTTCAGGGACAACTCCACGCTCAGCGTCCCTCCCAAGGGGGACTGCCCAAGTGACCAAAGAAGCCACAAACTATTCTGGGACTGGGAATGCTCAGAAGCTCCACGCACTGGAGACTTCCACGGGACCTCCTCTCGGCCCTTACCTTCTTGTAGGCAGAGGTGCAGCTGTGCTGGGCGTAAGCGATGTGGTCGGTGCAGAAGATCTGCTCGCAGGCATCGCACTTCAGGGGGAGGAAGTCTGGGAGCGGGGAGATGCCGCGGACAGAGCGGTGAGAGGTGGGGGCTGCCTGCCTGCGGCCTGGGGAGTGGGGGCCCTCCCTGACCCCCCAAAAGGCACGTCCCTGTCCCTCCGCGAAGCCACAGCCGCTCCTCTCTGTCCCCCTGCTCCACCCGCGGAAGCCAAGGGGCTGCAGGTCCATAGCTACGCCTTCAGAAATGCCCAGGGCTCCTCCTCAAAGGCAGGGGAGCAGCGTCCTGGAGTCACACCCGGCTCCCCGGGGGCTCTGGCCGCAAGGCAGCGGGGGAGCGACGCCGACACGGGGTTCACCCGCCCGGGATAACGGCTGCCGTGCGCCCCGGGGGAAGGACCTGACCCTGGGAAGGGCACGCAGCCGCGCCCGGCCTCCCCAGCCTGCGGCGCCGAGGGCCGGCAGCCGGGCACCCGGTGAGAGCCAGCCCGGGCCACCGGCAGCGGCTCCGCCGGTGCGGAGGGAAGGACCGGAGACCGCGGCCGCCCCGCACCCCTCCGCCCAAGGGCAGCCCGGGCAGCACCTCCCGCCCTTCACGCCCACGCCGCCGCACCGAGTGGCGTCCGGCCGCCGCCGCCTCCCCCAGCCGGCTGCTCCGCGCCGCCTAGGCCCGGGCCTGCGGCTGCCGTGACCGGGAGTGGGGGTGGGAAGCAGGACCCCGCCGCCCGGTGTCTCCCCCCGGCTCCCCTCCCCGCCCCTCACGGCGCCGCCGTCCCTCACCCAGGCGCTGGCAGGCGGGCCAGGAGCAGTGGGCTCCCAGGTCCGGGAACTCCATGGCGGACCCGCAACGGCAGCGGCGGCCGCCGCCGCGCCCGCTTCCGGCAGGGCGTCACGGCGGGGGCGGGGCCACCCCATAGCCCCGCCCATCTCCCCGCCCACTGGGCGGGGCCACCGCAGGCTCCGGGAAGGGCCGGGAGGGGGGGGGGATTTTCCCTCCATCCTTTTCCATCCTCCTTCTCCCCCGTCCCAGCTCCGAAGGACACCCGAGGCGGTTCCTCCGCCGTGTCCCGGAGCTCCCGGCTCTCTTCAAGCCGCTTCCAAGCCTTCATTCGGGTGCCGCGCCACCGCGGCCGGCGGAGGGAAGGGGGAGCGAGAAGGGTGAGGGGCCCCGGCAGGAGGAAACAGGAGTATGGAACAGGTCCCGGAGCCAATGTCATTGATTGCAAAGAAACTCCACAGCCACCCAGCAGCAGAACTTAAATCAGGTATTAAAAAAAAAAAAATATCCCCAGGTATTGCCCAACTCCCAGTCCCGGCTGTGGCGGCCTGTGGGAGTCTCACCCCCCTGCTTTGGTCCCCCCCTCGCCGCTCCCCTTCCACGCACCCCTTCC
>JAOXJM010000079.1:17913452-17928116 GCA_026413425.1 Tringa solitaria | reverse complement strand
CCCAGCCCCAAGCCCCCCCAAGAGCCACGGTCGACGGTTCACCCCATACCTTTCCCCCCGCCCCCCAAAACGAAACCAAGGAAAAGTTAAAATTATTTACACTTTTAGCCATTTAAAAACCCAATAAAATAAGATTGCATATGTCCTACTCGGGGGCGTGGGTATTCGCAGCAGCTACAGCTACAGCCCGGTACTCTGCGTGCAAAACGAAAAAGACAAACAGAAGACAGACCAAGACACCGCACCATTACTAGGAAGCATTTGCTGGGGTTGGTGTTTCGATCGTGGCGTAAGGCTTCTAGGAGCCGGCTCCCCCCCTCAGGCCGTGGGGCAGGGGTGATTTTCCCGCTCAGCCAGCGAAGGCCGGGCTCTAGAAGGATGGAAAGGATTCGTTAATTCCAGACACAGCACATTAACACTGACGCGTTTCCATCCCGGTCAACACAAACATCTAAAAACCCACTGCACGTTCACGGTGTGAGTCCTTCCTTCTTTCCAGTGACGATGGAGGAAAAAGGGGTGCGTGAAGAAGACCTAAGACATAGATGCTGCTGTCATCACTGCCTCCTCCTCATCTCCTTGCTTTGGCAGCTCAGCAAGTGTGGGAGAGGGGGGAGCCGGAGTGGCAGGAGACTCTTGTGCCTCCTGCTCCTCTCCGAGCCCCAGCTCTACATCCATTTGCTCCAGCTCCCCCTGATCCAGTAGCTCAAAGTCATCTGCTTCCTCCTCATCCTCTGGTGAAGCTGCCGTCTCCGTCTCCACCGCTTCGGTCTCTGACAACTGCGCTTGGAAGCTCAGTTTCTCTTCGGGCTCGGTGGGGAGGAACTCGGAGAGGGAGGGCCCCTCACTGGCCTCCGAGGACCGCAGCAGGGCAGAGAGGGTGTTCTGCACCGCCGTGGTAATGGCAGTGGTGACGATCTCCTCGCTCAGCGTGTTGATGCAGATGCCCAGGCCCGGGGCAGGGACAGTCTTTGGCTCCGCGTCGCCTCCTGCCGCTTGCCCGCTGCCATTGAAATGCGTATTTACAAAATGCAGAGGAGACGCGAGGTGAAGGATGGAGAGGTCAGAGTCCGCGGCCTCCTTCTCTGCTGAGTCCAGCTCACGGGCAGCGTGGGCAAGCTCAGGACCCAGAGGCACACCAAACGCGTCTTCGTCGCCCTGTGGTCCCAGATCTCTGGAATGATATTCTTCCACGGAGGGAAACTCTGCCAGGTCCTTGGAAAATGACTCCTCTGGCTCGCTGTGCAGGCTCTGCTGATCCAGGTCTGAAAGGCACCAGCATTAAGGCACGGGTCCCCTCACCTCGACCCAGGGCACTGGTACCACCCACCCACCTCCCCCATACACCAGGGCTCACTTTTGGGCATCCTCCCAGCTCTGGGAGCACAGCAAGAAGGGGGTCTGTGGTTATTCCCTTCTCCCCAGTGGCACGACTGACGTGGAGTGTCCCTTTTCTCATCCTGTTCCACATGCTCAGAGAGAACTTCCTTCCCCAGCTCACACACTCTGCATCTAGATCCCTCCACCAAAACCCACAGGGTCAGGAAAATTGTCCTTACAGCACATCACCGGCCTGTTCCTCCCCAGACACCTAAGTGACCACATCCTAGCGATTACCTTCACGTTCCTCACCACTAACCAGTCTTTCTCCGAGCTTGTAAGTCTGACAGAGTGGGGTGTCTGACCTGTTTCACCCAGCATCATATATAAGTGTGTGACTATACCATGCAATTATTTCTGCCAGACTTTGTGGATGACCTTGTGGGTGTCACTCCCTTGCTGGAGCGACAAAAGAACATTGTCTTGTGGGGCAGTAATCAGAGGCAGATGTCCGCTCAGGACCAGCTCATGATCAGCCATGAAGCCAGGGAACACAGCATGGCTGTTACTGCTTCCTCCTTTTAACACCCTTCCCGCTGCAAATAGCTAGGTTCTCTCCCTGTGTTTGGAGGGTTTTTTTCTGGGACAGAACACTCAGGGTCAGGAAGGCAGTGAAGTGTCCCATCACGTACCTTCAGAAACATCCGTCAGCTGTGGGGTGGTAGCCCTTGAGACAGAAAAGCCCCCACTCTCCAGGATAGAAGCCTCCTCATCAGAAAGCTCAGAATCTGTGATTGACAGTGCCAGGGCAGTCTTCTTCACATCCACCTACATGGGATGAAGGTGCAAATTCCTGACTACCAGTGCTGCCTACGGGCATCTCCACACAAACCAGAGCTCCCAGGCAGAAGTCCTTTGCTGGAGAGACTCTGCACAGGGACAGTAAAAAGTCACTGCCATGGAAGGACAGTCTTGGCTCACACTGCCTTTCCTTCAATAATTCACTGCATGAAGCTTTGCCTGCCCTCAGTGAAGAACCCAAAAGAGTCCATGTAAGATGGGATCAGCCTGTAGGAGTCTCAGAAAGGCTTCGATCCTTCTTCCTCTCCTGGGACCACCAAGGGGAAAACCAGCCCTTCCCTTTTGCATTCACACTGTGCCCAATGAAGCCTTCTACAAGTAGCAGCAATTCAAGTATCTGCATTCCTTTGGAAGCTGAAGCTTCCCATCCTGCAGCCCAGCTACGTGCCCAGAGCTCCTGTAAAGGAAGACGCTTGGTCTGCTTCTGTAGTGCACATACAGAAAGGTCACACCTGATCTGACTGAGAGCAGGGAACGGTCTAAGAATTCCTCATCTCCCCTTTCCAGTGGTGAGGAGCCTCTGCACATTACACCAGGAGAGCTGGTTTCTTTAGGAGACACTCACATTTGCAATTGTGCAGGTCAGCAGGAGGCTGGAGCACGGCTCGCCCTGTCCTGCTCCTGCATGGCCAGCCCTGTGCTGCTGAATTCTCAATACCCAGATTGGAGACAATGGCCTCCATCAAACTAATACCCTCCTCCCCTTGGGATTCTGCAAAGAAGCGACTTGGTGCTCTGCTGTTCATTATCAATGCAGCTGTGCTCAGACCAGACAGCAGGGACTGGTTCCTGCACAGCTCTTTCTGCTCTTACCACCGGGGAGAAGCCTGACAGCTCTGCTTCACTCTCACTCTCTGTCTCTGCTGTTGGCTCATCACCTGCTGCAGGTTCACTCTTCCCTTGTCGCTCTGTGAGAAAGAGGAGAAAGGTTTTACATGAGACTAAGGGGATTTTATGCCTTTATACGTCACTTTCCAACAGCTTCTACCACGCCGTGAAACTGCACAGGTTTCCCAGAAGCCCAAGGTTCCTGGGAACAACTGTAATCTGTTTCTCTCTTTTGCTGTTCCCAGGATTACCTGCCCAGTTGCTCTCCCCATAGCCCTCAAGTTTCACTCTGTTTTACCCTGCTCTGCTGCAGCCCTTCAGGTCACACTGTCGGAGGACCTGCTCCCCCACTGTCCCTTTGCTGGGGCTCCACCCTGGGAGTATGGCCACAGAAGAAGTCAGAGCAAAGGTGGATCCTTACTCTTCTTCTCATGCTTGTGGTGCAGCGTCTCTGCCTTCATACTGTAGTCCAGTTTCATCAGGACAGGCTCCAAACGCGTGTACATCCTCTGGATCAGCTCGTGGTAGACCACCAGAGGCCAGAGCAGAATGCTGAGCACTGGGACAACAGGATGCGGGGAGTGTGAGAGGGAGACCAAGCACAACCCAGCCCTTTACGGGGCGCCAGCAAGAAACTGCATCAGGGGAAGCGCAGCTGAATGGCATTTGCTTTCCCATCTCCCTGCCTAAAATCCTCATCCATGGCTACTCTTACTCATGCCAAAGCTGCTTGATTAACCAGGTTTTCCTAACAGATCTCTGTTAGGAAACGGATTTATGTTAAGATGAAGAGTAAGCCCTCTTCTTCGGCCACTGCATCCCAGCACCAACATGCAATAGAGGCCGTGAAATGAGGTTATGAAAACTAAAAATCAGCAAAACTTTTATAAGGGTAGCAGCGTAGAGCTCGTATGTAGATGCACTAGCAGCAGACCACCCGAACAGTCTTCAGAGTTAGCAGGGACTCACAATGCAGCGAAAAAGATCTTATTTGCTAAACATGCAGCTTCTTTGACAACTCTCTCGATATGGATTTGCCCACTCTGGGAACTGAGAGACTGCAGGTTTCTGCTTCTCTGGGGCCTCACCAGCAGAGCCCCCCAGCCGTGGGTGGGAGAGGAAAGGGATGCTTTAGCCACGGCTCCCTCTCCCGACTCTGCAGCCGTACTGCATGCACACACTCACAGCAACAGCCCTCCCGGAGCACATTGCCTGGACTGATTAATCATCTAGCGCAGATCCCCTCTAGAAAACCATAAATATGCTTCTACCAGCTTATTCTACCCAGCACAGTTAGGTCATGTTTCAGCTTAAGTCAGACGAGAGAGCTGCTTATACTCACAAATGATGTAGGAGATCATTATGCCTGGAACATAGTGTCCAACTACAGCCAGAATCAGGCAGCCTGAACAGACACTCATGCAGAACTGAAGGAAGAGAGAGGACAAACAGAAGTGACAAGAGGCAGAGATACATCTATGCAACCAGTGCAGGGAACCCAGTTAGAGCAAAACGAGGGATGCTCCTAACACAGTCAGTACACCAGCTCTGCACCGAGTACATTCAGATGCTGACAGTCACAACTCAGACAGGCTGGCTGGGTTAAGCTGTAAGCATTAGAGGTTCAAGCACAGGAAAACCAAGGTAACCCCAGACCCCAATAAAATGAATTAAAACTTTATCAGACAGTTCTTTCTGAAGTAAACGGCGTTCCTTGAGGCTAGGATGGGATATTGCAAATTGCCATTTTAGAGTACATTTCCCCTGCAGAGCTCAGCACTTTAAGAGAAGCCCGTACCGTCCCGACAGAGATAGGCAGCTGTTACAGAGTCACCAGATGCTGTGCCACTGCTATGCAATAAACCAGCTGGCAGAAGCATTAGCAGAACCCACACTCCCACCAGACCAGGACCTTCCTCCTCCGGAAAAAGTAGAAGTATAATGGAGCAGCCCTGCGGGTTTGTCCTGCATTCTCCTGAGGAGGAGGAGAAGTGAGAACAGACACCCTGCAAGCCAGACCATGGGTTCAGATATCGACTAAATCCAGCAATGAAGATTTTCATTCATAATGGAAAGGGTCTACAAAACCTAGGGCCCTCTAAGAGCTTTGCTCTCCATGAATTCACGCTTTACAGGCATCTTGGTCCGGTCTCCTACTCCCTGTAGCTGGGAGAGTGTTTTAACAGAAGAGGAGTAATCAGCAGTGATAGAAACCCGCTCCTTTTGGCACACTGGACCCCAGCAACCCTGATACAATCCCGGTGGCTGGACTCTCCTATTTTTTGTGATGCTAAGGCAACTCCTGTCTACAAACCCTTTTCAAACAACACACGTCACAGCCATCAGAACACTGTTTATGACAAGTTTCCATGCACTCAGAAACACCGCTGCATTTGGACTTGGCTAGCTACATCTTCACTAGCAAAATAGGCAGGACCAGCTTAAAGGGATGAATGGAGCCTATGAAAGGGGCAGAGACTGTAGGCTCCCCTATTTTCTCCCCACTCCCAATCCAAGAGCTTCCTTTGCACACTAGCCATTCACTGAAGGGGTTAAGTTCAGCTCCAGCTTACAAATACTGGAAGCAAATTACTCATTATTTAAGCTTCCCATGGCCCAAAGTCTGAAAGGAATGAACAGCAAATGTTAAACAGGGATAGGAAATGTAAAAATATTGATTTGACATTCTTCCATCTCCTAGATCACTAGCAATGGAAAGAAAAGCCCCTGCACAGAAGAGTAGGTATCTCCAGCTTACCTTGGCAGGATTTTGCCTCTTGTACTGTAGCAGTTCCTGCAGGTACAGCCTGAAGGTGACCCAGCTCTCTGCCAGACAGTGGCACAGCTCAGGGACACTGAGCAGGTGAGGTTGTGCCCCTGAAGTCACCCCCTCACTAGAGATAGACAAGAGCAAGAAGACAATTTTTGAACATGGTCTGTTTTGTTGAGGGGGGGAACAGCTAGACTGGGAAGCAGAGATCCCTACCCTTGACAATACAGACAGCATCTTCAACTGAGCTATGGAAGACGCTTGATTTGGAGATACTTTTTTCCTTTAATCAGGAAGACAGCCAAGACAAACCTGAGCCAAGCAGCAGACACCATGCCACAGCATCCCCGTGCCATAGGCCCAAGATGCAAAGCGGTTTACTCAAAGCCACACGGACAGAAGGGCAGGAGGTGGAACTAGTTATGTGGCCTCCTCTGGCACCAAGTCTGAGGTAGCCAGAATGTGGTGCTCAGACCTATAACACGGCCAAGCACGGGACGCGAGTTATGCCATCACAGACAGCACATATGGCCTGCAAAAGTCAGCCTTGGGGATTTTCTTCTCTCTGGAAGATTCTTAAAACAGTTCAGGACAGATCCAGGGAAGAAACCTAAGAGTTCCTAACATCAGAAGCACTTGAGCTTTATTGCTACTGAAAGAACACTAGCTTTCCCCAGAGTCTCCAACTGTGGCTCTGGAGCTGATAAGCAGCTCCCAGTGCAGGAGAAACTGCTACCAGTGTTTCACAGCAGGAAACACACTGTGTCTATCAACAACAGCAAAAAGGGTAGGTGAGATCACCACACTAAATTAAGGCTACCCCACACTTCCTTCTCATCAAGGAACACATCAGTGAGCTTACCTCTCCCCTCCCGGCTCCTCCGATGGCTGTGCTGTAGAGAGAACACAGGAGATTAGTCAGCCAACTGCAAAATGCAACCCGACATTTTTACCACTTGAATAGAGCAGAGCTGGAGATGTATCATCCTTAGCTAGGGATGCACCCTGGGGACCTTCTTCATGCTCTCACGCAAGCAGGCTTGGAGTTTGAGCTGCACAGGCTCCAGTGAGCACGCCTGGAGACTCGGAGCAGCCACAGCACTGGTCTCGGGGTGCACCAGCACACCTTGCAACCTGTGGTGACACACACATGGCAGGACACTCGTATCTGAGGTGCACTCTGCTGCTAGCACATGGGCTCTCCACTGCAGGGACCGTATAGTTTGGCCTGGTGTCCCACGCGGCTGGGCAGTGCCATCCCCAGGGCAGCTGCCTAGCCTTTGTCATTCACAGAGGGCTGCCAGCATGGTCCCTGCGCTGGGCAAAGCCTCAGCTCCCACCTCAGAGCCCAACGCAGCACTAGCAGATCTCAGCTGCATTTCCCACCAACCAGTCCAGACCACAGTCCCTGGCAGAGTGCTGCGGCACAAATGCCACGGATCTCCCTGATGTCTCTATCCTTTCCCATGGAATTAAGTAGCAAATAGCAGCCTTGTGTATAATTATCTAATTTTAGGGCTCTCACGTCCCCTGACAGCCCTTTGTGCCAGGCAATCCTAAGGTCTGGCAGTCTGGATAAGAGCAAGGGAAAGCTTCTCCCATTCCTCTCAGCACCCAACCCAGTGATGATCAAACTGGGACTTGCTGCATGCAGCACCAAAGAGAGGAGCAGCGTTTCAATGGCAGAGCTCACATATGATTATGCTCTGCTTTTAGACACATAAAAGAAAAAAAACAACCAAATATTTCTGTGACAGCTGGAACTCATAAGCCTGGCTGCCCATGGATTTGGGAGTCCTGGCTAGCTGACTAGTGTCTGGGGATGCACAGGGCTCAACCAAAGCCTGTCCAGCAACACAGTCGTCCCTGTGTTTAACAAGGCCCTGATCATGCTGTGAAGGCTCCTCAAGATCTACCTGACTCTGCCGGTTTTGGCTGGGGTAGAGCTAATCTTCTTCATAGTAGCTAGTATGGGGCTATGGTTTGGATTTGTGTGAAAAGTGTGTTGCTAATACAGGGATGTTTTAGTTATTGCTGAGCAGTGCTAACACAGAGTCAACAACTTTTCTGCTCCTCACACCACCCCACCAGTGAGCAGGCTGGGGATGCACAAGAGGCGGGGAGGGGCCACAGCTGAGACAGCTAACTCCAACTGACCAAAGGGGTGTTCCATACCATATGATGTGGTGCTCAGCACATGAAGCTGGGGGAAAAAGAAGGAAGGGCGGACACATGTGGAGTGATGGTGTTTATCTCCCCAATTAACCGTTACATGTGACGGAGCCCTGCTTTTCTGGGGATGGCTGAACCCCTGCCTGCCCATGGGAAGCAGTGAATGAATTACTTGGTTTGCTTTCCTTGTGCGTGATGCTTTTGATTTACATATTGAACTGTCTTTATCTCAACCCATGAGTTTTCCCACTTTTACTCCTCCAATTCTCTCCTCTATCCCACTGGGGGGGGAGTGAGCGAGTGGCTGTGCCATACTTATTTGCCAGCTGGGGTTAAACCACAACATCTCCTCTACCAGTCAGCCTACTGTCCTAAAGCCGGTAGGGACAGATACATCTTAGACACTGTCTGCCCAACAGCAAACCTAGTCCAAGAGGTTCTAAAATTCAGTGGGACCCTATCCCCCACACTGCACGTCACCACGTAAACAGGACTAAAACAAAGGAAGAGAGAAGTTCAGCGTCCAGGCTAATTGTTAGAAACCATCTGAAAAATGCAACATGAGCAAAAAAGGGATTCGAATCCTCCCTGGAGTCATCAGCCAGACGCAGGCTGCTGAAGGCCCAAGATCAGCAGCGGCTCCCCCGGGGAAATGCACAGAAGTGAACATCCATTGCTGCCAGCACCCAGGGAGACTTCAGCCTCCGGTTCGAGCTGCAGGAGAGACCCACTGCTTGCAGCTGCCTTGCCACCGTCCTCCCACGACACAGGCCGCCGGGGCCAAGTATTTCAGACTCCTCCTCGCGCTGCACAGCCCGCTCGCAGGGCGCAGCGGAGCGGGAGGCCAGCAGCCCAGGGGAGGAGGCAATTCTTTGAGAGCGTGACCCAGATTTCCAGTAATCGGGCCTGACAAGAGGAGTCGACAGCTCTCAGACTGGGCTGCCCATCCGCTCCCCTGCCTGCCACGCTGGGGTACGGCTGCCGAGGCAGCCAGCAGGCACGGCTCACAAAGGCAGCTTTGGGGTGAGAAAGGAGCATTACGGAGGTCGCTCCACCCCTAAGAAGCGGTTGCTGCTGTCGCTGTATTTTGTTGTTGTGCTCGGGAATCTAAAGCTGCTTAACCGCAGCACGCAGAAATCCAGCTATATCTCAAAGCCCCATCTATTACCTGCACTAAACCACCAAATAAATTACATTTGGCACTGGCTGGTCTGTGACAGCTGGCTATACTGGTTGTACCAGCTACTAAAAACGAGGTGCTGGGACGCTTGTTGTACACTGCTGGCCAGAAGTGCCAGCAACACAGCAAGCAGGAGGGCAGAGGAGCCCCACTCCTCTCTGACTGACTGCAGTTAATCCAAGCCATCCAAAATATGCCAGCAGAGGGAGTGAAACAATTCTCCTCGGCTGCTTCTGAAGGTTTCAGAGACACTTTGGGGGAGCTGCAGAATGTTTCAGCAGGCTGCAGAGCGTTCACGTGATTTCAACTATCTGGCAAAACACAAGCTGTCTCTAAAATCAACGGTATCTGACTTCCTGTAGTGGAGTAGTCTGCCTGCTGGCCATCCCAAAGCTCTGGAGTCTTACACCTGCCAAAGGAACAGCCCAACCACACAAAACCTGGAGTGTTTCTGGTAGGACACATTCACTTAGGTAAGGCTTAGCTCCAACCTGTGCTACAACTCGGTCTAGCACCAGTACCACTAAGCCAGCAAGCAGGACACCCACAGCTGGCCTCAGATCATCAATAAGCGGCTGAAATCTTGCTGTCAGCATTTCACACCGGAGTGTGGGTTAACACAAACCACTTGACATACACCAGACTCTTCTGGGAGACCAGTCAGCCGCATAAGAGTTTAGGTTACATGTTGGTACTGACAAATTATCACTGATGGATTCCTTGGCTCTTACAGGTTTTCAACGCTTCCCCAAGAGGCATTCTTCATCTGTGTGTAAACTTTAGCTGGAAAGCAGGGGCCCTTTTTAAGGAGTACCAGCATTCAATTGCAATGCAGGCTTTGCTAAATCTATTCCATGCTACACTCTCCTATGCTGACCAAAATACAGCTGCCAAACAATGGCACAGAAAACACCCCTGCCTGATACCCATTTCAGGAGAAAATGGAGGTGCCTCCTAAGTCCTTAAACAATACTTAAGTGGAACCCCATGTTGAGGTAGTTACATATAGAGAGAATACCCTGCATGGGGGCTGAAAATATGCAGTCCCTTCTGACAAGACCTAAAAAAGTGGTGTATCTTGCTGCTGTTAATGCATCCCTGATCACAGTGTGTGAGTAACTGCAAAATACACGCTGAGGTTTTAGCATTCCTTCAGAAGTGATGTTATAAGCCGTCACCCGAGACATACAGAACTGCCACAAGCTGAGGTTTGTATATATACGTGCCGACTCTTGAAGGTGTGGTACTGACCTACTTCCAAAAGCTCCTGGAAAGGCTTACAGGAAGCACTGAGGAGGAAAGCCACAAAGCTACAGCTCTGCTTCAGCGGGAAATGAGAGCCACACAAGAACCCCTAAGTATTCAGCAGTGCCAATTCAACAGGAGGCCCCTCAGGAACGCAGAGCACCACTCCTTCCTTGCAGAGGCTGAGGAAACATGGTTCAGTGGACCATGCTGAAATCAGGGCTGTGACCTAACGAGGCGCATCAGAAAGATGTCCCTGTTCTTTGCTGTCAGCAGCAGAAAAACAGCAAGGAGTTAAATACGGGGAAGAACACCACTGTTAGATTGGCTCAGTAGGATGTGCAGTGACTTCTTGCAGAGCTGATGATACAGGATGAGTCTAAACCCTGGTGTGTTGCTTTGTTTGTTTTTCTTTTTTTTTTAATTCCTCGTTGCTCTGCATCATATAACTTGATCTCAGTATGGATTTCTTATTTCTTCTGTGATAACACAAGTTTTACAGGCCTTGTACTTGCTGGAGAGACTCTACCCTCACCTGCCTCAATGACACCATTCTGTATTGGACACCAGGCTTTTGCATTTCTGGACAGGTTTCAAGTGAGATGTTTTGGGTTGGCCTTAAACTATTCCCTTAAAAATCCAATGTGAATAAGCAGGAAATTAAATTGGCCAGTCCAGTTTGGCTGCCTAGTTACCTGAACCACACAAAGCAAACAGTTTCAAGACTACAGCTGAAACATATCTAATCTTATCAGGAGTTCTGTGAAAGCACCCTTTAAGTCAGTACCCTCTTAGGTCAAATAAAGGGCACCTTACAAACACACATATAGAGGGGCTTTCATTCGGAAACGTTCCCTAGAGTAGGGGGGCGGGGAAGGAGGGCCCCAAGCTGCCTTTGAACAGCAGCAGTAGATGCAATAGGCAGGTCTGGGTCCAGTGGTTTAACAAATTCCAGTGAAGGAGGCACTCAAAGCAGACAGCAGCCAATCCACCCCATCATCGTTCTGAGACTATTCCTCTTGTTGCTTTTGTGTCTGAAGTTGGCAAAGACCCTTTAGTAACTGGGAAAGATAAGCCAAGTGATCAGACTCACTGATTAGCTGGAGACCAGATGCTGTTCAGTACAGGTACAATACACTAACTGTCCCTGCTGTCAGATCTCATCATCCACTCTGCTACCGGCCCCAAGAAGTGGCTCTCATCTGCTCTGCCTCTTTCAGGGCATAAGTCCACGCTGTACTTAATTAAAACCAATACACTTCAACCTCCGCGTTTCCTTCTCTCAGCTCAGCTGGCCATATATATGCTCAGACCTGGAATGATCTTTTCACTGCAACATTTGCAGAAGAGAAAAGACATAGCAGAAACATCGCATCATCCCTGTCACCAGCTTCCCCGAGAAGCTAACCCCCTTAGTCACTCTCAAAATGAGGTACTCCCAGAACTTCCCAGCAGTGGGAGTAATTCTTCCCATGCCCAGAATATTAGGATACATGCTAATACTCTGACACAAACAAGCAACAGGCAGCACCAATACCAAAGCGTGCAGTTACAGCAGGAACAAGGCTTATACGACCTATATGACCTATGAGAGCCACGAAGAGACCAACCGTGGCCATAGCCCAGCAGATGGTAACACTAGAACTGTGTCACTGCCTACAGTGCGACTCATCACATACCTGAGAAATCAAACAGGAACCTGGGCTTCCACCTCTCCAGCAAGAGGATGCCAAGAAGGGACATGCTGAGGAGAAAGAGGGGTCTCAGGGAGGTGGAGGAAAACAACCTAGAAATGAAACGAGAAATTGTTAGGCAGGAAAAAGGCAGCAAGTTACAGCTCTTGGTGAGCAGATACAGCTTAGTGTACGGCAGAGCAGAAACACCCAACTGCTACCAGCCATTGCAGCAAGCACTGTACTCCCTGACCACAGCACATTCCCAAATGGCTCCTTTGCCCACCACCAGACAGCTGACTACCTGCCATCTCCCAGCGCTCTCCTCCCCTGCTCCCGAGCTCCACCTTCGGTTGTAAAACAAGGCTTATGCTCCCTTGTACGAGTCCCTCTGAATCCTCAAGGTGGAGGCTCTAGGTAAGGTAAATACAGATTGTCGTAGCAGAAGACTGGTTGAGAATCGGTCTGTTTGCCGAAAACTTACATCCTGTTTGTCACCACAAGGTCCAGCATTACCTGCAGGTAGCATCAAAACACATCCTGCACCTGCTTCTAGATGCCCGTTCTTTTATTGCAGACTTCTCCCCATTTAATCAGAGCCTGGCACTTAAACGGTTTAGTTCCTCACTTGACTCTATCGTAAAACCTTTCACGTCCCTCACCAACACATTGGCTTGAGCCAAACGCCAGCTCACTCAATACTACTCACACACACTCACACAATCCCACCATCAAAGAGTTTATCTCCCCACTCCATGTAGATTGAACAGCAAAGGTTCCAGGGTGGCGCTTGTGCCAGCAGTGGCTGTCTGCACTCCCCTTCTTCTCCAAACAAGAGCATCAGCACTTCCCTCCAGTTCAGAGGAGCTCTTTTTCAAGTCTCTCCAGAAATGACTGCCGGTAAAACGCATTCACCCTTTCTCCTTTAATGAAAATTCCTTTCCAGGAAGGAAAAGCCACTCCGCTATTTCACCTTGCCAATAACTAATCTCAAGTGCATCAAGCTGATCAGAGTTGGGGAGCATCTCGCCATGCAGCGCAGGGAAGGGGCTCTGCTCCCCACCAAGCCACAGTCAGGGGCAGAAGACTTGCAGGAGAGATCTGCCTTGCAGGACAGCACAAAATGAAAGCTTCAGGCTTTCCAAGGGCTTACAGGGCCCGTAATGACCTAAACAACAACATTTTTAGCCATTCTCATGGGACAACAATTCTGTAACTTAACACATCAGCTCTGGAAGAATTTCCTCCTATTCCACCTCAGTCAAGGATGCAGGCTCAATCCTCTGTGGGACCGTAAATAAATCCTCCCCCTCTGTGATATTTAAATCTCTCCCTGCTGTCCCATATTCTGGGCACTCTTTGTTCCTCTCAACCTTTTTACTCACAGTCCCTTAGCCATCATCTTGCACCATCCCTGCCCTCCCATGGCACGCCTCTTCCCCTCCCACTAACTTCAAAGCTCTGCATTCAGACCTTTCCAGCCGGTGAGAAGTCCAAAACCATTTAAGTACCTGGCTACCACGTATGTCTCTGATAATCATATGGATGAGGGAGCAGAACGTAAGCAGCCTCCTCAGAGTGACTTCAAAGGCTGTTTGGTCACATACCTTCCCCTTCTCTGACTTCAGAGTCTGTCCCTTCCTATTCCATCTGCAACCAACGTTTAACTCTTTCCCTGGCCTGTTTTGACCTTTTTTTTCTCCCGGGAAAGCTGCTGGCTTCGAGCGTTTTGGGGTTTTTTTGCCAGCAAAACTGACTCACTGTTTATACAAACAAACAAACAGGATGTGTTTCATTCCCATCCGCAGCTGGGCTCTGCCACTCACGCTGCTCCCAGCTCCTGGTGCTGCTTCCCTGCCCGAGAGGCAGAGGAGACAGAGGAAGGCAGGGCAGGGGGGCACACGCTCGCCCCCAAAGGTGGCCTCGGCCATCACGTGAAAAATCACCACCCTCCAGAGAACGATTAACGAGCAGAAGGGCTTAAATAAAAGGCCGCAGGGCAGCCCGCCGCTGCAGGAGGCCGGGGAGGGAGGCGGGGGGGCTCACCGACCGAGCCGACGGGGTGAAGCCAAGCGATAAAAAACAAGGATGCAAAAATTAACCAGAAACGTGCCTGGGCGAGCCTCCAGCCGGGGCCCAGCTGCGTTTTAATTATCTCGGGGCAAACCCTGCCCGAGCCGTTGGCACCGTCTCCCCTCAGGGAGGGGCCCGGGTTGTGTTTGTCGGCGGAAAACGGATCTTTAGCGCCGGCCGAGCGCATCCCCCGGCGCTACGGGGCGGCAGCCGCCCTCAGCTCTGCCGCGGGGAGACGGGCAGCCCAGAGGGGCACCGGCATCCGCCTCACACGCCGCCGAGGGCCGGGCGAGCAGCGCTCCGACAGCCCCGGCCCCGCTCCCCCCCCGCGGCCTACCCCCCGCCCCGGCTCACCAGAGGGCCCCGCCGAGCGCGGCGCCCAGCACGGCGAGCAGGAGGTGCAGCCCCGGCGGGAGCGCGAAGGTCCAGCCGACGAACCCGGCGAAGATGCCGCCGAGGATGATCTGGCCCTGCGCACCGATGTTGAACAGGCCCGCGCGGAAGCCGATGCCGAGCCCGAGGCCCGCGAGGATGAGCGGCGT
>JAOXJM010000079.1:17879320-17913120 GCA_026413425.1 Tringa solitaria | reverse complement strand
GGCGGCCGCTGGCGCCGCGCGCATGCGCAGCCGGCCCCGCGGCGGGGGAGGGACCGGCGGCGCGTGCGCCCGGGAGGGGAGGGGCGCTGTGCGCAGGCGCGCCTCGGGACACCCCGCCCTGCACCGGAAGAGGAAGGCGGGCGGCGGGGCTCGGCCTAGTTAGTGGCTCCGCTGCCTTTGCTCCGGTCACCGGGTCCGGACGCGGCCTGGGAGCGGCCCGGCACCCCGGGGGGGACGGGACGGGGCGGGGCTGGTGGTACGCCCTCGGAGCGGGCTCGGCACTTTGTCTGCCACCTGAGGGGGACTCGGCCTAGGAGCCGGCCCAGCACCCCCGGAGGGGACCCGGCATCCCCTGCCCCCGCGGGCGGGCGGGCGGGATGGAGCTTGACGGGCTGTTTCTGGACGAGGAGGGTACGTTCTCCCTCAGCGGCTTCCAGGAGTTCACGGTGAGTGCTCCCCCGCTCCCCCAACCCCGAGGTCGTGCTCGGTGTTCCCAGCCTCCCCTGTCCCCAGCCCCGCACCTCGGCAGGCCCTTGGGGCGTACCCTCCTTACGCCGTGGCCCCGAAGAGCCGCACACCCGGGCCCCTGGCTGAGCTCTTGCGGCCCCGTCATAAACCAGATTGGGGTGGGGAGCTCGGTATGGGGGAGGCTTCAGGGCTTTTCTCACGTTCCCCTTGTCTGCCTGCAGTTCCTGCCCAGGCACCAGCAGCTGAGCGAGAGGGTGCGGAAGCGGCTGTATTATGGCTGGGACAAAGACTGCAGCCTGGATAATCTCTCCAGCCCCGTGGCAGGTGGGTTACTGAGTGGCCCCAAATGGGAATGCTGAGTCAAGGGGATTGGAAGTGGCCCAGGGGCTCAGACCAACAAGTCACCCGCTCCCTCCCCAGCGCCAAATCCCACCCCTGCCCAGCTTTCCTTGCTGTGTGCAGCACAGCAGGCAGGTTGCCAGAGCCTCATGGCTCCTGCTCTCTGTTTTATTGCCCTGTCTGGCCCACTGCTGCATTTTTGGCACCTTGCTGGTGTGCAGAGTCCTTTAGATTGCTTGTGAATTCCTTGGCGGTGAAGGCTGGGTCCTTGTTCTTGATGAGAGGTGTCCTGGATAACTTCTTGTACTCTGCAAGGTACTGGAGAGTTCATTTAACTTCTAGTTGTAAGCCCCAAGGGGACAAGTTCGTGTTGTGTGTTTGTCTGGATCGTATCCCTTTTTTTTCTTGTTGATTTCTTGTTTTGTGGGAGCAGAAGGATGCAGCTGGGTTGAGGAGCTAGTGCGGCTGATGCTGGAGAGGAGCAGTTTAGGGCAAGTAGTGGTTTGCTGGAGGGCCTTCACAGTGGGATTGCATTAGTGGTTACATTAGCTGCATGCTGACACAGCTTGCAGGGGACATTGAGCAGGTGAGGAAGCGTGCTTGCGTTCAAAACTCATGTGATATATTTGGGGAAACGATCTTAAGTCACCAAGAGGCTCCACGTGACCTACCTCAGCGAGGAGGGGGATGCTGGCTGTGTGGTGAACTGGCAGGGTCGGCTGCGCGGGCATCGCTGAGGGTCACAAATTCTGACACGAGTGGTGTGAGGAAGGCACGTGGCTCCCTGTTGGGGCTGGTTCACATGTGGGTGTGAGATGGGACTGTTCCACAGGACACTACCAGTGTTGAAAGTTCAAAGGGCACATTCGTGGAAGGGGAGTTTGTTGAGGGTGGTTAACTATAAAGAATGCCTTGTACCCAGGAAATTCCTTGGCTCCAACAGCTGGGGGTGGGAGCAACATACAGAGAATATCTCTGTGAGCTTATCTGCTCTTACAGCCTTCCCTTCACCAGCTGCTATCTGCTGCTGTCAAAAAACGGGACCTAGGGCTATCACATCTTTCTTGGTACAGCTGTGCTGTTGCTACACGGCAGGTTTATGGCATTGCTCTTCAAATGAGATAGAGGCAATTGTGGGGGGAGTCCAGGGTAGCAGGAGGAGATGGAAAAGGTTTTTGGCATTGGGAGGCGGTCACAGGAGGTAGTGTGGGGCTCGCTGAGGAGAGGGGTTGAAAAGCTAATTTGTTCCTTGTGGAAAGGAAGAGCCATAGCCACCCTCAGCACGCTGTGCCTGTGAGATGAGGACAGCGATCAGCTCTTCTCTATGTCCTCTAGGGCAGGGTATGATGTCATGGGGTGGATTTGTGGGCTGCAGAATTAGGTTTCATGTCAGATCAGAACCTGGGGGGGCTCATGTACTTCCCAACCCTCAGGGCATCGCTGCTGCCTTTGCGGTGGCTGGCGTGGTGGCACCAAGGGTGGCTGAGCGGGGCGGAGGGAGCAGCAGTAGTGCAAGAGGCTGGGAGCTGCCAACGGGTGGCTGGAGCTGTGTCTGTCTGTCTGCAGATCCCAGCAGTGGTGTGGCTTGAACGACCTGGGGAGTTCCCGTAGAGCAGCATGTGTCTGAGCTTGGTGGCTGCTGTCAGGCAAATAAGTCCTGTGGGATTGCAGCCGTTCTCTTAGTTGCTGTAGAGACATGGAAAGGAGGGATGTAGAGAGAAGAGCTTGTGTGCTGATGCTTCCCCTGGGAGCCGCAAATGTGAGGCTGCTGGGATGAGCTCTGCCTTCGACTCTGTCAGCTGAGGACTTAGCAGCAAAATGGAGCTGGAGTTGCCTGTCAAACACTTCTTGCCAAGCACCAGATTGTAGTGCTGTTTGGGGTGCTCCCAGCTGGTCCTATCGTGTTGAGAAGTGAGATGGGAGCTGCTGAAGCCATCTGCCAACATCTGTCAGGCTCTGGCATTTCATTGCTTGAATGCTGAGGCATGTCTGTGGGTGGAGGGTAAATGGGCTGAGGTGGGAAGCTCCTGTTACTGCTGCTTCTGTGCCCTGTTAGTGCCTTTGGGCTCCTGCTCTCATGAATACATTGTCCATCATCATTTTGGGGGCACAGGGGTTGAGGTGGGGGGAAGCTGCTTAGTGCTGACCAGCTCTGGAGGAGGAGGATGCTGGTTGGAGGGGAGCAAAGGACTGGGAAGACCTGGTGTTGACATCAGGTCCTAGAAAGCCTCCGAAAGGGCTGCCTGAGGTCCTGTGGGGTGAGGGGAGGGTGTTAGCCTCTCTGTGCAGCTCACTGCTGGTAACTCCCCATGACGCAGACGTGCTAATCTGGATCTGGCACTGCCGCCGGGCCTTGGACACTCACATCCTCTTCCTGCTTTGGTCTGGTTCTCCTGCCTGTTTGTTTATCCCTCCCTCCCTCCTTCCCTCCCTTCTGATAAGGCCTGCCCTACATTCATAATTTCAATTAAACTTGAGAGGAGGCTGAGCAAACATTAAGACTCAATGGGCTTGTGGGGAGAAAGGGAAGGGTGGGGGTGGACTGTTCCACATGGGGCCATAAGCCCTTTTTCTGCTTTTCTGTCGTAGATATTGCGGTGGAGTTGCTGCAGAAAGTGGCTCCCAGCCCTATCCGCAGACTCCAGAAGAAATATGTGTCTCATGTATCTCGGTAAGGATCAAAATATGTCCCTTTATGTTGTGTGTCAGAACTGGGAGCTGTGGTCTCGCCTGTGACTCACCGCTGTCCCCTGGGCCAGCGCTTGCTTCGTGCTTAGGCTTGATTAGTGTCAAAGAGGACCTGGGGACAGGTGACAAGGCCAGCAGGCACAGCAGCTTGCTGACACAGCCAGGCCTGCTGCAGGTTGGCCCTGCTTTCTGGGGTGAAGGGGTGCTTTTGTTACTGGGAAGCTGTACTGGCTGGAGCTGCAGCTCACTGGGGAGCTCTGAACCCTGGCTCTGCTCTTGGCAGCTGAGCCCTTGCAGTGCCTCTGGCTGCAGGCAGCGCTGCTCAGTTTGGAACTGGCTGTGCCCAGGAATAGGAGCCAGGGCTTTCTGCCCTCCATCCCCTGTGATTTCTCTTGCCTCAGCTCAGAACAGCTGGGGCAGAGCTGGCAAGGCTGGGACATATCTAGCAGTCTATTTATTAAATGTCCCTGCTACCTACATGGGGAGGGAGCAGGCAAGCTGTGCTGTGGTGACTGGCATGTTTGTAGCATACAAATAACCTTCAGGTTGACTCTTTCCTTGTCCCACAGGGAAGCTTGCATCTCTCCCTGCTCCATGATGCTGGCATTGGTTTACATTGAGAGACTCCGGCACCGGAACCCCGAATACCTTCAGCAGATCTCATCTTCAGACCTCTTCCTGATCTCCATGGTGAGCGGTGTGGGCTGGGAGGTCACTGGGTTGGAGGGAGGCCTGGAGGAGTGCAGGGGAGGCTGAGAT
This sequence comes from Tringa solitaria, assembly GCA_026413425.1. Lineage (NCBI taxonomy): Eukaryota > Metazoa > Chordata > Aves > Charadriiformes > Scolopacidae > Tringa > Tringa solitaria. The sequence goes on along the minus strand of JAOXJM010000079.1, from coordinate 17,908,866 downwards.
CTTGTCCTTTGTGCTGCTTTCAGATGGTTGCTAGTAAGTACCTGTATGATGAAGGTGAAGAGGAGGAGGTGTTCAACGATGAGTGGGGAGCAGCAGGGAAGGTGGACGTCCAGACCATGAACACACTGGAGATGAACTTCCTGAGTGCCATTGTAAGTGGGGCTGTCACTGTGTCCAACTGCTTCACAGAGCAGGGGAAGGGGGCGTTAAGGGGAGTCTGGATTTCTGTTTTTCCCCAACGTACTCCCATGAAGGAACGGAGAAGGATGTGTGTGGGTGCTGGGTGGCTTGCCCTGACTGCGCTGACCTTTTGCTGCTGTCCCCACAGGACTGGAGTCTCTACACAGACCCCCGGGAGCTGTTTGAAGTGCTCAGCTGGCTGGAAGGACGGTAGGTGTGTGAGGTGGGGGATGAGCCCTTCATCCACCCTGCAGCTGTGGTTCTGTCCCTGCTGAGAGCTGGCCCTGCTCCAGTTAAATCAGAGGTTGGGGTACCCATGAGCCTTCACTAGGCTCTGCACCTCCCTTCCATTGACCTTAGAATCATGTAGTGGTTAGAGTTGGAAGGGACCATAAAGACCATCTAGTCCAACCCCCCTGCCGTGGGCAGGGACGCCTCCCACTAGACCAAGTTGCTCAAAGCCACATCCAACCTGTCCTTGAACGCTTCCAGGAGTGGGGCGAGGTCCAGGGATGGACCTTGAAGAGGGTCTTCTCTGAGCCTGCTTGGACTGATGCTTCTTCGATGGAGAAGATCCACATCATGTCCACCATTCCCTTTTCTTTTTCTCTTGCAGCGTGGCAGAAAAGCAGGGCATGTGGCGTGGCTGGTTCACCTACACGGATCTCTGTGTCCTCATGGAGCAATCCATGTGGCAGCATGTGTTGGGCCAATTCTACCAGCAAGTGGTGAAGGTAAGGGCATGGCAGCAGCTGCTTGCAAGAATGTGGGGGCCCAGCAGGCCATGGGTTTGGATCAGATCCTTTTTTTTTTTTCCCACTGGGAGTAGCAGCTTGGTTTATTCCCCATTGAAAATGGAATCAGTCAGAAGATGCTGATCTGCAGCTGGGCTGCCTGAGGCACTGCAGCCTGGTGCTGGGTTAGTCTGTGCCCTGTGCTGGACCCGCAGCCCCACAGGTCATGGTACAAGGTCATGGTGGTGGCGTGGAGGCAGCTGGGTGCTGATTGGGGATTTAAACAGCAACCATAAGGTTTTAGCTGGGGCTTTTTTGTTTGTGGTATTCAGGCCCTGCTTTGAACAGGTTATGTGCTACCCGCTGGTGCAGTGTGGCTACCGGTGCTGGTGGTCCTGTTTGCCATCGTGGCTGCTGGGTCAACTCAGGATTGCTGGGTCATGGCTGGCTGTGGGGGGGCTGCTGGGGATGTTCTGGGCTAACCGTGGGCTTCTCTGCAGCTGGCCTGCCTCCTGGGTGTGGTGTACCTGACCGGCTTTGCCGCTGTCTTCGCCTCCGTCACCGTGGTGCACCGGTCCGTGTGCATGCGGAGCGTCAGCCCTGCAGCCCCCCGGCCTGCCCTGTTCCCCGAGGAGGCCAGTTGCCAGTTGGACGCCCAGCCAGCCACTGACCAGCCCCAGCCCGAGCTGCCCCATGTCTCCCCAGCCAGCAGCACCCGTTGCCTGGGGGAGAACAAGACGACTGAGGAGCCGCGTCGTGGAGGTGTCACGGCGACTGCGCTCTACCTGTGGGGCAGTGTGATGACGGCTCTGTCCTACCCAAAGGCACCTGATCTAGCCCAACACAGGAGCCCCCCCCAAAGCCATTTCCGGAGAGTACCCACCGCTTGTGAGAGATCTAACCGTACTGCCCCAGCCACAGCCCCTGGCCAGCCTGGCCCCTTCGGACTCGCCGTGTTCCCGTCTCCTCCGGCGCTCCACTGCCAAACCTGTTCTGCTGGTGCAGGCCCCACGTGGGATGGAGCCCCCAACCGCAAGGACTGGCTGGACCCCCTAGGGCTGAGGCAGTGTTCCTTGCACACTGCCATGGATCTCAGTAGAATCAAGAGCTTCATTTTTCCCAGCTAGGAGCATGGGGCAGTGGCCCCTTTCCCCTTCTCTCCTAGTGTGGCACAACTCACTTCCTTGCACTTCTGGGACCCCCTGATCCCTGGGACTGTGCGGGGCTGAAGGCCTCTGCGTTACTTCCACACCAGCATTTGTGTCTACCAACCCAGGGCAGAGGTGTCTTCACTTTGGGGACTGCTGGGACAAGTTGGGGCAGAGTTGGCTTGCTGTTGGGGTGCTGGGGTGGGAATCTACTAGCTGGAGGGTAGAAATGGGGTGCCCTTGGGCTGGGGTGCGAGGGAGAGGAGCTTGTATCTCTTCCTACAGCATGTGGGTGGCCCTTGATGGTGCTGGGCAGAGGTGGTGTGTGGGATGTAGGTGCTGGGGCTGTGTGTGAAGGGTGGAGGGGCTGGGGCATTGACCCCAGTGGTGGGGCAGGGTGCTCCAGGAGGAGGTGGGGTGCCTGGCTGAGGGGAGAGGAGGTCGAAGGAGTGGGGAGCAAGCAGCCCTAACTGGCTGGCTATGGCAGCGATTCCCCTTGGGGGCTGCCAGGCTACTTCTTGGGAGGCGGTGAGGGTCATACCAAGAGGGGACCCAGACGTGGCTGTGCTCTGGGGAAAAGTGGTGCCCCGCTGGGCTTGTGGGGGGTGGTAAGGTGTGGTTAAGGCTGAGCTTCCTTATCCTGCTTGTGTTGGGTGCTTTGAAACTGGGGGTGCTCTGTGATGCCATCCCAAACCCCAGCTGCCTGTGGCTACCAGGAAATGGTGCCTGACTGCTCCTCGGGGCGGGGAGACGGCACCTTGTCCTGCTGACCAGCCCAGCTCATTGTGCCCCTTCTTTTTACTGTGGATTTTACACCTGTTTTTCACTCTTTTGTAGATGCTAATCTCTTCCAATAAAAGTAGTTCTTGCTGTGCACCTGCCTTGTCCTGCTGAGCCACTCCGTGCTGGCAGCCTGGGTGCCCCACGGCGGACCCCCATCGATGCCTGGGGTAACCCCACAGCTGCAGTGCTTGCCCTCTGAGCTGGTGTGCAGGGCAGATCCTGGAGCTGTCAAGTGAGCCCAGGAACAGTGAGGCCTGTCCTGCAGGGCTCAAGGGACAGGATCTCTTGTGACAGGAGGGACATTGAGTCTGATGCCCGAGTAAGGCAGGGGTAGGGAGAGAGGACGTTCCCCATCATTGGGAATGCATGATCTCCACCGCTCTTTGCTCTCCAAAGTCTGTCCAGTTAATGAGTGAGCCCTGAGCAGCAAGAGATTGGCAGGGTCTCTGTTGTGGTCGCTGGCACAGCCACCTCTGCCCTGTGACAAAAACATGAGCATCTCCTGCCTGTGCTGCCTTGGAAGCCTTCCCCAACCAAGCGGGCAGCTCTTGTCCCTGTCATCCTTATCCAGCAGCAGGATTCAGTGCCCTCCTCCTAGGAACATGGGGGATGTGCTATCGGAGACCCCCTCCTAGTGTGGGTACTGTGCCCACAGAGAGGAATAGCAGAATGTGGTGGTGGGGGGTGTCTGTGCAGCCTTTCATGGGCTCCTCAGGGCCTGGTAATGATGAAGGGCTGGACCGCGCGTGCTGGGGAGGAACAGGCAGGGGCAGGGCATGCTGGAGCTGGGGGATGCTGTTGGTGGGGATGCTCCAAGAGCGTAAAGGAAGATGTGTCTATGGTGTGGGGAACTCAGTTCCTGCCCCAGGTACCAGAAGAGGCAGGGGTGGGACTTGGGCTGTGGGCAGTTGGCACTGTAAGAGCGTCCGGTGTCCTGGCCGTGGATGGCTGTCACCTGGCCCTTGTGGTGACAACCCAGGGTGACACTTGCATTCCTGGCCACAAGGGCAGGTTACTCACCAACTCAAGTTAATGGCTAACCCTGGGGCAGCTCCTGTGGAAGGTGGAAGTTCAGCTGTGCGTGGGCTGTGAGGAGCCCTTTGAGGGAGTGGGAGCCTGCCCACCCCCTCTGTGCCGTAAACTGGGACCAGTGTGGGGAGGCAGCAGCATGAATGGGGGCCACCGCGGAGCACCTGATGCTGGGAGCCCTGCACTCACATCCTGCTTCCCGCAGAAGATGTGCTCCTGGATGCTGAGCTGTTGCTTTGCCCTGCAGGTAAGGGAGGACCACGGCAAGCAGCCAGAGAGATGTGGAGTGATGGGGAGAGGGCTGGGATCCTTGCAGGTGGCAGGGGCCACATCCTGCCAGGAAAAGGATGCTTGGGGGCGTTGGCCAGGGTGTGCTGGGAGGGGAGTGGGCAGTTGTGGGTGCTGCCCAGGGGGTGTCAGCGAGCATGCCTTCACACAGGGGTTCTGGGCACAGGGGGCTGCAGCTGTGACCACCCCATCTCTTCCCCACACAGCATCTGGCCGTGCAGGCCTCCTTGCTCTGCATCTTCCACCTCCTACTGCTGCCCACCCTGCCTGTGGAGCCACCCCAGGCCACCAGCGAGCTGCTGGCACGGAGCCTCTTTGCCTGCGGCATCTCCACCTTGCTGCAGACCACCCTGGGGAGCCGGTGAGCGAGGGGGATGAAGCCATTGCCAGAAGGAGGGTGACACCACAGGAGAGCGTGTCTCTGTCCCCTCCTAGGTGGGAGGAGGACAGGCTTTGCTGGAGGTGGGAAGGGCACAAGGGCTGGATTTTGTATAAAAGCCCCTTACCTGGTAACTCTGTACAGCTGTCCCCTCCCTGCTATCACTGCATCCTCTCTCACATGTCCCTCCACTTTGGGGTTCCTACCTCCTCTGCTTCCCATGTCACACTCCTGCAGTAGCCAGACAACCCTGTCCCCTCTTTCCTCTCTAATGTGTCCTTGCTGTCCCCTTCCCCAGGCTGCCTCTAGTTCAAATCCCATCCTTTGAGTACCTGGTCCCTGCCGTGGTGCTGAGCTCCCACCTCTCCCTTGATGCCAGCATGGACAGGAACGGTGAGCACAGACCTGGAGCTTGTGTCCTGTGGGGCCCAAGCCGTGCCAGTGTGAGGGGAACTGTGGTGAGGAGGTGCACAGGGTAGGGATGAGGGCTCCTGCCTGCTGGCCCCTCTGGTGATGGTGCACAGCACGCTACTCACCTGTGAGCATACCTGCAATGTGTCCTGTGCCACCCCACGAGATTTGTGGCCTGTAATATGCCTGAGGCTGCCTCCCCTGGCCATTATGGGGTTGGGGATGCTGGCACACTGGCCTTTCTCCAGCCAGCAGCCCCTGCACTGCATGTTCTTGGACCCAGCTCCAGGAGGCCAGCATCCACATGCATCACCTCCCTCCGAAATTCCCTTCCAGGCACCACCGTGGCTAGTACATGCCCTGCACCACACTGTGCCATCGCAGGGAGCCAGGCTGCATCACTGCGAGAGGTGGGTGCTCCTGCGCTGGGCTGGGGGTCCCCATCCACCACCACCCCAGTTGTCACCTGCGTTCTCTTTCCTGGCCCTCCTGGGGATTGCCATGAATAGGGGAGACATAAGGGGATGTGCAAAGGCAATGGGGATGGTGGTGCACGTGTTCTCCTGGGACTGGGGTGAGTGGAGCATGGGGAACAAGCGATGCTACTGGTGCAGTGGCAGTGTGGCCAAGGGGGACTGTTGGGCTGTTCTCCAGTACCCTGTCCCACAGGTCTCATCATAGAATGGTTTGGGTTGGAAGGGACCTTGAAGATCGAGTTCCAACTACCCTGCCATGGGCAGGGACACCTCCCACTAGACCAGGTTGCTCAAAGCCCCATCCAGCCTGGCCTTGGACACCTCCCAGGATGGGGCATCCGCAACTTCTCTGGGCATCCTTTCCTCCCACAGGTCTCTGGAGCTGTGCTGGTCTCTGGGCTGGTTCAGCTGGTGCTGGGAGTGTCTGGAGTGTGTGGGTGGGCAGCCCAGCGCTGCGGGCCCATGGTTCTGGCCCCCAGCCTCTCCATCATCGGGCTGTCTGCATACAAGGAGGCTGCTTTCTTCTGCTCCACTAACTGGGGAATAGCGCTGCTGTACGTGAGCCCAAGGGCCATGCAGATGCGCAGCTCTCATGGCTTCCCTTCACCGTTGGGGACAGGAAGAGGGGCATCCCCTCGATGCACAGCACCTGTTTGGGGCCCCATCACTGTGATGCTGTGTGCTCTCTCTCCTAGGCTCATGCTCCTTGCTGTCACCTTCTCTCAACACCTACGGTCCTGCCACCTGCCTTTCTGCACCTGGCCCCAGGCTCAGGGGTGCTCCATGGAGCTGCCTGTCCCCACCCTGCGCACATTCTCGGTAGTGTGGCTTGTCTTCCCCTGCTCCCTCTGCTGTGCCTGGCCTGTGCCTGGCTCCTTGATGTGGGGTTAGGTGGGACCTGGTGGCCTTCAAGCAGAGCTGGGTGCTGGGAGCAGAGGCAGGGGTGAGAAGTCCTGGTGCTGCTTCCATGGTATGGGTGCTGCTGGGGGATCACAGGGGACATGCACTCAAGGTTGTGGGTGCAGCAGAGCCTGGGATGCTCCCTGCAGCAGTGAGGGGAGATGTGGCATGGCTCCCTGGGAGAGTGACAGGACAAGGACCTGCCGTCTGGGGTACAGCAGACGGGATGCTGGCCAGGACAGGCAAGGGAGGAGGGTCCCCTGATGAGGTTCCCCTTGCTGCCTTGCAGGTACTGCTCTCGTTTGCTGTTGTCTGCATCGTCTGTGCCATCCTCAGCCACCTCCACATCCCCTGGGAATCACTGGACCTGGCCATGGCACAGCTGTCCTGGGCCAACAGCACCTTCCATGCCCCTTGGCTCCGCATCCCCTATGCAGGTGGGGGGCAGCAGGGCTGGATGCAGCCATCTGCCTTTGGCCAGGGCCCCTGTCACCCATCCCCTCTCCCTCCGCTGCAGGCGAGTGGGGGTGGCCGCTGTTCACCCCCCGGGCACTGGCAGTGGGCATCGCCATGGCCATCGGTTGCAGCATGAACTCGGTGGGCTGCTACGTGCTGTGCGGGAGGCTGCTGCGAGCCCCCCGGCTGCCCTCCCACGCCTGCAACCGGGGGCTCTGCATGGAAGGGCTGGGCAGCCTCCTGGCAGGGCTGCTGGGCACCCTGGGGGGCACTGCTGCCAGCATCGCCAACGCCTGTGCTACTGGCCTCACACAGGTATGCCCGGGGTGGGGGGAGGAAGGCTGGCAAGGGATGGGGAGGCAGTGGAGCCAGGAGGTGTGGGGGACTTGTAGCACCCAGGCTGTCACTGAGCCAGCTCTGGGAAAGGCAGGTCCGTATGACATTGGGGGGGGAGATAAAGTGGGGAGGTGACACTCCCCATTCCTTAATTTCTCCCCATTCCTTACTTTCCTGTCCTCCTCTCCCCCAGACTGGCTGTCGCTTCTCGGTGCAAATAAGTGCCCTGGCATGCGTGGTGCTGGGCTTGTCCCCACGGATGGCAGGGCTCCTCACCCGCATCCCCCTGGCAGTTCACGGTGGGTACCCTGCCCTTCCCCTGCGCTGCGGTGCCCGCAGCCTGCCTGCCGCTGCTTGACTCCTGCCCCCCTCGCAGGGGGGGTGCTCTGCGTCACCTACGCCGTGGCTGTGGGCACGGGCATCTCCTACTTCCAGTACGCGGACATCGACTCGGGGAGGAACATCTTCATTGTCGGCTTTGCCATGTTCATGGCGCTGCTGGTGCCGCGGTGGCTCGGTGCATCTCCGGCTCACCTGGTCACAGGTAGTGGGGACATTCCCCAGGCAAGGCAAAGCCTCAGGCCCTCTGGCATGGTGACCACCCAAATCCCGTGTGCTGGGAGGCTGGGGTGGCTTAGGACAGCAGGCAGCTGCCTCTCCAACCCCTGGCCTGCTGCAGCAGCTCCTGCCCCTCTTCTGCTGCTGGGCTAGGACATCCTGGGTGATTCTGGTACTGTCCCTGCAGGCTGGGTGCCCCTGGACCTCCTTTTCCTCTCCCTGCTCATGGTGCCTGTCTTCTTAACTGGCTTCCTGTCATTTTTCATGGAGAATACGGTCTCAGGTGAGGGGATGTTACAGCATGTCTGCACGAGCCTGTGGTCTGAGGGCTGCATCTGGCCATGGGACCATCCCTGAACCATCAGATTTGCCTCCAGGTGGCTCTGCTGGGGGTCCCAGTGCTGGGCTGGGATGGTACAGCCAGAGGAAGGGGCTTCCATCTCACTGCCCACTACCCTGGTTGCAGGAACCCTGGAGGAGCGAGGGCTGCTCTCTGACCTGGTGTTGCTGAAAGCTGGGGTGGCTGCTTGCCACCCCTGTGGAGAGAGGGGTGAAGCCAGCCAAGTGTATGGACTCCCTGCTGGAGTGAGGAGTCTGCTGCCTTCCTCCTGCAAAGCCTTCCCCTGCTGCTTCCTCTGCCCAGGGAGCGAGGAGGAGGAAGAGGAGGATGAGGGCAGCCGTGACCCTGAGGAGGGGACTGCTGCCCCAGGGGAAGGGACACATCTGCTCCCCAGACCTGGCTCAGGGGAGCCGCAGCCACTCAGGAAGACAAGTGAGATGGAGATGTCTGTATGGCAGAGTGTGGCCTGACCCCACAGCATGAGGACACCTTATGGGGGACTGGGGCTGTGCTTTCCCCCCAAGGCAGCTTGCAAGCCAGTTTGCTCCCTGTTTCTGAAGCCCACATGGACCAGAGGGGACCTGCACTTCTACACTCCCAGCGCAAACCTCATTTCCCTGGTTGGGAGTGAGCTATAAAAACCTTCAACCACCTTTACCCTTTCCAGGGGTTTTCTTTCCAGCCAGGATTTGCCTGGAAAGTTCCAGACACCCTGCAATGGTGGGTGCCCTGAGGATGGTGACCACAGAGGCTATGGCCAACTGCAGCTGGGGATGGGGATGCCCCTAATGCCCACCATCATCCTGTGGATGTGGCCAGGGAAGGCTCAAGTGCTTTTTTCCAGCCCCAGAGGGCTGTCGCCTCGGTCTCTGCTCACCCTGGCACTGTGCTTGAGAAGGGCTGGCCCTCCCTCTCCTCACTGCCTTATCCCAGCTGTGCCCATGGCCCCTTGATGCCCGTGGCACCAAGTGTAGACTAATGCACTGCCTCTGTCACACCAGGGTGCCCAGGCTGGGGCTGCAGTTCACCTCAATCCCCTAAATCAATGAACCCCCTTTCACCTGCAGCAGCTTGGTCCCAGGAGTGCTCAGCTCTTACCTGCCCCTCAGGTGTTGCTCTTGGTGCTAAACCAGCCAGCAGCGGTTCTCTGGGCAACAAAACATTGCCTTTGAACCCACCACCACCACCCCCCTTTCCCACTGCTGCTTGTTTATGCTGACTCCAGCAGAGTCTGCATCAGCCCTGCTCCACTGTTTAGAATGGAACAGAGTCCACAAGCAGAGCCCTGTGCTGCCTCCACCAGTTTGAACTGGCCTGCAGAACCCCAACAGCGGGGTAGGAAAGGCTGGGGCTTTGCAACCCTTGGGTGGTGCAAGCTCAAAGGAAGGATGGACTTGGGTTTGGGAGGACAATGGAGCTGGTCCAGAGGAGTGATGTGCTGCTCTAGGTTGTGGCTGCTCCCTCTACCTGGTCCTGCACACCCAGAGGGTGAGGGGGGGGGATGTGGTGCCACTGTGTAGGCAGGTTCCAGGTGTGAGCCCCCTTTCCCCAGCTGCCTGTGATCCCCTACAGCTGGCCTCTGTGCACCCAGTGGGCTTGGGGTGTAACACCCTGCCCAGCACCCCAACCTGGCCCTGCACTCCAGCTGTGCCCAAAGCCCAACTGGGTCCTGCACCCCAAAGCCCCTGCCTGCTCCCACCTCCCCTGGCACCTCCTTGGGAAGTGAACGTTCTTGGATGACCACCCTGCCCTGAGGGTGGCTGTAGCCTTTGTGGTAGGGAGAGGGTGTGTGTGTGAATGGAGTGCAAATGGGGTGGGGGTGGTGGGACATTATGTGGGTGCAGAATGGATGGCCTCGATATCTGGGGTGCAGGTGGGGGTTGATAGTCAGGATGTGGGTTCTGAGTGGGGAGGTGAGCACCCCAGGGGTCTGTGCTCAGCGTGGGGAAGGTTGAAGGGCTTGGGGGTGGGGGTGCAGTGTCCATGGCCCCTGTCAGGCTGGCACAGCCCTGCCCTGCGGTGTCTTGCGAGCCCTGTCCCTTGGGCATGGCACCCACAGCCCCAGCTATGTGGGGCTCACTGGGGTGCGGCAGCCGAGCCCCAGGAGAGCAGCGGGCACCCTGGGGCTGAGGGATAAACCCAGGGCCACGGGGGACAGGAGCCCCCGGCTGCTGCTGCCGCCTCTCCGTGCCTGCAGCTTGAGGGCTGTCCCCAGCTGGGCGCTTATACCAGGACGTTTCACAACCGGAGCAAGCACAAACCAAGCTAAATAAGCGTTAAAGCTTTTCCATCCACATCGCTTTGCACGGTGTCTTGGCCACGCCACCTCTAGTGATGACTGGGGAGGCTCGAGAGGGACGGACCACCTGGGGGTCCCCATCCCTGTCACAAAAGGCGAGGGAGCGGGACCAGTGGCTCCCCAGGGCCCCTGAGGAAGAGGTGGCCGTGCCCCGTTTCCCCGTGCCGGTGACCCCATGGCGGCGTGCGGTGCTACGCATCCATCCCGGCGTGCCCCGCGGAAGAGAGCAGCATGCTGGGAGCCGTAGTCTGGCCCTCGCCTCCGGCCTGCCATCGCTCGCCTCTCCAAAGCCCCCCTCTCGCCCCTCGCAAGCCCTTGGCCTGCCTGCTCCTCCTGCCCTCGGGTAACTCCCAGAGCCCCAGTCCCTGGGGGGACGGCCGGGTTTCCCCCCCCCCCCCCCCCGTCCCTGTGGCAGGGAGGGAGCCGGCGGCAGGGAGGAAGGGGAAGCGGCAGTGTTGGCTCTGCCGGCGTCGGTGTGTGTGGCTGCCGCGGGGGCGCAGGGACGGGGGATCCGGGAGCAGGAGGGAGGGCTGCGGCGGCCTGCTGCCCGGCCCGCTGCCCGGCCCGCTGCAAGCTGGGCGGCTTGAACATTAACCTGTGTCCAGAGGTCTCGCTGCGTTAGCAAGCGCCGGACAGCACCGGGGAGGCGGCAGTTAACATTCCCCTGTGCCTGCGGGTGCTTTTTTGGGGTGGTTGTGGTGAGCTGGGGGAGGAACTGCCCTGCGAAGAGCTCCCCCAAACGCCCGCCCCAGCAGGGCTGCGAGCATGTGCAGGGCCATGTGTGTGACCAGAGCTGGCTGAGCATCCTCACCTCTGTCCGGGCTGCGAGGTGGGGCTGGCACCAGGGAGGGGCTGGCAGGGACCGAGGGTCCCCGTGGGGTCACTCCAGGGACCGGGGTCTTCCTGGGCAGGAGGGGCTGAGGCAGAGGCCTGATTGCTGTCTTGCAGATGGAGGGCTGCGAGGAGCTGGAGAGCAGCCTCCTGACACAGCCCTGGGCTTCTGTTTGCTTTGGCGAGTCCCCTTTTCTTGCCAAAGCGTGCTTCAGGGATACTGGCTACATCCTGCTGATCTCCGACCTCAGCAGCGTCTGGTATGAGAGTGCAGACGTCCAGGTTGTGGGACAAAGGTCCAAGGTGAGTGTCTGGAAAGTCCAGGGACCTCCTTTTCTCCTGGCAGCAGCTGACATGCTGGCATAAACTGCTTGGTGACACAATGGCTGTTGGATCTGACAGGGTTTGGGTGCAAATGCCGGGCCTGGGAAGTCCCTGGGTGGCTCTGCCCAAACACTGTCACCCCAGTTGGCCTAGCACCCTCCTGCTGGGAGAGTGGGGCAGGCTGTTTAGTGTGTCTAGGGCAGCCAGGTCTTCACTGGGCCTGCAGGCTGAGGCCAGCGCACTCATTTCACTTGTGGGCTGGATGGGCAGCTGGTTTCCCCAGGACCAGTGTACTAAGGGCGAGCTTGAAGCAAGGCTGCCTTCCTACCAGTGATGGAGAGACTCCACTTTCATAGCCAGGCACAGGCTCCCATGGGGTGTCCTGTCAGCATGGCCCCCAAAACACATGGGGCCATGCCTCATCCCCTCACCCCTGGGCCTGTGTGCCCAGGCCCCAATGTGCCACCTACATGCCATGTCCCTCTGCCACAGAGTGGCTGTGCTGAGCAGCTGGTGGCACAGGTAGCAGCCGTTTCCCAGCTCTGGCAGGTTAGCTGAGCTGTGACAGCTCTCGGCCAGCCTGTGACACTCGTGGTGGCATGTGGGGCAGAAACACTAGTGGAGACCACTGCACCCTGCCCACCACCCTGGGCAGGGGAGTCTTCCCAGTTTGGCTTGGAGAACCAGTGGGAAATATCCCGTTGTGGGGCTGGAAGCTGAGGCCCAGAGATGGCTTTTTGCAACGCTGGGACACACAGAAATAGGTGGGCTCCTGGAGTTTCTGCTGCTTTTTTCCCAGTGCTGAGCTCCTGGGAGTGTTGCTGTACCCCTACTCTTGCTTTTCCTCAGGAGCTGAACAACCGACTGACAGTCCACGTGTCCTCCTTCCTGCACCGCTTGCGCAACCTGATGTCCCCTTTTCTGGAAGGGCAGCCGGGCACTGCCACCTCCTTCTCCTGCCACCGCGTTGCCGGTGGCCTCAGCCTGCACGTGAAGAGCGAGCTCTCGGGACTGCCCTTCTACTGGGACTTCCACTGCTGCCCCGCTCCCACGGAGATGGTGAGTGATGCTGCGGAGAGTTCGGGGAGGAGGATGGCCAAAATTAAGATCTCTTAATATTTGGAGGCTTACAGGTGTGTTTGGGCCACGCTGGTGGCTCTGCCCGCTGCCGCTCCCGAGGTTCACTGTCCCCCGTTTCTTCCCATTGAGGCTTTGGCACCTCGGTTGGCACCTTGAAGCAGGACAGGGACGGCCCAGCACGTGCTGCTACCAGAGCAGCAGGGAGATGCCCAGTTTGGGATGACGCCCTGCCAGTGCCCTGGCACAGCGGAGCGATGCTGGTCCCCTTTGGTGCACGCTGTGAAGCGGGGCACAGAATGGTGGGTACCCCCAAAAACAGCCACAGGCGCTCTGTTGTGACAGAAGAGAATCCAAGTGGGGGGGTCTCCTCTTCTTTTAAGGGGGTTGCCTGTACCACCGGGCTGCCTAACGTTCTGGGTTCCGGGAAGAGCCCTGTGTCTCAAGCTGAGCCCCAAAAGGGGCAGCCCCTCTGCCCGACCCCCCCCCTCACCCCGCAAACCCTTCCCCCGTTAGGCGGGCTGGGCGCTGCGGGGCCGGGGCTGCCCGGGCCGGTCTCCCCCCTCCCGTCGCCGGCACCCCGGGGCCCTGCGGTCCTGCGCGCACAAGAGGGCGCCCGGTACCCGCTAACGGCCTCGGCGGCAGCCCCGGCCCCGGGACCGGCCCTGCGGCTCCGGGCGGCCGCGGGAAGCATCGCCCTAAAAACCCCCGACACCCCCCTTCTCCTCCCGCCGGGTCCCCCGCGTCCTGCTGCGGGGCACGTCCCTTCTCCCCTCCCGCCCCCCCCGCCCGAATGGCTGGGCTTGGACATCGCGGGGAGGAGAGCAGGGACCCCCAACCTCTATGGAGGTGCCTGTCCTCGCTTTCGAGGTTGAACAGGGGAGCAAATAAACTCGGGGTCCCGGCTTGGCTCACCCTAGGGGCTTGGTGTCCCTCCCTGGGCAAGAAGCGCAGAGGCTGAGCTGAGAAGGTGCAAAGCCCAAGCTCTCCCCTGGCAGCTGCTCCTCTCCCTTTGCTTGGAATCCCGCAAGGCACCCGGGAGGTGGGAAGCAGTTGGGGTGCTGAGCGTGGCTGCTGCGGATGAGGGAATGGGGGACCAACTCTGCCCTGCTGAGCTCTACCCAGCAGCCAGCCAGGGGCTCGAGGAAGGAAACTGCTGCTTGCCCCCTCCCAGCTCTGAGGCTGGCGGTGCCCTCTGAGCACTTGGGTGGCTGATGGCCATCGCCTCTGTGGCTTGTGCCTGGGGGTGAGCAGAGCATGGAGCCCACAGTGGGCTCGCTGCGGGAGCGAGAAGGTTTCATGAGCCATGCTGGGTTTGCTGCCCTCTCACCCGTGGGCTCAGCCTGGTCACAAAGACAAGGGGTGTGCTGGGGTGGGGGGATCCCAAACACCCTCCTAAGGGCTGGGGGAGGTGATGGGCAGGAGGCTGCTTTGTGTGCCCGGTGGGCTAGGGCAGCATGGGGCTTGTGCCGTAAACTAAGGGTGGCCCTGGTGGGCTGCAACAGGGAGCTGCAGCCTGCGTGAGTCCTGCACATTGGGGTCCCTGCTACTTTCCATCTCACCTCTCTGGGAAAGTCTCTTGTGTTCCTCAAGCCGCAGCTTGACACTTCAGGTCCTTCTTGTTTTTCACCCAACTCTGCCTTTTTCCTGCGTAGGAACACGCCTTGGGGTGCACAGAGCCGTGGGGAGGGTCTGGGAGGCACATGGGGGGCTCTCTGCTTCCTGCTGCACCCCAAATGTTGGGTGGAGCATTGCCCACCCCTGCACCCTGTCCCCGTGGGGCTCTCCCACCCAGGCTCTCCCCTGCTGCAGACCCCAGCTGTGAAAGGATGAGGCTGGGTTGGAGAAATGTGTCCTACAGCATCCTGCCTCCCTTTTCCTAGTTCATGCCTTTTGACTGCTTCCCACTGGATTTGGGTGAGATGTGGGGTACACTGGGCCCTGTGTGACCTAGAGTGCAGCTCTTGCTAGGACCTTGCTGGCTTCCCTTCTTTGACTGTTCCATGGACAGCCACGTGCATTCCTGGACATTCCCTAGAGTGTTCCTCCTCCATCCTAGGTGTCCCGTCACCTCGTGCGGCCCCTGATCCGGATGAGCCTGGCGCTGCAGTACCAAGTGAAAGAGCTGACCTCCCTGCTGCTCCAGAAGGATGCTGAGATTGAAGACTACAGGGAGAGCGAGGCTGCTCTCAGCAGAGGTGAGGAGGGATGCTCGGGGCCGAGGGAGGAACAGACAGGGAATGAGTTTCCTCCTTAGTGCGGGGCTGGCGTGCTCTGCTCCCTCTGGCTGTTACCCAGCCAGGCTTGTGTTTCATGTTCAGCCGCACTGGCAGCAAGACGGTAGCCAGAAGGCTGGGGAGCAGCCCCTGGGGAGAGCTGGGGGAGGAACAGCCCTTGACCGGTAGCCGGAGGAGTTGGGGAGTCGCCAAGGGGCTCTCCGCTTTGCCGAGAGCACCTGGCTGCTCCCCAGGAGCCGGCGGGGATGCCAGCAAGGGCTGGCCCTGGAGCACTGTCAGGATCCCGTCCCGAGGACTTGGAGAGCAACCAGGGGCTCCTGGTTCTCCCCGCCGCGGGAAGCACAGCCATGCCTGTGGGCCCCCTCCAGCGTCCAGCCTGCCTCGCCAAGGTGGGGGGACAGTCAGGAGGAAGCCCCCTTGGGTAGGACATGGGTCAGGACCAACCTGGGGGAGCCACCTGGGGAGAGGTTGTCCTCCGCTCATGGAGGTTGGCTGGGCACTGCTTTTTGGGTTGTCCCGTGCTAGTGCCATTCTCTGTCCCCCTGCCAGAGGTGATACCTGCCCTTCTGCAGGATCATTGATCCCCTGGGATGTGTGGTCTGCTGGGGGCCAGCCCTGACTTGGGTATCATGGCCAGAAAGGCAATGTGGTCCAAACCCTGTACCATGGCAGGTACCCCACCACAGGAGCCTGGATCTGCCATGCAGCTGCACTAGAACTGTGCCAGCTGGCCGTGCTCTCATGTCTCCTGCTGTGTGCCGGCTCTGCGGAGCTCGGAGCGGCCAGGACAACCCAGTTTGGTCCCAGGGACTGATGCAGGTGGGCAGGTGGCCTCTCTTGTCCCTTGCCTGGGCAGGGCAGGAAGCTGGGAGGAAGCTTTGCGCCCATGCTGCTGAGTGAAGCTGGCTAGGTGCTTCTCCAGACAACATCTGAGCAATGACAGGGAAAAATCAGTGCTTTGAAGAACGTGCAGAAAAGAATGAGGGAAAACAGGGGTTTGTCCCTGTCCTGCAAGAGGAAGACACAGGCTGGCTCACCCCTCCAGAAAAGCAACTGGAAACAAGCAGTCCCCTGTCTCATGGACTGTGGCTGTGCCGTGCTCAGGCCCAGGCAGCTCCTTCAAGCTGGGAATGGTACTGAGCATGTCCTGCCACTGTCCCCTGCTCCTCTGTGCGGGTGGGTGCAGGGACAAGCGTGGGTGAGCTCTGGGCCACCTGGCTGCTGCATGATCAACAGGCTCAACCTTATTCTGCTGCTTCCCTATGGTACTCCTTCTGCTAACCAGGTGGTGTGTCCCTAGCCCAAGGAGCCTGCTGGCCTCTCCTGCTGGCTCTGGGATGACCCTGCAGGAGCCATTGCCTTGCAGCCCCCTCACCCCACAGGCAGGGGAAGGAGGGTAGGAGGTCTGGAGACCTGCGCAGGCTGATCCCTGCTCTCCCTTGCAGGCCGCCTGCGGACAGAGCCCTTCCAGGAGAAGACGTTTCAGCAGAACTTCATGGCTGAGGTAAGGAGTGGCGCAAGTCCTTTCTCCTTCGGCAGAGGGGTGGTGGGGAGCTGGTGCCAGCAGTCCCAGTGTGAGGTGTGCCGGGCTGGATGGGGACACTGGTGGGGTATGGCTGGACTTGAGGAGAGAGGGGTGATGCCCACTGGCTCTCCCATGGCCCTCCTTGTGTCCTTGCACATGGTCTTCAGGGTGAGCAGAGCTGGGGGCACACCTAACATGGCCAGGTGGGGACGTGGCACCCTGTTTGGTCACCCTTTCACCACCGCCTGGCTGCTGGGAGTTGCTGGGGGTGTACGCTGGCTGGCTGCTCCATGGGAGCGTGTCGTCGCTGGGGCATCCTTACCTGCCTCTCTCACTTGCCATGGACCCAAAACACCGATGCTGGTTGCAGGCAGGGAGCAGGTGAATGAGGAGGAGCCATCTGCTCCTTTTGGTTCATCTGCTGCTTTTGGGGGTGGCTTTGCAGTGGCGCATAGTGGGGACAAGCGCTTTTCAGCCCGTTATCTGTGCTGAGCCCACCACTGTCCTCTTGGCACGCTCAGCTCTAAAATCAGACACATGCTTTGGAGAAACTGGGGCTGGAAGGAAAGAGTCTTTCCTCTGATCCTTTTTCATTACTGGAAATAATCACAGAAGCACTGAAATGGTTCAAACCAATGTGGCAAGATTAGAAACGATTGATGCCCATCGAGGCAAAAAGACTCAAGAGGCTCTGAGTGTTCCTGTGCTCACAGTGAAGGCGCAGGAGCTGGGGAGCAGCAGAGTCTGCTGGGGACCAGGGAGTCAGCCAGGGTGTCCATGGTGTAACACGGGCTTCGAGGGGACATCACTTAGTGAGACACACGCTGATGCTCTTGCACAGCCAGCAATAAACCTTCTGCAGAGTTTCTAAAAATTAGAGACGATGCCTCTTTTAGATGAGAGGCACTGCATCCAGTGCAGGCAACTTTAGTTTCCCCCGGTTATGATGGATAGAGATGAATTCACTGCTGGACTGCAACTTGGAGGTTGCCTAGGGACCGATGATCATGACCAGATTACATTCACCCTGGGCAAAGAAAGGACATTCCTAAACAGTAATTTATATCCTTCATGCTTTGAAAGGGCTAATTTCCCAAAGCAGGGGGAAAATTATGAGTGAAATCAACTCAGAGGAAACATTTAGATAGAAAAATGTGAATGAAAATGGTGAGCTCTTTCAGAAGAATTTCAGAAGCCACAAAAAGCCACAATTCCACAATCAAGAAAGAGGGCAGCGCTGGCCAAGAGCCCGTTCTGGTTCAGCGGCAAAGTGAAGGCAGCAATTAGAAATAAAAGAGCAGTTTATAACAAATGGGAGAGCGGGAGTAGATAGCAATCAATATAAATTAGAAATTATGAAGTGTAGAAAATGGATAACAGAAGCTAAAGACATCAGGGAAAAATCATGGTGAAGGACAGAAGGAAAGGCTTTTATTTAGTGTAGTAGGAGAAAACCCCAAGCTCCCAGCAGCAGAATAAGCTTATTAGTAGATGGAGGTGGTAAAATGATTGATACTGGAGCAGACATGGCAGAAGCAGTCGGTAAATGTCTCGGTGCTGTCGCTGGAAGGATGCAGGCGGATGTGCCAGGATCGGGGGATGATGAAGTGTGTCTTTGTCCAAGGGATGGCTGAACGACATCTGCTAAAGATGAGCGTCAGGCTTGAAGCTCAGAGTCCTCCAAGAGCTGGTAGGGTGTGGGGAAGGGGGGAAGGTGCTCAATGGTGCAGAGTGGGCATGAGGGGAGTGATGCAGCCCTGCACAGAGCTGTGCAAAGGCAGCTGGTGGGGAGCTCATCTGGCAGAGACTTAAAAGATAGGAGAGCAGTTGGTGCTGTGTGTCCCAAAACCAGCCCTGGATCAGCACCGTGGGGCCGGAGCAGTGGATGGGAAACGGGAGGGTGTTGGGAGAGGTTCCCTCTCTGCATCCCCTGGCAGCCAGATCTGAGCAGCAGCCGCAGGGGAGAGGCTGGTGGAGGGATGCAGTTGTGCCTTCAGTCTGCCTGGGGGGGGTCTGTCCTCTCTGCATTCATCCCGTTGCTTTATAAAACCCGCCGATGATGCTTTTGGCCCACGGACCATCCTGCAGCAATGAGCCGTGAGATGCGAACAGCTGCTGCCTTTGGTTTGAACGCGGCACCCCGTCGTTCCTCCTGATGCCTCCTAGGTCTTGTGTGGGTGAGGAACGCCAAACATGGCTTTGCAGCTCTCCACCACCGAATCTGACTCTTCAGCCCGGTCTCCCCTCTCTTCCCGCAGCAAAAGGGTGGGTTGGATGATCTCGTTATCTCTGAGCAGGTATGTCAGAGCCCCCGAGTAGTTTTGTACTCCATTTGCCAGCTCCAAAAAGGAGCAGCAAGAGGGGTTGGGGTCCCTCGGGACATGCTGTGGGGAGCCGGGAACGCTGCGACCGATTCCCGTGTCTGGGTTTTCAAAAAGACGCCGGACAATGAGCACGGAGTCCTGGGAATGAATTGAGGGCTGGGGAGAGAGCCCGGCATTGAGAGACTTGGAAGGGAAGAGCTCCGTCTAACTAATCAGGGAGAAAATTGAGAGGCGCCTTGATTACAGTGCGTGAGGGTCTTTACAAGGAGAAAATGCTGGTTACTGAAGGGCTCTCTTTAATCTCGTGGAGAGCAGCGGAGCACGAGCCAGGCACCGGGAGCCAGAGCCAGGCAATTTGGAGTGAGGATGGAGGCAATTGGGTTTGCTCCCATGCGCGATTAGCGATCGGGGCACGCTCCCAAGGGCAGCGGTTGATCCTCCATCTCTTGATGTCTCCAAAAGCGGGCTTGGAGCCTGCCTGGGAGTCGCTGGGCTCTGTCTCGGGATGTGCGTGGTTGAACGTCAATGGGCAGGAGGTCAGGGGGAGAGGTCTGATGGTCCTTCCAGCCTCCCTTTCTGGGAAATGGGGCTTCAGGCTGTGGATGCTTGGAAGCGGTAAGCACCTCCTGGCTGGAAGGGGGCTGTGATGGTGTGCTGCAGGTCTGGCGAGATGGGGGAAAGCACTCCACAGCTTTGCTCGCTTCCCCAAATTTTGCTACATCCTCCACGGAGAGGAAAGGACCTGCCAATCCTCCAGGGCAGAGCAGCACAGGGACGCTCCTGCCTCTCGGCTTAGACGTGCCCTTTCCCTGGGCTTTGTGTGCACTCGGCTGTCCAGGGCATTTTAACTAATCGTGGGGAGTTTTCCAGCAAAGCCCTGGGAATATTTATACGTTTAGGAAACGACGCTTTCACACACGCAGTTTTTGGCAAGGGTTCACTGCTGAGCAGCTGCCTGGGCTTGGGCAGAGCCGGAGGGAGACCAGCGGCCGCGCGCGAGCTGAGGCAAAGCCGGCAGCTTTTATTGGCAAGCCCAGGGGTTCACACCGTGAGGGGAAAGAGCAGGAGGCTGGGACCTGGTGGGTAACGGGTATTTCATCCCTGGGTGTCCCTGTGGATTGCAGAGATGACCCTACAGGGCAGCATGGGGTGCCCACCCATGGGTTTTGACGGCTTGCCCCAGCCTGGCTATGGCTGACGTTTCATGACACAGTTTCTGCCAGAGCCCGTGGTCCTGCTCAACGAGGAGGAGCAGAGGCAGGGGGGAAAAGCGGCGCCGTGCCCCTCCTCCCGGGGGAGGGCAGGGACAGGTACGTCGGGGACAAACTCACCGATACCATCAGTGCAAATATAGCCCCCCCACCCCAGGATACTTCCCCCGGGGTATTTTTATCGGCGCGTGTGGGGGCGGCCGCTCGGCACCTCCGCAAGCCGGGCGCGGGACCTCAGCAAACAGGACGCGGCGGGTTCACGGCTCGACCCCGGGGCCCGGTGAGGAGGAGGAGGATGTGCCATCAAAACAAGCAATGCTGGAGAGGAAGATAAACAAACAGGCGGCTTCCAGCGCGGCCCCGGCCGAGGGCGAGCGGGAGCCCCGAGCCAGGGCTGGCGGCGGTGCCGGTGGCGGTGCTGGCTGACGTCAGGGCGCCCGGGGGTCACCGTCCCTCTTATTGTTCCCCACCGGGGCTGGGATGGGGGCCAGGCGCCCGTCCCCCTCCCACAAGAGGACACAGGGCAGGTGGAGGGTGGCCGGGGCGCTCGTCAGAGCCACTGGCCATCGTCACCCCGGGGTCCAGCATGGCACCTGCCTGCCTCCGGCCTCTCCTTTTTAATAGGTGCTAAAAATACGCTCCGGGAAGCAGAGCTGCTGTGGTCTGACCAAGGGCGAAGGCGGCGGTGGGCTGTGCGATTTGCAGGGTGGGGACAGCATCCCTCAAACCCGCGCCAGCCCGGTGCGGCGGGGAGGAAGCGGCCCTTTGGCTCCTTCCGACGAGGGATGTTTTTAATTAGCGCAAGGTAGCTGCAGCTTTGCAGCTGCCGTTGGGGCCGGAGCGGGGCCGGCGGCATGGGCACGACGTGGTCTGCTTGTGTGCAGGGTGCATGGCCCAGGGGGGAGATGCTGTGGGTGCTTGGCTGGGCTGGGGTCCCTCGGTGTGGGGCCAGGGAAGGAGCTGGTGGCCACTGTGCTGTCACTGAGTGGTGCAAAACTGGCGAGGTCCCGGGCAGGCTGGCTCGGGGCAGAGGTGGCAGCGTGGGGCTGGCTTTTGGGGATGCTCGGATGAGCAGAGCAGGCCCACGGGTGCAGCCAAGCCTCCATGCTGCGCTCATCCAGCGAGATCTGCGGTGTGCCTGTGTCTTGCCCCGGATCGGGGCCGCTTTTAGCGGGGGGCTTGCTTCATTCTTCAGCAAGCCTCTGTCTCCTCTTCTCATTGCTGCCCCAGGGTCTGGGTCCCACACTGGAAACGTGGTAGGCGGCAGCAGCGCTGGGCAGGGGGAGCGGGGCACAGGCGTGGATGCAAGGAGCTGCACACTGCTGCCATTGAGGAGGAGCAGAGGGTGGCTCCTACGAGAGCACAAGAGAGTGCATGAGAGCGGGAACGTGTGTGCCAGCACCGATGGGCACAAGGGGCAGAGCGCCACATCGGATGGCTGAAGGGGACGGGGGCCAGGGTCCAGCGCTTTGTGCCCACAGTGGGGCATTTTGGGAGGAGCAGAGATGCTCACCGCTGCGTGGGGACTGACGGCCCCATGGCCACCAGCCCTCCCACAGTATTTGCCCTGGAGGCGCGTGGCGGGCAGCCCTGCGGCATTATTTATTTGTTTGCTGAGGCTCGATCAGGTGAGGGGGGGCCAGGCCAGGGTGTGCTTTGCGGGCCGCCACCGGCAGCCACAGGCCACTTGCACAAGCAGTGAGTCAGTGGAGCTGCGCGCTGCTAAAACCAGACTTGGCATGGGCGCCCCGTGGCAGCAGCCTGCCCGAAATAGTGCCCAGACCGCGGGCAAGGAGCGAACCCCCAGCAGCTGGGCCAGGGCCGGGCTGGCTGTGATTGCTCCAGCCCTTGCATCTGCCAGGGATGGGGATGCACCGTGGCAGCAGTGGCTGCTGTCCCAGGAGTTCTGCAGCGATGCTCCTGCTGTGGACACGGAGGGGTTCACAGCCCCCCCCCACCCCATGCCTGGTCACAGCTCCAGCGCTGCCACTGTGGAGACCGGGTGGCACCTGGGCCAGGTACTGGCAGCTGCCTGCTTGGTCCCAGCCCCACTCGAACCCAGCATCACCTGGTGGCTTGTTTAAGGATGGAGGGATGGGCAAGCCACCCTCCCTGGGGCACACCACAGCCCTTGGCTCTGTGGTGACACATGGTCTGGCATGTGCAGGGAACCACCTTTTGCAGTCGGAGTCTTCCTCGGACTCTTCATGCCATGTCGTGCTGTGCCTTGCCCATATCAAGCCGTGCCATGCCATGCCGTGCCGTACTGCCGCTGTACCCCCGTCAGGCTGTGCCGGGTGCCGCTGCAGGCAGGCAGAGGGCCATCACAGGCCATCTGGCAGAAGGGGGCCAGACCTCACTCCTGCGGGAGAGGCCCCAGCCCGTGCATGGGCACCGGCCGCGGCACTGCAGCTGAGGAGCAGCTCAGCTCCGGGAATGATTGATCTCGTGTCAGCAAGCGGTGGTTTGAGCCGGTGCCAGGCCTCAGCTCAAACGGGAGCATTGAAGGGGGAGAGCCCCTTCCCCCTCCGGAAAGCGGAGCGGCAATCCCCCCTTCCACCGCCCCCGGTCCCGCTCCCACATCTTGGGCATCATTGGCCGCAGGCAGCTGCCTGGCCCCGGGGAGAGCCTGGGGGGCAGTGAGGAGCATGCAGGGGTCCTGGCCTCGCTGGCCGAGCTCATTGGGGTTGTGTTTGGGTCGAAACAGAGCAAAGGGGATGCGGGAACGGGTTAGGGGGAGAAGGTGTGGGGCACGATGTGCCCCTCACCACTGCACCCTGCAGCCACCAGTCCCGGCCCTTCAATTCAGGATGTGGCAGCAGCTCCTACAAGCAAAGGACCTTTTGGGGAGGAGAACAAGGTGGACTTTGACGGGGCTCTAAAGGCACTGCTCTGTGTCTGCGAGGGATGTGGCGGCCTCTCCATCCCCAGCTGATGGGTCTGGACCAGGGCATGCCAGGTTTATCAGTCATGTCCCAAGCCCTCCCCCAGCTCCCCCTGTATCCTCAGCTCTACCCTTTCTCCCGTCACATCCACGGGCAGGCTTTTGTCAGTGTTTGCGAGAGCTGCTCCTTCCCTATCCCTCAGGCCAATGCCTAGTTGTGCCAGCCCGTGCAGAGGTGATGCTGAACAGCTGGGTGCATCTGGGCAGGCAGCAGCGCCCAAGGAGGTTGCTCTGCGCCCCAGGGAGCACAGCCATTAGGTTCCTGAGGCTGCCTGCTCCCACTCCGCACGGACCTTCACGTCCTATGTATCTGCGTAAGGAAACAGGGCCATTCATGTATTTCTCTCTCTATTTATACCTTTCCCTTTCCGTATTTAGTGTGTGTGCAGGCAGAGGGGGCAGTGAACGCCGGGGCCACTGATGTTCTTGGCTCCAGCGCTGGCTGGAATTTCTCCTGGAATGTATCCTGAACCGCTCTGAAAACACGAATAAATCTCTGTGTGTTGTGTGCATGTGTGTACACAAATATATAGACAACGTATAGACATGGAGCCCTATAGGGCATTTGTGAGCTTTGCTATTTAAAGGAAGGAGTAGTTAGAGGGCTCTCGGCGTGGCGAACACCTCCGGATCAAAGGGATGCAGGGCACTCTGCTAGCAGCCAGGCACCTTGGGAGATAGGTGGCCCTGGCTTTGTCCTCCCCAGGGAGCTGAAGTCACCCCGCTGGTGACATACCCAAGGCAGCACACTTAACCAACCCTGAGCAGTGCTCTGATCCCCTGGGGGGGGCTACATTTCATGGAGGTGTCCGCTCTCCAGTTTCCCAGTGATAGTCCCAACGAGCCAGCTCCCGTGCTTCTGGTACAGGCAGGGGTGGCTGGTGTGCAGCTGGATGCGTTAGGGCAAGGACTTCACTCCTCTGTGACATGGGGTGGGCCAGGGCTTCTGGAGAGTCAGGGGTTGCCTCCTGAACTGGTGCTCATGGCTGTCAAGGAGAGATGATTATGTGGAAAAGGAGAAAAAAGCCATTGTGCAGCAGGTCCCGAGTAGGAGCTGGGCTGGGCGTCTCCTTGGGATGGATTCTGGAGCACCTGGTGCTCATGGCTTCTCTGGGAAAGATAATGAAAAGGGGAAAATAGAAATTGGGTACCAGATCCCAAACAGGATGCTTGGCCATGCCAGGAGGGCAACTCCTTGGGAGGCGCTGGCACCTGCCTTGCTGGGGATGCTGGATGAGGCCCCAGTGGGAGCACCACTGGGTCTCCCGCACCCCTTGGCCGGGGGGCGGGCACCCTATTTAGCCCTATTCTTGTCTTCTGGGTGCTGAAAAACCTGATAATTTGGGCTGAAAATGCCCACGTTTGGTCTCTAGCCAAAGGTGATGTGTTTGTGGGTGGGGGAAATTGGAGCAAATTCCTGCTGTGAGTCCTGCACGTGTGCGCGGGCGTGCGGATAGGGGAAATACAGTTTTCCTTTTGAAAAAAAAAAAAAAAAAAAGCTTATTTTTATACAGAACTCCAGAAGGGCTGAAGGTGGAAACTTGGCCTGTCAGCAGCTGTCACAGGGGAGCGGGTCCCTGCCTGAGTTTGGGGGGAAACCACAGCTGGGTGTTAATGGGACTGTTAATGAATTAATGTTGGCTGCTGGGGGCCGGGGGGGAGCCTGGCTCGGCGGGACATGCGCGCACGGAGCCCTGCCCGGCACATGGGCTCCAGCTCCCGGCACGGCTGCAGAAAGCCCCAGTTCTGGGAGCCACGCTCTTGGGGAGGTGTGGGTCTCCCCTTCCAGTGGTGTCTTGCTCTCCTGGTTGTGGAAAGGCTTGAAAATGAGACCCTGTTGTTGGAGAGAGGGTCCCAAACCAGAGAGCATGCGTGCAGCCGGCGAGGGTGTGTTATCCTTTGACTGTGGGCATCTGCTGCCTGAGCTGATGGTATTGCTTAATGCTGAGTCTCCTCGGCTTCCAAAACCAAAGCTTTAAAGGCATTTAAAGAAAGCAGCAGGGAAGTGAAATCCCCCCCCCCCCCAACGTTTATTTATGGGTTGGAAAGCTGCTCAGTCGGTGCAACATCTGCAGCACTCCACTGCTCCACTGCTCTGCCTGTCCACAGCCCTTCTTGTCATTGTTTTTCTAGCTTTCTCCCCCAAAAGGTGGAGGAGCACCCATGTGAGCATAGCCATGACCCATGCTGTGGGCTCAGCTGTACGTTTGCACAGGTTTCACACCTGGCTTGCTGGGGACAGCTCTGGAGGAGGAGGAGGTCATGCTAACATGCTCACCCGATGCCAGCGTGGTAAGGGAGTGGTGGAGCTGAGGAATAGCACCGTAACCTGGTTGGACTAGAAATGAGGGGGAAAATGCAAAGAGGATCTGGGAAAGAGAGAGCAAATTCTTCTCCAAGGACATCATCTGCTGCATTTGGCTTCAGGCTCTGTGGGTGAGATCTCAGCCATGAGGAAGCCTGTGCCATCTCCTGGGGTTTCACTCTCTGGTACCAGACAGCTGTTGAAGCAAGAGGAAAGAGTGATTGTCCTGAGGGAGAGATGACCATGGTGAGGAAGGGATGACAATGTCAAAGAAGGGATGACCATACTGAGGAAGGAAAGACCACACCAAGGAAGGGATGGCCATACCGGGAAGACCGTGCTGATGTAGGGATGACCATGCCCAGCATGGGACTGTGGATGGACAGGAAAGTGCTGTTATGGATGGAGACAGAGCCTCCTCCTCTGCTGGGAGAAAGCTGCAAGAGCCTGAGCTCTTGGGAGCTCTGCTTGCTCCCCAGGGATGCTGTGCTTGCACCCGGGCTGCACATAGTCTGCCAGGTCTGGCGTTGGGTGTCTGTCTGTGGGTGCAGACAGACTCCCACCTCAGTAAGGAACTCCCTCTGGGCTGTTGGATCATGTACCTTTCCCAGGACCCGGTGCTGGCCCTTGGGGGTCAAGCTCCAAGTGTGCAGCCAACGTCTGCTGCCTAGATCTGAACTTGGCTGGTGGGGCTGAGGACCTGGAGAGGGCAGTGCCTGGGCTCCTCTCACAGCCCTGCTCCTTGCAGGGGTGGGCTCTACACAACTACACCCCCTAATGCTGGAGAAGGGCCTTCAGAGGATTCCAAATG
The DNA here is from genome assembly GCA_026413425.1 of Tringa solitaria. Taxonomy (NCBI): domain Eukaryota; kingdom Metazoa; phylum Chordata; class Aves; order Charadriiformes; family Scolopacidae; genus Tringa; species Tringa solitaria. Next base: position 17,882,960 of record JAOXJM010000079.1, on the reverse strand, counting down.
CCATCTTGGAGGGGCTCTGAGGCTCCTCTGTGCCCAGCCGCCAGCTCTTGGGGACCGGCTCCGGCTCCGCTGGGCCCAGAGCCCTTCCCAACCCCATCCCAGACAGACGGATATCCCAAAACCCACTGGTCCCAGGGGCCCCCACTCTGGGTCCCTCTGGCTGAATGAGGTGGTGTGCGTGTGCCCAGACTGTCCCCTCCTGTGACTGTACAGTACACACAGCTAAATATATGTCTGTGCAGATACAGGAACTCACAGGGGTTGAGTGATGCTCCCTTTCTATACCTCTTTTCATGGGGAGAGCTAATGATATTCATGTCATTAAAGGGCTGATGTTTTGTGGGATGGGAGCCTTTTAAACGGGATGTGTCCTGGCTTAGTCATGGCAAATATTTACCAAAAAAAAAAAAAAAAAGAGAAAGAAAAAAAAAAAGGGACATACCGTATAAAATTAGAGTTCTGAAAATAGTATTTAGAGCAAGTGAGAGAGAGGAACCTAAAACAGAAAATACAGCCCAGTCTGTTCAGGAGTCAGGGGAAAAAGAGAGAGCGAGGAGGGGGGAAAAAGCCAGAGATAAAACGAGAGAAACCTCGGCAGTAAAAACAGCATCTTGGTAAATAGACTATTAAAAAAATTCTGACCTGCTTTATGGCTTTCTTGGCTGCCGTTCAGCTGTGCTGCCCTGGCCAGCACGGAGGGAAGGTAGCAGGAGCCGGCGTCTGTGTGGATGCTCACAGCCCCGGGACGCGGCTCCCCCCGCCCCGAGCAGCAGCACGGGGCGTTAAATTTAGCCACATAATGATGGCCCTGAGGAGGCAGCCTTTTGTAGCCACACTGTAATTACTGCCTCGCTTATAAATTTTATTTTTCTTATTATGTTTCCTCCTCCTCCACTGGGGAAGGGGTGGTGGTGGGGGGGGGGTCTCCCACACTCCCATCAAACCCACAGCTCTCCGGGGAGCCGGGGGGTACCGCTGCGGGGAGGGAGCAGGTCCATGGGGTGGAGGGGAAGGTGGGAATGGCTGCCTGAGACCTGTGCTGCTCCCCCGCCCTGATACAGGGCTCAGCCCCGAACTTTGGGGATGGGACAGGCGTTAAGCTGACCCTACAGTGGTAGGATCCCCACAGCCCAAAGTATGGGCGTCTTGGCCCCCCTTAGACTTAGCATCACCCTCTCAGGGTGCTTGGGTGATGGGTTTGTGGAGGCAGGACCCCCAGCGGGGCTACGAGCCTGTGGCACAGCCAGGCTGGGAAGGCAGTCGGGACCCCCACCAGATGGAAGAAGCAGCTACCCATCCGGCCTCGTTCGATGGTTCACCAGCTCCAACCCTGCTCCTCGTGGAGGTGGGAAAGGCGAAAAGGGCGAGGGCTGTCCCCGGCCCCCTCCTCCTGCCGGCAGCGGGGCAGAGGGGATGGCTCCTCTCCGAGCCGGTGCAAGTGGGGGACAGCTTCAGGCCGGGCAAGAACGTGCCAGAAAAGGTCTCGTTCCCCTCTTGTTTTCCCAAAACAAAGGAAGCAGCCTTGCATTGCTGGAAGTCGCGTGCTCAGGCTGTGCTGGCTTGTTATCATCCGATAACCCGGCGACCCAGGAGCTGCCCTGCTCCTCACCCGTGGAGCCCGCACTACGGGATGCGAACAGCTTCCGCGTGAGCTGCCCTTTGCAGAGATCCGTTTTCCGCTTCCCCGGGCTGGGGCGGGGGGACACACAGCAGTGGGGGCTGCCTCGGTGGCCCCGACTGGCCCCGAGCTCGCCGTGCGCCCTGTGCCCGGTGGGGGACCTGCCCGTGCAGGTGATGGTGGGCGGTGAGGGCAGAGGAAAAGCAGAGGCGGCAGGTGCCTTGGCATGGCCTGGGTGCTGCCATCCTGTGCAGGGTGTGGAAGGAGATTTGTGGCTCTGCTGTACCTCGGTTTGCCTCATGCGACTTCCCCAAGGGCACCGTGGCCAAGCTCTGCTGTGGAGTGGGGTGGGCAGTGTTCAGGGCTGAGGGGCCGGGGTCCCTTGGGGCACATGGCGATGCCTTCAGGGAAGGGACCCTTACAAAGCGCCGAGGAGGGCTGTGCAGCACCAGGACTGCTCTCCCCTTCTCCCAAACGCATGCCCTGGAGAGGGTGCCAAGACACTGTCGGGACATTGGTGGGGCTGGTGGTCAGGGTGATGTTCATCCATCACTGTGGGGAGGCGTCTGGGGGAGCATCTCCTTGGCAGAGCTGTGCCTGGGGGACATGTGGGACCACAGCAGTCCCACAGGGCTGTGCCCAGGGGAGCCGGCTCATCCCAAAGCAGCCCCTTTCTCCTGCCCCATGCTACAAGGGCTCTGTTCAGCACTACGGTGACCTGAGGCAACCTCCATCCCTGCTCAAGTGCCCATTTCAGGGCAGGTGGGACAATACTAAATCAACTCCTTTGAAGCCTCCCGACCCGCAGCCCCACAGACGTGCCGGTCTCCATCTCTCCCTCATCTCCTGTGGGCATGCCAGGGCCTGGCACGCTGGCTGGCCGCCCGGGCATGGGGCTACCTCGGCTGCTAGCCAAGAGGCTCCTGGCCTGGCTGGGTCTGTGCCCCAACCCTCTGCCCCACTGTGGGGTCCGTGGCTTGCTCTAGGCGCCAGGGATTCAGCACCAAGGTGGTCGCGGGAGTCCTTGGGGATGGTGGCCACTGCCTCACCGGTGGTGGCTTGGGAGCCCAGGTGTAGGGAACACCGGGGACTGGGAGACAAAGTGCCCTTTCAGCCCGAGCCCTGGAAAGATGTGTGTGTGTGTAGAGGTTAATGCCCTCGGCCCCGGGGAGAGGAGGGAGCGCGGGCTGGCTCCATCCCCACCGGGAGCCAGCCCCGCACGTGTGCCTCTGCGTGTGCCTGCGTGTGCCACTGTGTGCAGGAGGCTTATGCATTTCCGTCTCCATGTATTTATGTACGTCATGTGTGTTTCTTACTCATCACTCTGTTTTTCTTTCCTTGTTCTTGGGTCTTTCCCCCACCCCCGCCATGGATCTATAATTCTTATGGCATTTTATCCTTTCCTTTTTTTTTTTTTTTTTTGGTGTTTAAACCTCCAGTTTTGGAAGTTGCTGGCTCCTTAGGAAAATAAACTGTATTTTTAGTGCTTGTCTGCAAGGCTGCTGATCCCGCCTGCCCCTGCTCATCACTTACTCACTATTTATTTAAGCTTTTATTTTCCCCTTCGCCCCGTGCTGGGGTGCGGGGGCAGCCAGCGGCGGGCTGGAGCTGAGCAGCCCGGCGGGAACGCGCCGAAGTTGTCAATGAGCAAAAGGCAGCTCCAATCTGGCCTTTATTGAGGTCTGGGCTTGCGTAGCGCTGGATCAGCCTGCCCTGTAATCAGCCAGCCACCAGAGCTGGCTAGCCTTGTAATAAAGCAGCTCTATATTTATTTGTTCTGTTTATACCCTGCTCTGTAATAAGTTGGGAGCCCTCCCCACTCCCCCCCGTTTTCTTTGGGAAGCTCCTCCAGGTCTCCAAAGGGATCTTGCCATCCTGCACGCAGCAGATGCTCAGGGCCCTGCATCTTGTGAACAGCTCTGGCCACATCTGGGCCACGCAACTCTTGCTCTGTGTGCCCCACGCACCCCATGCCCACCGTCCCCATCCTCTCCCTAGCATCCCAGCCGTGTTCTCCCCCCC
>JAOXJM010000079.1:17855340-17875498 GCA_026413425.1 Tringa solitaria | reverse complement strand
TGGGAGGTGTCCCTGCCCATGGCAGGGGGGTTGGAACTCAATGATCTCTAAGGTCACTTCCAACTCTAACCATTCTATGATTCTATGATTCTATATATGATGGGATGCTGATGGCAGCAAGGCTCTGCTTGCTGCCCAGCGTGTCCCTTTGCCCACATCCTCGCATCACCACCCCTGCAGGGGGAGGTGTGAAGCCTAAGGGGCAGGGGAAGACCCCCCCAAGAGCCCCTTGTGCTGTGGGCCCATCTCATAAGCGCAACATGCTTTGAGTTTGGTGTGTGTGCCCTTGGAGCAAAAATAGAAGTCGCTTGCTCTAGTTGGTGCCGTGCTGTCCTGTCGTGCTGGCAGGCTCCTTGGGGACAGGGCATCCCCAGAGGGAAACACAGGTTGCTGCGTCTTCAGTGCTGCCATCAGCTGCTCCGCCGTGCTCAGCCGGTGCTGGCTCTTTTTCTCCAGGTGGGAGCATTGGTTATTTCCCCACTGCCCTTGCACCTCTCTGCTGTCTTCTCATCCCTCCCCATAGCTCTCAGACATTGATAGCGGGGTGGGCTGTCGTTATCCACAGCAGAGACCTCTGTGCATCTCCCCTCTCCAGCCTCCCACTCATCGCTTTGGCAGCTCGTCTTCAATCCACCTCTGGCTCAGGGGTACCACTGGGGTCTCCCTGTAGCCAGCCCCCCCTGTCCCTGCCCGCAGTGAGGGTTTGGGCTGCTGGGGAGCCCTGGGGAGCCTTCCTCTGCCCTGTGCAGGGCTTTGTCCCGTGCTGCCCCATGGAGAGGTGCCTCCATCCCGGAGGCTTTCTGTGGGCACAGGTCTCAGCAGAGCCATGCAGTGTGGAGCCGGGGTGCCCTTCCCCTGGCTCCTGGCCGTGCCGGCCTGTCTGCACGGCTCCCGGCGCTCCTGCCTCCCCTGCCTTTCACTTGTGTGTTTTTACGGCTCGGAGGGAGCCGTCCTGCCCCAATTCCCCGCGTGCTCCTAATTTCATAGTTCTCTCCATATATCCATATATATCCATATAGCATTTGATACAGGTTTTATGGGCATTTCCATACGTTTTACAGACACAGCCATTACAGAGCCAGGTTTCACCCGAGAAACCTCAGGGGAGCGGAGCACTGAATCGCCTTAGTCTTGGCCCCAGAACAAGGCTCTCTTCTCTCCCTTGCCGGGGCTGCCGCTATCAGCACTGCAGAGGGCTGGGGGACGGCGGGGGGCTGGTGTGCCTGCCCCCAGAGCTGGGATGCTGCCCGCAGCTTTGTCCCTCCTGGTCTTTGTGGCCCCCATCCTACAAACCCCTGGGCTGTCGTTGCTGCCACTGACAGAGAGGCTGCTTTGGGCTGGGGACTAGGTGACCACAGTCTGTATGGCCAGGTTGTCAGGATCTGGCCCATTTGCCCGCCTGTTGGGCTGTGCATCTGGCTGGCTGTGGGGAGTGGAAGCCCTCAGCGGTGGTGCAAAGGGTGATGCCATCCTGGCTGGTGGGGCAGTGGCACTGCTGCTTAAGGCTCTGGAGCATCTCAGCTGCCGTGGCTAGCACAGAGCATCTGAGCTCTGGCCAAGTGGCCTCTGGCTGGCAGAGGGGCAGAAAACAAATCCAGGTGCATTCAGCTCTGCACATTTTGGCGTGCTGCAGAGGCTGCCGGCACTGCAGCAATACCCAGCTGCTATTCAGTGGCGACTTGTGTTCCCGGCAGAGGAACTCAGACCTTGTTTAAAAAGAAGCCAGGTGACACATGCCTTCATCACCACCGTGGTCAGACCCTGGAGCAGCCTGAAGTGCAAACCTAGGGCATCCCCATGACAGCGTGCCCAGGTGCTGGGCTGCTGAGCACCGTCTGCAGGGGAGGATGGACTGGGGCAAGTGGGTACAGGGATGAGCCCTCCATCCCTCGCACCCTCTGCCCGGTGCCGCATGGCAGGCACAAATCTACCAGCACCTGGCCCTGCTTTGGGTTCCCGGGTTTCCCAGCCTCACTCTGCACCAGTGCACCGAGGAAATTTCCACCCTGTGTGTGAATTCTAGTTTGCAGGGGAAATGCCCTCTCCCACCCAGCGCTGCCTCCAGCTGATGCCGTGGGGACCGCTCCTCACTGGTCAGCTATCCCCAGCGCAGCCGTGGCATCGTCCCACCCAGCTCTGCATGCAAGCAGTGGCCTGGCTTGGTTATTAATAGCAGCTCCCCTCTCCTCTTTTGAAGGCTGGTGGGAGCCCAGGGTACGTCCCACTCTGTTTTCTTGAGCAGGTCCCGAAAGCAGGAACCATTTGTGGCTTCCCCGGCCGGCGCGTCTCTCCTTGGCCTCCAGCGTATGCTATTTTCTGTGCTGTTTACTGTTCTTCTGTGGGCTGTCAGGTTTCCGCACTGGGGGAAGGCTTGTAAATGGGGTGGGGGGGGTGCAGCGAGTTCTCATGGAGGGGCTACGGGAAGGGGGGTGGATGGAAGAGCACAGACATGGCCTTTATCACAGCCTAGGGGATGTGTGGCTCATAAATCCGACCCAGGCAGATAGGGGATAAATCATCCCAGCTCGGGCACTGGTGGTTACCCATGGTTAGAAATTAACTTTGTGTTGGATGGGTCCCAGGCTGTGGGATGAGAAGGGGAGGCTGCTCCGGGCAGTCTGGCTTTTGCCTGGATGGCCAAAGGGCCAGGCTGCAGGCAGGCGAGTGGGTGCCCGGTGTCCTGGCCCCTGCAGACAGGGCCGGTGGGCACAATTAAAGCCAGAGCTGATGAAGCAAATGGCCTGGGGTGGATACTGTGGCTGAACCTGTGCTGTGGGCGATGATGCCTCGGCATTCATGCCAACCTGGCCGGGCACTGGCACTTCGATGACTGGCTGTAGCCACTGCACGAGATGTCCTCAGGCTGCAGGCACACTGGGCATGGGGAGACACTGGTCTGCAGGGCAGGGGACAGGGACCCAGGGTGCCAGGGAAGGTATGTGTGCAGGGCAGGAGGATGGAGGCACACACACCGAGACTGTCTCCCTTCACAGTTGCAACCCAGGGCTTGGGAGAGCCAGGAGCCCCATCCTGGTGTCACAGGGACACATGGGCTGGGGCACTTGCTGACCTCTGTGCTTCCAAGAGTGACAGGAGGCAATGAAGCCCACAGATCCCTGTTTCACTTCCCCTCTCCTGGCACAGCATCCTTCTAGCACATATCCAGTGGTCCCTACACAGCAGCAGTAGCATCCCCTGTGTAGGACCAGGACTTCCCAGAGGGTTCTTAGGCATGCGACTGCAGCAACCTCTTCTCCATCTGCTCAGATCAAGTGCCCATAGTTGGGACCATGCCACCCTTGGGGTCCCAGAGCACCCCCCGAGTGGGCAGAAGGGTGGTGGGGACACCCCTCCTGCAGTGGGTCTCCAGGCAGCTGGCTCAGCTCACTCCTGGCCTGCTCTCTAATAGCTCCCCAGCTTTCCTTTCTAACGAGGCTCTAATTGGAAGCTGGTTGTGCTTCCCTTCCCCTCTTCTCAGAGCTCTCCAGTCCCAGTGCTGCAGGGCGATTAAGCTGAGGTTTTGGGTTTTTTTAATATGGCAGAATTATTTTGGAAGGGCCAGGATCGTTACATGACGGGCTTCTTGAAAAACCCCAGGCTTCGCCTTTCAGACGAGGCCTTTTCAAGTGGTTTTGCACAGTACACGTCTCTGGGCAGCGACCGTCTCGAACAGTTACTGTTAATTATAGATGCCTCTTTCCCGCTCGCCCATTACTCAAAGGATTTTTGTGTGTTTTAGCAGTGTTTTACATCAGCCTGAATAAGACTCTATTCAGTATTTCCAAGAGCTGGAACTTGGGCATCCCCTGCTGTATGTGTCGTGCTCTCCTCCCTGCATCCCAGGGGCCAGGGACTGGGCAGCCAGCGCGGGCACAAGCCTTCCTCCCACTGCCCAGCTGGTGCATGAACTGCTCTTGGCACAGGAGATGTGCCTGCTGTGTGCACACCCTCTTTGCACCCCTCTCTTGGCCATGCATAGCCTTAGGTCTGCATGCTCAGCTCCTCGGGGCCATCTCCTAAACCCACCCTCCATCGTCCCTCTTGCACGCTGAGCCCACTGGTGCATGCTCTGCTGGACCCTGTGCCTGCTGCCCTGTCATCCTTTTTGGCCAAGGCTTGAGGGGCAGTGACAGCCCCGGCCACACTGTCCTCATCCTGGTCTCTTCAGGATGCACAGGGTCATCTTCTCTCCTGCTGAGCCCCTCGCAGTAACCCGGGGATGTCTCCCCTGTGCCATGCACCCCATAGGGTGGGTGGTTCCCCACGTCCTTTGTGCTGCATTTATCAGCACTGATTTCATGGCTCCTTCATTGCCCGGTTATTCAACAGCAACTTGTTGCACTCAGCAGTTTTTTCCAACTGCCCTGAAGAGTTTCGTATTGTCGAGAAACCGGCATTGCCTCCTGTGCCACCCCATTTGTACCCTCTGCCTGCAAAAGCCACCCTTTACTCCAACTTGCCTCCTATGTTTTACCTTAGGTGTAGGCTCTGAGAGGAGCTTGCCTCTTCTCCCATGACAGCCAAGCTGGTTTAGTCATCTTTAGGGAAACACCTTGCCCTAAGTATTTTCCCAGGCCCACTGTATCCCCTAGTATGCTCACCTGGGCATGCTGGCCCCTTCTGAAAGCTCTGATGGGTTCTTGGGGGGTGACTTCCCACCACAGAGCACTGCTGCACCTGCTCTTTGCCTCCTCTCTGCCACCGAGTGCTTTTTGCCCTCCCAGCAAAAGCCTTCCCAGACAGAGGACTGAGCCCTGATCTCTGGGTCTCCCTGGAGAGGTGGGACGCCCTCCCCAAGATGTTCTGGGTGCTCTGCAGAGGGGGAACAGACCCTGGAGCCGAGCAGCCTGCCTGAACACTGGGCAGCTGGGGTTTGTCAGTGGGTGCCCCTGCCGGACAGCGAGGCTTTGGTCAGTGCAGGGGTTTGGAAGGGTTGAAAGATGAGGGACAGCTTCAGGACGGCTCTGCTGGACCAATTTCCCAAGCCCAGAAGTGACAGGAGCTTCCCCTGGGTGCTCTAGGGCTGTCTGTGAGCTGCTGGCTGCTCCCCCGAGAAACCATGAGCTGGGGGGAGAAGTGGATTCAGCTCATCCTCATGCCCACCGTCCATCCTCCTTCCGGCTGGAGTGGGGACTTTGGGGAGGGTGGGGGGCAGCTGGGGGGCACAGTGGCGTTGTCTGGGGAGAGCCCCATTTGGGGCCAGGGGAAAGGGCGGGGGGGATGCACCTTGTTTGGGCACCTCCACAGCCCTCATCTCCTCCAGATCAGCATATAGGGCACTGTGGTCAGGCCCATTTATAAAGCTGGTAAATATATCGGCAGAGTTTATGTCCCCTCCAAAGGTCAATATTTGTGCAGAGTTTAATTTTAACTTAACAAGCAGTTGTTTGCAGAGGCTGCCCTGTTTGTGTGTGTGTGTGTGTGCACACACATGTGTGTGTTCCCCATGGATCGATGCTCGCGGGGAGGCGTGCGAGCGGCTCGTGTGCGTGCACTGGCTCACCGGGGCGCAGGAGGGGGTCACCGCAGCTCCCCACTTCTGGAGGTGCTCCAGATGCAGGGGCAGCACTCTGAGGTCCAGAGGACAAGGACCAAGGTCTGTGGCTGAGGCTATAAATGCAACCCACAGACCTCTCCGGGAGGTGACAGCGGGCAAAATGTGCCTCATGCGGCTTCGAACAGCGGCTGATGGGGACAGTGGCTTTCCCAGCCTGTTCTGACCGGTGCCCTGGGCTTGCTGTGGGCAGTTCTGCGGCCACACAGCCCCCGACCTTGCCCCTCCTGAACCCGTGTGGCTTTTGTGGCTCTCACCCATGTTCTGGCAACGTGCGTCTCCGAGCTGAGCACATTGTTCAGGCCAGTTCCAGAGGGAAGTGCTGGCTTTGCAGAGGTCTCGGAGGGCTTGACGCTGGCCCCCATGCACAGCCACCCCAAAACCAACCATTGGGTTTCTCCCAGGTGGCTTCCAATATCACTACCCATGGGGTTTTATCCCTCCCTATCCACGCTCCCACCCCGCCGTGCCAAGCAAACCTCATCCCCCACACACCTGCAACATGTCACCAAGGCTGGTGGCTCCATCTTTGAGAGGTCTAGAGCTGAAGTGCCCCTCGCTGGCAGGGGACAGGGGAACCCGGCTTGTGCCCAGGCACCTGAGGCTTCTGTTTCTGCTACCCCCAAAGCTCTTCCAGCTGAGACATTGTGCTCTGCATCACCCCAGGGCTGGCCACATGTCCCTCCTGGGCTTGGGGACAGGCTGTGCATCTCACCTACCCCATAGCATCTCACCCCTTGAGACAGAGGCTGGGTCCTCTTGGGTAACCACAATGCATCCCAGTGTCCCAGGGACACAGTGTCCCAGGGACACTGGGTCGGGTCTGATACCCTCCCCTAGCCCATCTTGCTGAGGGCACAGAATGTGTCATCTGTGGAAAAATGGGAGAATAACAGCAGGCACAGAGTTTTACCAGTTTCCCACCCCAGGGATAGCAGTTTGGGGGCAGGAAGGGGGGGATACAACCAGGGAGGGGCAGGAGGGCTGGGATGGAGCCCGCCATCTCCGCAGCGTGGCCACCGGGGCTCCGTGTTTTGCAGCCCGCCTTGTGGGCGCTGAGGTTTGGTTTCCTTCTCCCTGCTCTTTTCCTCTTCCTCGCCAGGCCCCGGGGGCTGCCGACTGACCTCAAAGGGAAAAGCGGGCTGCGAGGGACAGCGGCGGGGGGACAGGCAGGGGTAAACACGGGGCTGGGGCCGGCCAGGCGGTGGGTGATGAAGGTGAAGTCATGCCGTGACGTCAGCCCTGTGGCTTTGGGGACAGCCGTGGTTAGGCTGCCCGAGGAGGGGCGGCTGTTTTCCTGCAGCTCCGCCGCTCGCTCCCGGTGCCCGTCCAACTTATAAACTTTAATGGCCAGTTTAAAAGGTTCCTGCCATGGGCACCTTGTTGCCAGTTTTAGGTTTTTAATTTGGAAACTTTCCCCTCTGTGGTCGGGGGAGGAAGGACTTGGGTCCGCTCGAGGCCAGTCATCAGGACACGTGGGTGCCAAAGAGACGGTCCAGAAGGGCTCTGTTCCCGTCACTGGTGTTGGGGCAGAGTCTGCCATGCCAGCACCAAGGAGGGCAGTGGGACGTGCGCCCTGCATGGGGCAGATGGGTTGGAGAAGTCGTCTTCCCCCCACCCCCTGCTGCCCACATATTGGTGGAATAAATTTAGGTCCTCCTTGGCCGCCGGCTGGGGGAGCGCCAGCAGCAGCCACCTGCTCCCGACCAATGTGGTCCTACCCCCCCGCCCCAGGGGTCACCATGGCTCTGGGCTGTGTGGGCAACATCCTCGCCCCCCAGCCCTCGGGAAGCACCAGGACCCCCTGCACCTCTGCTTAGGGGCATAAGGAGGCATGGAGCTACAGTCACGTTTGCTACCCCAGGGACCCGAGTCCTTGTCCCAGCTGTCACAGTGTGACCTCTGGTGTTTGCCTGACTTTTCCCCCCGCCGCCACCACCACTGCAGGGGTTGTCCTGCCCCATGGGGCTGCAAGCGGTGGGTGTCTGTGCTATAGAGAGCACCGGAGGGTGTTAGGTGTCCCCTGCCATGCGGTTGCTGACGGCTGTGACCCCCCCAGCCACATCACAGGGGTGCCAGCATCCCTCCCCACAGCTTGCTCTTGCCACGCTGCAGCCAGCAGAGCTGGGGTTAGGCACAGAGCTGGGGTTAGGCACAGAGCTGTGCCTGTGTGTGCTGCTTGGCAGGAGGAGAGGATGCAGGGATGGCACTTCAGGAGATCCTGAGGACATGGCAGTGCTGCTGTTCCTCGCTGCCCACCTTCCTTGAAGCCCTCCAGCAGCCCCCCCCCAGAGTGTGTGTTGGCAGAATCACATTTCACCAGTGCAAGCTTAGCCCTCCTCTACCTGTGGTGACTCAAGAGGCCCTTGCAAATGCCCAGAAGGTGCTGGGACACAGGGCCGAGACCTGACACCCTCCCATGCAACAAGAAAACCAGCCTAGAAGCTTGAGGGGAGCCTCCCCACAGACTTTCCATCCAGCCCTCCCTTTGCAGCTGGAGAGAGCGGGGACATCTGCCCCCTAGCCTGGCCACAGCCACCTAGAGTTACTAATGGTGGGTCTCCAAAGAATCACCATGGCTTGGCTGCATCTGTCCTTGTCTCCAGACTGATGTGGTGGGACTTGTCTATATGTTCCTGCTGTAGGTGGTGGTTATCTGAGGGTGCTGTGTGCAGTGCGGGCTGATGTGGCCTTGCCATAAGCCCCTGTGGCTAGCTGGATCCTAGACCCAGCTGGGAGAGCCCACCCTAGAGCATCTTAGCTATCAGGTGGATCCCAGGACCTTTATCAGACTTTGCCGGGGGTCCAGAGAGCTACACATCAGACAAGAGGGCTGACTTGGCAGAAGTCTGCACCCCAGGGGCTGGACTCCCCCAGGGTGGGCACCCAGAGCACTATAAATAGCGTGTGGAGCCAGAGGAGCAGAGGAGTGGCCCTGGTTTACCAGCGTTTTCATACCATGGCTTTCAAGTGGTTCCCCTGCCTCTTCCCCAGGAGCCAGTGGCACATCTGTGCTCATCAGCCCCGGCGCGGGGATGCTGCCGGGGCCGTGCCACGTGCTCTGCGGCCGCTGGAGCTGGTGCCGCTCGCCAGCCCCAGAGCAGCCCTGCCTTTGCCAGCCCTGTAATTGATTCCTGCTCTCCTGCACGGGTGGAGGCTGCAGATGTACAGCCTGGTAGGAGGCAGCGGGCTGTGGGTACCAGCTCCAAGAACCAGCCCAGGCAGGGCGAGGAGCAGCCCAGTCCTTGCCTCAGCTCTGATGTCTACTTTGAGAGCTGCTGGTTGTGTTGGGAGAGGTTCTCTCCCAGCCTCAGCTCCTGTTTTGGGTCTGCTGGAGGAGGTGGGGGTAGTTGGGGAGCAAAGAAGCAACTCCCTGAGTGTCACTGTTGTGTCTGCTGGTGACAAGCTCATGTCTTGAGATGATGGCAGATGATGGCAGTGCAGGGGCGGGGGGGCTGTAGAGGTCCCCCATTCCCCTGAGGCTATGGAAAGACCTGGCTCAGGAAGGAGTAGGTCCTCTTGCACAGTGCCCCAGCAGCTCTGGAAATTGCCCTCCAGCCAGGTAGCAGCCCCACCAAAAGCTGGGGTCTGGCAAGGGGGAGCAGGGGCAAGAGCAAGCACAGTCTGGCTTGCCAAGCCCTCCGATGTCTTTCAGGCTGGCAAAGAGTAGGGCCATGGGGATGGCAGGTGTTTAAGTTATGGAGGAGGATTTTCTAACCTGGTGCTGTAGAGGAGACGATAATTTGGAGTATGTTATTACGGATAAGGTTAAAGATAAACCAACTTTTAGACTGGAAGGTGATGGCGGTCCAGGAGAAAGTGACTTCAGGCAGATGAGGTTTGACATGAGCAAAGGGGAGCTGCAAGCAGGTGCCCTGGGTATCTTGTTTTCCAGAACTGATGATGACAGTGCTGCATGGAAGAAAACGCCTAGAAAAATAGGGATGAAAATGGTGAGGCTTTTAAAAAACCCTGTATTTAGCCAAAGGGCATGGTTTTGCTGTCTGGAGATGGCAAAGGGTGGGTGAACCCTTAGGAGCAAGGCAAGCCCGAATGGAGAGAGTGGCGTGATGAGTGGGCAGGGGGCTGGAAAAAAGCAGTGGTCGCCAGAGCCGAGGGAGGTCTCTGTTCCTTCTCGCCCACGGGGGAGCGGTGGGGCTGGGAGCATCATGCCCCCGCTGGGCTGGGAAAACAAGGAGCTGCTCGGGCTGCAGTGGCCAAACCTGGCAGGACAGAGATGGATGGGGCCGTAGCATCAAGGGGAGGGCTGCTCGCCCGGATGGAGGGGTGCAATGTGGGGCAGGGTCGGGGCCACAGCTCCCGGCTCCCCCAGCCCTTTGTGGCCCCCTTCAGGCATCACCGGCAGGGACCCCATCCCTCTCTCCAAGGGCTGAGAGGGCGAAGGTGCCCTGACAGAGTGTTTTATTAGCAGCAGGTGCCTGAAATCCAACCCGTGGCCCGGCAATCCCTCCCGTCACCTGGGGATGAACTCAGTTTGGGGGGCACGGCTGCAGAGGGTCAGCCCCCGCCAGTGCCGGCATTAGCCCTGCCATAAAGCAGAGCGGCTCCCCGGCAGCCTGACGGGCTGGTCCTGCCCTGGGCGACAGGCGCGTAATGCCTGATTTCACAGCGCCGGCCTGCTCTGTTTGCTCGTGGCAATGATCTCTCCTGCCCCGGCCAGCTCCAGCCTCTGGCCAGACCCTGACCTGCAGCTCTGTCAGCTGGGATTAGGCACGAGATTTAGGCTAAGACCTTTTCGCTCCCGGCTGATAGAGAGGGGAAAGCCCGGCCCATCATCTCTGCAGATGGAGCTCCTTCCCTTCCCTCCAGCCTGTGTGCGGCAGCTCCCGGACCTGCCTCCAGAGATGGGGCAGGAGCACCTGAGCTCTGCGGCCAGCATTTTAGGGCCTTGCAAACACCGTGGCACTGCCATGGCTGGGAGCAAACCCCGTGCAGAATCATAGAATCATTCAGGTTGGAAAAGACCTTTGGGATCATCGAGTTCAACCATCTACCCTACTCTACAAAGTTCTCCCCTGCACCATATCCCCCAACACCACATCTAAGCAACTCTTAAACTCATCCAAGGATAATGACTCAACCACCTCCCTGGGCAGCTTATTCCAATGCCTGAGACGAGGAAGGCAGAGATTCCCCCTCTCTCCAGCTCTAAAGTGGTCCATGAGATGGGCATAGGTCCCTGGGCTGTCTTCAGCAAACCAAGGGGATGCTCCTAAGGCAAGGAGCTGAGGAACAGGAGTGGTTCATGCAGAAAGGTTCTCTCCTTTGCTGCCTGCAGCCCCCCTCCCAGAGGCGAGCACCAACCCTGGACTTGCAGGCGCGCTGTATCTGCGTCTCCCTATTGCACGGCGCTGTGCTCAGGCTGAGGATACTCATCACCTCCTGGCGGGGTGCACAGCCCAGGCCAGCCCTCCGTGTCCCTACGAGCTTGTCCTCTCCCGGAGTGTCGCTTCCTGCTCGTCTCCCCAGACCCCGGTTTTGTTGGCTGAGCTCATTTAGCTTTGACAAAGTTTATAGTGCGCTGGAATGCAGGATTGCTGCTGGCCTCCCTCCAGCCTAAACATCCCCACCCCGTGGTGCGACAGGAGCTGATAAGGGTGAGTGCCGCAGCGGGCAGGTATCTCGTGCCCAGCCCGCGACCTTACAGCCACACGACCTTGAAGGTTGTCATTTGTCTCACGCGCGTGTGTGTGTGTGTGTGTGTGTGCACGAGAGAGAGAGAGAGAGAAAGAGCTGTCTCCCATCCCCAAGAAATGTTCTCAGCGTCTCTGGTTTTCTCTCCGGGCCAAACCCACATGCACGTTGCCCGAGACCGACTCCGAACAGACTCCTTTGATGAGCAGGGCTTAAATATATATTTGGCATTCCAGCGGCAGCGTGCTGAGCGCGGCCGAGGGTGTGAAAGTGTTTGCTTGACAAACTCCGGGGGCTCTCGCCTCTCTGCTGGCCCTGGGGACTCGCAGGAGAGAAATGTCAAGGAATTTTTCACCTCTCTGTTTTGTTTTGTGTTTTTATTTTGTTTTCCTTCTGAGAGTGCATTTTTAGCTCTGGTGAAAAGTGCCTGATTGACAGTGCCAGACACTGAGTCCCTTCTCTTTGCCAGGACAGGGACACAGGGAGCAAATGTCCCACCCCAGTCCCAGGGTGGAGAGGAAACAGCTCTGCAAGCCTTGTGCTGACCCTGGTGGCTCCTGTCTCCTCTCTGTCCCACTGTCATGGATGGATTCAGGTACCAGCAGGATGGAGATGCCCCACATCCTAGATATCCCAGCCTGTGATCTGCTCAGAGCTGGCCCTTTTGCAGACTCCCTGACTGCTGAGGGCAGCGGGGTCTCAGTCACAGGGTCCTTTGTCACCTTTCAGCTGGCCCCAAAGTGCCCTCTGTCCTGGCACCGTGCTGTGAAGACACCCACGATTTCCTAGACAGTGTGCCCATGTGCCGCGGCACCAGCCTGGGGGACGCGCTGGTCCCCAGGCACTTTTTGGGGTGCGGAGAGGTCTTGTCACCTTGCGCCTGTGTGGGGAGAGATGGAGCAAGTAGAGCAGGAGAATGTCTCCGTGGGCAAGTTGCAGGTGGATGGGCTGGATGCTTGCAACCTCCTAAAATGGTGCATGGGGGGCACCGGGGGCATGAAGTCAAAGCCACCCTGATCTTCACTACCCACTCGGCTCCTTCTGGACTGCAGCTGGCGATGGAGCAGGGGAGGCAGCTCCATCACCAATTCCCATGAGATGCCGGATCCATGGTGGGGCTGGGACGTGCAGGGCAGCGAATGGTGCAGAGCTGGGGCTCTGGCCTTCAGTGGGAGCCCACGGGTGTCTCCTGCATGGGGAGGGAGGCAGAGTCTCCCCATTGCTCCATCTGCTGCATCCTGCACCTGTGGGAAACGGGGAAGGGAGGCCCTGGGCAGCAGATTTGGTTTCAGAGCCCATGTCTGCAGTGCCCGCTGGAGCAGGGTGAGATCCTGGCTGGCTCTTGGGGAGGGGCCTGGGGGGGCTGTGTCTGTGTGTTCCCAGCTGTCCCCGGTGTAATCCCTCACGAAAGAGAATCCCCTGCCCTGCTCCATCCCTGATGTCTGGTGGCAGCACCGCCTGGCTCTAAATCACCTGCGGCTCTCAGCCTGATGGATCACCATGGAAATGGGCGTGATGTCCCCCAGGCCGGCAGACAGAGAGGGTCTGTGTGACAGGGGTCCGGACTCTGGAGGCTGCAGAGCAAGGATTAGGATGCTGGGAGTCTACAGGACAAGGCTTGGTGCACTGAGGTCTGCAGGGCAGGGGTTGATACCCAGGGTACCAATCTGGGGGCAGGGAACTGCTCTGAACTGTAGAGGCTGAGAAAGGGATACAGGGGAACTGTGGAGCAGGGTTGAGGACCCTGGAGGGCCGTGGGGCTGGGGACATGCTCTCTCCCAGGGGCAAGGGCAAGCTTGGCTCTGGCTCCCCGAGGTTTCCTTCCCAGCCTACTGAAGAATCGCTGGCTTGTCTGGCAGAGCATGGACCTGTGGATTTCCTGGGCAGCGAGTCCCTTTCATGTGGCCGCTCGCAAACTCTCATGACATCACCGGGGGCTGCTCCTCCCGGAGACAAACCCAGTGCTTTTTAGGGGTTTGCCATCCCCCCCCAACCCCCCCAGCCCCAGCCTGTGTGTTTTGGCCAGGGGGGACCCGGGGAACCGTGTCCAAGAGCGGCTGCTCTGGCAGGGAGACGGCACGCAGGGCCGGCAGGCAGGGGGAGGGCAGCGCGTCCCCCCCCGTACTGAATAAACATGGGCTGGCCAGGGCTGGAGGGGGCTTTTCCAGGCTGGACCACACCCCGGGGGGCTATTTTTTGCCATGAATGAAGGGGCTGTGTGCTCGCGGGGCAGCCTGGCCTCTTGCCGCCGCTGCTGCACACAGAGAGCTCGCCTGACACTCAATCCTGCTGCCTGGCCGGGGACCAACATCTGCACTGAGCAGCTGGGCATTGCCCGGGGACACCTGGGCACCAGCACAGCTGGGCACTGCCTGGAGACATCTGGGCACTAGCACATCTGGGCACTGCCCGGGGACACCTGGGCACCAGCACAGCTGGACGCTACCTGGGGGACACTGACGGGCAGCCGGGGCCGAGAAAGATGGGCTGTCGCAGGGCAAGGGCAAGTGACAGTGACACAGTGGCTGTGCCAGCAGCGGTGCCAGGGCCGCTGGGGCATGTCAGACCCAGCCCTGCCGGGGCCATGTGCCTGGGGAGCCGCCTGAGCTGGTCCGTGAGAGAGCCCCGCTGTGCCCCTGTCCCACGCAGCGATGCTTCCTGCTGCAGTTTCGGGTGACGATGGGGCAGTGTCCCCAGGGGCTGCCTCTCCGGCTGCGCCCATGCTTGGGAGGAACTGCAAAGCCACCGGGGTGGAGCAGCCGCTGCCTCCTGCTCAGCCTAGTCCTGAACGCACCCAAATTCCCCCCCAAAGCCCCTAATCCCACCTGGCTCAGCCCCAGCTTCCTCTCTGGGCCCTGTTAGCTCAGCTAATCCCTTGTGTGCCAGGTTTAGGGACATGCAAGGTGCAGCGTCCCTCATGGGTCTCTCCTCGTCACCCCCAGATTTCGCTTCTCGGGGTGTCTGCAAGCTGCTGTGCCCGTCCCCAGCCCTCAGCCACGCTCCTGCTGCCCCCGCCAGCCCCACGGGTCCCAAGGGTGCCATGACTGTTTGTGCCCATGAATGAGTGGCCTGTCCTCGCCGGGTGGAGCCGGGGTGCTGGATCCCACCCTTCGCTGTTCCTTATCGCCACACAGCATCCTTGTGATTCACCAGGTGTGGCTGCCTTTCCGTCACCCCACTTTGCAGGAAGTTTCCCGGCCAGCCCCCCGCAAGCCCTGCGCAATAATAACAAGCCGGGATGAGCTGGCTGGCCTTCCTGAGCAACCCTACAATAACAAAACCAGCGCCATGTGTCCAGCTTTCCTGGACAGACAATAATAAACCCGCATGAGCTGGCACGCTTTGCGGAGGAACCCTACAATAATAAGCCTGGGTGATGTGTCCATATTCACCAAGCCACCCTACAACAACAAGAAGACAGTGTGAGCCACCCAGCTTCCTTGCAGAGGGACGGGAGGGATCCTGAGCACCAGGTCTCCCTGTCTTCTGCTCCTGGGCTTGCCTGGGCCCTTCCCTGCCTGCACTGGCCCCTGGAGAAAGCAGCCCATGTCAGTCGTGGGCCAGTTTGGCAGAGATGATGCTCATAGGTGCCATCAGACTGTGACTCTGCCTTCCAGCAAGTCCTCACAAGTCCTGGCGTGCTGGGACCTGCTGCTCTTCAGGACATCCTCCTTGCTCAGCTCCCTTGCCAAACTGGCACCAGAGGCCAGAGAGCCCCAGAGGCTCTCCTGCTGTTGCTCCACAGGCTGCTGGATGGGAGGACAAGTGCCTATGATCAGGCTGGAGTTGGGGGTGTCACCAGCAGCCACCCTCAGCCCCTGGGCAGCCATGCCCATCTTCTTGCAGGGTCACCCAAATGGGGAGGCAAGGTTGGTGCCTGTAGCAAGGGCTACTCTGCTGGGCACCACTCTTTTTCAGGGAGCTTGTTGGCACTTGGGCAGCGGGAGGTCTTGGGGGCCAATGGTCTTGCTGGGCAGTGAGGTGGGATGGCCTCTCTCCAAGTGTGATGGAGTAGGGGCTGTGCCCACGGGGGGCTGGGGCCCCTTGCGCCCCCCCCCCCCAACCCTCTGCCAAGTCCCAGACTGCTCCTGGGGACTGGTCCTGGTGTGGCTGGGAAGGAGATGCTGCATCCTCCTGTCTTACCTCTGCGTTGCTGCCGCCGTCCCTCCTTTCCCTGGGATTTATCCCTGGGAGCTGGAAGCAGCAGTGGGTGGGCAGGGCAGGGGCAGGACCCCCTCTCCGGCATCCCCGCAAGGTGGTGGTGGTGGTGGTGATGGTGGGGACGGACGACCCGCATCCACCCCAGTACGGCGGTGGCACAATGCAGAGCCCCCCGCGCCCCAACGCTCTGTCTCTGCGAGAAAGGCTGTAACCCAAGCCGCGAAAACAGCACAAGGGGAAAAGAAAAGGGTATTGAGCGGCGGGGCTGCTGCGGTCGCCGGCCAGCATAGACTGCTGGTTGTTAAGCGTGTGCCTCGCTTGCAAAGGCTGCCTTGATGAAGTGTGAGACAGCACTTACGGAGGGACGCGGGCAGGCATTCTCGCTCCATCTTCCGCTCACAGTGCCGCTCTTTATGCGCCTGACATTTGCTCGCTGGAAAGGCCCCGAAAGTCAGGGGGAAAGGAAAACATTGCCCGCAGCGGGGCCGGAGCGGCGCTGGGAGGAGTGCCGGGCCGTGCTGGGCTGGGCTGGGCTGTGTCGGGGTTGGGATGCTTGTCCGCCCCGGCCTCACCGCCCCGCTCTTCCCCGGGGTGACCCCTTCACCTCTCGGCAGCTCTCCGGCTGCTTTCCCCTGCCGGCACCGCCGCTTCCTGCCAGGTGTGCTCAGCCTGGCTCCCTGCCTGGGAAGCCCTGGCCATCCTGCCCCTGCCTGCTCCACGGGCGGGCTGGCAGCACCGCCAGCTCTCCTACCTGCTGCTGCTGCTGCTCCTCCACGTCCCCAAGGGCGTGCGTGGTAGGGGGTGACGGGGACAGGCCCCTTAGCTGCCCACCGCTGGGGTGCACGGTGCCAACTGCAAGCAGTTCCAAAGGGCTGGAGGAGCTGGGAAAGGGCATCGGTGTTGGGTGTGGGGCAGCTCGGGGTGCTTTGGGGCAGCTCTGCCCCAAGGGACAGTGTGACTGCCCCACCGGGGAGGTGAGGCGGGAAGCCAGGCTGGTGTGTCCTGCTCCATCTCATGGGTTTGGTCTGCCCCTCTGCCTGCCCTTGACCCTGTCAAGGAGGGAGCAGTTCAACCCCCTTCACCTCTGTCCTCCTGCAGGCAGATACTGGTGGGATCCCTTGGCCCAATGCTGTTGGCAAAGGCTATGTGAACGGCTACCTACGTGAAATCATCTACCTGGATCCCACAGTGGATCCCACCCCAGTGCTGGCATGACCATGGGCAGACATGCCCACTGAGCATCCAGCGAGCCACACCAGCCCCATTCCCAGGAGCGAGCACAAAGCTGGAGGCAGGGAAGAGCGCCGAGGGCAGCCTGGCCACAAGGCACAGGAACGCCCTGGCCATGGAGCCCTTCCCCTGCCCGCCACGGCTTGCCACAGCATCGCCAGGCTTCGCCAGCGCGGTGGCAGCCATGCCCATCACCGGAGAGCTGGTGTGCCATTCCCAGGCTGCCATTCCACCACGCCGCTTCCGCAGAGCCCGCTGGCGGGGGGAGCCCGGGGAAGCCATGTTCCCTCCCCCCCACCCCCCCCGGCCCACACCCCTTGGCTCCCAGCCCCGGCAGGAATTATTAAGTGTGCCCCTGTGGAGCATGTGCTGAGGCTGGCCACGGGAATGTGGGCAGATCTGACATACAAGCCACAGCAGCCAGGCTGTAATTTCCAAACAGGCCCTGTTCGCTCTGTTTTCCAGTTAAAAATATATTAAAAAATAGGAATGTGGGGTTTGTAGCGAAGAATGTTGGTAACCACTTCGAACGTCTGGTGTGATAATGAAAGGGTCAGTCCCCAGCTTTGAGCACGACCGATTTAGACTCTGGTGCTTGGCACCGGTGCGGGGGCCCAGCACGGTCCAGCCTGCCTGCAACCCCCCCCCCCAGGCCCGGGCCAGGGGAAGGTGATGCTTCTGTGTCGGTGGCACGGTGCCGGGCTGGGTGACGTGCCCCTCCCGCTCACGCTGTCAAGAGGACATCCAAATTGCCGTCTCTTATGGCCTCTTGAGAAGGGAGTCTGGGCAGGGGTGGGTGAAGGCAGGATGCCTGGGAGATGGATGCAGTACCCTGCCCACCCCCTGGCCCCGCCACTACCCCCGTGCTGGGGTACAGCTCCATAGCAGAGTCTCCCAGGATGGGGGGCACCGAGTGAGGCTGCAGTCCAGCTCCCCGTGGGCTGCCCCCACAGCTGCGGGACGGCTGGCGAGCACGGCTTGCTCCCGGCGCGAGGTCAGGCTCCTGCCCCCCTTCTCCGGGCATCCCCCCCTCCCTCCCGGCTGTGCTAATCGCAGTTCAGGGTGTGCTGCGGAGCCTCCCGTGCCGCTGCCGCAGCCTTGAGTCGCTCCTGATACCGGGGCATCCCACTTGGCCTTGTGGCCAGGTAGTCATAACAGGCAGGGCGAACTGTGCCAGCTCCCCGGGCATTGCTCTCCCTCGCCCGGCGAGCCATGTGGGGGCAACCCAGCCAGAACTCCCCCGGGTGCCATCTCTCTACTCGTGCTGCTCCCCAGACCTCCGGCATCGTGTTTATCCCAGAGATGGATAACCAGAGGAAAACAAGTCACCAGAGGCCAGAGCTGACGTCGCAGTGGGGACAAGAAGTTGGCTGCGGCAGGGTTCAGCTTGGGGATGTGCTGGGGCAGTGGGGCAAGGAGGGAGGACAAAGTCACTGATGCCCAGGGCTTGTCCCCCCACCCAGCCCCTTCTGGGGACACCTCCTTGTCCCTCTCAGCCTCCGGGGCCATCAGGTGGCCGGTGGCTGGCACAGCATGCTCTGCTCCCTGCTGAGTCACGGCTCTGCAGGGAAACGCTTCCAACTCTGGTTATAAACCCATTTCCCTCCGGGGCTCTGAAGCGTGGCCCTCCCATCCCGGCGCGGGCCAGCTCTGGCAGCCCGATGGCTCTGAGCCCACGGGCTCGAGCCTCCGGGAAGGGCAGCGGCAGGAGGTGGCCAGTGACTCCCAAATTCCACCCCAGGCTTGCTGGAGCTGGGCCCTTCCCAGAGGCATGGGCAGTGGATGCCCTCTGCACCTGAAGACCCCTGTGCCACCCCAGATCCCCTTCCATCCCCAGGGGGCTGGCGGTACTGGGCACTCTTCTTCCAGTGGTTCCCCGGGATGTCCTCAGTGGGTGCCTGTGTGAGGGTCTCGGGGACACCGGATGGTTACAGGCACAGTGGGCACTCCACAGTATTGCCCCATCCCCAGGGACACCATGGGGATGCTGTCCTGGCTCTGGGCAGCTGGCAGTGAGCAGTTGCCCTGCCTGGATCCTCCCATGGATGCTGGGAAGAGGACCAGCCTGAGCAGCCTCGAGGCACATCCCAGGTACCGTCCTGCGCTGCAGCACATTGCAAACCGTGTCCTGGCTGGGTTGGAGCAGAGGGGGGTGGGCAGCACCCTACGCCTGGGGGCACAGCCTGCCCCATCACCCTGGCACTCCCCAGGGACCCCTTGGTGGCAGGAAGATGGGGTGGGAAGCAGGGAAGTGACACCCAGGGCCAAGTGGCTGCAGGGGACTCCTCCGCCCTCCCGGGGCATTGACCCACGCAGTGCTATCTAGTACACTTTGCTCACTCCACCACCGTTCCTGGCTTTCCTGGGAGCTGCTGTTTGCTTTTCTCTGAATTATGACTCCAGCTTGTGCCTTTGATCTAGGCTGTGTCGGCCACCCGTTGCCAGCCCCTCTCCTGCCTTTGAAGTGCGGTCGCCTTCCTGGCCTCGGACACTGCTTTTGCAACCTCAGGTGCAGCCCTGGCCTCTTGGCCCATGGCTGAGACATCCAGGGCGAGAGCATCCCCAGTGTGTCTGAGGTGCTCAGCATCCCTTCTCCTCCCTGGGACCTTGTGATGGGCCAGCATAGCTCGGGGCTCAGAGGCCAAGCAAGGGAGGTGCGTTTGCCCAGTGGTAAGCACTCCTGGGGATGCTTGCAGGGCGGTGGGACCAGAGCATCGCTCCCTCCTGTGGCAGTGGGCAGGGACACAGGAGGTCCTGCACAGAAGCTGGCCAAAAAGCAGGTCCCCACGTCCTAGAGCTAAAGGGCCTTCCATGCCCGCGGCTCCAGCAGGAGGGATGAGACCTTTCTGGGCACCATCCAACCCATCCTGGCATCAGCCGTGCACTCCCTCCCTGTCCAGCGGGGAGCGGCGAGGGGGGCTCAGCCCACCCTTTCTGCCACTGGGCAGCTGGGGCCAGGCTTTGGACTCTGGCCTTGAGTGGGTCTGAGCCTCCCCATCCCTCCCCGCTCCCCTGGCCCAGAGAGGATCCAGCCTTATCTGTTACACTTTGTTCTCCTGCTGTCTGGGTGTGGAGCTGAGCAGAGATTAGTGCGCGGACCTTTGGCACACACACACACACTCACACACTCACACGCAGCCACACAACCAGCCCCGCACGCAGAGCTACACACAGCCCCTGCGCACACACGCATACTCACCTGTACTTGTGCATTCCCACTGTGCCCTGCACATCCCTGTGCAAGACCCCCCTACCCCCGTCCCCAGGCCACACATGCCTTTCCCCTTCTCTGCACATGTTTGTTTTCTGCTCGTGTGCTCCCTTAGGTTCCCAGCGGAGCACGGCGCTTGCCCAGCCTGACAGCCTCCCCGTTGTGACAGTCAAGGTCCCCCATGCACATCGGCATAGCAGGGAGGGTGAGGGTGGCATCCGGGGCTGCGGGCAGGAGGATGGGGGGGCTTCCCTGCATCAAGCCTGAATGGAGAAAAAAACATAGAATCATCGAATCATTCAGGTTGGAAAAGACCCTTGGGATCATCGAGTCCAACCATCTACCTT